>JAWMRA010000164.1:19128806-19240369 GCA_035584735.1 Pseudotriccus pelzelni | reverse complement strand
GTCTCACCTAAAAAATCCAATGCGCAGGCTCGAAGGCGTAAAGACCTTCCCCAGATCTTCGTTCGCGAAGACTGGCCGTTACATTACAATTATGAAGGGAAGATGCCCTGGTTTTCTACTAGGAATGAAACACTTAGTAAAGAGAAGTTGAAAAGCATAAGAATTTAATTTTCCTTTTCTACTTTTATTTCCATCTGTTTCGATTTATGTTGTGTAAAATCCAATTGATAATAAGACATAACTCAGAATGAACTAATTTCCAGCTATGTCTATTTAATAATTTTCCCATTCTTTCTAGTAATCTATTCCCTATTTCAAAAGATTAGAAGGCTGAACATATGCTCTTTTCCACCAAAATTCATCAAAGCCTCAAAAAGTCAGCTCAGTAACAATAAATAAGTAGGAGAGAGCACAACAAACAATGAAAACTGAAAATGAATTTATTTGCATTCACTATTATAGCAAGTGACATAGATGAGGGTTGAATGCCAGGTGAGTGCACTGAAAAATCACTGAGCTCTCCTTGTTCCATGGTGCAATATGTTATATAGTTGTCACTATATGTTACGTAAATATTTTTTGGGGGGGCTTGATTTCTTCCTTAGTGTCTTCTACTTTTTACTCCAGCATTTTATTCAAATTCTGCTTGAAAAAGGTACAGCAGGAAAGCTTTGACAAAATCCTAGATTAGTGCAGAAATTGCATATGTATTAAAGATGTGTGGTTAGATTAGTGCCCATAAATGAATGGATATGAAGATAATTCTAAAAGGATGTATTAAATGCATTCTTTTCTTACTCCTACCTCTAAAAACTCTGCTTCATTGTTATCATTTGAGGCATATGGTTAGAGCATCTGGAACCAATCAGTCCATTGAAACTCATTCTTTCACATGTATTATTAATAAGAAAAGGATTCTTACAGTAGTTTAAAGCTACAGTAAGAACTTTCACTACCTCTCTGCATTCTCTGCATGCTCACTGGTGCTTTCAGGGAGAAAAAAAGGTACACTGAATTAAACTTCTGCCATGCTTTGCTCTTCAGAGTATAATTGGAATTAAAAGGTACAAAAATGTTTCTTTCACATGAATATCAGGCAATAGGTTTAGTAAGAGTAGAGTAAAAAGAGTGCCACTTCTATGTAATTAATACAAAGAGCTGGGTTGTTATATACCCAAAGTGATTATAGCATTTCACTGCAGATCTGGAGTGGATCACCTCAAGTGATACTGGAGAGGGTCCAAACAGTATCACACTGCTTTAGCTAGACAACTCAAAGCTGAAAAGGAGCATCAAAAGTTCACATATTTTTTAGAAATTAATGCCAGGAAATCCATGAGCTTCTTCCATGCTTCCTCTAAGAGGGATGTGCATAACACAAGCAGTCGTCTTGTCTACTCAGTGTAGCACAGCCTTTTACCTGGGATCAGTGACCTTTAGTAAATTCATGCACATGTAGATGTAGACCATGGATGGGATGATTCAGGAACAGCATAAAAGTAAACCAAGAATAAATATTGGAGGGTAATATATTTATACAAGTCTTTTAGATCTTAGCCTAGAACCTTCCCTGGCAGAATGTCTATGAATACAGTCAAGAGCAAGGTATTTGCTTACCAGAATACCTTATTAGCAAGCTAAGGAACCGGCTGCTTTGTTTCGGTATTTAAATGTTTGTTTAGTTAATGGAAGCTCACATTTCCTCCCTTTACCTTCTTTGCCCAGGATACACAGGTGTATAGTTAGCATACAGGCTTCAAGAGTAAAAAGGTCAGGTTTGTATCAGGAAAAAATGGTAAAGAAAGGGTGTGAATGACAAGGCCAGTTGCTCCGGGGGGAAGTGGTAACTTTTTTTGTAGCTGATGATGACTTGGATAGGAAACATCCTCTGTCTGACCTTATCTGCTAACTGCAAGTCATTCCGACTGCAAACAAGGATTTGCCCTGTCAGATTGTCAATACCACCTATCTTATATTTATTACAAATTACCCTTTTTTTTCAGTGTGCTGGCTTCAGTCGGGACTTTCTCACCTCACTGTAAGAATGCAGTTGAATGCTGGCCTCTTTACTCTCAGTGACTGTAAAACCTTACTCAGTAGAGAAAAAAAACCCAAACTAAAAAGGTTCTCTTCACTTTCAGGTTCTTCCTTATATTTCTGTATTCCCCCTTAGTGAACACCCCCACACATATCGTTCCATACATTGGGCAGAATTTTTAGCAATTATCATCTTGTTAATGCTACTTAGAAATGTAAGCTTCAATATATTTCTAGTTATTAAATATTATCAAATTTGTCAGTATATAATATCCTTCTTGATGTTCTACTGTAAAAAAAAGAAAATGTAACTGTCAGAAATAATATGAATGTTATTCCAACTTTTTTTAAAGTTAGTGAATGGGCTCAATTTCAACACATAGATCTGATATTACTTCTGGGTCTTATCTGATGATGATTTTTTTTGGATTTCATCTTCTCTTGGAGATATTTTATATCTCATTTTTGATAAAAAATATTTAGTCATGTGACTTACTTCAAGATAGGGGGATGATATGTCCTCCCTATTGTAATTATTCTCCGTAACATTTTTAAGTGCTGTGAGTAGTAGTATTACTCCCATCTAGAAATCTATGAGCATACAAGCAGCCAAGTTTAAAAGAAAACCAAAAAACAACCCCCAAATTCAAGCATGTTTTTTATTAGGATAATCATGAAAAAAATACACTCTTTCCCACCTATATTACATAACAATTTTTTGAGCAAAAACATATACTAGTGAACATGAGCTTTGCAACAAATTAATTTGTTATAATCCCATACGGATATTTTTCTAGGTTTGTAAAACTTGGATTATACTCCATATTCCTCTTAAAGCATGATGGTTCATTTCAGTGGTAGGTTGAAGCAACAGGCTCTTAACAGATACTTCCTCAGAGATCTGCACAGGCTTCTCTAAAGAAGAGGATGGGATTAGAAAGTAACACAATTTAGAAAGTAACATGAAAGTAACAGAGCAATAGGACAATTAATCATATTGTGTCAATCAATGAAAGTCCCAGAATTTTTTAAAGATATTTAGACATTAAAGTTATAGACTCCAATGATTCCATGAAGGCCTGAATGCTTCAGTTTGTACCAACAGCAAGCTATAGAACCTCTTTGAGGTAGAGAGCTCTAGAGACCACTGGAAAAGATCAGAAAGAAGGGGAATGCAACAAATTATTAATATCCTAGAAGTTAACAGCAACCTAACTACTTCAGTAATTTTAAGACTAAAACCATAACACACGAGGCCCCAGACGTCACTGCCCAGAAACAGAGGGTGACACAAAGAATTCCAGAATGTTTAATTTTATACAACCACACCATCAGGAAAGTTTATACAGTTTTGATATACAAAGCAGAGTGGAAAAGGTGTTTGCACAATCTGGCACCTTATGCAGACTTCAAAAGCAAAGCCCAGAGACCCCTGTGCCTCAATGACTGCACTGCTTACACTCCTCTGCCATCTCCTAAATGAGACTGCATCAAAGTATTTAAAGGGAAAGATGTAAATACTAATGAAGATTAAGTTGGATTTTATTAGTTCTTTATAGTTTGATATTCCAAACTAAACCACAGCTGGGTACTGACTGACAAAGGCAACATTATTAATTATGATACACCTTAATGCAGTAAAATTGTATACAACAGAGTAACCGGTCTTGGGAGGTTTTACTTGGGAACAGGAGCTTCAGAAAATGAGAACAGGGCTTTACTATAACTATTAAAAATCCAAAACATGCTTTTAGTTTCTAAGGATTCATATAATAAATCTTTGCATCCTTACTAATTTTAGATAATTTTGTTAACCCAAAGAAAAAACAAAGTTTAATGTTTAGGAAAATTTGAAAGAGACTTGTAGTTTCTGGTACCACAGTTTTCATAGCTTTTAATTTTAATTTGGTTTTAGTTTTTATCTGTATTTTTAAGAAAGGTGATGAAAAATGCTGTATTTAAAAAATTAATGTTCATAAGAAATGCTTTAGCTGCAGGAGAAGCTTTATTGATTTTTAGGGCTGGGATTTGGGAATTGAATTTTTCTGGAGCATAACATTTTGTTTACTGGTGGTTGATAAACTGCAGTGTCACCTGCCAGCTGGCTTCAGCTAAAGAAAGCTGATTGATAGCCCAACACATACATATGAAAAACAAAATTATAAAAATGGTAGAAACTTTTTTTCACCCTAGAATTTTTCAGGCTAGGCATTCCTTTGACTTGAACAGGATCATTCTTACTATTTACTGCCTGCATTATTCTCTCTCTTATAGTTAGCAATCACCATTACAGTTCTGTCTACTAAGCTCTTAATATTCTGTGCAAAAAAATAGCTTGGACACACTGTATATCTCCGAGTGTGTATCATCATAGTGCACAGTGTAGACATTTATCCACGTGTCAATTGCTATTTCATGTCCCCTATATGAAGATGCCTGTGTTAAAAAAAGTACTCCAGTGTTCAGGAGTAAATAAAAAGAATCACATTAAAATAATTTACATGTTAAATGCAGAGGTAGAGACCAATAGCATGTGGTTTTATGGGGGGTTTTGTTTGGTTGGTTTTCGTTTTGTTTGGTTTTGGCTTTTGGAAGTTTCCAAAATAATCTAATGACTAATTCCTTCAGCTTTCTCTACACAAGACTTAGTTCTATGAATCTTACCCTAACCTTTTTCGTGCTGGCTGTGGTCTGCAGGCAACTGCTTTTCACACCTATTAATCCTGTTTCTTGACTTGTGGTTTGAAACGGTTTGGTCCATCAAAGGGGACGCCCTTCTCGAAGGGTCAAAAGCCCAACTCCCCCCGCCAAGTTTTGCATTTCAGTTAATAAAGGATCGGCAGGAAGGCCAAGGAATCCTGCACATCATCACACCAGTATTTCATAACTGTCTTTTCTGTCATCAGATATGTACCAAAGACTGTGAATGGCACACAGTAATCATAATTTTGATTGGTATTAACAGTGATTTAGAATTTAAATTATAAGTAATTTTCTGGAGGAGCACAGAGTTTGGTGAGAAACAATGCTTAATTAAACTGCTATTATCAGAGAGGAGTATCTTTATTAGATACACTTTTTTTTATAATCCCAGGGAGCTCTGAATCCAAACAGATTCATGAAGTCTACAGAATACATATTTAGTACAGTTATTCAGTTTTGTTTTGAATGTCTAGAACATACCATATTAGACCACAGCTTTGTAATGTTTGAGGAAAATCACTTTCTAAGAAGGCTACTATCTGCCTGTCAGGAGTAGCCAAAAAGATCTATTAGGGCATTACATTTATGAACGTAGGTGGTCTGTAGGCTGTCCACCAGCCAGACATGTGGACACAAAGCATACAGTATGGACAAACACTTCTGAAAAGTTTGTGGCTTTAGAAGCCTTTCTTTTCTTTCTTCCTTAAGGTCTCACCATCTCATGCCAATTTTCTGTTCTAGGAAAGGGAACCAATGATCTCTCATTTATCTTTCTGATTCTCTAATAGGGGCGTAGAAGAGATCCCCTATGCAGTGCTATTGAAAGATCCTTGTCCTGCCTCACATTCCATTTAGAAAACAGGCAAACAAAATCCCTTTCCTCTTCATCAAAGTCTCAGAATGATTAATTTTGGCATTCCATCCTGACACGATATCTTATGATACCAAACACAGCAGCAAGAGAGTAGGAAAGTGACTCTGCAGCTTTGTGGATGCTATCAATCTGGTTGGCCCCATACTTCAGAAAAGGAGACAAGGAGCTATAAAGTTGTTTACTTCCTTCATTTATCATTGAGGAAATGCTGATCACAAGTTTCCTTAAGATCAGCTGGCAGTTTAAAAAACCCTCAACAACACACAACAGAACCAGGTCTGCACTAAACAAGTGTAACACACATCGAGCATGTGACGCCTGTTCAGCATCTCCAGAATCTGCCAAGAATAACAAATTATGAAGTTCCTGAGTGGGTCTTCTTACTTGCATTTTAAAAGCAACTGCTAAATTAAGATGACAGTAAGTGTTACTGATTTAGGTACCTTTAAATTTAAAAAAAAAACTCCAGAGTTCTCAGCTTCATTCCCAGAGGAAAGTAAAATTACAGAATGGTTGAGGTTGGAAGGGACCATCTAATCAAACCCCTCTGGTAAGGAAGATTTTCTTAAAGCAGATTGCAAAGAATCACATCCATGGAGGTTTTGAGCATCTCCAGAGAAGGAGATACTCAGCAAATAGAGCTGTGAGTGGGACCAAGGGAATTTAATGAGTTGAAACTACTGTTTGAAATCTAATATTTGCTTGCTGAGTAGCAATAATGGAATCTTTACTAGGTGCAGGATTGTTAGACCTTGGCTGTGATTCACTGGAATTTCTATTTTGTCTCACTGCTCTTGATCCTTTTCTTTTTCTAACAGCTTGAATAACCAGTTTACAGCTATCCTAGGTTGGGTGGAAATGCTGGGGTAAACACTGTACTGAAAATTAAGGGTGTAATGGCAGAATAAGATGATTCACTACTGTTCAGAATCTCTGGATCACTTCTGCATAACAAGGCCAAATCTTTTAATCTATATCTAAACACATATACTACAAAAATAACAATGCAGAGGTATATTGCCTTAGGCTACGTCCTCTGGGAGCTACAGTTCTGTCACCTAAAACAGGTTCCAGACCTAGCCTCTGGTTCCAAAACAGAACAGCAGAGAAGAATCCTCCTTCCATCCACAGCCCATGTCTTTGAGCAGCCCATAGTTAATTCAAGCCTTTTGCAAACATCTAGGTAACATCATCAGGAACAATGTAGCATGAAGACTATAGAATATATGGTATTAAAGACAAGGCATCATAATCTAACCTTGAAACGACTTTGAATTATTCTACTAGTCACAAAATTGATCTCTCTGGACATTTAAGAATTGCATGTATGTGGTATAAACCAACCAAACTAATTGAATGCCAGCCCTTGCTCAGATGCAGCAATTTAGACAGCTCAGACACAGTATTTAGAGATATTTATAAGCATTAAGGGAGCAGAAGCAGCATTGCAGTATTTTCCCTATGTCAGCCCTCAAATTCCTGAACATTTCCCTGAGAGGGCTCAGGATTTGCATACAAGTGCCTACACTTATATGTGACTGCTGCTCTGGAAATAGGGATTTCACAGATGTTCATTTTGCCTCCTGTAAATATCTGAGCTTTAACAGCTCAGTGCCAAAGCCTACTTAATTTTCCTTCCAACAAAATCAACAAAAAGTATCGTGAATGATAAAATTAGCACCCACTACTATTACTATGTGTCTTTCCTCTGTAGTAGCAGTTAAAAATTAAGAAATACTAGAAGTGCAAAGACAACTTGCAGACAGTTGCAACATGTCACTAATCATGTTGACCTTACAAATTTTTATTTGTGATGAAACCCCGGATTCTCAGTTGACCTGAGAGATCAATCAGTGGATTGTCAATAATCCAATCAGATAAGAAGCTAAAGTCTGTAAAAATACAGTTTACTAGAAGATATTGCCCTTCTTTTAAAAATGTCTTACAAATTCAGAAATAAGCTATAACTCTGTTAAGAATTGAATCATGAACACATTCAACACATCTCTACACTGAAGTCTGGGGAGAAGGGGTTGTTGTCCTTTTTTATATTTGCACTGCTTCACACAAAGCCATCCAAGTTAAATACATGTAAAAAAGAACACTATAATAATAACATGATCTGTAATACTATTATATATAATACTACCAATAATGATACAGTGGCTCTAAAATGAAATATGACATCCTGAAATACATTCCATTTTGCAATGGTATGTGGCTATCTCAGAAACTATGTTGCTGTAACGGACTTCAGTGAATAGAACCACTAAGAATACTTCCAACAGAGCATCAATTAATTGCAATCTGCGATTAATGACCCTGGAAGACAGATATTTACTTAAAAATCACATCTTCCTTCACAGACTGTGCTGGTTTGGGCTGGAGTAGAGTTAATTTTCTTCACAGTAGCAGGTATGAGGCCGTGTTTTAGATTTGTGCTGAAAACAGTGTCAACAACATAGGGATGTTTTGTTATTGCAGTGCAGGACTTGCACAGTGTCAAGGCCTGTTCTGCTCCTTGTACAACCACAGGTGAGGGGACTGGCAGTGCATGGGAAATTGGGAAAAGGCACAGCCAGGACATCTGGCCCGCTTGACCACAGGGATATTGCAGACCATATGGGGTCATGTTCAATATGTAAAGCTGGAGGAAGAATAAGGAAGGGGTGTTTGGAGTGATGCCATTTGTCTTCCCAAGTCACCATTCCACATGGTGGAGCCTGGTCACCCCGGAGATGGATGAACGTGGTATTTCCCATGCTCATTGTCCAGATCTGAACAGTTAAACTGAATGGAAGGAAAGAAGGAATAGAAATAATGCACTTCATATTTTAAGGGAGAGGTGGAAAAGGTTTCCAGATGTTAAGACTCTTCATTAAATATTCTTATTTGTATTACTTACAGAAATGTCATTCTGCTGTTTCAGAAGCAAAGTAGAATGCAAGTGGGGTAGTAGATAACTATATACAACAGCAATTACAATGCCTAGTCCTTTTTTCGTTTGAATTATTAGTTTTACATGCTTCATGCACAAGAGCAAACCCAAAGACTTAAACGGAAAACATATGAATGTATATAAAAATAATTTAAAATTATGATAATATAATCCACAGAGACATCAATTAAAAATATTAAAAGCTACAGAAGGTGGGGTTTGCATTCAATTTAAATAAGAGCATTTCTGAAATGAACTAAAGGCTTCTCAGTACAGTGGGCATAGAACAAATCTGTTCAAAAGAAGGAATCACTCAAAGCCTGTACAGGGACCAGAGCCTTTGGAATCAATTTCAGATGTTGCTTCAATACCAAGAGATCTCTTTGGGAGAAAAATGTTGGATTTTTATTACAAAAATTACAGAAGTTAAACTGTTGGAAGGAGGTTAAAGAAAGAGTCAAATCAACCTAAAGATTGATTTAGACAAGAAAAAAACTTTCCAAAATTTAGGAAAGGTTGGAGAAATAAGTAATCTGCAAAACCAGATTATGAAGGTTGTTTTTGGAAAATCTTTGGCTAGTGGACATAGCTATAACTTCATTAACTTCAGCTGCATTGTGATAGTATCTGCTCACAGTTTTGTGAAGGCCAAGTCCAATGGGTTGCAAATTGTTTTTAAGAATAACATCATGTTTTCAGACAGCTTACAGTAAGATTGTTTATTGAAAGCACCTTTCAAGGTGAGGTGGCTGAGCCTGGAGAGCTAAAATTGTTTGAAAACTATAAATATATGCCATACATTATTTCAAGAGACTGTAAAACCTTTTGTGTCACTTTTAACTGCACAGTACAACTAGTCCTACCTGAATTCTGGCATGGCCTAAAAATGCTACGAAATACCTTTTGTTTTCATCTGAACATCACACTACTTGCTGGGTTCTTTAATCATCTAATTAAAAAGTGTTCGTAACATTTTTGATTTTCTAATTCACTTTGAACAAACGCAGTAATTGCTGAGGAAAACACACTTGATCTCTGTGTACAGTATGTGAGAAAAACTTGCGCCAGTGTTCAAAGGAGTAAAGCAATTACCTGCAAGACAGTGTTACTGTGTTGATTCAATAAAGAAAAAATATTTGTGAAATTTTAACTATTATTAGTAATATTTGCATAATTTTTTGGACATGTTTAATGCTATAAGAAGAAGAAACCACTGATATGGTTGTGTAATTTATGTATCGCATTTCCAGTTTTAGTAATACCAAACTGTTAAGGAGTGTTTTCAACAAAAATAATTCCAATTTTACAGATTCGGAAATAAAATAACAAAGTTCTATAACCAAGTAATTATAAAGGTTCCTGTTTCAGAGGTTGATGTTTCATAGCTAAGCAGCTGTTTCCAAATGCTGTGGGGCGATTTTGCTTTGGAGCAGGGTCAGTCAGATCCCCCTACGATTTATGCATCCTCATTTGGTTAAACAACATATTACTGGCAACACAGATGTCCAAGTCAAGTGAGCTTCTCTTTAAAAAAGAATACATGATCTTGGATTGTCAGGACCTCGATCATTCCAGAGAATCTGTCAAATACATAAAAACACAGGTTTTACTTCTTCTTATCTGGTCTGTTCTTTCCTCCCATCTAGCCAATGTATTAATTTTCTGCTCACCTAATCATAGCCCTACCCATGAATCATGCAGGACTGACATGGTCCTGTCAGCCTACTGACACGTGTACTGCACTTCGTACACCACAGTGGCTCTGTCACCTAACATTACTAAGAACATCCATCTCATCTTCTTATTTGGTATGATGAGATGTGCTCTGTGAATGTATTATTCGCTCTAACCACTCTGAGGTAAATTACCAGTGTAGTGCATTGTACACGACTCCCATTATATCCCACAGATACAGTATAAGCTGCTCCCTAGCAACTGCAGCAAAAATGTACCCCTTTAGGCATTTTTTCCACCTAAAGAAACCAACTTTCTATTTTATGAACTTCATATATAAAACAATCTTGGCTACTGCCAGCTCAAATTGTTCTGACTAATGGTCCTTAAGATGTGTTTTTAGCCCTTTGTCTAGTTTGGGTTCTGATACTGAAGCTTCTTTTGCAAAACCTCCCACCTCAATGATTTTAGCACCAAGGAAAAAAAATATTTCCAAACCAAGAAATATCTTCCCGATAAAAACTAACCATTTATACCAGAATTATAAGCATGAGATAGAAATCCATTTTAGATGGAAAATGTAACTCCCAGCATGCTGGCAAGAGTGATCACACTGGATTTATTTTGTGGAACACCAGAAAGAGTCTTTTGGTTGGATTTCATTCACATACTGAATGGGATTGCAAATATTTTCAAAGGACTATAAAGCTTTTAAGTAGTCTATTGCTTCTTGTGTTACCCCAAATCTATTTAAGTAAACTTAGTTAATATCTAGGGAAGGCCAGAAATTATTCCTTGTTAGAAAAAGTAGCCTCATGATCTTATTCACCTTGTGAGTAAGATGTGGCTGCTGTGAGATTGTTACTCATATAACACACCATAAAATATTTTAAAGAGAATAACAGAATAATAATAGCTAAATAATACTTCACAAATAAACAGAACCTTCCATCAAATGACATCAAAATTTAGGAATTCCTTCCCCCACCAGGGAAAAGGGTGTTACAGAAGACAGCTAACTTTCCCACGCAAAGTCAAGCCTTCAAGTTTGATGTTATCAGGCCGGTCAGGTTAGCAGGTTTAGGCAATGGCTAGTTTGGTATTGTTGCACTGCCGTGTAGGGTGAGCCAAAACCATTACCAAAAAAATGATGAGGGAATTGCTGAAAAGGGAAAGACTGGAGCAGACACAATGCATCTCCGCTACCTCCTGGTACTAGTTTGTTTGAATCTGAGCCTTTCATTTGGCTTCCCACATAAACTAATGACATTAGACAACTAACTTAATCGGGACATAAAAAGAACAAACCAACAAAACAAGACTATAAATCTGATAAACCCTATCACAATAACCTCTTTTAATGAAGTGTAAGGTGAATTTCTGACTTTTCTAAAAGGATAGAGAATATTTCAAAACTAACTTCTGTCTTATTTATTAGACTATAGCTCCTTGCTCTCTAATTCTTTTTTTCTGAACAACAAATATTTTAGAGAACATTAGAGAAACTTTTATTCCAAATAACATTAGTTAGTGCATTTTCTCTCTTCTGCCTTAATTTAATATTGGTATACAAGAAACTAACAGACACTGAAGAAATTCTAATTAAGATTTTTCAGGCAGTTCTCCTTGCCAGAATTGTTTTCTACTCAACATAAAAATTACAAGATCCATAAAAGTCACATGATTGACTCTCGGTTCAGTGAAGAGTTGCACAACTCAATTTAGATATTACACTATTCTTACACAGTTGTATTTTCTCAGCTGAGTCAACTTACATACCAAGAGCTTCATGCCACTGTGATTACTTTGCTTCCTGTACAGGAGTCATTTGGGTGTCTTTGTTCTGCACACAGAGAGAGTACCATTTCAGTGTTGCTGCGTTCATTTACAGTAATTTATTGTATTACCATATTTTATTAAAAATAAAAGCACTGCTACTGTCACACTTGTTGGCAATTTAAAATCAACCCTGAAAAACCTTAAACCGAAGGCAGTAATTATGCAAAAAATAAAGCACGTGTATAAATTTTCTTATTGGGCATTGATACTACATTATAAAAGACAAGTAAGAAAACATTGGCATAGATGACATTAGTTCAAGTATTGTGGCCAAAGAGAAAAACTCAACTTTTACACACGACAACACTTGTCCTCACTACCAAATTCAACTGAAAAAATCCTACCTCACTTTCAAAAACACATCTTCTGCAACGTTATTTTCTAAAAGGCACAGAGCCCTCATGCTTCCAAAACTGCTAATCATGCCTACCTAACCAGTTCACCTGTATCCTTTCTATCATGCTGTGAAACATATGTGCTTCAGTTGCAAATGGTCTAAAAATAAGTATATGCATACATTTTTATCAATTCAAAAGAGGAGTCCTGTAAAGGCTTAAAAATTTAGGATCTACATCTTCCCCTGGCATGCAGCCTTGTGGATGGTCAAAAAGACAGCAGTTCCAGGACAGAAAAGCAAACAGCTAGCCCCAGAAAACAGCCATTCAAAAAGCAAAAGCAGGACAGCCTTTCCCTTTAGGAAATTCCATCTACCTCTGCAGCTGTTAGAGCTCTCTAACATGATCTGTCCTTTCACTAGAACAGGAAAAGACAACAAACATCACCTCTGTTGACTGATACCTCTGATAAAAAGCAAAGCATGTGCTGTGTGTACCTATACTTCATGCCTCTTCCTTAGTACCCTTTAGTGAAACTGACCCTGAAAAAAAGTGTAAATGAAATTCACATACAAGTTTATGCCAATTTTGATAAGACTGCAGAACAGGGTGCTGAACACCATCTCACTTGGTAAAGGAGACATACATTTTCTAAGAAGTCATATGTTACTGCCACCTGGAGTCAAACACTACAGGGAAATTGGCATATTTAATAAAATGCCACTGAAATAAATCCTAGTTAGAACACTGCTAAATGACATGTCCAGTTCCTGAACCAAAGTAATCATCTTCAATGTCAGTGGGTAACTGGCACCTAGCACCAAAAAAATGGCATTACTATTATAGCCATGAATTCATCACTTCTGTATTGGGTAAACATTGGAGTTCAGACTGCATTTCCATGAGAGGGTTCAATATGGTATAGCTGGCACAGTGTTATGAATTCAACCTTGATGCACAGTTTTACTGGTAGTAGTACAGTCTTTAGTTCAGTGACATTCTCATTTCATGAGCAAACATCCTATTGACTTTTCTGAGAGATTTATGTAATTTAGGTCTGCAAGGTCAGGTCTTCTGTATATGTCTTAATAACATAATTAAAAGAAAAACTGTCATACCACTACACAAGATATAATATAGCAAGAAGAGAGGACTAGGTGTTTCCCTTTAAAGTTAGAAGGCACAAAAATTTCTAGGCAACACCTTTTTATACAGTTCTGTATTTCCTCGTAGCAATAACTGTATAACTGGGGGTTATGCTAACTCCCCAAATGATGAAGGAATTTATGCACTTGAAAGGAAAAAAGACCATATGTATGTGCCATGCCTTCCTATGTAGGAAAACCCAGTTGAATCAGAAGAGAAAAAAATAAAAATAGTTTTGCAAACTTTACACTCAGAGAAAAAAAAACCCAAGCTTTCTAAGAATGCTGAAACAATCCTTGCAAAACAGAACATACCATTTTATTTCAAAACTCCATTAAAACCTTAAAATGCATGTCAACTTTAATATTAACTATGTTCCCAACTTAAATTTCTAGCCCACACTCAGACAGTTTTCACTGCTTTATCTCTCTCATTACTTCCAGAACAAATACGGTACAAACACTGAGCAAGGTGTTCCTCACAGTAAGCTAATACTAAAAAGGAACTTCAGTACAGGTACTAAACCCACAGGCTGCAGTTTTTGGGGAAAAGGAAGGTATAAACCTTCTCAAAACTGTGTTCAAGAGAAAGCTGTTAAACACACTGAAGCTACCTAAATCCTGAAAACTGGATTCACTGAAATTCAGGGAAGTCCTGGTTTTTCATTCTCATGAAAGAGGGGAAAGGACTTGAGATTGATTGAATTGAACTGAGGCCTTAGAGATCACTTTTACTCAGTCCAATGGGCTTTCGTTAAGGACTTTCATGTGAAACTCACTTGGCAATCAACTATTTTCAATTTTGAAAAATATTTTATTTCTATCTACACACTTGTGTATTAGCCTGCCTTTTATGCATTTGTTAACATTTAATATGGCCATTTCATTCTTATGGTTCTGTTTATTGCAACTGTTCTTTGCATGAAAATTATTTAAGCAGAATAATTACACTGTTTGAAGAATAACTCCAGAGAGCTATAGTTGATATTCTTCTCTAAAGGTGCACAAGGTTATTACAATATTTCATTACCACAAAACAATACATCTTCAGATAGAGGCAGTATTAGCTTGTAATATTTCTTGCTACTATGGTACCAACCTTCCCTTGTAAAACAATTTAATCACTTCCATAGTGGTTATACATGAAATATTAGTGCTGTGCTTCATAGGTAACACCTCCTGAATTTTCCTTACAATACAACTGTATTACTTAGGGAGTCAAAAAACCTATTTGTCTATAAGCATGTCGTTATATCTCATTGAAAAAAAAGAACGGTTTTCCAGTTTTAAGTCCTCAAATCAACCCGCCTGGGGTTCATTAATTTTTAACCCACATGTCATCTCCATCATTATTTTAGTTATCATTCACATTAGCACCTATTAGAACTGTTCAGATACTACAAATCTTTGTCTTTTGAGACAGAGAACAATCACATAAATAACAATCACATAATATACCATAAGAAAACCTGGTACTTACTCATCTAATATTAACTATAATCTTATCTAGCTACTATATACCAAAAGTAGTTAAGATTACAACGATCTGTATTGTTTTACACTTGAAAGATGTGGTCATCACCTTCAAAAGCTCAACATGATTTTATTTTTCAACAACGAAAATACATAAAAGTCAAACAAATTATTTTATTTTTCTCCATGAAAATAGTCCATCAGATAACAAAGAAGAGGTACCTTTACTAATACCATGCCCTTCTTGGCAAATCAGGCAAAAATGTCATCCCGTGAGTTATGGAATCCTGGCACATAAGAACAACATGTACAAAACAGAAGCAATTACAGAATTCTGAGGCAGTGCACAAAGACAACATACTGGATTAACAATTTAGGCATGCGTAAATAAAAATGTACATACAGCATATTTAGATGGCTTTTGAACTGAGAAATGGTGATACTAAACTTCTGATCAGCATTTTAATCATCACTGTGGAAATGTTAGGCCAGGCTCTCTGGTTCATGAAGATTCCACTCTGCAAGTGAAGTAGGCTGTCACAAAGCAGCCGTGACTAAAAGCGACTTTCAAACAACTGCATGTTGTGTAGGTGGAACCTTGCTTCTAGGTCATACTGGCCCAATAAAATAAAAATTTATAGAGTTTTGAAAGATGGGAAAACCGTATTTTTAAAAGTTTGAGTAGGTCTATAGAAGTTGGAAAACCCACACAGAACCCTTATTAATATCTTGCCAGAAAGAACTGCATTTACAATACTTCTGGATAGTAGAGGCTATAAGTTAGTTTCAAAATATCGGGTAACATGCAATCAAAATCAAAATCACCTGAGCCCAAAAGGTCTTAAAATAAAAATTACAACATGTCTGAGTCTTCATTTCACTGACAGTTGTACAAAGTGCATTGGAAGTGCTCAGATGTAACTGACCTGTTTGCTCATGCCAGAAGTGTCATTACAGAGCAATCATCTCAAACAAGTATCCAGTAGAGAAATGAAAGAATGCAGTAACATGGCTGAGTGACCACAGAGAAAACAGGGACATACTTTACACAAGACAAGTTCAATTAGCACTTGTGTGTTGCTTACTTTTACTGGGTTATAACGAAATTTTCCTTTGCCAGTTTTCAAATTATGAAGGAGATGATTTCCAGGTGACCTCAGCTGTGACACGTTAACCAATACAGGGCTTTCCCAGACTCTGTAGTTAATACAGAGAATGGGTGTGATCTGGCCCAGCCTCAAACTTCTCTGCCCTGGTACGTGCTTCTAAGTGGACATGCAATCCCATGACAGCCAGCCCGAATGATCTGCAGTAATTTAGCCACAACAGTCAGATGCCTCAGCCAAAAGCCAATGATAAAATGCAGCAGCAGGCACAGGCTCAGGGGAGTTTTCTACCTCCAGGTGGGCTGTCTTTTTTCTGACAAGTCCTCACAGAGCAAACAAAACCTAGCAGAAGCCTACTATGACAGTCTTCTTGTTACATGATCCACCACTTCTGCTGCATCATCCATGCTCATTCACATATTTTACTATGACTTGCTGCGTAGCCTGATATGTAGTACAAGTGCAACATCTTCAGAGGAAAACCTATTACTTTCGACTCAGTTATTTTCTGTGAATTTTTATTGAGCTGTTTTGCAGTGTGTCATTTTATATTTTTACTTTCTAAAAATATTTAATGAATTTTGTTTCAGAAAACTGAAATGACAAAACATCTGAAAGTGGACAGCTGATGCTATGGCATGACTTTCTTCTCCAAAAACCTGCAGGTATGCATTTTGTTTTTACTACCAAACGCTCTTGCTACATACTTTTGTCATGACCGTTCATGAGATTACAGCACTGCCTAATTGTGTCAGATCTAAAGAGCAGTTTTACAATGTGAGTTGCAGTCCCAAAACCAGTTTGCAGGAGACTTCAAATGATATCAATGCCAAATTTTAAACAGAAAGAATTCTCTACAGTTGAAAGACAATTCACAGTAAGCATCTTATTTTGGAACTTCTCAGCAGAGTTTCTGTTTATGTTTGGAATGAGCACCAATAACAAAAGTATTTCACTTCCCTACTATAAATAATTAATCAGTGCAGAATTTCTACAAGGTAGGTCTTAGTTTAACTAGGGGTTTTTTTGATGCCTCTATGTACACTTCTTTTGTTCATGCCCACATCTGTCAAGAATTTGTATTTTCTCCTGAAAAATATCCAGGATAAGATACCCATAATATGGTATTTCAATATCTCCTCTTCACTTGTAACTAGGACATAATGTGTTGAATTCTATTCTCACTGACTTCTAATTTCATAAGCTAGATAGACTATATGGATAAAGAAACTTCTTCTCAGTAGCAGTATATTTTCCATGTGAAATGTTTAATATGATCCAACTTCCAACATTAATAGCAGACCAGATGCTCAAATTCTATTCCAGACTTTCCTACTCTATTTCAAAGCCTGGTTAATCAATGGGAATATTTGACTTTGTGCAGTAATCTGAAATCTGCCCATGAAAATTTCCAGGAAGTAGGCCAGTCTCTTCAGGGTTTGCAAAACATTTTTTCACCTGAACTGCAACACAGCAAAATATTTGTGTAATAGGCATTACAGAGCAGAAGTAGTAGCATGCTCCTTAACAGACTGATCAGGTAGAGGTGAATCTCAAGCATGTGTAAACTTGAGACATAGGACTCAACATGACCTAGTTGCCACTAACTTAGTGGAAAACTTTCATTTGAAGCTTTATTCACTGGATGAAAACCTCATATATTTGAATCTTTCAGCCAACTTTTAGCAGTGCTCTGTTACTTCCTAGCTTATTTAAAGTAAATACAGTAACAAACTACACATAGCAGAATTTGGTTTATGATTAATTTGAGATAAGATGCATTTTCTGTAGCCTTTTAAGAAACATCTAGCATACACAAAAGCTTGGCAAAAAGAAAAACTAGTGGCTTTAGTACAAGGTCTGAAATCCAAGCAAAATGTATTATTTTTTTACATGGAAAAATCTTGCAAATTCTGAAAGCTTCATGTAAACATTAATATAATAGATTTTTATAGTATAATGCTATGAATGTACTAATGCCACTCCTAACAGGCCTAACAGACCTGATAAATTCCTGAGATTTAAAGTATCTTCTAATGCAGTGTAAAAAGAAGAAATTTACTTCTTTAGAATATTTTGTGGATGCCCACAACAGTGTGGCTTCATTTACACGTACCATCCTACCTACATGAAAGTATTTTTTCTAGGAGAGAGCATATTAAAATTTGGCTGATGAGTCTGAAGTATCTTATAAAAATTTCAGATGAATGATTGCATACATCTTAACACAAGAAGATATTGTCACAATTAAACAATGGAACACAAGTTCCACTTTTTAGGATGATAGTCTGTTTAAGGCAGATAAGCAGCACAAGTGGCAGTGCTTTATCAGTAATTCTCCTAAATGTATTCAGCATGGATCCAGCGATCACCATTACCATGGCCTGTAAGTACTGGGGGAAAAAAAGACATTAGCAGTGTTCCTGTCCACCCATTACAGCCTTGCAGGCTACCATGAACTCACTATTCCACATTCAACTAATCTTGAGCTGCATCAGCCTACAGAAAGCTGACCATGACTTTGCAGCTACTGTACACAAGGACATGTTTGTCGTGAATAGGTGAGTTTCAAGCACACCATGCAAACAGAATACACCAAAACCTTTTTGTGTGGCAAACTGCCTTGTCTTGGTTGCTACAGACTCCAGCAAACACTACCCATTAAATACATCAGGAATCTGACTTGAAACCACCCATGACAAAATTTAAATAGTAGAAATATATGTGTTATGTACTTGAATACATGCTAGTTTGAAAAAGCTGTTTTGGTGAACTGTATTGTGCAAAACAAAATGAAAGAAGAATCCTATTGGTGCAACTAACTACAGTTGGTAACACAGTCTTTTAGACAACCAGATTTACACAGCAGATGACCTCATCAATGGACAGTAGAACAGCTGAGGCCTTTCTTCAAAGGATATAAAATGTAATTCTTCAGCTTAAATATTTAAATTAACAAAGCAGTAGGCTGACTACTAAAATGGTCCTGTACTTCTGCCAAGTACTTGAACAACAGTAAATCAAGAAACAGAACAGCATTCAGGCTGAGGTTTGACAAGCCCATAAGGCAATTTTTACAACTGTCTTGATCTCCTCTTGCATTTACCTTCATAGATCTATGTCCTCCCTTGCACAGCCTTCGTAAGGTCCTCTGTTAAACAGATTCAAGCTGGTAGAAAGTGGGTCTCTGTTTTGTTTTGGTTTTTCAAACCAATGGCCAAGGAGGCAGAGTGGTCTTCTGCCAGACTAATGTGCTGAAGTATTCTGCAAAGCCTTAGGAAGGCTGGAGTTACTGTGACTGGGACAAGGGAAAAGGGGATCATCACAGACATGTTGCTGCAGTCACACCGCTGTGAAACCACGTCTATTACTCAGTAACACTAAGTAGTAACACAGCACACTAATACATTTCTAATGTTTCTTTAAACCTCACTCTCAATGCTGTTTGCAATGCAGCAGCTCTTCTAAGTGACATGCCCTGAGTATCAAATGACTAGCCTGGTTTTGAACAAGGAACATGAAGAGGTCCTTTCTACATGCCAGGCTTCCAGCCTAACCTCTAATACAACTGGGAGGGAGGAGGGGAAAACCTTTGATTACTGAAATGTAGCGCACAAATGGAAGGTGATTAATTAGACGGTAATAGAGTTAAGACTGTTGTGTAGTGAATCCATAGAGAGGCTAGGAAAGCATTGAAGTTATTTGAGTAAATGTCACTTTGCAATCCAATATTTTTAAAAGCTTCTTTGGTTTTAATTAAGAATAATTTTAATGGCAATCAGGGTGGATCAAATACCATATACCACCATTCTCAATTTCCCACTCAATGCAGCTGGAATAAGTACTGTGAATAGTATTTTTCAGAGTTTTCTTTCTGTTTTATCTGGTCTGAATTTCCGGACACAGCATTAACCTGTTAGTCTTATGAGCTCATGTTTATTAAGGTTCAGAGAAACACAAGGAAAAACCAAAGTCTGTGTTACATAGAAATAATTTTTAATATTTACAAACAGCCCTGACTGATATGTCACAACACTTTTATTCCTCTCAGACATCAGACATACATGCAAAAAAAACTCATAAGGAATGACACTGTTGGCAAAATCAAGACAAAGATAAGAAGACTTTGAGCACAAAACTAATGACATGGTGATAGCAAACAGCTCCAGAAGCACCATGCAGGACTCAGAGTGGACAAAAAGATGACAAATAAGCCTCAGTGTAGATATACATAAGCTAATACATCTAATGAAAAATAATCCCAGTCACATACACACCATGCTGACAAATGATTGGAGAAAAAAAATCTAGCAGTCCTTATTGACAGACCCCCAGAATTAACACTTTTATGCAACAAAAAAACTTAGCAAAACATTGTGAGTAAAGGCCTTAAGAAAACAGAGCATATTTATACAACCTTGGCCCACCCACATCTCAAGTAGCCTATGAAGTTCTGGTCTCTGCATCTCAAGGACAGAATCTAGTTAGAAAAGGGTGAACAAAATATCAAAAGGATGGAGTGCCTGCCTTAAAAAAAGCAACAAAGAGGAGTTAGGAAAGAAGGCTGAAGTAAAATATGATCAATCAAACCATGACGATGGTCAACAAACTAATGTAAAATTTCTGCATGCTAAGTCCTCCAGTAATAGAACTAAGGGACCTTTAACAGAGCTAGCACAACATTAGTCTATAAAAGATTAAAAGTGCTTCTTTACAAAGCTAGCAGTAAGCTTCTGGAACTAGCCACCACAGGAGGATGTGAAGGTGGTAAGCATCAGCAAGTTTGAAACAGACAAGTTCTTGGTTTGCAGGTTCACAAATGGGCTCTAAAAGCACTGAGCAAACATACCATCCCTAATACAAAAACTAAGTAGGCAGGAAGAGTACAAGGGAATAGGTACATTGGATTGCTGGGTTTGTGTACAGCCCCTTAATGTCACTGTTGGAAATCAAGCCCCAAGTATGAAGGCCCACTGGTCTGACCCAGTAGAGCTTTTCTGATGTTCTGATGTTCTTCAGTTTTCTCTAGTGAAAAACCACAAAGGTTACACCCCTGCTTCTTGTCTGCTGTGAAAGACAGAGGTCAGATTTGAATAACAGCAAACCTTTAGTATAAATTCTAACATACAATACCATATGTTAAGTGACAAGTTAGTACTGTATCTTTAAACAAAAATAAGGGTAGACCCAGGAGGAAATATTTGCGTTAGTCCAGCCAGTGTGACACAAAGCCACAGATGTTGTTCCACAGCAGGACCAACTATTTGAGTGAAAATGTAACCACCTGCTGAGGGGCAAAAGAAACAAACATCAGGCCCTCAAACAGTTGAGCTACAGAACTGCTCAAAGGGAAGAAAGGTTAGGCATGAAAAGGGGTTATTCATATTTTTACTAAAGCAAGTCTCAAAAGATAGTAAGAGTTAAAGCCTACTGGTATTCAGATATCAGTCTTAAAATATTGAGTGCAAAATCCAGTATCTGTAGGGTATTCTCTGCCCTTTTGTATCGAAAGTGTTTATACATGAAATAGGCATATTATAATTGAAATATTTTGAGGATACTGATAATACAAAACACCTGCAAAGGGAGAAGGTAAGCTGGCAACACTCCATAGAAATGAATAAATATAGCTCAACAGAATTCTTACATGGTTTCAGTTATACAGCATTTTCCTCATTCACTGCACTCCTAACCGTTAGCTCCCTTTCCAGTATTTGGTAACTTCAGACACAAAGAATGTATACTTATGTATTTCATAAATATATGTAGTGATACATTTTGTGGTGCCTTACATTATACACTTATATATGCACTAAATTACACATTTTAATTCTTAATGGAATAATAAAGTACAGTTTTAATGAGTAACTATTGCAGGTATCTAGATTAAATTAGAGGTTTAGATTAAATTAGAGGTTAGATTAAATTAGAGGTTAAATTGAGAGCTACAAAAATCAGAATGCATGAGGGTTAAAAAGAGAGTGTCCGCTCCCCACTACACATGCAATACCTCGCAATTTTACATTTTAGGCAGTGATACAAGAATTGTGCTCCTAAGCAAGGTTTGTAATTCATTATCACACCTTGATTCATCTCTGTATTAATACTACCCATGAGCAGGCCCAAAACTCTTGTACCTCCTTTCTTTCTCCTGGATGTACCTGAGAAAGCTGACATCAGCCACCAACATATCTGCAGTCTGCACGGCTTTGCCAAAATTATGCCTGCCTGCTTATCAGTCAAAGAACAACTTGCCCATCTTCACCTCCCCCCCTCTGTTAAGAGCTATGTTCTCAGCATCAGGAGATGAATTCCTGTTTAAGAGTATCTTTTCTAAGTTCCTTGTAAAGCATTCACAGGAGACACAGGAGCTCAAGAAGAACACTCTTGGTCATTCACACATGGCCATGGCAGTGTTAAACAGCAGCAAATACTGTCACCATTTGGAAACAACTGAGGCCTGTGAACAAGCAAGAGAGGGAACACTGGGATGCTGAGGCATTTTATACTTTGGCTTATCTGGAATTCTGCAGAGCTTCCATACATCAGCATTTAGAGTTGCTGTGTTTGCTAACAGCTACAAGTCAGTATTTTAACTGCAGTTCAAAACCAGCATTAGCTTTTCCAAAAGGAGCAGTGTACTGTTCTCATGATCTAATACAACTAGGAGATACATCATTCATTCATTCATTCATCTTTACTAAGAGCTTCTGCAACTCTTCAGTGATTCAACTGAATGCACATACATACTTATTTCTAAAAAGCATGCTTGTTTTCTCTAGCTGTATCAACATAAATAATTCTCCTACTAGTCATGGCAAATTACATCAACAATATTTTAGTATCCATCTTTATTGAAGCAACTAAATAGGTAGCAGGTTGGAGAATATGACAGGATTGACTGCTTCCGTTCCAGATTTCTTGTTATGTTACATATAGTGATACTACCTTATAAAAATTACTACTACAAAAGCAGCTTGGGAAAATCCAAGATATCTTTGAGTGTCCTTCTAGTTGGGAGGCATACAGATGGACTCACTCTTTTATATAGAAGAAAACCATGAAAAGCAAACTAACAATTTCTGAAACTTCTATGTTTTTCTCTAACTTTTAACTAGGTATGAGCATTATATAATGATAATACTTATGAATATTAGTAAATGTATAGCTGATTAATATTTTTAACAACTAAACAGTTAAAACACTTATATTCACTTTAGTGGTGGGACAGTTGATGCTCCAAAAAAGTTCATTACTTACTAACAGACAGAGAAGTAAAATAAACACTCAATCAAGCACCCTTCTGAAGTTATCCAGTTAAAATATTTTGATCTTTTAGAAAAAGTTTCCTGAGAACTGTGCAGGGAAAAAAAGTAGTTAAGATAAAGATTAGCTATGTAACAAATACAGTGGCATATGTTCTCCGTATGCATGTCCTCTTGTCCCAGTGAAATGAGTGCCACAAATAAATAGTCATGTACTGAAGGCTCTACAGGTTACCTATTCATAAACTAGATTTTTAGATTAAAATTTGGTGTGACTCACAAGGAAAAAAAAAACATAAAAATTTTGGGTTTTCTTTCCTAAGAAAGCCCATAAGGAAAACGCAGGTGAGGTTACAAGGCAGATTAGCACAAACGAGTGCATCTCAGACATTGTATCATGACTATGTGCAACATACTTGTATCAGGATTGCTCATTAAATTAACCTAAAATACGCAGATGATATTGATTCAAGTTAATTAAGAGAGGATCCTGAAAAACTGGTTTGACAGTACCGCATTTGATAATTCTATCTAGATCTATCAAAAATCAGTGATGTACAAGGACTGTCACTAGCAATTCCTATTCTATCAAAAATGTTACTTAGTGGGTAAGTTTGCAAGGAGAGAACAATATTAACCTGTATCAGCTACAAATTCCACATCTCAAATCTTTTACACTTGTTTGTGCTTTCCCCAGAGCTGTAAAAATGGGCTGCAGCTCCCCAAAGCAGAGCACGTATGTGTAACAACAGTGTTTGCACTGGTTGTTTACCCTTGCATCTATCACATGATTTAAAAAAATTCTGAAAACGTTATGCATCATGTGATTGAATGCATCCTTATAACAACTAGTGTATCAGAATACTCAATCAAGAAAAAGATAGCAAGATCCTAGAAAGTAGAAAAAGAAGCTTAAAGCTACAAAAGAACAAAAAAATCCGAATCAAATGAAGAGCTCTTTACGTATTCTGCAGACAGTGTTTCTTAATATTTAAAATGACCAACCCAACACATGCAAAATAACCAAGAGATAGCAGGAACTATTTTCCCTTCAACTGCTAGTTGTGGATGCTATCCTGCCTCCTACAGAATCAATGTCAAAACTCTTCTTTATTTCCATTATTGGAGGATCATGTCCTTCATCGCAAAGTCCGGTAACATCCTGTCAAATTCCTTGAAGTGTTATATAATCAAGATGCTGAATGCTTACATTGCCATCTATACAGACTCTTTAAAGTCTGTTTCTATTTAAATTAACAAGATTTGACAATACTAGAAAGCCTTCCTATGTCATCTTCTATCACTAAAAGTACAGCAGGTTGAAGAACAATGGAAAAGAGCGCATAGGGATTTCATCGTTGGAATTCCTCCGTCTCAATAGCCAATGGTCATGTATCAACCGTCACCCTTACACTTACTTTAAAATAACTTTTCTTTGAGGTAACTGCGTTAACAACTTTAAGATACAGTCTGCGGCCACACCGCCATCGCCACCACCGCCGACTTCGACTGTGTGGATCGCCCAGCTGGGCGTCCGGGACCACCCTGCAGTACAATCCTTCCTCGCAGGGAAGTTCAGAGCGCCGACCCCAAACGAGCCCGCCCGCTCTGACCGCCCCCAGCGCTCCGCCGGACCGGGGCACGTCCGCGGTGCCGCTCCCGAGCCGGGTAGAGCCGGGCCCGGGCACCGCCGCCGCCGCCCCCCGGGACTCGCGGCACCCGCCTTTCCAGCCGCCACCTCCGCCAGCCCCGCACCGGCAGCGCCGGGGCCACCGATCGGCGGCCCCGTTCGGCCCTCCCAAGCCGGAGGAGCGGAGGGAGCAGCGACGCATCCCCTCCGCCAACCCCGACCAGCGGGCTGCTGTCGCCCCTCGCCGCGGCATCCACGGGCACCGCCGGCAGCCGGGCGGCGGCGGACCAAGTTCCCACCACGCCGCCGGTGCCGCCCGGGGACCGCGCCGGCATCACCGCGCCGAAGGGCACGGCAAGGGGTGGCGGGGGACGGCGCCCGTCCGCGCCCCCTGCCCGCCGCGGCCCAACGCCGCCGCCCGCCCCCGGCATCCCGCCCGCCGCTCCGCCCGTGCCGGCACCGCTGCCCGGCGCTGCCGCCGGCCGCTTCAGCACGAGACGCAAGGGATGCGCACGGGAGACGGGCATCCGCCTTCCCCCGGCCGGACCTTACCGGCCGCGCTCGCCACCCTCGCCCCGCTGTGCGTTCGCCGCTCCCGCTGCCGCTCCCGCAGCCGGGGCGCATCCCTGCTCCGCCCGCAGCCGCCACCGCCGCCGGCACCGCGCGCGCCGCACGGGAGCGCCGCGCGGGCACCGCCGGGGCGCGCCCTCGCCGACTGACGTCCCTGGCAGCCAATGGCCGCCCGAGCAGCGCCGAGGAGGCGGGACGGAGTGGTGGAAAAGGGCCAATGGGAGGCCGCCCGTGCGGCAGAGCCGTTTCCGGGCGGGGGGGAGCAGCGCTGGGTTGCGGGGTGGCCGCGCGGGTGCGGCGGTGCCGGGCGGGCGGTGCGCGGAGCGGGAGCCGGACCGGACCGAGCCGGGGCAGCGCCGCGGAGTCCCCTTGGACGCGCTCCAGCCCCGGCAGAGGCTGCCGGTGGTGCTGCCGCGCGGGCCAGGGCCGGTCTCGCCCATCCGCAGCCCCTCTGGGAAACGGGTGCGGGGCTGGGGGCCGGCCGTGCAGGTGGGGAGCGGGTGCCGCCCAATCCCCGCGTGCGCAGGAACGAGAACTTCGTGCTGAAACGCTTTGTTAAGAGGAGGGGGAGAAAAAAAAAAAGGGGGGGATGGTCAGGATGTACATTTTCCAGGGGAATCCCACCGACCTGAAAACCGCGGCTGCCGGCAGCATCGCCGCGGCTGCCCGGCTGCTGCTGACCTTGGCGTGGCCGCGGCGGGCGCAGGACCGCGTCCTCGGCGGCTGCCGCGCTGCGGAGCCGGGTGTGCCGAGCCGAGCTGTGCGGGACCCTCCGTGGCACGGTTGTCGGTGCGCCGAGGGGTTTGCACCGAGTTTGCAAGACCTTAGAACTTGTCCCAGTGGCGGTGCTGCGCCTGCCTGCACCTGTGTTCAACTTGGGTCAGAGACTTTGCCAGTGGACCAGGTGTCTGTTTAATTTTTGTTTATGCGATACATCCATAGTTTTGCATTGCTGTTATTCTGCATAGAATGAGGTGTTTTGCGTGCTAACCACTGTGAAGTAGAGGTATACAGGTAAGGTACCAGAGGCCCTGGAGAAGTGAAGACCTAGGATGAACTACAGGGTCTGGAGACCTTATGGCAATAAACAGCTCACCCATGATCAGCTAACGAAATGCAGGCCTGGATTGGACAGAAGTGGATTTGGGGGTAACAAAGAAATAGTATCTGACATATATGAAAGGCAATGTACATATTAAATTCAGGTGTAGAATTAGAGCTGCAGACCAGCGAAGAAAGGGAAAGGTAGAAAAGTGTGTTAGCAAGGATAAAAATGATCTTAAGTACAACCTAGAGGACGAAGAAGAAATCATAAACCTGGACATCATATTTCTCCTGACCAAGGGCTCCCAATGCTCACAAGTCACTGTTGCCACACTAACTTAGAATGCAACTGATCAGGAGATCCAAAGGAGCAATGGAATGGTGAATGTAACAGCAGGAGAGGAGTACATTAACTTTAACTGCATTATTACCATTTTTTGCTATAACTAGTAATTGTAATATTCTTAGTTATGTTAACAATAAATGTCTCTTTCCTCTTTTCTTGCCTCTTTCTCTGAAAAGCCAGATGAAATGCTAGCAAACATTACAGAAATATGTTTTATTGCTGGATTCTCTTCAGTGTTGGCTGTCTTTTTACACTGTTTTGTAATTTGTTTGTCAAGCAGGACCCCTTGCCTAGTTTGGTACTTTGTTTGCTGATTCAAAAGGATGTGGAGGTTTATTAATTCTGAATGGCTTGTCATTATATTTCATATTTTTTAGGAAGGTTTCTAAAATAACCATTCAAGTTAATCTGGTCACAAGCAAATGTGTATTAAGTCCTTAATGAGGGAACTTACTGCTAATACTAATACTGTATTATATTTAGAGACAGAATTCCTTGTTTAGTCATACCAGATGCAGGTACCCTCATCTCTGCTGAGTTCAGAACTGCTAGTACTGTTGAACAACCTGAAAGTCATGTCCTTTCCTTTCATAGCAGCCTCTTAATGCAAATTTTATTCTGGTGAGACTGATGCACTACAGTGATAGATTTATTTTTTTTTCTCACACTCTTCAACTGTTTACTTTTTTTCTTCTGTGGTAATGAAGCATTTGAGTTTAGCGTATCCAGTGTGAAGATTTAATACACATGCTTATGTTTGGAATGAAATAATGAGAAATGTTTTAAATGCTGATGCATTTAGACACTGTGCAATAGCTCAGTCAAAACTTTTTTTTTTCTAGCGAATGAGTTTTATTACTACAGGAACTACCTCAAGCCTTGAAAAAGTAAGGTGTTAAAACTACATACGAAAAAGTATCAGATTTTTTACTCTTCGTTAAAGCAGGAAGGTTGTTTTTTAACCTTTGATATCAGCCATAACATTATCTTGAAGAAAACCCAAACCCAACAAATATACTTTGTTTACTGTTGAGTTTTACAAATGTTGCAGAACTGACTAAACCACTGAACAGGAGGAAATATGAAAAATAATACTTAAAATGGAAGTTTATTGTAGTGAGTAGAACATAAATGTCACTGTTTTTAGTATTTTAATCTTATCTAAAAATATAAAGAGAAATTCAGATATCCTCCCTAAATATTATGCTCATGTTAAAAGAGTCGCCTTTAAGGTTCTACACCAGCTTTTCACAATATATACACAGCTCAGTGTGTAAGTTAACTAAATCATTAAAAAGAAAGACAAACCACCACATAACAGCTAAATATCCTGAACATGTGAGGAAAAAAACCAAACAGCACACCTGAAATATGAGTCTGTTCATGAAAGTGCCTTACAGTACACATAATATATTCTGAAATTTAGCAGAGCTCTTAATACTCCGATAAACTTTTTTTTGTGCCCCAGTTAGCCCACAAGACTGTAATTTAGCCTTCAGTCCCATAAGTTACAAGAGTTCAACAGTTCTTTCTGAAAAATGATACAGTACTCTTGAAAAGTATTAAAGGACATACAGGAGCTGAACTGCTCTTACTCACAGCAGAAACAGCATAAGAAATGTAATCCCTGTACAGCTCTGTCAGCAGGATTTCTTTCTGGATCAACAGGGGTGGCAGAAGTCAGGAATCATACCTGTTAAATCATTGTTTTAGCTGTTAAAACAGCCAACAAGATGTGATCTGTGGGCTAAATATTGGTATTGGGGACCATGGCAGACAGCAGGAACTATGCTGAAATTCATTCCCTTCCCCCCCCGGCCAAAAAAAAAAAAAAAAAAAAAAAAAGAAACACAGTTCTTTATACCCTTTAGTGTTTAACCTCAGATTTTAGGAGAGCAATACTGTAGTACTGAGGCATGTTGTACTGGCAGATCTTTGACATCAAACTGTAAAATAACCTTTTAGAGATAAACATCATTTCACTCCTCCGTTCTGATCTGGTTGGAATATTTAACTGATACATGGATGCAGCACTGCCTTTACAGATCTGGGGGAAGAATATTTGATTATTTATTTTTAAGTGTGTTACAATTTGCTATTCAGCCTCATTTGGTAACCCATGTCTTCATATCATGCAGGTGTATGCTGTAAGATGCAAATTACAGTTATGTGCTCGGTGGTATATAGACAAGTAAGGAAACAAAGTTCTTGTCCCCTCATGATCACTTTGGAAGTGCATTGGGATCTGATTTCACACTGCATGATGAAGTGTTTCCTTTCATTATTCTATCTGTCTCCTGTGTATTATGTCAGCTGGAAGGAGATGATCTCCCCATAAACAAAGCAAGGCAACTTCCTTTGTGTGCAGAGTGAGTCCTTCAAGGTGTTTGTTTATCTACAGTGATCAGCTGCAAGCACAGCTTCCATTTGTATAGTGTCCTTCATAGCAATGTTGCCATGAACATAGTGAATATACTTGGAAGTATTTAAAAACTCCATAAATATATTTTTCTTTGTGACTGCCTTGAACAGTGATATAAGAGAGGCCTTTTGTATGGAAGAATGGATGGGTGGTGGAGCATTTTTTCAGATCCAAGAAATTCTGCTTTGCATGAGTGACCAGGACATGTGAAGAACTTTGTTTTTTTTCTCCATTGCTCCAGTCAATTTAGGTATTTTTATCTTTGTTTTAAATGTATTAGAGTTTTTATTGTTCCCCACCCTATATTTAATTTTGTGCTGGATCAACTGTTTTGACAAGCAGTTGTACTAATACCTAGGAAATTAATTATAAAAATTTAATCCAGCTCTCAGCTGGGTTAACCAAGAGAGAAGAGCCTTCACATCACAGTCAGTGGCTGAATCCAGCTGGCAAAAATCTATGTGGTTCTGTTTAATCATGATTAATGTTTTCACTTATTTTATAATTTTCCATGCAATTTTCTTTTTAAGGCTCTTGGAGGATGATTTGGCAATTGCTACTCAAACCAGAGAGCTTGATTCTTTGTCACGTGGTTTGCTTACCAGCAAGGGGATGTGACCCGTAGCGGAATGTGACTTGGCCTAAATTTCCATTTTCTCAAAGGACACAGTTACCAGAGTTCAGGATTCATGTCCCTTGGTACTGCTCTGCAAAGGTTGGAATTGTCATCGCCGGTAGTATTTTGTGATTGACACACAGGACTGTTTCTATTACCCTTATTTTCATTGAAAATCATATTAAGAGAAGTTATTCACATGCTTCTGTTTCTGTAGTGGCATCCACATAGATAGGAATGTCTGCCCAGCAATGGGTACCAACATATTTTTCAGAGACAGAAAAACTACATCGGGCACATTTGGCTGTGTGCTGTTGCTTATCATCTGGAAGAAAAATTTGTCCAAAGTCTTAGTCCCAAAGAGCTTGTAATGCAAGTAGAGGAGCAATAAAAGGAAAAATGGAATACGGATAGAAAGAATGAGGGGGAAAACGGTGGAGCCACCACATTATGAAGCAGTTTAGTGGTACTGAGCTTGCTAGTTCTATATATACACAGCTGGTGTTACAGTAATTTCCTGATTGTTTGTGGTTCTACTTATGTATACATGAGTATTTATCTACTTAAATACATACAGACATATGAGATTCATATATTACATTAAAAAACGTTAATTTTGAAAATGCAAATGCCTGAATTTAAAAGCTATCTGGTGTAGTCTTTAATTTTGTGATTTTTATTTTTCTTAAGGCTCTAACCTTATTCAGAGCATAGAAGGGATGAATCCTGCTACTTGCACAATTGTTTAGTATTTTGATTTATTGAATTGTTAAAAATGTGGCCTCAGGATTTATTGATTACAATCTGCAATGTATCTTCCAGCTGCTGCAGCAATTCAGAAAGAAATCGTAATAAGAATATTCTCCTGGCTATATATCACCAGGACATGATGTGTACCATAAAAAAATAATGTGACATGTTGCAGTGGAAAACTATATTGCAAATATAGTCAAAATAGAACAATATCAATATTGATTTAAGTTTATTCAGATGAAAGGTATTTTTTAGCGTGGGCAAAATTGTATGCTCTTACCAGGTATTCTTTCTGGAAATGGAGAAAGCTTTTTTGGTAAAGCTTTAAAAATAAATCTCTCTGTCCTTTCCTGTGTGCAGAAAGCTTCTCCTCAAATAGATAACGTTAGACAAAATTATCAGCAATTGAAAACAGCATTTTTTAAATGGCAAGTATGCAAAACTATTATTAGAATGGTATTACTTTTTCCCACTATTAAAAGGCATGCATGCCTGTGTAAGACAGAATAAAACATAGAATTTTAACAGCACAGTTTAACAGGGTAATTTTACTTGAGTAAGAGTGTGTCATTTACAGAAATCACCCCAGATAGGTGTTGGTGTTTTTTCTGCTCTGCCAAATCATTTAATATGTGTTAAGAAAGAATCATTCTACAAAGTTCTTGAAAATTCTAGTATTTATTTTTATCATTCCAAGATTTGAATCAGGGGAGGAATAATTCCTAATATTTTAAAACTTAAAAGTTCAGCAGTCCATAAAGCATGATATTTTGATGATGGTCTCTAACAGTTTTCAGAACTTTCAAGTTGATCCAGATTTTGAATTTCCAGAACTCAACCACTTTACTTGTATTTGGCACATATGTAAGTATGTCTTCAGCAAATCTATTAAAGGAACGTTAAAGTTTCAAATTGAAGCACTCAGATGTTAGCAAATGGTAAAATTAAGGTTGTCTATTTGACCTTATTTTATGACCCAGTGAATTATGATTACGTTTTAGAAACTATGGTTGCATGTAATATAGCAGGTATTAGTAAATACAGTAATACGTGTACATACATTTGGACAAAGTCAGTAAAGGTACAGATGGTGCACAGCTTCATCATTAGTCATCTTTTCTGTGTAGCCAGGTCTCCATATCAAAAAAAGCAATGCTATGTCATTTCTGTCTCTTTGTAGCTGGTTAAAGCAAACACTTTGCTGGAGTATTGCAGTAGTCTTGAAATGTCATCACAGAACATAAATGTCTGGACACCTAATCCCAACCTCCCCTAATTGGTTGGAAGGTGTTTGGAAGAAGTTTATAAAGCTGAGTTGTCTTACACAGGCATTCACAAATAAGGTAAATTATCCCTGTTTATTTTTTTCCCTTAGTTTCCTTTCTTGACGTCTATAGTGCACATATACTTTCATTTAAAATTAAAAAAATAAGATACAGAGTCACAGAATTGTTAGGGTTGGAAGGGACCTCTGGAGATCATCTAGTCCAACCCGCTGCCAAGGCAGGGTAGCCTAGAGCAGGCGATGCAGGAACACGTCCAGGTGGGTTTTGAATTTCTTCAGAGAGGGTCACTCCACGACCTCCCTGGGCAGCCTGTCCCGTGCTCTGCCACCCTCAATGTAAACAAGTTCTTCCTCATGTTGAGGTGGAACTTCTTGTGTTTTGGTTTATGGCCATTGCTCCTCATCCTGTCACTGGGCACCACCGAAAAGAGCCTAACACCCTCTTGGCACCCACCTTTAAGATACTGCTGCATTCTGCAGTATGTTAGTTTATAACATTAGTATTTTTAAATATAATTTGCCGTACATTATAGAACATACAAATGTTCATATCATGATACCTCCAGAAACATGTAAAGGTATTATTCTTGGTTGTTGTCTTAATACCTCACTTTGAAGAAAACAATTTAGACTTCATATTCTGTCCCAAGAAACTGAGTCCATGCTGTTTCTGTTTTATGGCATGCTGTTGGCATGGATAGCTGCCAGAGCCTGTTAAAGCAACTTTTCATTACCTTCTCTCCAGGCACATAAAAGTCGCTGCTCACCATGGCAAAATACTTTTCTCAGTCAAAGACACCAAGATTCAATCTGTAGCCTTCAGTGCAGGATTACTGAAGTCTTACCAAGTTAGAACAGCAGCTTATAGGACATAAGAAAGAAAAAGAGGTTCTAAACAGTATACCACACTATGCATGTACTATTTCCTCTCTAATATTGCTTTGTGAAAAGCTGCACAAATCCTCTTAAGACTGGAGCTGCAAAAATTATTTTTTGTGTTCATCTATATAAGCAGAATTCATAGCTATCTATTTCTTCCTTTTTCTCTAATATCCTGTAGAGGTCTTAACTGTGATCGCAGAAAGAAAGCACATTTTAAGGGCTAAGAGGCTATTTTGTATAGATTTGTTATTTTTCTTGTTATAATATGTGCACTGGTGTTACAATTAATGTGACATAATCTAATTTACCAAGCAGTACATTGGAGTACTTTTTTTACTGCTCTATTCCCCCTTTTTTTTTTTTTTTGAGAGGTGACTTTCTTGATCATGAAATTTTGTATTTGGACACAAAATTTTGTATTTTCTACCATGACTGGAAAAACTGCTGCCTTTTCAGTTTGGAATATGCAGTTTCTGTGGGGAAGGAACGGCTCGTTCATAGATAGCTGTTGTGATAGAACATTATTCCTTTTCAGCATCATACATTTTATCACATGAATCATTTTATGAGCCTAAAAGTAATTTTAAATGGCTACTGATAGAGATGGTTACAGTGCTGAGAGACAGAAGGTAAAAAAACTTTTGAGATTTTTCTATTTTTGGAGGTTTTTTTAGACTTTAAACAGATGGAATTTTGAAAATCACCTGCTACAAAAGTATAGTAGATTTTTCATGTCTGTTTTAAACAAACTTATAGTGTGCTTAGTTAATGAAATCCAGATTCAAAGTAAATGAGAAGACTTTATTCTCTCTTACTCACTCACACCCTACTCTAAGAGCAGGGAGGTGAGGAAGCTGTAGGAATTAGGTCTGTGGCAAGGTAAGACTGAATTTTTCACCTCTTTTGCTGTAGCAGTGCAGTACACAGCTGCCTTATTTTTTTATTTAAGGTCTATATTGAAAAATTCAGATCTTCCATGGTTAACTTGTCACTGTTTCAGAAAGCCCAAAATAAGGTAGATTATGTTTCCAAGCCCATTTTTAACAGTCTGAAGTATTTCAAAATGCTTTTCATGTCAAAATCATTAAATGTAATCCATATACAAGGTGAAATGCTGTTAGTGAATGCCAATAAAAATCACCCAAAGTGTTAAACTTAGGTGCCTCTTAAGAGATGAAGGCATGAAAAGAGACAAAGGTTTTAATCTGTCTCTTTCTGTCTTTGTGCTTTCCTGTTTTTGTGAGTGTACCCAGGGTAGTTAATGTTTTGGCAATTATACCTAACAGCTGGAAGTATACTTGACTGCAATGACCAAAATCTTTTATAAGTAATTCTGATAATTACCCTGCACTTTGAAAATAAGGCCTGAACTATAATTATTTATGGGAGGGATATTTCAGTGTTCTGTGTTAAAATAAGGCAGATCCTTAGCATGAGTTTAATGTCTACCCTGAGCACTGTCATTTAAGGTAACTAGTCAATCTGCCTATTGATATGTAAGAAGGAGATGAATTCTTCACATGCAAGGTATGTACACTTTCTGAAGTAATCAAGCGTTTGCTTTCAGTAAGTCCCTCTCCTAGGAGGAGTCCAGCTGTATAGTAAAAGTGTTATTTAAAGTCCCTTTATAGTTTTGAGGATGCCCCTGACTCTACAAAGACTCCAAAGAAATTAGTTGATATGCTGCATCTCTAAAAACAATTTAAATAGCTCTAAGGAAGTCTTTGTGCCAATTATGTTAATGAAGCTGTAAAAGGACTGCAAATTTAGAAGTTCTCTAAAGTCCAGTGCTGGCCTAGCTTTTAAATCAGGCTCTTTAATCTCACTAATTGGTGCTTTTGAGTATAGGAGAATACATGAACCCTACTGTGTTCTAAAAGCAGTAGAGCATCTTCAATAGCCAATAATACCCAGTGAAAATAGACTTCTCAGACTCCAAGTCTCCTGTACTAAATAATGAAGTGGAAAAAATTTAATTTCACTGCTACCTATCAGTGCAGTTTTGCTTGTTGAACAGTGCTTGGCTCCACCTGTGCTGGACATGGGTCAGCTCTGACTTGCATGACTGGAAGGTTCCTGTCCTAGGCATGGCTAAATATCCTGTCCGTGAGACAATACCCAGGTGTAGCCAGAAATTCTTGTCTCACTGACAGAATAGGGGGTTCAGTGCCATGATTCCTCTCAAGAGCCATCAAGCCTCTCCACACAGAATGAGACTATTACAAACTGATGACCAGTTATTTAAAATCAGGTACTAAAACTTTGATAGCCTAGATGATTACTTAAAGCTATTTAAACTTAGAATAACAACTTTCTCTCATGAAAGTGTGGTCCTAATGGATGCTAGTTCTTTTACAACCATAAAGACCAGCCCCTTGGCTGCTGTAAATCTGTATGGTTTCACCAAAATGCATAAGGCTTTTTGGCAGCTAAGGAGTTACTATCAATTTAGTATTTAATTTAGAGAGTATCAGTAAGGTTGCTACTTTCTAGCTAGAGATTTTATGCCAATCTCACTTCCAGCTGCTATATGCATTCTTTTCACAGTGTGACTTCTGTAGTGGTAATATATGTATACATTAGGACGACTCAGGCATATGCCACTACCCATCTCTGTTGCCTTGTTTGGAAAGCGGAGTAAGACTCAGTGAGTTCCAGCCTTATCTTGTCCCTGATTGCTTCTGCTCTAATCTTCTGGCTCAGGTTCTGAAGAACTCTTCTACTTCATTTTTTTTCAGATAATTTTCATTCTTCTGTAATTTTTTATTGCCCATGGCTATTAGTTTTCTAGAAGAGGTTTATAGGGTGTCATCCTTATGACTTGTATAAGAACTCCAAGACAGTATAATGGGGCTTTTGCTTCAAAGAAAGAATTATATAATATAATTTAATTTTTCCTTAACATTCACTCTCACTACTGGAGGAATGAAAAAAAGGCTACTTGCTGAGAGAAGAGAATGCAAAGCTAATGAATCCACTAGAGGAAGGCTCTGCTTTTCTGTGTCCATTCCATGCTAACCAGAATCTTGATCATGGAATACCAAGAGAGATTTACCCTGTATGGTATGTCATTTATGTATGTTGAATTTAAATGATATTCTCCCTGGGAATAAAAAATTTCTTAGAGTCTTTCTTTTTTTCTACTATTTCATCAAAGCCTTTATTTCAGTCATCTCTAGCTGGCCAAAGGGAACACACTTTCTGTAACTCATTTTCTGTTTTGCTTAGAAAAAGCTAAAAGGTCTGTAAGCATATCTTGTAAGGATATTTTTGGAGGCATTAATTTCTTGGTGTAAATGAGTTTTTACTATCATAACTGATATTTGTCACTCCTCTAAAATTGTTGTATATAAGTTTGAATTCATCAGAATACGCAAAAGGGTGGAAAATGGCAGAGGTACAAATGTTGCAACCATATTAGCTTTTCATTTGAATTATTAACTTTCATTTGATCATATCTGCATACGTGCACATAAACAAAAACTTACCATTTCACCCTTAAGATCACTTCTCTTTCCTAACTAATACAGTCAAAACCAATCTTATATCTAATAAGAACTTTTGAGAAATGGGGGAGATTTAAAAGTTTGGCTCATGCAAAAGTCTAAATGTTCTGGACAAATTCCATTGACTTTCTTCAGGCATGCATTTTCTGAGATTTTTTTGTTGTCTCAGCAGGAATTTTGTTGATGTTATTTTTAGTTGTGTTATCTACTCAAAAAAGCAAACAAAGTAATTTAGCTCTATTTACTCTCTTGGGTTTTAAAAAATAATTTATCATGGTTATCAAGTGGGATGTGAAATAAGAGCGAGATATCTTGCAAAAATAATTCTAAAATATTCACATTTGGCTGTAGGCTAATACTTTTTAATAAACTTCTCAAAGTGGTACTGGAGTGCCTTGTGTGAAGGTTTTTCTTCTGACAACATTCAAGGGGTCTTTCTATATTTCTGCCTTTCATGAGAATAGTCTGAAGTAGTATACTCTTAAAGTATTCTTGTGGGGGAAATACTATGTGTAGCTTTTCTCTTGTGTGATACTTTATCATTGTTTCTGTGCAGGTATGGAAGAGTGACGTGGATATCCCACTTACCCACAATCTTGTTGCCTTGGGCAATGAGTTGCAGTGCAGCAGGTATTTTGTTCTAGAACTCTACACAATAATTTCTTAAATATTTTAACATCAGCCTGTCTTTCCTGCAAATTATTCCAAACCTGTCTGTGTCAGATACTTCAGGAATTATTTTAAAAACTGTATTTTGATTATCCTTCCTTTTCACTCACACTTCAGTTGAAAATAATTATTGCATGAAGAATTTCATGCACTATTTAAGGAAAATCATATGGATAAAATCCTATTGAAAAAACTTCACAGAGTACTTTTTTGTAAAGTGCTTTTTTATTATGCATTGTCAACCATTAAATGATATGTTGCTGCTTCATGCAAGCAGGAGTAGTGTTGAAAGAGCAAATGTTAATCCATAAGCATAGGTTTTAAGGAAAGAAGTGCTAGGTCTGCATAAGTTTGTACAGGTTTAAGTATGAAACTGGAGAGCTGCTTCAGTTAAAATGACATTGAATTAGTTACAGAGACAACCACTAGTATTAGTTGCTCAGTGTCCCCAAACCTTATTCCAGTCCTGCTCAGGATGTTTGGTTTTACCCTGGGTTAAAATTTACACACTCTGGGGGCTTTTTCTGTCATTCATTATAACTGTAGTAGCAGCTCTAGGAATATAGCAAAACATGACTGTTCACCGACCAGCTGTGGTTACTATTCAATAACGAGGCCATTTCAAACTAAGTACTGCACCATAATCCAAAAACACAAACAAAAAAACCAAACACCAACCCCCCAAAAGCCCAACCAAACCCGAATTTTCTACTATGAATTAACACAACAAATGTACATAATTTGTCATGTAGCAACAGCTCAGTCACAATAATAGTACATAAGAAAAAAACCTATGGAAATTTTTGTGCACACCAGGTGCTTCACATCTGAAATTATTACAAATGATAAATATTAAAATTGATTGTTTCTGCAGGATGGTCATGTAATAAAATATTCTTTGCGATGTTCAGAAATGTAGAAAAACAAAGGTTTTTTTTAATTACAGACTGAAAACATTCCATCTTATGCATCTGTATTGCCCTAAATATAAACTAAGTAGATAAGGTCTGGATAATTGACAGTTTAATTGTATTATTTTTAATGAAATCTGTGGATATTAAATCCTTCAAGGAGGACTAAAATAACTGGACTGAAGAAATACCTATTTATGACGTACTTTATAATGAGTGACAAACATAGCTGACCACTTAGCTGGTTTAGTAATTTTCATCATAAAATCTATTTCTTTTAATTTGTTCCTCTACAGTGAGCTGTTTGAACTTGACTTTCTTACCTTGGAATGATGGAACAGCAGTATGTCTTGAGCTCAGTAAATCTAAGCTTGTGTTTATGTCATTCTTTGCGACTTTTTTAATTTCACTTCCTTGACAGGCATTAACATAATTCAGTTCTGAATCATAATTTCCATGTTCTTTTGAATATGGAGTGCAGGAAGTTTTACTTATGTCTACAGAGTCTGTTACACCACAGTTTAAAACCAGGTTGTCTTTTTTAAGAAAAGATGTTTTCATGGTGTCAGATAAAATAGTATATAAGTTTTTGCCTCTTTTGTCATGTTTGAATTCCTCTCCAATACATACAAATTCAGTATCAACAGGCAATGTTGTATTAGTTGCCTCCTTTAAACCTAATGTGCTATTAGTATGAGACTTCTGAATAGTGGCATCATTGTTAAATTGAGCAAGACTCTTAGAGGTAACAGCATCTTCATCTTTTGAGTCCCGTTCATCCTGTGAAACAGTTACAGTATCACTAGAATAGCTCTCATGAGGTTCATACATCTCAGATATTTCTTCATTTTGAAACTGACTGTCCAGCTTTGCAAAGGCATGCTGTGATTCAGTGCAAATCACATGGCTTAATGTTGTCTTAGACATAGCTGAGAGAGTTGTTTCCTGTCTATAAATGTTTAGATGTGAAAAAGTGGTGTAATTGTTATTGTTGTTCTTATTCAAGCTGCATTCTTTGTGATTCCTTTGTACTGTTACATCATCAATGTTAGTAACCTGTACAACTTCTGAATTATCAATTTCATTAATTTTTTTCTCTTGCTCCTTCCCAGTACTATTCACAATCACATTATCTCCTTCCTTAATATCCTTTCCACTTTTCTCCTTATTCTGTGATGCATCTGGTTTATTCAGCTTATCTGGCATGTTCCCAGCTTTCTTATAATTTCCCTTATTGCCTGCTTCATTTTTGTTTGCTTCTTTTTCAGACAGAGAGCTAAAGGATGAGCGTTGATTTTGTTGTGCCTTTGCAGTGTTATTTTTATTTTGCTCCATCTGAGGTTCGGTTTTGTTGCCCAGAGGTTTATTTGTATTCAAACTAGAATCTTCTTGAACAAAACCTTCTGGAGGCCACTTTGACTTATTTACTTTAGCTACTTCTTCAATAGAAAATGTTTTCTTAGATGTTTCATCATCTGTTGAAGGAGGCCATGACATCTTTAATTTACCTCTTTCTGTGGATTTTTTCAAATTATTATCTGAAATAGGAGGATTAGCACCTTCAGTACCTGAGTGCAAGTCTTTATCAACTTCTGTAATTGGTTTAGGATCAACAGGTATACTGTTAATGGGATTTGTTTCTTCAGCATGAGTACTGTCAACTGAACTATGTTGATCTTTAGAACTCCATAATTCTTTATGCTGCTTGTATCCAAAACCTTCATCATAATTTCCTTTTGACTTGAAAAGTTGCTTAAAATGGGGTTTGCAATATATTTTTCCATGGAGTGATGCATAATTTCCCAAGCTGCCAAATGCAAGAAAATTAGTTTTATACTTTTACTTATCATAAACTACCATGAACTTTACATTTTATTTGCTATTTCAAGTACCTCTCTATATAACAGTACCTATAAAGACAGGAAGAGAAAAAAGAGAGCAATGTATTGTCCAGTTCTGACCACACACCTCCCCAGCTTTTACTTGCAAAGTCCCATACAATTTCAAAGTCAAGATGAAGGGAAGAGTCATGGTTGGCGATTTAAGAAAGAACATAAACTCATTTGGTTGTTGCACAGCCTAAGCTTCAAATAGAAATGTTCCACAGCATGATTTTTTTTTTTAGCCTTTGTGAAAATTACAGAAGTTTGTGTTTAATTATATTTGGAATCGTCTCCCAAATGAAGTAAAGGAAATGTGTGTAACTAACCCTCAATGTGTTAAAATCAAAACTGTTGGCCTTTGCAGTTTGATAGAGCAATAAATTCTGCATTTCATTTAAAGGTTGCAGAGTGGTTTGCTAATGCAGAGAACCATCATAACTCCTTTTATGGATGAGGAAAATTAGGAGAAAATCTGGTGTGTGTTCAGATGTCTTAAATTCCACCCAAGTTTCTGTGTCTGCTGCTTCATGAAGGTCTGTCACAGTCAGTAGGAAGTAATGTGTAGAAGAATTTGGAAGGTTCTGAGGTGTAGCAGTTTGAGAATGTAAAGAACTTGCTCCCTGTCACAGGGCAGGTGTAAGGAGCAGAGAAGAAAACGGGAATTCAGGATACCTCCCTGTCAATCCTACATCCTACAGGCTGAATAGCGCAGTTGAAAATAATTTCACTATCTGTATTTATACTCATAAGCATAGTTCTGTGGGTGAACATGCCGTTACTTCTTACCTCAATTGACTGCCACAGTGGTGACATCGGAAACACGATTTATGAAAATTCTGCTTGTCGGCAACGAGGCATTCCATTGGGTAAACTCTCTGTTGACAGAGTTTACATGTTTCATATTCCTGAATCTGCAGTTTCTAGAACCACATATTAAAAAGTTACAAGTTAGTTTAAGCCACATGTTATGATTTGATTTTAACAGATATCCATATATCTTGTTAGAACAGTATCCATTTTCCATTAGCTGGTGTCTCTGGTCGTAATTATAGGGCTTCATTTTTGTTCAACTAACAGTAAAGCTTAGGAAGTGAAAGACTATCTACCTTTCCCTTTGCAGGAATCCATGCGTTTGAAAGGACTGTTCATGTCATCAGGTACAATATTTTCCATTTATTTGTAATAACTAATTATTTTGTGAAATGAGAAAGGATAATAAAAGGTTTTCTAGTATAAGTGGAATTGAGTATAATGTATTTACATCTTTGAATGTACAATGTGATGGAAAGATTAATAAACAGGGGCAGATGTTTGAAATTCTGATAAGGAAGTTTTGCTTAACTATGCCAAAAGCACAGTAGGGATTACTGCTTTTGTGGTAACCTGCAGACTGTGCACTCATATGGTCCAGATATGATATGGACATAATTATTTCTGATTTTTACAATTTTAATTTCCAGACCTGATACTTTTTTCCAGTTAAATTTTAACACTGAGATAGCTACATTTATATTAGCAACTATATAAAATTCTTTCTTCTGTGAATCATAGTTAATTATAAAGGAAACTATTTCTCCATAAAGCACAAGACATGAGTAGAAAGCTTATTTCATACCAGTAAGGGAGCAGAAGGAAATAATGGATAATCTGTTGGGCTTGCAAAAAATGCCTGCTGCTCTTCTGTCTTGATCTCTGAATTGCTGTGAAAATGGAACTAGCAGACAAGTACAAAGAGAGTGGATGAAATAATTGCTGTATAAATATATCTTCACTGACAATAATAATGCCCCTTGATATCAGCAGAAAATTTGGCCCCTTTCAGTATTCTGTCTGTGTTTGGTTTGCCTGCTGGTATTGATTTTATAGCAATTCACAAATCAAGACAGAAAGCAATGTAGATTTTATAACTACAGCTTTAGTTGCCACATACCTCTAGTCCATAAAGAGAGCTGTGAAAAATGCTGAAGATTAAGTACCTTCAAGGTAGTGTAGAACTTGCAAAAAGAATAAACCATCAGCAAGGACTCAGATGAATATTCTTAGGTACACAAGTATTCTGAATGTAAAGAGGGAGGAGAGGAAGGAGATAAGGTGATTGGGAGTTGGAAAAGAGGTGACGTGTCTCCCGGAAAACTATTTACTTGAATGGTTATACTTTGGTGTAGTTGGATAGTTGATACTGAGTGTTATGCCTCAGAAGGCAAGTCAAGGGAAGAGAAAAACAAAGAGGGGATTTAAGGGAAGTTTATCCCAAAATAACTTCCAGGACTGAATAGTGGAGCCAATATTCATCTTCATGAAAATTAATAGTGCGTTGTGTGTCAGTGGTGTGGTTTTGGTGTGGGGCTGTGGGACTGTGAGGCAGCCTCTGTGAGGAGAGGCAGGGGCTGCCCCATGCTGGTCACGGCCAGTTCTGAGTGGCTCCAGTGGTCCCACCGCAGGGCATGGCTGGGCCCCTTTGTCACGCTCGTGGTGCCTCTGGGAAAATGTATTCAAGAAGAGGCAAAAAGCTGCACATGCAGCCAGGACTAAGGGAAAATACTGTGAGAAACAGCCATGGCAACACCAAGGTCAGAGAAGAATGTTCCTACCAAATCACTGGGGGAAAGGCCAGTCTAATATTTGAGGTCATCAATATTTACCAAATAGGAGAGATTAAAAAAAAAATCCAGAACCTTGACTATATAGAGAACTTTCTATTCTAATGGTACTGGGTATTTCTGCTCATTTCTACTTTTAACATGCTTATATACTGAGACTGACTAAAATTCAGTGAACTTTCTTCATAGCAGACCATGTGGTGCTGTGTTTTGGATTTGTGGCTGAAGTGTTGAGAAGACACCACTGTTTCAGCTAGTGCTGAATTGTACTTTCACAGTGTCAAGGTCTTTTCTCCCTCCCCTTCCCTGTTTGAAGCAAGTAGGCTGGAGATGCACAAGAAGTTGAGAGGGGACACAACCAAGACAGCTGACCCCAGCTGACTGAAGGGATATTTCATAGCATATGAAATAAATCACACTCAGCAATAAAAGTTGATGGAAAGGGAGAGGAAGAGGGGACATTCAGAGCTATAGTATTTGTCTTCCAAAGTCACTGCTGTGCATGTGGAGGCCTGCCTTGCTTTCCAGGAAGTGGGTAGACATCTGCCTGCTGATGGGAAGTAGTGAATCAATTCCTTCTTTTGCTTTGCTCGGGCCCCAGCTTTGCTTTATCTTTTAAACTGTCTCTACCTCCGCCCACAGGTTTTCTTGCTTTTGCCCTTCTGATTCCTTGTCCCATCCCACTGCGGGGGAGTGGGTGAGGGGGTGTGGACTTATCTGTCAGCCAGAGCCAACCCACCACGTGAAATATTTTGTTGGGCCACCACCAGACTATGCCTCATTTTACAGACTCACAAGCTATTCTTGTTTAATTCTGCTCCTAGTGTTCACAGTGTTGGTAATCCCAAAGCAGAGCTTTCTGTTTAGGAGTTACACTGGTACAGGAACGTTTAGCTTTCTTCAGCTGTTTTCTTTACTGTTCAAGCATAAGCATTCCGTTCCTGTATTTCAAATGGCTAAAGCTATGGCAACATCTGGTCTTCCTGCAGGATGCTGTACATATTCAGTGCCCAAAATAGATGTAAAAAAGGAGAACCCTTATGTTCATCATGTAATAGCATATGTAGTATTTTCTAAGTTTTCAAATGCATAGCTGCAATCTAAATGCTATTTTAATATAATTTTTAAGTAACGCATGCACCATGAGAAGGCATTTACTTTCAGTGTTTACTTCATATTCGAATATAAAAATATATACCTATATTCACATGATATAGTTAAAAGGTTTACTTCAATATGAAACAGATAATGGGCTTCAGCTCTTTGAGGGACACCGGATGGCTCCAGTCTTTCATGATGTGAAACCTGCACCCTGACATCAGGTTTTGCTGCTTGAATTCAGACTAGGGCCTCATCCAGCAGGAAACAGTAATGCTATTTTAATTTTAATTTTTTTAAGTATCTTTTTATTTTGCTCTATATAATTCTTCAGGATAGATTTTGTAGTTTTAATCCTAATAATGACGGAGAAGATAGCGACTAGAGGTTTTCACTAAACAGAGATTTTCACAACAGTATCTGTGTCTTCAGCTTCTCAACCTTCTGATCTTCATGGAAATCTGTTTGAATTCCTACCTCATATTTTTGTATTACATCAAATACAGACTCAGAAACTGTGCTTTGCTGTGGTGCTACAGGAGCTGCTGCATCTTTTGTGGGATCTTGGCTTTCTTCTTTTTTATCTTGTTTTTTTCTTTTCCTCTCCACTTTCTCTCGCTCTCTTTTTTTTTTTTTCTTTAAGTATAGTAACATAGGAAACAATTTTTCTGTTCTAGTTTTAAGCTAGTTCTGCAAGCATCCAAGCAATAGGATTATAATAAGATCTGAAAAGACACAATCCATCAACTATTGCTCAGAATGCATAAAGCCAATCTTTTGAGCTAGGAGCTGCGCTATTTGCACCATAGAATGTATGTGAAAAGAACTGTGGAATTCATGCAAAATGATGATTGAGCAGTCTTGGAGTTTTTGCTGCAACAAATGCAGACTTTGCATTATTAGCATAATGTAAACTTTAGCTGTAGCTTATGCTCATTTTCATTTCTTCTGAAAAAGATATTTTCTATGCTTCTGAGAATCTGTGGGGACAAATTATACATACATATTCAAAACAAGCAAGAAGGAGACTATTTGGCAGAAGAGGCCAGGAGTGCAGAAGTTTTTACTTTTAATTGTTTTTGTCACATACTGTAAGCACTTTTGAGCCATCTAATGTGCTTCATATTATGTTATGTGCACTTAATTCCTGAAGTCCATATATTCCCACCACTTTCACAGATTGTATTTTATATAATAATTATTCAAAATAGAAATTCAGACTGCATGACAGACCAGTTTCTTAACTTCTAGTTTGCATAAGGAAAGATCCCTCATTAAAAACACAGACCTTTACTTCTTTTGCAGATGATGTGATCTCTCTGTCAGAGTGAGCAGCCCTCTCCTGTGCTGCCTTTTCAATTTGCTGTTTTAAAATCTCTGTTACAGTCTTTGGGAGCTCTTCATTCTGAGCTGAATTCGTTTCTGCAATGGGAAGAAGAACAAAAAAAAAATTGTTTTTTCCTCCAACCTCCATTTTATGAAATTGACTTTATCAGTGAATTATAGAACATTATTATCTTAGAAAAGTTGTGCTTAGCCTTGTAGAAGTCCAGAGAGTCACTTGATCAAGAACAGAAATCCATAGAGAAAACAACAAAATAATTGTTGATGTGCGTTATATAACCTATTTTGCCATACCTGAGCGATGTGGCAGGGCTAAAGGTTGACTGGAATCTGTGGGAGAATATAACACATGAATTTTAGAACAAAGACTAAACTGCAGCAGCCGCAGTGTTTTAATAGTGTGGTCATATTCTGCAAGGTTATTCAGTTCAGAGACAACTCAGCCTTTCTCATCCACAGCTGTGTGCAAACATGGATTAGTGTTCGCCTATGTTTTCAGTTCCTTCAGGCAACTGAGAGCATATTTAAAACCACATGCTTATGCAAAAGTGATCTCTTCATACTGAATTTTAAACTCACTTAAGTCCCGTTAAAGTCAAGGAATGGTCTTTGCTGAGAATTTGGAGCAATGTGTGTTTTCATGTTTGTGTGTTAGGAGTGGGACATTTGTGTGAGTAAAGACAATTGCCATTGTTCATTTGTGAGCCTTTATTCTCATGCCACTTCTTACCTATGTCATGCTGAGCAGATGCAGAAGCCATTTTTATTTCATGAGTAACTTGCTCGCGATGAGAAACCTGCACAAAAAACCTTCAGTTTAATACAGGAGTTACTGCAATACATCAGAATTTTCCATACTTCTAAACCCATATTTAAAATGCTATATCAACGAAAAATATGAATGTAAACCTAATAATTATAATGTTAAAACAATAACAAATTAAAAACAATAAAACACCTTTAAAAATTATTATGCACTGCCTAATGAGAGAAGCTGTCAGCAGATCATCCAGATATTGCTGTACCAAGTGGTAAAAGAGGAAGGGGCAAAACAGATATAATTGTCCAATGAGATTATTATTAATTGATATAGTTACCTCTTGTGTTTGAGAGACTTCTGTTTGACTTTCTTTGGAGGTCATTTCATTGCACTTAGCTTCCCTGGTGCTTCTTGATACCGTGTGGTGCCTGCTACTTGATTTTTCCTCAAGACAAACAAAAATAATTGCATGTTAACAGCTAATAGGTTTTTGTGGTTTGGTTTTTTTTGTTGTTTTGTTTTGTTTAGGGTTTTTTTTTTATATATACAAAGAGCTGTCACAAATAAATTCTAATGTAAGTGGTGTAACTAGAATAATCACTTTACAGCAAAGTACCGTTGTTATTACCTTTGATATTTGTTGCCATAAACATTGTGGCAGAAGATGCCAAGTAATTTTTGTTACTGCAGCCAGACACTGGCCAGCAGATATGGCAAGATGCTTGAATAGAGTGTATAATTGGACTGGAAGGGGACAAAGGTGACTAGGAAGACTGATTCTGGCTTTACGTGCTGTGCTATCAACTTGTTGCCTGTCAGCAGCATGAGGCTAATGCAACTTTGCAAAAGGAAGTATAGTAATGCAACTGTATAAGGGGTGATGACTTCCTGCATATGCTTTATTACGCTTCTTCCAGTGCAAAAATCACACTGAATTGCAATTATGAAAAATATGACCATAGGCTAATGAGAAGATCCTATAAAATACGTGTTAACACTGTATTTATAAGCCTGAAAACTGCAGTGTAATAATCAGAGCGTACTGTTGGGAGTTTAAAGTACTGTCCAAGGTGTCTGTGCAAACTGATTTCTGAGGTTTTCTGTGTTTATTTTAGCTTCAGATTCTGGCAGTGATTTGTTTCCTTACTTGAAGCCTGACATAGAACCTGTGCTACATCACATTACTTGTGTCCGTGGGGTACTTTGAGGTTTAGTGATTAGAAGAAATAAATCTGAAAGATTGATGTTATTAAGGCAGCAATCCTGTGCTTCCTCTCTCATGCACACAGACTCATCCAACAAATAATTTCACTCATGTCAAATTATATTTTCTTCTTCCTTTGTGAGAGGGAAGTGTTCCTATGAGTTTCTACTGATAATAAGCTTTCAAGTGAAAGGAGCTTCTGGTCCCTCCAGCAAGAGCTTCCCAAGTGTTCAGTGTAACTTGAATGGAGGCAGCACTGTGTTACTGAGATTGCTGCTATATATCTAGTGCAACAGAGAGCTTTAGGCTTCCTGCAGCTCAAATCTTGGTGCCTCCTTTCAAATCCAGCTAATTTGGGGGCAAGAAATTAGCTCTCTCTGCTAGTCATCCCATGAAAAAGCATCTATTTATGGGATTTATTCCACTTTCAAACTGCACGTCACAGCATGGTTTGCACTTGCAAGTTCTGTATGCATAACAGTCCTGAGGGAACTGCACAACATATGAGAAGACAGAGAGCTAACCCTGTACCAGGTTGAAAAGAGGCAGTTCAAAGAAAATGAAGCACAAATTTTCCCATCCATTCTCTCTTTAATGACCACATAGGTGTATGTATAATGTGCCTTTTCATTTTATATGGATATGCTTTTTAATATATTTATGCATATATATGCCTTTTTCATTTAAGATATGCATTTCTGTTCTTATGTGCATGTTTTAGATATGTAAGTCAAACTCTCATTACTGGAAAACTCATTCATGAGACACGAAATATGTTCAGCATAGTCATTATGTGTCCTTTGAATGGTGTGGGGTATTAAAAAGAAATATAATTAGGCTTAATGTAGTCAGGAAGCAAATCTAATCTGAATGTCACTACTGCTTTATTGCTGTAACGTTGGTATTGCTTATGAAATAGTTGCCATATTGCAAAAGATTATAATCGTTTAATGTGATAGCTGTGGCTCTCTGAAATGCAGCCTAAACATTATAAGCCAGATTTTGACAATATAATTACACAGCCTGGGCATGCAGGGGGGAAGAGGGATATGGAGGACCTCATATTTTGTGTGTCAGTAAAGATGGCTAATTGAAATTCCAGTAAAAGAGTGTTAAATGCTGTTGTTTATTATTCCAAACAAGTGGAGAACTTGAAGACCTGTGCTTTCATCCCTCCTCTGTAATTTCCAGCTGTTGGATATAGGATTACTGTAGGTAGGATTAATTTAGTTTACACCATCATGTTTATGGCATGTTTTGTAGATCCCATAGATTTTTTAATATATTCTATAGAATTATTTGATGATCAATAACTTCTTGTTCATTCTATGACCTATCCTGAATAAGCTTCAGAAAACCCTGTCAGCTGGATGATTGGAATGCTGCTAGCTCATGAACGGTTTCTTATGGTAATTTTATTTTTATTTCTATTTCAGACTTTCATCATCCTCCAGTCTCTCATGTTTGTTTCTCATCAGCCTTTACGTGGGCTGCTGGCCTTCCCATGCATAGCTATGGTACTTAGCACAGGGGACTATAGTGTCCTTTGTGCCTCTGGGTAATAAGTCATTCTGACCTAAAACAATATGAGGGGAAGTCTGTGTAAGTTTTGTTAGAGGACTGTGTTTTTTATGTAGGCTTTCAGATTCTGTTAGTAAAGAGAACTGCAATTGCTACACATGTTTTATATGTTAGTGGCCCATGCATCAATTTTAGTGCCTCTGTGCTGCAATAATTTAGATGGAATTCGGATTGCAAAATGTGCCAAGATTTGAATTTTCAATAATTTGTCTGTGTAATTTAGACCAAGGTTTGTTTTTACTTTGTGTTGGTACTTATACAGTTCCCTTCTGTTCTGATAACAGACAAAACATACTTTCCCTTTCAAAAATAAAATTGCTTTTCAGATCAGACTGTGTATGCTATATGAATGTGTACATAAAACATGTGTAAAGTTCTGTGCATATATGTATGTATGTATTGTTCAAGGGGATCAAAAGTTCATCCAAGCACACGAAAGCCTTTTACTAGCTCACATTTGAAGGATGGCTGATGAATATTGTCTATATGTTGGCAGATTTAGAACTTTCTGTTGTTAATGAAGAGTATGTACAAACTTGCAGGCAGCAGTGGGAGTAAACGTATTTCTTTTTTACCTATTTACGTTCGTAGCATAGTATCATCTGCACATCAGTACTGTGAGGGTCCTGTAGAAATTTCTTATCAGAGCTTTACTTATCCTCCCTTCACCTCTATGATTTGTCACCCTTGCTTAGTTGTATGTGAATACATAGGGTGTCTTGGGCACTATATGAAAGATTTTCCTAAAAATGTGAGGTTTTCACCGTTCAATAACATTGTCCCATTATTCAGTCTTATCCCTTGCAGTTGCTAGAAAATTGACAATTGCAGCATTAGCCATCTTAGAAAATTTGTCTGGAGTGAGCATCAATGCAGGAGGGGGAGCTCTACCTGTGTCATTCCTGACACACAATACTGTGTGGCTGAGCAAGCATCAGATGCTTTAGGTGTATTTCACTCTTCTTTGCTATGTAGGAGGTTCAGCTCACTTGCCAGAATGGCTTGTTCCTGACAGTGTGAGACTTTGCCTGAGCAAAAGCTACCCTGAGCTGAGCTGAGGTAGCAAAGCACTCCATGCTGGCATCTGCACAGCTATCAGCCAAAGCTTATGGCCTCTTCTCAGCTTGGTGGCTGATGGCAAAAGGCACTCCACGATGCCAATAGTCAAGTTAAAGACCAGATATCTAATCAAACTCTGGTTGAGTTTGTGAGCACATGGCAAGTCTGTGGTCAGGTTTCAGTGCTGCTCACCATTCTGTCCAAGAGTTTAGTGCATTCTGCTAGTAATATGGCACCTATCACAAGTAGCCAATCTCCCTTATATTGCAGAGAGCTATGAGTGATGGCTGCTGCCTGAGAAAAATAAGGAGATAAATAATTATCATTTGCATACTTGATGGCAGTATTTTGAATGAAAAGCCATCAACTCTTTATGCAATGATTGAATATGTAGTAAAATGTTCAGCTACTTAGATTACTGTTTTAAAAAAATGAATTGCTTTCTTATTTTAGCTTGGATTAATATTTTGAATTTATCCAGATCTGAAGATCTGTCTTCAAACTACATGTTTTCTCTGTTTTGTCCCAGGATGGATTCAGTGACCTTGAATAATCTTTCAACTACCTAAGTGTATAATCCCATTTTCCATTTAAGTGCAGTTATGTTAGATAGAAATGGGATTTTATGGTCTTGCAGTAAGTTATTTAACCTGAATTTAAAGTTGCTTCCATATAGTCTGAGTCACTTTATTTTCTGTGAACGTGGCTATTCCTGCTGATAATTTGAGAGAGCCTCCTCAATAAGCCACAGAGGACAAATACATGGGTAAGTATGCTTTGAGGTCACATCTTTGTTGAGGAAAGGGAACCATCATAGTGGATTTGTGAAGAGCTAGATATCCAGAGAAAACGCACATCACAGAAATGAAATTATTGGATTCTGAATAAGAGAAAAGTCACATAATTTCTGTACATGTTTCTGCATTTCTCATCCAGAAAACTGGCAGCTCTGTTGGGCCACATCATCAGAAGACTATGTGCATAACATTCCCCATCACCATGGATTATGCACCAATATGATTATGTCCCACTATGGGATTTTTCTGCTTCGTTGAAAATACATTAATACCTCTACAGCAACCTGTGTCTTCACCCCTACAAACTGGAGTTTTGTTTGCTGTCTGTGCAAATTGTCGAGGTAGGTATTAATGTATAAGAAATGAGAGATGACTGGTAGATGTGATGATACTTAAGGTTAAAATGAACCTATGGCAGAACGTTGGTGTGTCTTTTTCTACAATTAGGTGAACAATATTTCTTAAAAATCTTTCCAAGAAGTGCAGGATGGTAAAGAAATTTATTGTGCCATTACCGTTTTTTAGAGTGCACAGGACAGATTGTACAATGTGTTTTATTGTAGGGGATTTCACGTACTCCAAAGTCATTATCTCTTACAACAATTTTTCATGGTATATGCTAACGAAGTAATAAAATGTAAAGGCCTTTTATTTAAAATAACACTTAGCTGCTGCTTTGTTCTACTTTCATGTAGCATTCTGTGCAATTTTTGATCTCTTTAGGGGAGTTTATTAGATTTAATTCAGTGAAGGCAGGAAACTCTTTTTGAAAGAGAATTACTTAATATCACATCAAGTGCAATAAATGCAAAATATCATCATCATGCTTGACAGTGTATAAATTACAGTCTTACAGACAGGGCTCAGTATAAAATACTGCTATGGTAGTAACTGCTTTACTCAATCTATGTGTGATTGAGTCTAGTCTGTATTGAGTGTTCATCTGCATAAAAAATATATAATTCCTGTGGTACATCTCAAAGATAAAATTCTGAGTATGAGCGTTAGGGAAATGTTGTCTCTGTCAGTGATAATGAAGACTCTTCAGTAAAGCAAGCAATCATATTTTTCCTCCAGTTATAAAGCAGAGCATATCTAATTTGTTATTATTGAAATGCTATTTTTACCTGTACAGATCTATGCAGCTGCTGGTACTGAGCAAAGGTCTTCTGTGGAGAGATCCTCTGCACTTTCTCAAATTGTTTCCGCACTGCTTCCACTATTGTACCAGGCACGGTACAGAACTTGGTTTTTTGTGAACCCTAGAGTGATAAAATACATCCAATTGTTGTTCGTTTGTACTAAGAATGTACTTCTGTGAGCTAGGTTTTTGTTAAAAAATAATTAACAACAGTATGCTATAATGCTTATAAATTTCAAAGGCAAAATTTGGAAACTCTTGGTTATGTCTGTAGCCTCTTACAGGCAACTTCCACCAATGTAATCTGTAAATCCTACTTATTTTAACATTACACATGAGCTAACATTAGTATTCAAAATAGATACAGTAATGAGACAATTATTTTTCAGGTGATATCATGAAGATACAAAACATGTACGTACTGTTAACATTAACTATTGAATCTCATTGGCCCATTTTAGGACTTGCCAACCAAAAATTAGGACCTGCAAATTATGAAGTTCTTATGCAGTCTGAATTTTGCAATCTAGAACCTAGTTAACAGTAACATGGTCCTATGTGAAGTAGCTCCTGCTGCTGTAGCCGCGTATTTATCTCTCCCTGTGGTACTGTCTGAGGACTCAGTGGCCTCCTCTGTAGTTTTAGGGGTGTATTTTCATCCATGTAATACTCTCTCTTTGCAGGAATGACTCAGACAATCATGAATACTGGATTCGGTGAGTTCATAGACCACTGCACAGGAGCCATACGTTATGTTTTAGACAAATTAAAGGTACGCGTGGCCTGAATCTTCAGCACCAAATGAAGTAAAATCCATCTACTTGACTGGCAGTAGCAATCACTTTCCAGAACAATCCTTCTGCTGTTCCCTCTTCTACTTGTCTCTTCTGAGATCTGTGGCATTTAGAGCTGCCACCTGGTCTTCTCTGTATATTTTCAATAGGTATTGCTGAAAAACATGCAGAGAGCTTCAAGTAGGCCTTTGTGAGATGATCTGTCTTCACCAATAACAGCACCAAAGATCGTAAGACTGCCCTCACCCTCAGTTACCTGTTCTAGTTCTGTTCCTTATGTGTTACCTCAGATGGTACTAGATGCAGCTTTCAGCATTTGAACTTATTAATCAGCCTACAGAAAATAAACCACCAAAAATTAGGAATAGCCTTGTAATGGAGTCTGCTAAGTGAAGTTAGATTTAGTGCTCACACCTGATGAGTAAGTAAGCAGGTCATAAAAAAACTAGACTTTTTTTTTCCCCCCGGTGATGAAGGTGGGATGATTATATATGTAATGGGTGTGTGAACATGAAAAGTAATTATTTTAGTGAACAAACACTTCAGGCACACTTTACCAGTCATTTGGAGATATTTAGAGGGAGTAAATGCAGTTATGGGTCCTTTAGGAAATGTATAAATTCCCTTTAATGGAACCAGGTATAAAGTCCTTTTTTTAGGCAACCATCCATTTCAGCAAGAAACTGAGAGGAGTTCCTGAGTGAAAATACAGTAGTTCCTATGTGCTCAACACAGGTTGGATCAGGCTTGTGATGCAGTTCTTTTCGTTGTCAGAGAGTGCTAATTTAAGCAATGTTTCCAACTACAGGACTAGGAAATTGAGACCTTCTCAACCAGGTGAACTGCAGGAATCTGCTCCAAATACACACCAGACAGTTGGGAAATAAGGAAGTCAGCAGGCAGGAATTTGGTGGTTAGAAAACACCTGGACTCTGGTGTCTGTTTTTACTATGTGGTTTCTGGGCTATCCATGCTCCCAGTTCCTTCAGGTGATGCAGACCATTTTTCCCAAGACCAAAGTGCAGGTAAGACTAGGGATCCTCCTACAGCTCTAAGGGCATACGGACAAAGATGCTGGCTGGTGAAAGCTGAACTGTGGGTCTTCTTTTACTGCATAGGGTCTCTGATGTATGGAAATTACTCTTGCCTTACAGTGAGAAAAAGGTGTTCTACCCATGTGCCAGAAGTTTAGTGTAAGCAAAGAGCACTGGCATTCTCACATTATAGCAAGCCATCATAATGCCTTCCATTTCCTTGTTCAGGGAATCTGAGCTACTGCTTCTAGGTAGGATTTGAAGATATGGTAAAAATATACTTTTTTACCCTTAGTATTTCTGAAGAACTGAAGTAGATTTTCCTGGCTGAGATCTGAATATCCAATTCTCAGATACTGCTGACTGATAATTAACCATGTGGTGAAGTGGTCTATTTTAATAGGTTATAAATTCTCTCATACATTATGTGATACTTGGTATCAATATTTTAAACTTTGCAGTAAAATACTTAAGCCCTATTGATAGACATATAGAGAAATGAGTAAAACAAAATTAAGAATTTCTCCCTATATATTCTTTATATATAATGCCCCTTTTAAATAGCTTTATTATAAAACAGTACTTTTTCATACACCTTGTCTCACAGAGGTGCTATTTTAAAATGCAGCAATTTCAAATTCTTTACTTTGAACAGAGATCTAAACATATTTTTGAATATGATTTTATTTCTTTACTATTATTTTTAGTATTGCAGAAACTGCTGGGTTTTGCCATTGTAAGCTGAAATAATGACTGCGTTGTTGATCTGCCACAAGCCTAAGGCCCTAACTGCAGTTCGTGCAACAGTGGGAAAAAAAAGAACAGTCCTTCCAATGAGTAAAGGGAATTGTCTGGGTGACCAAAGGTTTATAGCATGAAAAATCTCATTAGCAGAGACAGACACTGATGCATCAATATGTTTGCTAAGTAGATTTGGTAATTTGGGTTTCAAATTTTGATCCCCGTAACGGACCATGAGTCAGGTTGTTTAAATAAAGAACACAGGATATGTCACTATGCAAAGCAAACAGAGCTAACGAGGTAAGAAACCATTGATATCTTACATGAGCAAAGGACACAGCAGCCTTGTACATAGCCATCCTTTCTTTGAAGGAGACAGTCTCCTGGAAATCCAGCAGTGTGTTATCAGCCCTGGGAGTGCTCTCTTTAGGTCCTCTTACAGGTTTGCGAGATCCCACTGCAGGTGCAAACAGACATCTTATTATCTAAGATGGAAATAGGTACGTTTTTTTCAAATCATGATAGAAAAGCAGTAGTAGAAAGAAGCAGTATTACCAACTTTTTACCAGCTGTATCTTATTTTCAATTTAGAACTTACAGAGTACAGAAAAATTTAATTCAATGAAAGTTTTGAAACTGGGGGAAATTCTTTGGGGAAAAAACAAAAAGCTTTTTAATTAAAAGTATATAGTTATAACAGCAAGCATAGTATAATTTTCTTGATATTGGTATATTTGCATTATTTTATACCATAAAAAGTAATTGTAAGTACTACAAATAACCTATTATAATTAGATATATTATGTTCTAATTAGCTTTATACATGATAGTATTAATTTGCTTAACACTCTGTTCAAAGTCTATTGTAGATTTCAGTTGTTTACTGATACTGCACTAGAGTGTGATTTAGTTGGTTTCGTACTACCTAAACCTTATTGAAAATGTCTTGCTTGCCAACTACATTTTAACCCTGTTTCGAGGTGTGAAGATGTTATAGACTTATCTAGAAGCATCTGCAATTCTGCTACAGGGAATGTGGAGACAACAGCTCAGAGTAGTCCTGAAAAAGCAGCACTGAGTTCCTAGCACTAGAAGGTTCTTGTTGCTGGTTTCTACATACATTTGAACTGTGTTAGAAGAATTCAATATAGCAAGAAAAGTGCCTTAAATTTAGTGCAAAGGTATTTTTCCTTCTTCTTACAGACAAAGGGAAAAAAGTTATAAGCATCTCTCTTGTCTGTGATAAGACAGAGGTAAGATTTTATATAATCCCATAGGCTGGAAGTTCCTCTTGTCCTCCCAAGGTTTTTCTGAAGTACATGCAAAACTGGGTTGAATGACACAGGGTTTCTGTAACCAGGAGGCTCACCTTTTGGGAGAGGCTGGAATTGTAAGACTTCAAGAAGATACATTTTTAGTAAAGACACTAGAAACTAATTTTTTAATCCTTGTGCTTGTGCTGCCAATATTAGACCACTCTGATCTTCCTTAAATTCGTCTATGCTTCTCCCTGTCCTTACACAATAGGACAGAATAAATTTGTTGCAATCTGTGTTGCTTTTTTTTAAACAATTGTATTTTCACAAATTTCAGAAACAGGCCATAGCTGAATGGAATTATCTAAAAAACTCCACCAAAACCCACTCTGTGTCCCATCCCACCCTCCACCTCTGCATCTCAGTCTTATATCTTGGAGTTTCTCAAAGTTGAGGAAATTACTGACTTAATAAAGGAGAGAAAGGGACAGGAAGAAACGGTGTGGGTATGTCCTCCTTTTCTGTGTATTTAATTCAAGCCAGTAGATAACCAAATGAAAACCTTAAAATCCTTTGCAAACAGGAAAGGAAAGTCAAAGAGGAAGCTTCAGATGTGTGCTTTCTGCTAGCCATTGGCTGCTTACTTGAATTCTTAAGTATTTTGGCACCACTGGTACCCTGTCATCATCTTCATGATTTTCAGGCATTAAATAAATCAACTTGCTTGACATAATTTTGCTAAGAAATTAGTAACTTTTCTTTGAACAGTGTTGGCTATCCATGATGTGCATCTTTAGGGCTTGAATGTAGCATTTGCCAAAGTCTACTCCTTGTCGTAGAAGCCTCACTGTATTACATACTGTTATAAATATATGCATTACAAAACTGTGTGCCTGGTCAACTGAATTTCTGCTTACCTAAGCTGCTTCACTATTGATTATTATATTGCTTTAATGAGGCAGTGGCTGTGAAAACAAAAGATACAGATAAAAAAGGTCTCATTTTCTTTTTAAGTATCCTCCAGAGAAGGGATATCCCACCAAACAGGGAAGATTTCCAAGGCATGCCGGGCCTTTCTGCCTGTTGCCTATAAAACTGTTAAGCTGGCATAGGTGTTTGATTCAGATACAGCAAGCAAATAAAGCAGGCAATTCTAATCTTCAGTAAAAATCACAAGCAGACACGCATGGAAGAGTGATTTCAGTGTAAACACACACAGTTTCTTACTATTTTTAGATGACCCTACTCATGGTTTACATAAGGATAATTTTCTTTTTTATTATACTTACCTCATGCAGTATGTTTGCCTAATGAATCTAATCATGATAGAGAAAAGAATTGTACAGTTAAAGAAATAATAATAGCAGCAGTGAAGGAGTCACTAAAAGCCAGGTGGAAGTAAAAGAAAAAGGTTTTCAGAAAAAATAGAAATCAGAAGAGGGAAAAAAAAAATTGCTGTTCTTCAAGTAAGAAGTCTGTACATTAAATCAAATTTAATCAAAATGGAAAGATTGGAAGGACCTTTTGGCAACACAGAAGGATAGTCTGCCATAGCCAAACAGTGTCAGTTCATTTTTAAAGGCAGATTGAATTATGTGACAGGCTACTACCAGAATGAAATTTCTTAGCCATTGCTTTAGTTCTCAAGAGTGTTAGGAGTTTTAAAACTTTCTTGGTATTTCTCTGGTTCAACAAGGGGTTCTTGGATTCTGCCTAGTCATAACCATGTGAATGGTTTCATTAAGTGCAATGGGAATACTCTTGTGCTTAAAGTTAGACATTTGATTTAATTCCTTGCTGATATGGGGCCAATGAATTTAATGGACTGTTTTAAAAAACATTTTAATAGAGACGTATTATTAACCACCTGGGGAGTGAAGGTAATAGAAACTATTCTCTTGTTAGCTTTAAAAGCTTTAAACAGGAAGTGCCCTGTCTTTAGAAGTGAGTTGGTTTATAATGTAATGTGAAACTCTTCGTGGTGATACGAGAGATTATATGATCTAAACTTTTGCTCATTCATTTTGCTCTAAGGTTTGCTCATTCAAGGGAAATTAAAGGTATGATATCTTCGATTCTTTCAGAAAAAAATGTGTGTTTTGAAATGAAAGAGTTGGTAAGGAGAACCTTAGTCTTGTGTTTATCAAGGTGAGGGATGCCAACAAAATCTGTTTGCCTTTGTCATATGGGACTTTTACAATAGCACTTATTTCAGAGAATCTAATTATTTTATTAACAGTGAGTTACACTAATTCTATAAAGTAAACAGAGCTTGACAAATCTTTGTGCATAATAGGACTTGAGAATTCTGGCTTTCTGCCCTTTTTGTGCAACAATATGACTACATTAACTATCCCTTATGGAGTTTAAAGACTCCAAGATTTCATGGTAGGTTGAACAACAGAATGAGCATTGCCTTTATTGTTTTTTGGTGAAGACAAAAGAATTTTTTGGTACTCAGTCTTAGAGCTTCCTGTAAATGTTGCTCGATACCTCTTCTAGGAAAATAAGATTTTGGCATAACTGAAATATTTAGCAAAAAGTTCCATAGCACTTTAGTGGTTAGAGGGTATTGTTCTTGCTGAAAAATTGAAGCAAGCTGATATATATTGTTATTGGTTATAGAAAACTCAAATCTCATGATGATGGGAGAAATAATCTATGAATCAGCATTATCTTTTATTTTTCTGGACCTCAGTATTTATTCAAGTGCAGAGTTGCAAATTTCAGTGCCTAACTTCACCTATTAGAACTTTAAGAGTTTTCACCAGTGCTTTCAAACACTAAAATGAGTCTATAGAGAATTTACTTCTCATAAGACTGTCTGAATGCAAAATGGGATATTATGGCTCTCACAGGAACATAGAAAAACATTACCCCCTATAGGTCTGTCACATTTTTAGAAAAAGGTATGAATTGTTGACTGTGCATTTTAACATAGTTTATATTCTTTGTTATTCCTGGTGGACCAAAAAAGGCTTCTGAAACATACTGTGCCAAATTTAGACTCAGAGGCAAAGTGGATGTGGAATGGAGGTTTCTGTTCTCTTAGAGGGGAAAAAGAATGGCTTTGAACTAGAAGACTGTAAAAGGAGAAAGAAAAAAAAACCACCGAAAATAGTTCTTACAACCCTATTATTAAAAAGATATCTTAAAAACTTGAGATGCAGAGAAGAGGCAAAAAAAAAGTAAATACTACCACACAGAGAACTGCAGCTGTATCTGGTTAGTGGAATAGGTGGTTATGGAGTGTTATGGTCATAATGTGTCACCGTCCTTCCAAGAAGAAGAGAGCAGATGTTAAAGGTCTCATTAATTTGGTAGGGAAAAAAAAGAAAAAAAATAACCACTGGCTGAAAGTTAAACCTGATAAAAGATCAGATCTTTAGTTTGAACAATGATCCTAATAAACTTAGCAGCATTATGTACAAAAGGTCTTGTATTTCCCTTTCCCTTTGATCTTCTGAAATAGATAAACATGTAGGCTAAACATTTTCTGATCAAAAAATGAGTGGAATCAGTAACTGATTGATTCTGTGTAGAAGGCTTATTAATTTTCTCGACATAGAGTCTTTTAATGCTATTTATTTGGGTAATCTGTTGTTTTACATAAGGTCAGGTCCTAGACCCTCAGAAATTAGTAAGTGAGTCAGAAAATTTGATTATCTGTATCCTTTATCTGTTAAAACAAACTAAAAGACATATACATACACTCTTTGGTATTGTCAAGCACTGATCTCCAAAGTGAAATGTGTACACCCCAGGAGCTGTGCAAAACAGTTCACTGGGGTACAGCAAGCTAATATTTTTTGTGAATAACCACTTTTAGAAGAATTTTTTATTTATTTCATCCATCCTTCCTTAGCTTCTATTTTTGTGTATGTTGCCTAAGGTACATAATGTATTAGCGGAGTAGTACATGTATATGATTTGTAAATAAATAGATATACAAACATTACAAGTGCACGCTCAAAAATATTTTAATGATAGAGGTGACCATCAAAAAGATTTGGAGACCACTGCCTTAAAGCAAGATATCAGGTGAACATGGTAATGCTAACCTTCAAAGCTGTTGCTGTGGCCATTTACTGATGACATCTTTTCAAAGATTGCTCTCCCTCTTTTCACGGAAGACTCCTCCAGAGACGTGATGGAATGGCTTCCAGGTTGACTTTTTAATGTTGATGAAAGAGAACTTCTCTCACTTACTGTTTCCTGTTAGAAGACATCAAGAGGATGTGTGTTAAAATCTATTAGTAGGAAAAAGATATGGGGTTTGGGGTAAAGAGAGTGTGTGGAGAGGCAGGGGATTAGAAGGCAGTGCTGTTCTGGGGGAGATGTTCTCCAGAATGCCCTAGGGTAAATTCCTGTAGCACTGCACCTTGCAGATTCACGTGTGCTGCCCACTTTATTGTTCGGCAGACAGTGGTGCTCAGAAATTTTCTTTTGCCATTTCTTGCCTGTGGTTTGTTCCATAAGAGAAAAGTGATGGTGGTAAGGATCACAATAAAAGACACCACTTGCTCTTTTAAGCACCATATGTACTTAGAAAACTTGACAGAAGGAATTTTATTAATTTCATTTATCGCTATGCAGGAATATGTCAAATCAACAAATGATGACTTGGAAACCAGATGTGCATGGGCATTTGTATTTTAGAAATTTGATTTTCAATTCTCCTGTGTCCTATCAACTGAATTTAGCTTAATCATGACAGCGGCTTGATGTTCCATACAGATAGTTTACACAATATCATTAGTATCTCATCATTACACTGTGACCTCCGCCTTTTGGGGCTTTCTTTTTCTGGCAAGGGAGTAACTTGAAAGGTCCACCGCATGTCCACTTCTGTTGTCCCTGTAAAAGAGGTGGTGATATCAAAAAAGAGAGTGGCTAGGTTGTTGGTCTCTCCAGCAAGAGTTTGCAGAACTTATTTGCAGAACTTCTTAGCTCTTATTTAAGAGCCCCTAATTTACTACATGGCATAGTTCTCAAAATGTTATGCCTTCATTAGACTAGTTCCTTTTTTTGTGTGTGCAGACAGCTTTAGTATTGTATACAAATTTAATGCTACCCTTGCTATGATCTCACTGAAGTAACTCCTAACTGCATTTAGATTTAAATATTTGCATTTAGATTTAGATAACTGCATTTAGATTTAGATATATGCGTGGTGTGTAAGAAGCAGAACAGTTTGACCCCTGAATTGATTATTCTAGATTGGAGCGTATCTTCCAGTAACTACTTGAAAAAAAAAGGAAAAGAAGTAATGTGATGCAACTTAATGAATCCTCAAATAGAACCCTTACAAAGAAAACAATATAAAAGAAATTGTAAAATCCATTTTTACTGTAACATGTAAGCAATTAATATGTTCACTTTGGATTTTATGAAACTAACAGTGAACAAGCATTGGAAATATAAATTTAAAATGAGTGTATCACTGGCAATCAAGGACAATTGTGTTTCACCTGTCTTTAATAAATTTATGCTTTTCTCATAGCTGCTAATAGCTTTTATCTTAAACATGGGTTGTACTGAATTTCCTGACCTGTAGTCATTCATTGCAAGAATATTCCTTCCAGTACAAGTACAGTAGGTTACGCCTTGTGGAAATTCATATTTTTGTAGCAGTCTGTGTACTTCTGCAATTTATAGTAGCTCTTCCATTGAAAATAATGACTGATTAGACTATAGAGGCTAAAGACGCTTTGCTACCTGAGGTATTGTAAACACCTTTTTTCAGAAAAAATGCCTGTGGTACCACCAATCACCTATTACTTTGTCACATCAGTCCACCCCTTCTGCTCCCCTCCCACCCCCTCAAATCCACTGCTGCTCCTGAATTGAACTTAAAAGGTAGTCTTGAATATGGTATGTAGTTTTAGCAGATAGATCAGGAGGTACAATTAAAAAAAAACCCAACCCTTAAATGTAGCTTAAAGGAGATCTTAACCAATACTGTGGGGTTTGTTGCCTTTTATTTATCGGGTTTATAAGACATAATTGGTTTAAAACTAATTCTAATTATTCTCTATTTGCTTTTACATTTAGAAGCATATTTTCCATGGCTGTTATGGAAAGTATTTTTGCAGGCTAATAGCAAGAGAAAGATTTCTGGAGCAAAGAAAGTAGCTGTCTTTCTACTCCCTGACTCTTCCTTGCACCTTCCTCACTAGTCTGTTGATACTTTCAGGTTGTACATCCCACTCAGAAATGGCACAGTGGCACAGTGCCAGAGAGATAAGCTCTGTGACCAGGCTGGGCTACAGTTCAGGCACGACAGTGAAGGTGACCAGTTGCAGCACAGGTAAGAGAGAGAGCTTGGCCAGAACATAGGTATGCTGAGAGGAACAAGATACTTATGTACCAGGGCATCAGGAGACAGCAGATGTTTAAAATGAATAGGATATTTTGTAGGGGAAGGGCTATGGCTTAAAACTGCTATTCATTTTGTACCCTTTTCTGGAGTTGGCTACTGGTTATAATCACAACCCAGTATTAATGATGATATTTTGGTTTAAAACGGCTGAAGAGGTGTGGATTATGTCTGAAATGTTGTGAAGACAATCCGTGATGCAGAAATGGCTCTGCAGAGGAGAAATAAGGGATGGGGGACGGAGAGAAGAAATTGAAAAAAAAATGCAGCTGTGCATGTTGTTAGATCATGTTTGTCTCCTCCAGGTACTGCAGCCCCCCAGTACCTGGCATAAATGAGAACAGCCTCAGGATGATTATTGTCCCAGCACTGTGTGTACTTTCAGGAGTGAACACTAGAGAATTGCTTTAATGGTATTCCAACTTCTACAATATTAGAACAAAATAGAAAACTCCAAATTCACTGTGTTTTCAACTACAATTGGCATCTTTAAGAACAAGCTCATCTCTGTTTGCTTTTTTTTTAAACTGTTACATTTGTCTGTAGTTACCAATAACAGCTAAAAAGCTTGAGAATTTACTGTTTCTTCTTCTTGCAAACTAGGAGCAATATAAACTTGATTTGCATTTTCTTTAACTCTGAATTTTGGTAACTTATAGCATGTTTCTATGATGATTTTTTCTCAAATTTACATCTCTCTGGTAGCAATTCCATTACCTATAAAATTCAAATATTAATAATTGAATATTAATTTTAATAGGAATTTTTTTAAAAAATCTTTTTTTACCATTTTTAGTATCAATTACAGCAATATTGGCCCTATGGGAGAGGAAGTCATATCAGTTCTTTTATAAAGAGATTTCTAAAATGTAGGCTGCTGTGGCAGAGGGGGCTTTGACTACGCTTATTTTCCTGTGTTCAGAAAAACATATGTGTGAAATAAAACTGGAAATCTGGGATAATACTTACAAATTGCTTAGACATGAAATACTACCATTTGTCTTTAGCGTTTGATTTTTTCACCTGCAAGCTTGTCTAAGTCTCAGATTTGTTTTGCACTAGGCATTATTCCCATTTTATAAGATTGCAGCAGGGTTTTTATTTGGTATTTTTGTAATTTGGGTATTTCACTAAATAGTGTCAATTACCAATTCTAGGAATACTCTTTTCAGTTTTATGCTGTGATATTAATTTGTCATCCCAGTCCCATGAAGCATTTTGTTATAGGCGACTAAATGCAATTTACTGCAGTTTCATAAGTAGTCTGAGGCTGGTGTTTATTGTTCCAAATTTCCTTGTTAATTTGTCTTCTGATTTCTGTTTATGGCTGCCTGTAATAATGGACCCAAAATAGAACAACTTTATTTTCCTGTGTAATTACACTGACAGTTGAGGGAATGTTCATATATTTTTCCACAAAGCATACTTACACTGCAGTGTATCTATTGTTTTAAATACATTAATTCTCCTTCAGTTGTTTTTAGTTAAGTTATCCTTACTTTCATGGCCAGTTTTAGCTTTTACCACAGGTTTCCACAGTATTCTTTAAATCTCTGATATGGTGAATCCCTGTGTAGGCAAATGGTCCACTTAAAGTGTCTGTGAGGCTGGTGCTGGTCTGATTATCGGTGGGGATGGGCTGGGGCAGAGGACCTGCATGCTTAGGACTATGCAGAACGTTTTGCTTTAAACAAATCAGTTCTATGATCATGGGTATTCTCTTCTGTTCTTCCCTTTTCCAGATACCCCACATGACAGTCCCCAGCTGCTCCAGCCCCATTTTGCAAAGAGCATCCCCATTTTAGGGGGCTTTGGAAGGATGATTTTCTTGCACTATTTTTCCAGATGCAGTTCTAGAGCTCAGATTTTTTCCTCAGGAAATGGTATTTCCTATTATGAAAAAGTTATTGAGAGGTATCATGATTACTATAAACTCTTTTATTGGGATATCTGCCTAGATAACCTAATGACAGCAAATGCCAAAGACATCTGCTTAATAAGGGTAGAATTAACATTTGAAAAAGCAGTGAGGTAGTGCCAAGAGGTGCTTAATTAGAAGGTAATATGTGCAACTCTTGCAAAGCTTGACAAATGAAAAGTAAAAGAATTTTTTTTTTTCTGATTAATGCAGGGTTGAGTTCATGCCAGGCTTTTGTAACGGTCTTGGTGGGAGCAGGTATTCGACTGGGATATAAACTGTTCTGTTGAGCACCCTGTTTAACAGCATTTATTCCTTTTTGTTTTTTTGACATAATTTGTTGAAGTCTGTTTATATTTAAGTAACTTCCTGTCATGCAATTACTTCACTTTTATGTACCGGCTCTGATATTATATTCTATTTTTGCATGTGCTTCTCAGAAAAAGGTGACACAAGAAGCTATTTTTATGTTCTGATCTCACACTCTAGACATGATGAAAAGAATAAAGCACTGGAGTACCAAATTTCAAGGAATATGCAGTCATTACAGTTAGAAATGCCAAGAATAAAGATTCCAATTTCAGTGGCCTACTGAGTGGCTATGCTTCATTTAGATAGTGGATTTTCCACTTGCTATGCAGTCCTGCACTAATCTAAAAGTCAGTAAGCCAGAACACATGAAGTTTTAAATAGAGGAAAACTATTTACCAAATTACTACTACCTTTTTTGCATACACACAACTGCCTTGAGTTGGAAGAGAAATTTGCAGTCAGCATATTAAATAGATTGTCAAATCTAATAGTGTTCAAAGTATTTGATCTTTTTTAAAGGACACCTTTAAATGTATTCAAAAAATGCGCTCATCCCTCCTATCTTAACTACTCTTGTTACATGTGCTACCTAAAGGAAAGCTGTCTACCACCTCACTTTCATTCTGTCTGTGGTCTCCACTAAAAGAACGCATGTTAAGGAATGACAAAGAGGGGTAGAAGGAATAAGCCCAAAGAGAAAGGGTAAAAGCATAAGTTGAAAGGAAAGTAATAAATCCACGAAAGTATCATGAGACAGGAAACAAGTGGAGCAGTAGGATAAGTGTATAGAAATCAAATCTGTTGCTTAAAAAAGTTACATAACATCTTGATCGATCAATGCATTACTGTGATTGTAACTTTAAATGCTTGAGGGTTGGTATTCAAATAATTGCTCTCAATGGCAATTCAAGTTATACTTCATCTCTTAGTGCTTTGCTGGACTGGCTTTCTGACATTTACTAACATTTACATTGCCTACAAAAAGCCAGCATCTCAAATTCCAGTTCAAAACAAGAGACTGCTTTGCTGGAGAGTACACAGAAATTTGATGTTAATTCTAATGCTGAGCAAACTGATAGTATCTTCTGTGAATCACTCAATCACAGTGAAATATAAAAAAATAAAAGCTAAAACAATATAATCCTGGCCTGCCTGGAAAAAGCCTTTAGAAATGCCAGCATGAGATGAGTCCGTTTCTGAGATGTTTCTCATTTGTAATTAAAAATATGATGGAAATTCATTCTGGTGCAATTTAGAAACAGGGAGTGCAGGAATCATGTCTACCATCTGCTGAAATGCTGATGGCATCATTAAGATTGATGACAGACCCCCTCAAGTGACTATTAGAGAGGAGTGCTAATAACACCTGCTGCCTAAACTCTATGAAGCCAGTAAGTAAACTGTTGAGACAAAGCCACGGTTCTCGGCTGATGCTCTGCAATGCTCCGTTTCACTAAGTCAGAATTTCTCAAGAGGCTTTAAAAAAATCCCTATGGCTGCCTGAAATCTGCTCATTCATTTTATCTCCAGATCAGCTCCAGAGATGCTTATCCTTTTCAGCTGTTACAGACAGTTTTAAAATAAGACTATTTTTATTTAGAGGAAGGGTATAAAATAACTCTACTGTATACATGAAACAGAGGCCCTGAAAAGAGCTTGTGTCAACCTGAGGAAACAAGATCTATTTGCAGAATTGCCATCTGTGCTGATTTTGGCTGGGATAGTGTTAATTTTTTTCACAGTAGCTGGTATGGTTTGAATTTGTGCTGCAAACAGCCTTGGGTAATTCAGGGATGTTTCTGTTACTGCTGAGCAGGGCTAACACAGAGTCAAGGCCTTTTCTGCTCCTCACACTGTCCCAACAGTGAGGAGGCTGGGGGTGCACAAGGAGTTAGGAGGGGACAAGGGCAGGACAGGTGACCAGCTGACCATAGGGATATTATAGACATTACAGATTTTTCATATATTGTCATGCTCAGCATATAAAGCTGGGGAAAGAAGGAGGAAAGGGGGTCATTTGGAGTGACCGCATTTGTCTTCCGAGGGCACCAGTGGAGCCCTGCTATCCTGGCGATGGCCAAACACCTGCCTGCCCATGGCAAGTGGTGGATGAATGCCTTGGTTTTGCTTGTGTGCACTGCTTTTGCTTTACCTGTTGACTGACCCTGGCTTTACCTCAATCTGTGAGTTCTCTCACTTTTATCCTCCTGACTCTCTAGCCCATCCCATAGGAGCAGGGGGTGTGAGGTGTGTGTGAGACAGTGGCTGTGTGGTGCCTGCAAGGGTTAAAGCACAACATCAGTTCAGAATGTGGCTCTACACTAAGAAAAAGCATTGAAGGACTAAATTTTACCTATAGATTTCACTCTTAATTGACAAAATCCCACTGATTTGCCATTTATCATGACAGCAAAACTGATACAGGGTTCCTGGACTTACTACTTAAAAAAGCAGATGCCTAACTCTTTGAGCTAAAAAGGAAAATTATTAACAGTGTTTGACATACATCAAATTATTGAGCTTTTCAGACTGCTTCCTGGGAGGAATATCAGTTATATGCAGCTAATTGTATTATGTTGATTTGAAATGGTATAGCAGTTCTCACAGCCTGATAGTGACTATTTGTGCTAAATCAGCAACTGGACAATGGATTTAATAGACAACTGTAGGACACACAGTAGGTACAGAAACTTCCCTTCCTAAACCAATACTGTGCAATGGTCCCTGTCAACTGGCATTTTTGACGGACAAAATATTTGTGTGTTTTAGAAGAACATAAGGAAACTGAGGCCACAGTTAAGTAATTTGACAGTGACCAAACATGTTTAATGAGCTTTTTTCAAAAATGTTATACTACTACGACTGAATAACCTTATTTAAAGTAGGCCAGCTACAATACCTGTAAAAAACTAAATCAAAAATAAAATTTATGAAGACTAAAAATTAAAAAACAACCTTGGTAGAAGTAAACGTTACTTCAGCTTTCAAAAGCAAATATAAATAAAATCACATAAAAATCAAACAGAATTTATACTAAGTTGGTACTAGAAGTCTGTATAAATAACTGGCAATACATTACCAGCAAAACATGCAGAGTAAGAAGTCTGGATCTGAGACAACTGTGTTTAATATGAAATATATTAGAAAGAACAGCAACAAAAGACTACAGAGAGTGCAGGCAGCATAGCTTTCTAACCAGCATTAACAGGCTACAATTTTCATGCTTGGTTCAAGTTGTGGAAACTGTTTACTAAACCAGTGTGATTACTAACCGAGAGTAGTGTTGGAGTTCTTTTTCCAGAATCATGACCTGTAGCAGCATAAAAAGCTCACCACACAGGAGGCACAAATTAAAGTTTGAAATATAGAGAAAATTAAACACAGTAGCTTTTGTAATCTACCTTCTCTTGCCTTGTTCGCTTTTTTATTTACGTGCATATATCAAACATTTGAATCAAATATAAGTGGTTTATATAATTATAACTGTTTATATTATTCTGAAGTAAATGAAAAATGTTTTACCACAATCTTGAAAAAAAACCCCACACCAATACTTTTGTATGTAATTCTGCTCCTTTGTAGTGCAATGTGTGGGTTTCAGTTTTTCTGTTTGTTCCTTGTAAATTCACAGACAATATTTGCTTTTCTTTGCACCCTTGCTGAAATTTGCTTAGATACAGAGGCATATGAGTTTAGACCTCTCCACATTCTTAAAATATCTCAGTGTGCATCTGCCTTTAAGCAAAACAAGACAATGATTGTGAAAGTGGTGTTCTTTTAACATGGTTGTTTTGTGTCTAGTATTGCAGCAGACATTTACATTCTTTCTGCCATCATTTTCCACAGTTATTTGTTGTTTCATTATTTTTGTAATTATTGTAAATAGCTGAAAATTATTAGAAGTACATTGTGATGTGAAACAGAAACAAAAATAATGAAGCAGAAACAAAAGCACTATCAGAGGGGAAAAGTAAATGACTTACAAGATGATTGGTATTTCTAGTTCTTAGTAGCACTATTTTAGCTGCACATACACTTCTCCCTCAACCTTCCCCTTTGTTTTCTTCCACAATATTGCCTGGCTTCTCAGGTTTGACCATTTTCCAGAAATAATGAATATCTGAGTTCCCAGAGTTCCCTGATAACAATTTTAGAAGCAGGACAGAAGAAACATTTCCTTCAGTTGTTAAAGCAGCTGAAGCAGATCCCTCGGTTGGAAAGAGCCAAAAGAAAAATGCACAGGCTTAGTCTAACTACAATATCTCCCTTGGTAAGAGCTCAAAGTAGTTGACACATTTAAAAGCCTCAAAGGTATTTATTTCCATTAAACATATACTAATTAAAAAAAATCACATGTGCTGTATTCTCTGATGTTGCTTCCAAAATGACAGCAAAGAATAAGGGTTGGACTGCCCAGAATTTTTGTCTGCAGCACTCCTGAATTTAAAATTTCTTGTGAACTTTTTCTCAGTGAGCTAAATTAAGTTTTACCCCATTGCTTTTTATTATCATTATTATTTTAATAGAATGGTTATATAGACTCGAATAACTATCTTAAAGACTTTTTAATCTAATATTCACGGAATGTTTTTAAATTAGTTTTCCCCCACAGTATTACTATCTATAAAAGATAGTAGAATTATGTATTATCAGCATTGCCTACTTTTAAGAAATAGCATTTTATTTTGTCAGATAATGAACTGATGATTGAAAATAAGTAATAAGAGAAAATGAAACATATTCTATGACAGGTGATTAACAATGAGCATATAAAGAGGGTATTATGTAAGAGATGTAGCTGCAGGGAATAAAGATGAGCTGTAAATGATGAAGACTCTTAGACAGTGGGTATAACCAGGGAGATTCTCAAATCGATTATTACTGTAGCCCATTTTCATACCCATAGTCCAGCAGTGATATTCATTATCTGTGATAGAACTTAATATAAACACCTTCAGAGAAAGACAGTGCATAACTTGAACACTCCTGGGTATGCAAAGTTCATAAACTGCTCAATTTCGAGTAACATCTATTATTCCAAACTTATCAATCAACTGTTACAGTTGAAGAAACATGCCATCACACCATGACACAGAGGAGAGAAAGAGTAATCAGGGTTAAAGTATGGCAATGGTATTTTCTTTTAAGTTTTCTTTTCCACTTGCTAGATGCCTTATGGTTGCTCAGCTTTAGGATAACATGCCATGGTGCTTTAAATCTAGGCAGCAAACTCTGGGAAAGGATTGCATCTTTACAGAACCTTTTTGGAAAGAGGCAGCAGAGCAAGCGAAAAACCTGACAAAGGAAAAAGACACAGAGCTAAAGGAGCACAAACAGAAGCACACATAAGAGATCTTTTTAGTGAAAAGGATTCCTGAAAGATCTCGTCTATTAGGACAGCTGAAGCAATAAAATGTATTTAGCAGGACAGTTGTACCTTCTGTCCTACAATGGCACTCATTGGCATCTATCCATATACTGGTATTACATGTGCCTTGGACACACAAAGATAGGAAGTCTTCTACTTCTCTTTGAAAACCCAGGAACTGTTCTGTTTCATAAAGATTCACAACAGAAGCATGAAACTCCTGAGTATGTTTTGTTTGGACCCATTTACTTCAATCTCATAACAACTTAAGAAACATGGTGAGTCCATTTCTCTTTCTACTAGATATTGTCAGAGAACAGCAGAATTGTTAATGTCTTCTGCTAACAAACGTTATACAGGCTGGAGGAAAGATAACAGATATTGAGGATTTTATTTTACATATTTAATAGTCTATTGAAATAGTAATTGTGAGTGCTGGTGCAGGTGCTTATTTGATTAATTTGATCTTGCTCATTTGACACATTACACATTGTACTCTGCAAGCAATGTCTTTCACTCCTGTTTAATTTATGGATCTGCTCTCCCTTGCATGCCACCACCTGTGGATTTGTCAGGCTTTAGGTCATACGCTTATATCCTTTCCTAATCAACTCAGATGTTACATTTCCATCCAAGTGCTGTTTCTAAAGGCATGATAGTGATGGACATATTTACTTCCCATGTTTCCACATCACTTCCATCCTTCAAGAATTGATTAAGCTACCACAGGTTGATAAATTGGTCCAAATAAGAGCAGACAGACTGACAGTGAAAGTATTTTCAGATTTGTTGCTTTCTGCCACAAGGAACAAATATTTAAGAAGTTACTTAGAATAAGAAGTGTTGTCTGTAAAATATTGCAAACTAGAATTAAACTAAATGTGTATATGAAGTTAAAGAACATGTTTTAAATAAAAAATACTTTTCCAAACATTTTCGGGCCAGTGACCGTGGAAAGGAGCTGTGCCTTTCCAAGTGCTTTATGGTCAGTTTCCCACAGAGGTTATCAAGCTCTGATGCTGCTGGCCAATAGGTTGGAAATCATACAACAAAAATAGACTTGGGCAAAGTGAGGTATTTACTGACTTATGTGTCAGAAAGAAGAAGTAATTTTTTTTTTTTATGACCCAGAAAGCTTAGTTGCTTGCCAAGATCAAACAGTACAAAACTTGATGGACATCATGACTTCTCTGTAAGTTAAAAGTTTTGAACTTTACTGATCTCTGCAGATTTTAAGAAGTTAAACATTATTTCTACAACACTCAGTTTTTGGGTCATTTCTGGTCATTTCTAAGTGTATCTTTAGAGAACCTTTCTCTTTCTCTCTTTTTTTTTTTTTTTTTTGGTGTGTGCCTTTCCTAGGAGCGGCCAAGGGTCATTTTCCTCGGTTCTTCATCCTTGGTGTGCCCACTTAAAAACACAGTGGGATTACAGGTAGCATCTGCATACAGAAGGCAGAGCTTCTCTGCTTTTCTCTGCCTTCTGGAGACTTGAGCCAAAGAATAGCCAGTCTGCTATAATACTGAACTTACAAGGAGATTATTTCTGCTAAATCAGAAAATTATCAGAAAGAAATAAAAAAAAAAGATGAAATCTATCTGTTCAGAATAAAATAAACAGTTTAAAAAAAATGAGGTTAGTCAGATTGTTTCAAAATCTAATTTCTTCTTGTAACCACCGCAGCTTACAGTGCACTATGAAAAGTGTAAAAAAAAAACCTTAAAAATCACACTCCTCTAAATCCTCCTAAAAAAAAAAAAAGAGGGAGAGCAAAATAAGACATAATTATATTTATTTACATAAACCTAAATGTTCATTGGTGCCATTTTCAGTGTTGCATATGGACTGAAACATAGATACTGCTACTAATACAAATAGATTTATATTACAGTATTAGCACATAGAAGGAAAAACCTAACCTGATGCTTTTAGTTTTTTTCAGTTTTCCTGAAGTGAATGAGATTCTTCTCACTCTACTCCATTTCCTAATTACAGGCTCATTTGTAGAACTTCAATTATCACAAAATAAAATGTTTCTCTTTGGCTTCAATGGTCTTTACTGAAAGACCTAAAAGCAAAACTGTGTCATATCTGCAGTGATACAGGTAGAAGTCCTGAAAATATTTCAAAAACTGACAGAAGCCCTGTATTTTTAAGAGTCTTTTTTGTTACGCACCCTTTTCACTCTCTAGAATTCTACAATATCTTTTAAACTGCTGTATATATATTCAAGTGATATCTATTGCTATGAAATGATGGAAGCATGATTGTGTTAACAGCCAAAAAAAAAATAAATCGGACTTAATCTTGTAAAGAAAATGTGCTTTGTGGTTTTTAAATGGCCCTATTTAAATGCTTCCATGTTCCAGATATAACTTTCAGAGTTTTAGACTGCTTTCCTAGGAACTTCAGTCATTCTAGGAAGTAGCAATTGATACACTGTCAAAATAATTTTTTCTGTTAGCTAACTGTGCTCCACAAAATATTCAACTCATCATAACAGATGAAATGTGCCTCTTTAAATTAAAACCACAACAACAAAAAACCAGACAAGAAATCTTTTTAATACTGGGGCAGAAAGAACACAGAGGCAGACAATAATCAGTCAAAAATGAAACCCACACCTGAAATCATTGCAATTTGTTGAGGGCAAGTGATCCTAAAAGTGCATTTAACTGTAGTCCATCCCATCCCATGCAGCCTGCTCAACAGTACTTCTTATGTAGATGAGATTAAACTCAAATTTAACTTTTCGTAAGGAACGGGTGACACACAAGTTTCAATTTTCCAACTGATCTGTCCTACTTTTTTTTTTTTCTAGGAAGTTTCCTCACTGCCACAGCTCAAGTAGTAACTTCTTTCACTGTGAGGATAAGAGGATGATTCTATCTTTTTAAGGTGAGATCCTATTACAGATTATTTACTCTGCTGTCCACACTTCCAAATAAAGAACAAAAATGGTGAAGCTGAATTGAGGGCAGAAGACTAAAAGAGCTCTCGAGGATCTGTTAAAGAAAAATATTATAATTTTTTTTATTTGGAACACATTCAAATGTTTGACCGAAACACAGTTACTTAATAATTAGGCAAGTAGTGAAACAAGTTGCAGGGGCCATTAGAGAAACTAGTGAAATCAGAGAACTAATGGGCACGGTGGAGGAGAAGGTCTGAAATACTGTCACAAGTGAGAATCACTTGTGCTGATTTCAAATCCAGTTTTGCTTAACACCTTGAGGAAGGTGGGTGTGCTTTCCAGAACCACTTCTGGGAGAATATGGAATGAAAGAGTAACAATGTAACTAACACAGAGAAAATAACTCAGAAGAACTGCAGGTAATAAACAGGAATGGAAAGTGAATCGCTGCCAATTCACTGATTAAACAGGGAGTAACAGCGGTACTTTGTGGAAGAACTTTGTGTGTGTATATATATATGTATCTGTATTTGTATGTGTGTGTGTATATATATATACACTCACATACTGTACTGCAATATTTTGTGGAACTGTTTGTGAACAACGAAGCTTTAGGAAGCTTCATTTCTGTCGTCAGAACAGCTGCTTTTCCTAGTGTAAAGCATTGTAAATATCAGTGAGGACTCTGTCAACGTGTCCACTTTCTAGAAAGGCAGAGATTTAATACATCTTCCAAACTGTGAAAAACCAATCCAGTTTAGAGATGACTTGAATAAGAATAACTAAAGTGAGAGGAGGATTGTTTCTTCAGATGATTAATAAGGTACCTGTAAAAAGCTGATGCATTTGCTTAGCACAGAAGAAAAGTTTTCCTTTTGAAGGAAAAGAAAAAAAGAATGTGAATTTTTACCAACCGCTATTTTTCAATTCAAGTCCCAGAGAAAATGTGGTCTTTCCTTGTGGAACCTCTAGACATTAGAAAGAATTCATGGAAGAAAAAAAAAAAAAAGAGGGGAATACATGTGTCAACAAAAAGAATGAGTTAAGGAAGAAATGAAGCCAAAATCCAGAAGGCTGACCATACAGCACTCCATTCAATAGCAAGCTTCTCAACGAGGGGAATTTTTCAGACATCCTGAGTACTCCTAATTTGCTTTCATTCACCCAAAAATACAAATGATGCAAGTGCTAACAGGATACAAAACTGACCTACAGTTGTCATGGGATTTCCATTCTTTTCCATACTACATGGCTATGCTAAATTAATGTAAATTTTTCTGAGAGTACTAAGGGAAAAAAATGTTTCTTGTTTAGACAATTTTAATGAAGTCTAACCTTTTACATTAAACATTAAATGTTGGTTGCCTTCATTTACTTTCTGGCAACAGTACATATGTTTTTAGGAAAGGACATAGTTTAATGAACATATACCAGATTATTTAAATAAATGGTTTTAATGAGTTTTTTGAATAGGTTTCTCTAGAAAGTAAGCATGAAATTACTTTCTCAGCAGGGATGTTTTACTGTATTTCAACAAAAACATACGTAATCACTTTCTAGCAAACACAAGTCGTGTTTGACATTCCAATGCCTTTGAGTGCTAATAAACTAAAGTAGTTGTTTCATGGGAGTCATACACCAACACATAAAATTGATGTTTAATATATTATTAATTCCTAAAAACCAGTTTTTTCTTATAGGAAAGGGGAAGATGCTTTTCATTTTATCACAATGGGACATCATTTTATGTCTAAATATTTAAAATATATGGACAGGCCTGATAGAATAGGCTTAAATTAAAAGGCTGCAAAACCAGACTTGATTATTAACTTATTAATACTCCTAAGAGGGAAATATATCCAAGTTCCACTGGGATAAAATCAGGTGAAAGTAATTTGACTTCACTAAGTGATTTAACTTAAAAATTACTGAAAACGGTCCCTGACTATTTACTCTTATTGTATTCTTCACTGCAATATGAAGTGTTAATTCATAGTGTTCATTCAAATAAATAGGATTGGACATAGTTCATCATTTAGCCACCAGGAAGAAAAATATGCCAAAAGCCTAAATACATTTGCAGCTGCCTATAATGATGTCTTTCACTTTGGAACAAGCAAAGTGTTCTTCCTATGATTAATCTAATTGTTTAGCAGTGACTTCACAGTTTAACGGGATTTAATTGACCTGATTTCTCTCTATTGATTTTGTACATATATAAATAACAGCATTGCAATAGAAATGCAGTGTGAATGAGAAGTTTTAGAATTTGTAATCAGCAGTATTTTGGCTTAGAATAAAATATATTTTTCCTATGGATTAAAGTAATAAAATGTGCCTGGTCTTTAAAGTCTGATCAGTCAAGAGGTAGTCCAAGCAGGGTTCCAGCAGTTGGCAGTCTTTTTGTGTGCATAAAGTTTTGTTTAAATTTTTAAGATTTCACTGTGATTTCTGTGACTTTGACTTAGTTTTACATTTAGCCATCTCTAATTTTGTTCTAACCTTCTTTGTGGCTTCTGGGTGAAACCACTACAAAAATCCAAGGAAAATAGATCGGCTCATTCGCCATCCTTCCCTCCTCCTGCCCATGGAAATGTACTATGACTGAAAGAGATTGAATCTTAAGCAATCAGTTTGCTAAAACCTTTGCTTGACCTTGCATTATATTGTGATATAAGTATTTTTTGTATCACTTATTACTTGATAGAACTACAATCAAAACGTGCCTTCTGAAGGCATACTAATACAAATGCTGTTGTTTTTCATGATGTCTTTTATCTCATGGCATAAAATTTAACAACTAAAATGCTTAACAATCATTAGTATGAATAAATGCCTTTGTTACCTTTAACATCTAAAGTCTTTATCATTAACCAGATAAACATCAAATGCTTAATATGTATCTTTAAATACATTCTGTATATTAACTTAAAATACAATACATTTATGTGGATCATATTTGTCTCATATGATTTTTTTTTCATGCTTATTGAACGTTACCAGTGGAGGAATCAGTAATTTCTACATACTTTTTGTACAATTAGGTCTTGTACATAGATGTTGATGCCATTGTTAGTAGCAGCATCAGTTTGGCTCCAGCTTATCATATTACTGAAATATTCTATCCTTTCACAGAAGACCTATGTCTATGGAAGTCACACTTTTTTTCTGGAACCTTGCCAGCCTTGCTTTTGGTCGGTGTTGCCAAGATTTGTAAGTGAACAAGTTTAAGTATCCATACTTCAGCATCAGAAACTCTTGGTAGGAATGCCTGCATTTTTTTGTAGTTTTACTTTCAAGATATTCTTTTTAAGTAAGAATGTTTGAAATAATGCTTATATTGCCAAAGTCCTCTGTGATACAGATTCCATTTTCCTACATTTCAGATTGATTGTATCTTGGAAACCTCAAGACATTTTACAATGCTGGAAGAATAAATCCTCAAAGGCAATATAAATCTTATTTCCTAAGACAGCTACCTGAACAGGATAACAGAATTCAAGCTTTTCCACTTGAATTCTAAAGAAAGATTCTGTTCATCATGCTCTTCCACCCTTTGTCACTTCCCAGTTTATAACCACCCTCTGCTTTTCGATGTTCTCTGCAAGGTACTGATGTTAACAGTTGGATTTCTGCAGGAGTTTCAGTGACTTAGAAAGGAGGCAAGCTCTCCAGAGAGCACACCTCTTTTTTCACTTGCAGATTTCCAGAGAAAAAATTTTATTTTGACTAGAGCTCTAGTCAAATGCATTTCATATGTAGCAATCTTGGGAAACAAATGACCAGGAAGAGGAAAGCAACAGTTCCTTGATTCTTTTTCTCCCACATCCTACTCCTTTTATTGAGCCTTTACTTCCCTTTTGTATCAGAAATGACAATTTTTCACTTGGAGGATAACCTAGAAAAAAGATATATACTTGCAAATAATTTTTATGAAGTATATCAGTGAAATGATAATACTAATGCTTGGTTTCTAAGCTGCAAGTGAACTTAAAACATTTGCAGGTGAAACAGTAGCAAATTTTGCAAAGAAATCATAACAAAATAATGTTTAATTGGTGTAACAGTTGTGGGACTGCAAGTAAAGAATTTTTTTACTTGGTAAGTAATGTTTGAGTAAAAGCCTGCAATTCTCTCAAGAGAAGAATGCTGTTTAAGTAAAAAAATTATTATTTCTCACTCAATAAGGAACTCTTTGTATCAATAAGACTAAAAAAACCTTAACCAATTTGCTCCTACAAGACTGAATCACGTCTGCAATACTGAATGTATTGCTTCATAGGAAAAAAAGTTGATTTTGCTGTTTTTGAAAAATGACTGTTAGATCCACTACAAAGGTCTCCACCTTAAAATCGTGACTTAGCAGCATTCTATGACTATTTTATATGGTCTTTCAAGTGCTCGATAATACTATAAAGTTTTAACCTTTATTTTATTGGTACCTGTTACTTTGTGTGCTATGTGTTTAAAGCCAATGAAAAGATTTTTCATGAATTACATGAATTTTTATGTTACTGTTCACATAAAAAAGCTTTATTATATCTTTTAGTAGCAGGATTTTGTGTATGAATTATATAATTGTCAGGATACATTTTTCTGAACTGTAGTTTCTGGACCAGAAACCCATGTTTAAATCACTCTGGGCATTAAAATTATATGGGTAAATGACTTGACTGCATCAACAGGCAGGGTCATCCTGCAGCAGAACACAGAGTTGTGAAATCAAGTTTTAGTATACCTTTAATTGTGAAGCAGGGTAAAAGTTATTCAAAGGCGATTTTTTATTTACTTTTGTTTTAACCTGGTAAGTGAACAAAGAGTGAAGAGTTAAAATGTAGAAGGTATAAAATACTCCATCAGCAACCAAAAGTTGCAGGGACATTTCAGTTTTCATGCAGAAGAAGTAAAGCTTGGTGAAAGACTTTAGCCACAAAAATGAATGAGGTCACCCTAATTAAGATTACTAACCTTTTCAGAATCCTGTACCTCTCTGAAGCATTTTTTAAGTTTCAAAAAATTCTAGCTTCCCCCAAGACAGTTCAAAGAAATCACAGAAATTTCTCAGACAAAAATCTGATGCCAAAGAAAGGTTGCAATTTTAGCAGGCCTATCATGTTAATGCCAATGAAAACCAATGGGTAAAGCAGGCCTCTCATTGAAAGGGAGTCAATGCTGCTCTACAAATAAGAAGCAATTGCTTCAGAAAGTTTCAGAGTATTTGTAAATAGTTTCATTTGGGAATTCTTCTCTCAAGCCAAAACATGAGACTTGAGATGAGTTCAGTTGGTTAGAGCATGGTGCTAATAATGCCAAGGTTGTGGGTTTGGTCTCTGTACAGGCCATTCACTTGAGAGTTGGACTTGGTGATCCTTGTGGGTCCCTTTCAACTCAAAATATTCTGTGATTCTGTGAAATATCTTGTTTTTTTTCCTCCTCTGAAAAACACCAGCTAAACACAATTGAACACTAACTTGCATGACAGCTTGGCAAATAGCACCAGTCAACAACCATTAAAATGATCCAACTAGGGATGATAATAGGCAATGCTAATCGGTATTAACGTATTGATCCAAGAGTCCTCAGGACATCCACAGGAGCTGAGGCTGCCTGTTCCCAGTGGGGCACAGCAGAGGGGTGGTGTGAGGCTGGTGAAACAGCTCTGGGGTCCATCTCCATTCCTTCCCTCGAGGTGTCCACCCCGCCCAGGCACTCACCTTCTTACCACCCAGGGCCTCGAAGTGGCTCCGCAGTTCTTCCACAGTGGCAGAGGTGGGCTCCATCATCTGAGAGCTACTTGAGGCCTCCTCCTTGGACACGTCCAGCCTCCTACTCTGTGACGACACCTTCTCCAGGGTACTGCTGCTGCTGATCTTATCTGGCACTAGGGATGGTGGAGCTGGTGAGTAGCAGAGCATCAGGCCAGATCTTGTAGCACTGGTGGACTCCCATCTCTGCTTGAGAAGCTCCACGGAGCCCTTCTGCAGGGGCAGGTCTGCCAGCTCCAGCGTGCCCTGCCAATGCAATGTGGACCTGGGGTCAGTGGCCAGTGGCACAATGCCAACAGAGGCCACCACGATGTGGCTCAAGAGCCCTTGTGGGTCAAAGGCTGGTTGCTGGGACAGATACCCCTTCCCAATGGAAAGTGACTTGCAGTAAGACCAGATCTAGTAAGAGTCAGTGAAAGGGTTCAGTGTGTTCATGTAAGAGGAATATGTTCATTATAGAGTGAATTAAGGGTGGTGTTCAGACATTTTATTCTTAAGCTTGATAGCAGAATTGCTGTCTATCATGAATGGAAAAGCAGCAAGCACACAATTAGGGAGAATTCCAAACAATGTGAGGTTAATGAAGGAGTGCCTGGTAATCAGCATGTGCTGCATGAAAGGTGTTGTGACAGGTGACTGCTGTTTTCTTTTAGATTGATACAGCTGTCTGTGTTGTGGAATGAGTCACAGCATTTTAATGCAGCCTGGAGACAGAAGGGCTACTGCATTAGCTGGGAGAGTGCTTGGATAGTCTGGAAACACAACCCAGGGCAGTTCTGCTAATTGCACTGCAACTCTTCCATCAGGTAAATTGCTAAGTGTTGACATCAAATCTTTCTGATCAGTTAACTGTGTTCTCACAAAGGCTTATTCCATCTTTCTTATGGTACGCTGGGGAAGGAAAATTGCCATTCTGTCATTTTGCACCGGTTGCTGATATCTGCTCCCCTTTTCCTGAAATCAGCTCCCAAGTGGTTTGATTTTGAGATTTTCTGCCCTGTAGCAAATACTCAAATGTAAGTTTTTACCTCTTGTTCAAAAGGAAATTTGAGAAAAAGAATATGAATTTAAAACAGTAAAGAGAAAGAAATGTTAAAAAGAACTGAGATCCAGCTAGTACCTAAAATCTCAATTCATTAGTACCTTCCTTCTTGTAAAGAGATTCTTGTATGTGTGCAATTGTCCTACTTCACTTGAGCGTGCTTTTCCTAATTCATGTTTTGCTTCACTGATAGTGGGTCCTTTTGTTGATTTCAGTGATTTTCAGGGTATGTGTTATGCCATCATCCAGAAATAGTCTGGAGTTCACCTCCTTCTCCCTTGCAGAAGCAAGGTAGCTTCTTTGACCCTTGTGTGGGGTCTAGTGTGGGACCTATAGTTGATAGATGATGGATAAAATGAGCATGGTCATTTTGATCACATGATGTGTTGGCTGAGGTGAAATTGTGTGGAGACTCGGTAGCTTATGAAGTTGGTGATTTGCTGTGCTTCCCCCACCCCAAGAGAGAGATTTCATTGTAACATCTTCATTTGTGTCAGGAATAAGTTTGGTGTGTCCTAGAGGTCATTTGAGGTTTTCACATTTTATTATTGGTGTCTCTGATCTTCTCAGAATCCTAGAATATGCTGAGTTGGAAAGGACTCACAAGGATCATTGAGTCCAACCCTTAGCCCAGCACAGGACCATCCCTGAGAATCACACCATGTGTTTGAGAGTATTTTCCAAACACTTTGTGAACTCTGGCAGGCTTGGTGCTGTGACCACTTCCCTCGGAAGCCTGTTCCAGTGCCCAACCACCCCCTATGGGAAGAACCTCTGTATAATATTCAACCTAAACCTCCTGTGACACAACTTCAGGCTATTCCCTCAGGTCCTGTCATTGGTCACCACAAAGCAGAAGTCAGCACCTGCCTCTTCTCTTCCCCTCACAAGAAAGTTGTAACTGCAATGAGGTCTCCCCTCAGTCTCCTCCAGGCTAATAGACCAAGTGCTCTCAGCTGCTCCTCATATGGCTTCCCCTCAAGGCCCTTTGTGGGAACAAGATGAGTTACTCTGCACCTTCATTTAGCTAGTCAGAATCAAAAGGGAGGATCGACCTTGGCTAAGTGCTTTGAGAGAGAGAATGTTACTTCTCCAAGCGGAAAACCACTTTAAACAGCCTGCACGACAAGCGCGTGTTTTTCTCTTGTGGCTGAACACAGCCACCACGTGATGAGAGAGAATGTGTGGGATCAGGGCACTGATTTGGGATGATCCTGGGAATTCTGGCTGACTAAAAGAAAAACACTGGGTGCTGCTTATGGGAGAATATGAATAAAGGGGAAACACCAAAAAATGTCAGTGGACAAGTCCCAAAATCGAACTCTGTGTGTGCAGCCTCATTTTCTCTGTCAGCGCACAAAGCCCTTCACCATCTTTGTTGCCCTCCTTTGGACACTCTCTAACAGCTTTGTATCTTTCTTATATTGTGGCACCCAAAACCGCATAAAATATCCAAGGTGAGGCTGCTCCAGTGCAGAGCAGAGCAGGACAATCGCCTCCCTGAACCAGCAGGTGATGCTGTGCCTGATGTCCCCCAGGACACGGTTGGCCCTCCTGGCTGCCAGGGCACTGCTGGCTGATTTTCAACTTGCCATCAATCAGGACCCCCAGGGCCCTTCCCGTGGCACTGCTTTCCCTGCCTGTTCACAGTAATTTAAATCACTGTAGAACACTAAATGGAATTTATTTCAAGTAAAATATTTGATGAATACTGAATGTCTAAGATTATTAATTATTTTAGTTGTTTCCTGAGGTTTGGAGCGCCATAGCCTTTATGAAAATGTAGGAAGAAATAGAGGAAATGAGAAAAACACAGATTTTAATTTACCTAAATCATTATTATCATTTCATACATGCTTGCTAACTGTAGTTTTTAAATTTTACTGTCCATCTGTAAAATTACCTTATTTAAGTGAAGGGGAGAATGGATGTTGTTGCTTTTGTCAAGTATCAGGGGGTTTTTCTCTTGTATCTGCTATTTTTTGCTCTCAGCTATCTGGCTGTATTTGTTCTCTGGCCTAATTAATTCTTCCCCAAACTTACCTTGTTTTATTCGCTCATTGTGAATATAGACTTATTACATTTTCCATTTTGCTGAAATTACAGGCAAATTCATATCTGTGGGTCTGTGACTACCCTCCTCCCAGGTGATGCATAATAAGAGCCCACCCATGAATGGGATTTGTGGTTAAGGTAGAAGTTAGTCTGTTACAATCATGTTTTCAGTCCCATTGCACCTGCTCATAACAGTCAAGTAAGAGCCCATAAAAATGAGCAACATATTTTAAAAAATTATCAGTGTGATAAGATAAAGGTTTCAGCCATGTTAAAACTCTGCAGGGAGCCTTGTCCTCTGATTCTCTTTGGTTTGGAAACTCAAGTGTGCTTCTGTGGCCAAAAGTGATGTGTTGAAGAGAGGAAGATTGCAGTAAGAAAAAATTAAGTTGGCTAGTGAGCAGTCATTCTGCCAGAATGGTGGAATGGATGGTGGAATTTTTGTGAGGGAACTACCTAAAATGCTATATAACATTCAAAAGTAGGTGTTTGTGAATGCCAACTATGAATCTTTTGCATTAATGTGTTTGTTTTATGAGGCCAGTGATAGTATAGCATTCAAACACTGCAGTCAAACTGTAGGTTTTCCTATTTTTGTGTTTCTTCTCTGAGATCTTTTGTATCTCTCTCCTCTCAATTTTAAAAGAGGCCTATGGTAATTCTCCATTGCATATAATAAATCTGATAAATGTATCCTTTTCCTGAGTAAACGGCTATGGGAAGGCCTGTAGATTTTGTGCACTCATGAACTGCAGATATCCAGTAAATTTCATGGGGGGTTTTTAAATACAGAGTTGCTGGTAAATCTGTCTTCACAGTAGGGTCATTGAAATGGTATTCTTTTTCTTGCACTTTAAATGAGGTAAGCTTTCTTCTACACTTCACAGGCTGTGTATTCAATTGGCAGGCGAACATATGCATGCAAGGAAAGAGCTGTTGAGGAAAACTGTGTTCTACTGTATGTTCCTTTGCCAAAATGGCTACCTGAATTTTCATCCTGTTCTTGATATCTTAAATGTTTCTTACATGTAAACTCTTTCATTTGTTCACTAACAAAGCAGTAAATAGCAATTGAAAAACTAGTAAACTGATAGAGTTTACTTGTAGGACTAGATGTGAATAGTGTTGCTTGTATCCCCATCATGCATATTGTACTGATAAGTCCTCTCCTAACATTAGAAAACAGTCTGTTGTAAAATAGCTGCCATTTGCCACTGCATATTAAGCTTCTCAATTAAAACAAACAGACAAAAATCCAAACAAAACAAACCGCAACACAAAAAAACCCCCCTCACACAAAAAACCCCAAAGGCTTTTCGGGACAGGATTTGATAAGTCCTGTCACAATCTGCCATTCTACTTCATCCAACTCTTGTCTTTTAGACTTCCCCTCCTATCCCACCATGACTCCAGGTATTCTGCACTGCCAAGAGTCCCTGCCATGAGGCTCCATAGGCCATCTTAGGACAAATTATGAGAGAAAGACTAACATGTTGCAAATGAAGACTAGATCTCATTCAACCCAGTGTTTTTTGCAAACCACTGAAGAACAGCCCCTGGGATCCAGAGGAAGCTACAGAACAAAAAGCAGCTGGCCCCTTACTTTATGGGAATGCTGGGAATGTAGGCAGGGGGGTGAAAGAGAGGACCAGTAACTGCATAAGTTCTCCTCTAAATCTAGTCAAGAACTGAATAAAGTAGTTCAGTTGGAAGGGATCTGGAGCAATCATCTTATCCAACTGCAGTATTTACTGGCCACATTACTAAATCTATTTTGTGCTAAAGACTCTTTATATCTGCACATGACAGGCAGCCTCATGCTTCTGACACCATTGCTTGAAAAGCTTGCAGTTTCTTCTGCAGGTAAGTAGAGCCTCCAGTATCTGTAACATTTCATTTACATTTCAGACACTTTTAACAAAAGCATCTCAAACAAGTTTATAAAGAGCTAAAATAGTTCTTGATTACTAGATCATATAAGGCACTTCCAGATTCCAAGTCATATTTTGAGAAATTCATTAATTGGGGCTATAATTTAACATGCCAACCTTTATCCTGATACAAATACGGATAGCTAAATAACAAAACTTTAAAAAATGTTGTTTCAACTCTGAATTATGGCAGACCCTGTTATTGCAAATATAACAAGGTTTCGGTATTTTAAGGCAAATCACACTAGAACATCACTTCTCATATCTTACCAACAAAATCAACACAATTTATCATCTAAGAAGAGAGGACTAGAAAGTGCATTATTCGTATTCATGGGATTGAGAAAAGACTTGTTTATTATTTTTCCTCTTACCCCACCATTCCCACTTATTACATAACCAGTATCACACTAGAGAGCCTATTTACAAAAAAAAAAACAAAACCAAAAAAGACAAAAAAGAAAAGCAATAATTGCATATTTGTACGGAGCTTATCTTACCTCTTTGCTCTTCTCAGTCAAGTTTTCTGGTTGTGACTCCACTGCATTCATTGTATGCCTGTTTAAAGGAAGACAATTTTAAACATTCTCTTAATTCATTGGTCTCATTTGACTAACGAACATGAAGCTTGATAGACACACGTCTGATAGTAGTTACGAGACACCAAATCTCTTACGTGCTTGCGTTGCCAATGTATTATTTAGTGAGGCATGGAGGTAAAGTATGCTTTCTGCCATACCCCTGGCTGTGCTGTGTGTGCTCACCTTACACTGCTTAGCAGTGGCAGAGGCTGGAGGCAACAGCTTTTGTTTCAGTGCTCTTTGGCAGGAAACAAAGCACCTACCAGTAAAAAATTGTTGGTTCTTAAGTACTTAAGAAAGGTTTGGGGGAAAATTATGAGTGGTAAATCGTAATTCAAATGGATAAGAAAGTACATTCATATCATTCAGGCCATGTAAAGATACGGCATTCCAATGCAGCTGACTTTCAGCTGACTTTCTTATAACAAACATAATTGCTTTTCAATAGCTTTGTTGTGGACCAAAAGTACATATTATAAATCATACAGGAAAAAAGTTAGGATTTTCAAAGATTTTCCACTGCCTTTCTTTCTGTTTTCATCTGCTATGTTACAGGACTGTTACCTTTTCTGTTCCCACCCTACCCCCCTCCCCTCAGTCCACATCTGTCACAATCACACATCATCAGCTGAAGGCTGCAGTCAACCGGTGCTGCCTACTGACCTTTATCTACCTAACCACTGTGGGCAAACACAATCAGATTCTGGGGTTTCTGGGCCACTGTCCCCACAGGCAGGCATATGCCAACCTCAGCACTGCCAACCTAGCCTCCCAGAACTCCTTTTCCAAGGACACCAGCAAGGAGGATGCATGCAGGGACAGAACATGTTCTGTAACCTCTCCCCAAATGACTAGGTGTTCTTAGGGACATACTTTTTGGGGTGGACTATTCAGTAGACAATAAAAGTACCCAAACATAGGCAGCACTTCTTTTTCATCGTTACTCTCGACTACTTGGCTAACGTCAGCTTCTCTCACATAGCCAACTGGGCAGAGGTGTTCAGTCAGCTTTGGCATGCCACACTTGGTTTTCTTTGATTTACACTTGTTTTTCTTTCTCTCTTTCTTTAGTATAAATGAAACTTCTCTGACTTTCAGGCTAAAGCTCTTTGTGCAATAGAAATTTAAAGGATTCTCTGAGCAAGTACAGGGTACACTAAGGGTACCCTCTTGTTTCCACTCTTGTGCCACATGTTTTGTAACTCAAAAATTACATGAAATCTTACTTCAAAAACAGAAGGCCATGAAATGCACAAAATAACAAACTCATTTAAAATACCTATGAAACTCTTTTGTTTTTTCCCCCTCATCTTTGAAGTAGTGACAAAGCTTACACTGGAATAAAACTTACCCTGTGACTTATGCTTCTAACATTTAATGAGAGGTGGTGAAATCTGTGTGCAGAATCCTCTACCCTGCCCTTGGCAGTTATTTTTATTTCTATGTAGCTGGTATGCAGAATTGCCAAATCACTGTGAAGGTTTTTTTCCTCTTTCGAGTTTGGTCATTGGCTAAATGACTACAAGGCAACAGGGCCTTGTTCTGAAGGTTCAGAAAGCTCTGGCAAATATTGCTGAGCATGAAATCTCTGTTTTGAGGCTCATCCATCTCATTGCTACACCTCCATAATTTCCACCCACTCCCCCAGGTCTGTCCTTGTGAACTGGTAGAATGCTCATATATACTTGTAAAGCTCTGAACAGTCTAACTGCTGTAACTATAGAAGAATTTATTGCATTTAGTTTTGCTTAAGAAAATCTATTTAATCATTTATATTTTTTAATTAGGATTATGTTTTAAAATAGGAATTTACTTGATCAATATCTGCCCTTTATCATTCCTGATAAGTCTTAAATCACAGTCATTGTGAGGCTACTTGATGTACACCACAGTCCTTTGAAAGTGGCTATTTTGGTTAACGTGTTGTTAGCAAAAGGGAAATTGGAGAGAAATCCTACATAGGCCTCTTTGCTTCTATAGAGAATCAAGAAAACAAGTCATAAGTTTGTACTTATAATGACATAACTTGAATTAAACAACTTGGTCCTCCTGGTTAAGATAAAAGGTGATCCAGAGATGAACATTACCTGTTTATATTAGGGTACCATCTGTTCTATGCTTGTATTCAGCTGACAGCTAATAAATGTCCTTGGGAATATATTGCAGGAAGAGGGTGCAGAAAAAAAAGGTTTTGATGTTGAGTTTTAACAAAAAAACCTGGTACTTGAGTTTAAATAATGAGTTCTGAGTTAGATGATGCATTTCAGAGTAGGATTCTGGCTTTTTTACTACACAGATAGAGCCAGTGAAATGGAAGTGAGGATTTTATAACCTCATCACTTTAGTCAGTGTTCTGGAAGCCATGAATTGCAGCCACATGTAACTGTTTTGGCTCTGTCTTGGCAGGAATATGTGAATTGGCACAGAAAGGAGTATCACTTTGTGAACTTGTGAAAAGAGCAAGCCTTGGCAACATGCGTTAAATATGTGGGTGAAATTTCCAGGATGATGGTGATTCACTCAAATTGGGTAACTCTTTAGTTGGTCAGTTATTTTCAAATGGAAAAATTGCAGCTGACTAGCTTGTTGGTAAGAATGTGTTATGAGTATGTTAATAATAATCCCATTATTATAATTCACTCAAAAAACCCCTTATGTGATTTCAAGAGACAGTGGCATCCATTAAAAACACAGCTGATGACAGTGTCACCCCTCTAACTCTAGAGGGCAAAGTTCACTGTGCTTAATCACCTGCCCTCCATTATAGACAAGAATATTTAGGATGCCTTAATTTTGCTTTTAACGTCTCTCAGGAATGGCTGGGGAAATGCCATATGAGCTTCTTTTCAGCATGATGGATTTTTTCATTATACTGCTATATCTAAGCCAGCAAGGAGGGATCCCTCCATACTGAGGGATCTTGAAACAATAATATTGGCGTTATCCCTACCGTCTTTGTGAGACCATCATGAGAAGGATTTCTAGTCAAGTTTTCCACACGAAAGACAGTATTACTAAAATGCATTGTTTAAATTATTTCTGCTCTTTTAATAAGTATTGTTTGACATATGTCTTTATAAGGGAAAACAAAGGTTTCATTGGAGCAGTTATTATTATTGTGAATATATAAATATTTGTTATTATTACATCACATTATTATTATTATTATGAGCATGTGGATTTCTCCTGGAAGTGTATGCATCTTGTATTTGTTCTTCCCATAGTTCAGCACGTGGGTGCTTCAGTATGTTATAGAGTCTGGTATGCTGGAATCAGTCGTAGATTGTAGCCTCAGTTGTCTGTTTTGAATGTATTAAACAAATTGAAAATGATTGGGTGGTCTCGAATTTCATACCATGTATGAAACAGAGATAAGAAAAGTCCTACTGTGTTGAGGGAGGCAAAGATAAACGTGGACAGGCCCTGAGCTGACCTGAGTGACTCACAAAAAGCTTAGTTTGAGTACAAAGACAGGCTAGTCCAAGGTGCATAGCGTAACATCTGAGCAATGGAAGAGTGATCTGAATGAGGGATTAGTATCAAGATAGACCTTAAAGACAAAGCCAAGGAAGAAGGCAAGTCCTGAAAGGCTGAAGCAGTACTTGAAGACACTTAGTGCACAGAAAAAGAAGTGTATAACCTCACTAGTATAGGGATACACATAGCAAAAGGTACTCACACTAAGCAAAAAATTGGTTATACAGAGAAGGCATATCTATTGTTGACCATTATTAGGAATAGTCAACATTAAGAATTATTAGGAATGAGATTTTTATATCTTAATGTTGATTGATGTAAAAGGTACACGATCTGATCCACTTTTGCTGTTAATACTGTTTAACATAGGAAATAACTTCTGCCATATGATGAGAAAGTAAAATCTTTGTGTGGATCACTTCAGAATGGACTCTTTTGAGGTAAGATATACCAGGTTATTAATGTTACCTCTCTTTTAAACCTGATGAATATTTTCATCTCTTGAGAGCGTCCATAGTAGTGATTGGGGTATTCCTTCGGTCTCTCCTAAGTAAAGGAATTTCCCCACTAGGAACACTGTGTAAAAAAGATTTCCTTTTTTTAAGAATGAGGGAGGGTAGGGGTTTGGGGAGGAGAGGAGAGGGAAATAATCTTTTTTTTCTGTTGCTTCTGTTCCTCCACAGAGCAGTAGGAGCACTGTAGTAAGACATACTTTCAATGAAGTTTTATGCCCAAGAGGCACAAATAGGTAAATGTTACTATTTCAGCTGGTGAGGCCTCACAAAACCCACTAAAATAGGAAAGTAAACAGACTGTGATCCATATATAAACCTGTACAGTCAGATGTACTTAACTATGGGGCCTCATAGAATAGGATATTGCTGCGAAGGTCTGCATATTTCTGTTTACAAGTGACTGCAAAAGGTTAGGGAGAAAGACAAATGGAAGTGAGTTATGACAGACATTGTTTTCTCTGATTGACACATTCTTGCTTATTTACCTCAAAGATCCGCCAGAGCTGAGTGCAGTACTTCAGCTGGGGTCTTACAAGAGCAGAGTAGAGGGCACATCAACTTGCACAGGTTTCAGATAGAGTTCTCTTCTTTCTAATTTTTGAAATATTAATTATTTTCATTTTAGAACTGCAAAGGAAGTTGAAGTTGTACAGCAGTGAATTTTCTAAATAAAATTTACTCTAAGGAGTATGATGTTAAAGGGCATTCTGAAAGAGGAGGTGCTGAGAACGTTCAGATAACTCACATCTGCTCTTCTCCTAGCTGTGTCAGAAGACTACAGCCCTTTTCCAAAGTAATGAGCTTAACAAAGATAAACCCTGCTACAGGGAGTAGAGGCAAGAATTAGGATACTTTTACTCAAGAACAGGCTTGTAGCCTCAGGATTGGCAAGCACTGACTTGGAAAACCAGCTGTTATTTAAAAGATTTAAGTATTTGGGATTGCTGGCCGTTTTTAGGTTTTAAAGTAGCCTGGAACAGCTTTGGTCTACTGCTTTACTTCTTTTTCAGTCTTATGAATGTAGTTTCAATGGTCTACTTGAAACAGCACTGCTGGGTGCCTTTACCTTCTGTCAGGACATCTCTGTCCTTTGCCTCTACTGGCTTTGCAAGAGCACTCTCAGAATGATGTGACAACATTTACTCTCTCATATAAATAAATTTCTGCATTAGGACTGCTTGCTTCTGTCATCTTCTTCTTTGGGCTATACTTCTCATCCTGATGGTGAAACACATTTCTTTTCTAATAGTAGCAGAAATAAATTGGTTTTCTTCTGGAAGAGACAGTGTTAATATTGTCCAAAATTCTGAAGAGAGGACAAGCACTTTCAATACTTTTTTCAGATAAGTAAACAGGAAAAAAAAAAGAAAGGAGGCCTCATGTTTCTAAATAGCTTTTGTTAAGCATCCAAAGAAAAAGTAAGTGAGAGAAAAACACACTATTTTTTTTTTCAGATTGTTGTATTTGCATTGAGATGCATCATATTGTACTGTCCAATTTTCAGTTACGTTCACTGTCAGAAGCTGTAGGAAATTAGTGAATCTCATGAAATAAACTTAGCAGGAAATTTTCAGGGAGTGATTATGACAAGTTTTATGGGTCAGAGTATCAGGCACATGTAATGGAGCTTTTATAAGGAAAAACTTAAGGAAAGAAAACATTTCAAATACCATTATCAATGAAAATAACAAGATGAGTAATTTTTAACCTGGAGGAATTCTTCTGAGGAGTAACCATGACATCACTAACAGAACAGAAAAAAAAATAGCTAAATCAACTGCAATGCTGACTAAAACACATACAAATCATTAATTTGTTCTGTTCTTGCTGCTGGTGGGTTTTATTTACCTTTTGCTCTCTCCCCATAAAATTTCTACTGTAATGGATGAGATATAAGTAAGTGGTAGAGAGTAGTACTGGGAAATAAAATGTGATTTGCATTTTTTTGTACCTCTTTCTTAATCTGTGTTGTGCCCAGAAACATAAGCTTACAAATCCAACAATAACAGGAAGAAATTAAATATTCACAGCTTTCTTTTAACAATTTGGAGCTCTTCTAGTGCACTGTTTTAATTTCTTGTCCCAGCGATAGGAGGATTAGACTTTATAGTAAGGACATAATGGTTGAAGAGATTGTCCTTTTTACTGGCTTTCTCTGGTTCTTTAAATGTAACCATGAGAACTGTAAAATCAAGGAAATCCTTTCTTTTATATCTCTCTGAAACAATTTTATTGCTTCATTTTTTTTAGGTCCTGGGTGGTCACATTGCTCACACTGCAACTGCAGCTTAGGAACATAGATGTAAAATCTCATACTGATTCAGTATGAACACTTGTTATGATGGTCTTTCATGCAGAGGTACAATACTTTTTATTGAAAATGTTATTTAAAAGCAGGTTGACTCTTTGATTGTGACTTCAAGTACTAAAATGAGTAAGAAGTTTTAACAAGGATTGGTTTTTTTGTTTGCTTTGGTTTTGCCTACCCCTGTGAGACTTGATGTTCCCACATTCTTGTAGCTAAATGTGTGACCTACTAACTTTTCAGTTTGTCTCTATCCCTGATGCTTTTGCCAAATGAAAGTTTTGGCATATCCACGTGATGCCAGTGCTTCTTTCAGCAAGTTGAAATGACAACTGGTTTTTCTCTAGAACTGGGGCAATCTCACCACTCTGCCTATTAAGAGGAATGTTTCCTTGGGCATATCTAGTTTAATTTGCTTCATTACTGAAGCTATATCAGTGGAAGAGAAACAGGGTTCTAGCTGGTGGTGGTGGGGAAATTATTAGTTCACTCTCCTAGGTCTTTCCATTAAACTAATTGTGGAGAGATTTTTCCCATTGAAATGACACTGCATTTTCCTGCCTCAGTGAGGCATTTTGCCTCATTTCACATTCTTCCTCATTGAATAGTTTCATGATAAGTGTCAGTATATTTGTTGCTGCCAGTGCTCTAACAGAGGACCTGTTTTCCAGTGTATACAATGATGTAGGATATTTTTTCTGAGTGAGATTAATTTATAACTTCAGTAGCTGCTTAAACTGCTCTCAGTTAACTTTGATGTGTCCTTTTTGTCAAGAAAGACAAGCATAATTCTTGTATTCTGTCTTTTAATTCATAAGAACAATGACTTCTCGCTTCTTGACTTAGGAAGACAAATTATTTGTGATTACTAATCAAAATTAGGGCTAACTGGATTTTTTTAACTCACCAATATTAATTCTGTATTAGAATTAATTCTTTATCAGAAATATTAATTCTGTATAACCACAAGATAATTAAGGTTCTGGGAAGGGAGAAGGGGCATGTACTTTGTGAGCCCTTAAAGAGCAGCCTCCCCGGAAAGAAAAGGGTAGTGATGACAGGAGATGGTAGATCTAGAGCATGAAACGTGTTTAGGGCTTGCCACAGAAGGCATAAGTGCTCTCTGGTCTCTGCTTACACAGAATGAGTATTTCTTTGGGGACTGGGAGTAGAGGCAATAGTGGGCTTATCCTTTCAGCAACTTTTAGGTTCTATGCTTTTTTAATCAAGCTATGAAATAATAACCACAGTCTCATTAAGTTTCTGTAAGGCCTCCCACCTCACTGACTCAGTGCAGTGACCATATCGGCTGGAGTTAAAATTGGTTAGCTGAGTGAACTCATTTGCTGAGGTTCACAATCTGCTTTTTGGCACTTTTACTGTCAGTTCATGGTAGTTTTGCTTTCAACTCCCCTTCTGCATTTGCTTTCATGAAGGAAAATGATTTTACAAGAAAGTGGTAAGCTTTCCGCAGTGTGTTGATAAACCCGAGTGGAGCCACTGGTCCTGCCAGGATTCAGAATTCTTTTAAAATTTGAGGACTGCTGTATAGAATGCATGGGGACATCATTTTCAGATGCTGACATTATTTTTACTACTAAAAAAAACCCTTGAAAATCATCTAAGATGTGTTTAATATCAAGATTGGGATTTTTAGTATGCATCTGCATAATTTATCTCATCTTCTCTTCTGTCCCTTCCTTGCATTGCCAAACCATGCAGAGCAGCAGCAGTATCATTCTGAGGCAGCTGGGCTTTGAATGTATCTCCTAAACCTTGTCAGCTGTGTCAGGCACTCCCCACCACGGTGCCTATTTTATTTCTTTATTCACAGAATAAGCCAAGTTGGAAAGGACCCACAAGGATCATCAACTCCTGGCCCTGCACAGGACCAACCCCAAAGTCACACCATGTGCCTGAGAGTATTGTCCAACCACTTCTTGATCTCTGTCAGGCTTGGTGCTGTGACCATTTCCCTGTTCCTGTGGCCAACCACCCTCCATGTGAAGAACCTTTTTCTAAACCTGAACTTTTTCTTAGACTAAAACACCCGTGAGACAACTTAAGGCCGTTCCCTTGGGTTCTGTCACTGGTCATCACAGAGAAGAGATCACTGCCTGCCTCTCCTCTTCCCCTCATGAGGAAGTTGTAACTGCAATGAAGTCTCCCCTCAGTCTCCTCTTCTCCAGGCTGAACAGACCAAGTGAGCTCATATGGCTTCTCACACGGCTTCCCCTCAAGGCCCTACACCATCTTCATTGCCCTCACTTGGACAGTCTCTAACAGCTTTGTATCTTTCTTATATTGCAGTGACCAAAACTGCCACAATATTCAAGGTGAGGCCGCCCCAGTGCAGAGCAGAGCAGGATCCCCTCCCTCCACTGGCTGACAATGCTTTTCCTGATGCTCCCAGGACACAGATGGCGCTCATGGCTGTCCCCAGGTCCCTTTCTGCTGCACTACTTTTCAGGATCTCAATCCCCAGTCTATATGAACATCCAGGGTTGCCCCTTCCCAGGTGCAGAATCTGACACTTTGGTTGAACTTCATATGGTTGGTGATTGCCCAGCCCTCTCATTTGTCCAGGTCTCTCTGCAGGGCCTTTGAGGGAATCCACAGCTCCTCCCAGTTTTGTGTCATCTGCAGACTTGCTTAGTACTCCTTCCAGTCCTTCATCCAAGTAATTTATGAAGATGTTGAAGAGCACAGGGCCCAAGATGGAGCCCTGTGGAACTCCAGTAGTGACAGGTCTCCAATCTGATGTCACCCCATTCACTATTACCCTCTGTGTTCAATTTGTGAGCTAATTACTCACCCACTCTGTGATGTGTTAATCCAGCTGTGTTCTGTATCGAAAGCTTTACTGAAATCCAAAAAGATGACATCAATTGGCTTCCCTGGATCAACTAGGTGAGTTACCTTGTCATAAAAGGAAATCAGGTGTGATAAGCAGGACTTTCCTCTCATGAGCTGTGCTGGCTGTGACCAATGACTATGTTGTCTTTCAGGTGTTTTCAATACTTCCCAGAATAATCTTCTCCATAAATTTACCAGACAGTGAAGTGAGACTGACAGACTGATAGTTTCCAGGGTCCTCCTTCTTGCCCTTCTTGAAAATCAGGACAATGTTCAGCAGTTTCCAGTCAGCTGGGACCTCTCTGGGTTCCCAAGACTGCTCAAAATTCATCAAAAAAGGTTTTGTGATGACATCAGCCAGCTGCAATCCCTCTTTCATTAATTTGAAAAACAAAATCTTATTGGGATTTGTACAAACCTATTACAGAATACTGTTTTTCTTCTTTTCTCTAACAAAGTTCAAGTTCAGAATGTTTTTCCCACAAAGAGATTAATAGAGAAAATACTAAATAAGGAAAGAGTAATAATTCTGTCAGTATGATTTTCTTTTCAGCTCAGGTTGTTTAAGGGCTGGTGTATGCATCTACCTAAGGATTAGTGGCAGAGAGAATTCACCAGAGCTTTTCCCTTAAGAATTCAAAAATAAAAGTCTGGCTTATGTAACACAATAAAGCTTTTAAAAGAGAAAGTGACCTAAGTTATTAATATGCAATATTTTCAGGGGATTTTGGTAATTTTTCATTAGGTATTTCCAGTCTTGTACTTGTGTGGCAACCATTTGTCCCATTGGGGTCGTAGTCCAAACCAACAATCAAGGAGGTGCAGATTTTCTAAATGAAAAAATGAAAAAACCCAACCTTACCCAGAGGGTATTAGGTGTGGAAGGCGCCTCCCCTGCTTACACACGTGGGGCTGTCACTGTATGGCAGGATCCCACTGTGGTACGGCAGAGTGCTGCTCTTTTCTCTCCATCACAACCCAGCTCTGTTCGGTGACTGGGGCATGACTGGCCACCCCACACCCACACAGGCAGCAGCCCCGCAGCCAGGGAACCCCCTACCCCAGCATACAGGGAGTCTGCCACTTTTGACTACTGCATTTCCCACGTGGGAAGCCAGAAGACTTTTTCCGTATGGATATTTTGTTTGTTTTTAGTGTACGTTATCCAGCCAGACTGAGATGGAGACTGATTTTGTATTTGGCTGAGGGCTTTGGTATTAATGACATGTCATGTCTTGTAAGAAGAAAGCCATGAAGGCCCGGGGTGCAAAGCCCCCCCTCCCCTCCCATCTCTAGAGGCCCCAGCACCTCATGCGAAAGCCATTCTGTCACCAGCGACTCCTGAAATAGCCACATCTGCAGTGCCATTGGGAAGTTGGGACTGTTGTCAGCCAAGAAGTTCTGTGCTTTTAAATGTGGAGAGTGTGAGTGGTTTAAAATTAGTTCAGTGGAACTGTAATCAAAACCATTTATATCTATGTGAATAAGTACTTTGTTTGCAAGGCTTGACAGCAGTTGGGCCACTCACAGTGTATGTGCCCAAATCCTCCAGGAGCAGAGTGTTTGGTTGTAAGCTCCCTACCCTGGAGACTGTGTCTCTCTAATGTTTGTGAAGATCCTGATGCAAAAGTGCTGTGAGCCTCCTTGGAGTTTCTGCAATTTTCTGTTGCTTTTATAAATAAAATGAAATTATAAACAAGACCAATGAAATGTGAAAACTAGGGACCAGTCTCTTACAGGCATTGTTATTCAACTTATAAAGTAAACATGCCATTAGCATGTGACTGCTAAAAATTCTGGTTAGTTTCATATGAGAGAGATGCACAAACAAAAAGAATTCCTAGAATGTCTGTTTTCCATTCTATCAATGGATAGGTGGTAGAGTCCGTTTTTTTTTTTTTTTTTTTCATTTTGTCACATTAAGAGACTCCAACATAAAAGAAAAAAACCTGAAAGTCTTTTCAGGACAAAAAAAATCTTAATTTGAGCTCCTCTATTTACATAATTTAGTGGGAAAGAGAGACAACATAGCATACATAAATTCAAAGTTTGACTTTAATATGGCTTAGGGGAGAAGACATTGAGGAAAAGTGGGAATCATGGGATTTAGTGTGCCAGAGCAACATCTTTCAATAATGCTGCTGTTACTGAAATTAGTAACTGCTGTGCAGTGATAAGAAATACAATATTACACTGGTCTGGTAGAGTTGTGCATATTATATGGTGTTCTGTGTGCATGCACGCCAGCATTTGTGTCCTTGGTGTGTGCTGGACTTGTCAACATCCTTAGCTGCAGGTTTATGTTAAATACATGAGGTGTAACAGATGTTTTTTAAAGTAAAACTTTATAAAATTATTTTTTCTAAATTGAGGAAATTCTCTAAAGTAGCTCCAGAGTTCATGAAAGTGAGAGACATCCTTCAGGCAACAATACTGTAGTGCAGATTTCTGACAATGTCTTTGAGCTCTACCATCAGCAGATCACTTACAATGTCAGCAATGTATATGTGTGCTGTGTGAGACCACAGAATGTCAGGACTTTGAGGCTTCTTGAATGCTTGAAATTTAATTCTGTTAGTAAAAGGTTGGTCCAGTTATGTATGCAATAGAAATACTGCTAAAATCTACTTATCTGCAGCTCTGTGCTGTTATCTTCATTTGCTAAACCTCCAGCAGAGAGATGCAGCCTTCTTGCTAAAGAACATTCATGTTTCAGCCTGATTAACATTTTTAAAATATTCATGAAAGAGACCCAGAAATTTTGCTGACACTGTTTTTAGAAGAACTAAATGCTCTGGAGCACATATTGAATAGTATGTGGCGGCTGTGGTAGGAAAAAAAACACCCTGGAGACGTCTTTTTTTCTGGGCTCCATGACAAATTTTACGTCCATCTGCACTTTAGTCTCGCACGAACATAAATATCAAACTATTTTAACTTGCACCCAGCTGGAAAGTATATACTTTATGAGAAGAATGACATTTTTTAACAGTACTGTATTCGCAGGTTATGGATCTCATGTGGATAATAAACCTGAAACCTACACTGTATCTACTATTACATTATTGAAGAACTTGTCTTTCAGGAAAGTTTTTAGATTGTGTCCTTGCTTTATGAAGAACTCAAAAAAAGGAAAAAGTTCACCTTTTGTGTGCCTGTAGGTTATACATTAAAGCCCCCTGAATTTAGAAGTCATGGGTATGTTTCTACAGAAAGACTAATTATCTTTCTATCCACATAAGGCCTGTTGAGCAGGCTTCAGGTGAGAGTGAGGAAACCATTCCATACTCTGGGCAGCGTTGATCCTCCCTACTAACCAATAGAGTCATTAGTACTGGGGTTGTCCCTGTGTCAACAAAAATAGGTATTCTATAATACAAAGTAACAAATACAACACAAGTTCACAGTATTACAAAGTGACTTGCTGATCAATCTGGGACTTGATCTAGGGGTCGTTTCCCACCTTTAATGATTCTGTGATTCTATGAAGCAGTGATGTTAAATCATCTCTTCTGGCAAAACAATACTGGTGGGAGGAATACCAGTAGCTTTGGAAAAATAGCTTTAACAAGGAGGGGATAAAAAGAAGAAAACAAGGTAAAAAAAAAAAAAAAAGTTGAAAAAGACAAGAGGAACTGTTTAAATATGAAGAATAGGAACCAAAAGGGAAGCTCAGTTAAGGAGTTCAGAGGCATGCAGCTGTCAATGCTGTGAGATTCTGTGAATTCTCTCATATGCTGCTTTCTTGTGAACTGCAAAGAATGGTAGGGCTGAAGTATACGCTTCTTTAGGAAATCGAATGCATTTTCAGTGCAGTGATATAATGTCCCTTTGTTGTTGTCCCCCCTTTCCCTTCACAGCAAAACAAACAATAAATAACAGAAATGCCTCTAGCAGAATTTTCCTGTTAGTGTTCTGGGAATCATGACTTCTGCAGACAGTTTTTTCTCCATTTGCAGTTCAGATTTTTTTCCTATGATACTCATTGTGAAGGGAAAGTACTGTGTGTCAGTCTATTTACTTCTTGTATAGTCTTCTCCTTTCAGACATTCCTATCTACCTCCATGCTCAACTTGAAATCCTCCTGTCCAGTTCTAATTGCATTTTACTTTTGCTGGTACCAATCTGAGTGGTTCTTCTCCAGCCTCTCCTTCCATAGCGAAGACTCTCCTGAGTTTACTCTGAGTGTATTTAACTGTCCTTTAAAAACAGAAATCATGTAAAAGCAAAAGTGTTCTCTCAGTCTACTTTGTCTCTTCAAATGTAGGTGTCAGTACCTTTGTTCTGGTCTAAAGACGATAAAAACTAATGGAGTCTAAAGTCTGTATCAATGCACTGGTAAAGACTCAGATTGCCTTTGAAAGCCAGAAAGTTCAAAATATATATAAATAATATGTATTTATATAAAAAAATATAAATATATATTATATCTATAATATAAATATATAAAAATGTATATAAATAAAATCATTCTTAGCATAGTAATGTTATTACATATGTAAAGGTAGAGTTGTATCACACAGCAAAAAGTAATGTCATGTTAAGGTCATTGGAGTGTATATTTGAGAAATAAGTATTTCTGATTTATTTTATATAACTGTAGTCTCAGTGTTTCAATAATACAGATTTCCACATTTAAGCTCCCTAATTTCTAGTGAATGGAATAGGAAAGGGCTAGAAGATGCCATTAAGTTTCGTGAAGGGCTTAGGGCAGCCTTAAATGCAAGTATGAAAAGAAGTATAGAAGAAACTAATTTTATCTGTCCTTATTAAGTATTTCTAATGGATTTGTTGATCTAGTATGAATCAGTGTGATTAAGTAGCTTTAATAATGTCTTATACGGTCTTTTTTTTTTTTTTTGCTGTTCTTTGATTTCAGATTAGCTGTATACTAAAAGTGCTGCTTGGGTAGGTATTCCAAATACTTCTTTTATACCCTTTCTCCTTTCTTAATTGTTCTTCATGTCAGCAAAGAAGCATTCTGATAACCTGATTTTGTTTATGTAAGCCCTATTTAATTTAACCCTCTTGTAAGGGTTTCAGGATGAGATCTTGGACTTTACTTTGGCTTTTCCATGCACTGATTTTATTCTGGATAATAACCGTCTACATAGGTTTTGGAAAACAAAATTTAGGATTTCTATTAAAAAGGCAGGATACTGAGGCTGACTCCAGAGACAGGGAACTAGAATCATGTGACAGTAGCCCAGATCTTCCTGTGCTTCCTATGTGGATTTCAACAATAGTAGAAATTTTCCCTGCAATGTTAGCATTGCCCTCAGTGTTCTGCTCTGTGCATCATGGCAGCATGTATTACAGTGGCCAGGCTCTTCTCTACAGTAAAGAAGTTCTATTTCTGGTCAGCAGAAGGGGAAATGCATTTTGCATTGTTTCATAAGCAGATAATCCCACTATTAGATCATCTAGGGTAGATTCAGAAGGTAGTTCAGTTCCCTGGCTAGGGATCAGCCTAACCACTGCAGGCATGCTGGCTGATTCGGCCTCTGTCTGATCCTGACCATTGTCTCTGGCTCTGTCCTCGAGTTGCTACTTTACATCCTGGCTCTCCTTGGTGCAATTGCTCATGCCAGCCTTACCACAGACCTAATTTCCAGCTCGCTTTCCCTTGCAGAGCAGCTGCCCCTCTGCTCTGTGCATGTCTTTTGCTCTTTCTCCTCACTTTTTTCTCTACTCCTTCTTAACTCCTTCACTTTCTCTTCTGCTTACTAGAGAAGAACGTTACGCTTATTGAAGGTGAAAGGACTCTGTTAGTGGAAAAATAATACCTGAAATGGCTGCTTGCCACATGAGGATACAGAAGAGTGTAAGTTTCAATTTAAAAGAACAGGAGTGGAATGTATTTTCTAATGATTTCTGGCTGCTTTCTTTCTGTGTGTGTAGTTCTTGATAAACATCTAAGCAGAACTCTGGTGTATGGCAGACACTTTATGATTTTTTTTGTCATGTGGCAGTAGGAATAAAGCACATTTACAAGTGGATCTTTACCTGAAACATCAGAGTTTTCGAGGGACCCAGTTTAGGTAAGGGCTGATCCTTCACATACACTTGAAAAGCACTGAAGTCTCAGTTCTTATTGCTGTAGTTACGCAGTACACCAGTGGGTACGAACTGAAGAGTGGGCAGAACCAAGAAGCCTAATTCCAGCTTTGCTTATAAAGATGTATTAGTAATAGCTTTAGGCAAGTAATTTATAAACAGTAACTCAGAATTTAAATTGGTATCTAAATAAGTCTTGCTGAAATTAACATTTGCTTATATGGTGTGATTATGCAGATAATGGGGGGTACAAGCATACTCTGTCTACACAGGAATAATTGTTGCTGTATTTATTTTTCCATGTGCAGTTATTAGACTCAGAAAGCATTGATCTTTTTGCCTCCTAGCCAGTGCTGACAGTGAAGATGTTCTGGACATCCATGATGTGATTCTCTTAGAGCTAGCTTAGCTACCAGCTCAGTGAGATTAATCTGCATGAAACGTTTAGCTGCTGCAAGCAGATCTCATCTTCTAATGTAGCATGCTTTAGAGGAAATGTGCTTTAATTTGTCCTCTGTAGAACAGGAATAATGTTCATTCCCAATCACGTGTTGGAAGTGGCACTGTGAGAATTAACCAGTCAATGTTTCTACAATACTCTGCTGCTGAGGGGGATAACGTTTGTGCATGTTATTGGCTGGTAGGTGTGATTCCAAGCTATGACTAATGGCAAAGCACAGTTGTTATTCCTACATTGCCATTAGGGACGAATAAATTATTTTAACAAGTTCTCCACCCACAGAAATTTCTCAGTATTTTTTAATTTGCATGGCATTTTACAAACAGCTTTTTAGGAAAATCAAGAGCGTTGAGGAAAAAGAAACGTGGTGCAAATCAGCCACACCCAATCGAAATTGCAAGTCAGAAAGCAATGTAGCTGTTAAGGAATTAAAAATGAAGGTAAGCATCTGTTTGAGGGATGCAGTACAAACCAAAATTATTATGCATAACTTCTAGTCTCTGAGACAAGCAGCGTTCCAGTAGAAAGAAAGGGAACAGTTCAGCATGTAGAGACAAAATCTGAGAGAAGATGTGAAGGTTATGAAAGCTAGCTATAGAAAATATTCTCCAAGTTTGCCTACTTTGTTTGAGCTTGCAGTTCAAATGTGATGATTTAAGGGGGCACCTAATCTCTTTTTCTTATTAATATTTGTCCTTTGAATGAACATAACTTGAAAATTCACAGTAATTAAGACCTTCTGCATTAATTCCAATATTTAATTTTCATATTCTTAGAATTCAAAGAACTCGGAAAATCTTGGAAACTGCAGCAAGAAAGGAGATTGAGCAAAAAGTGGAATTCCTCATAACTAATTAGCGAAGACTGAGCCAAAAAAAGAGCGTTTGAGCTTTCCAATTCTATTTGATTCCCAGACTAGTTTTATGCCAGCCCACTATAGTTTAGAGCAGTCTTGGAGATATTCAACTGCCCCCTAAATAGCAGCTTTCCAAGAGAGAAGAGAGAAAGTCCAGCATTGCCTCTCGTGCTTCCTGTGCAGGAGCTGGGGCCTGGCATAGAAATGCCAGCTTTGTGTCTGCCAGAGGGGGCCTCTGTACCAATTCTGCAGACACAGGGAAGTTCTTGGCTGGAGAAATGTGGTTGGTTTTTGGTCTCTGTGTGGCCAGAACAACACAAAGGGATTCAGACAAACTGGAAGGACTGAGCTTCTCAGTCTAGTATATGTATTTCATGCAGTGTGTGCTATCTTGTTTGGAAATAAATCCAGGCATGTACAGAGAGGAGCTGATCCAACATTATTGCCAGAGCTCCAGCAGCTTGCTTAATACTGTGTAATATTTTGTGAGTTACTGACAAATTCATTGGTTGGGTTGTCAGGCTAACCATATGGTTGGCTTTAGAGGAATGTACCAGTTTATTTGTTGGATCAGATTTTTGATTGATCGAGATGTTATCAGTTACCTGACCTTCAAGTTTGGTTACCTCAGAAATTGCTGTTTACTAGAGCAGACTCCAGGCTTGCAGTGACAAACACCTGAATCAAACTTAAGTTCAGCAATTTACCTGAAAAGTGTCAAGTGAACAGCTATGTTGGATCACTGTGGAGATTTTACTCATCTCCCTGGGGAATATTCCAGGTGGGACAATGTTGTGTTGTACTTCAGAGTTATTAGGGACTTGGTTTCAGATTTAATATGCTTTTCTTTATCATATTTCTGTGGTAATACGTGAGAGGACATCATTCACACAGTGTGTCAGAACATAGTGGATTTATTTTGACTTCCTGATGTGATGCCTCTGTAGCTTCTTCAATTTAGCAGCATTAGTATTCTGACTACCAATTTGGATTCCTAGTTGGAAAAGAGGATCAAAGTCTTCTATACCACAGCTTTTCTTGGTCCCTACCCATTCTGGCACTCAGACTGCAAGTGAAAATGAAAGTGGTGAAGACCTTGCACTTGTTCTGTGATTTAACTTTTACCGTCCCTCTTCTCTCCTCTCTGGTGTGTTTTGTAGACATCTGAGATCTGCTGCAAGTTGGATTACTTTTCCCTGTCCTTTTGGACCCCAAAAGAGAGAGAACACCATTTATCTAGTGGTTACCAAGATGCATTTTTACATGATTTGAGACCATGGAGCAATCTGATATAAATGGCCTGTTCTCCAGCCATCTGAGCAAGGCTTTGTATTTCATGATTTTATGAGCAGCAACAGCTTTTTCCATCAGTTATGATGTTCTGTAAACTCAGTGCCAATTTGCTTTCGTGTCATCTGACAAAATCTGCACATAGCATAGGATTCTACTGTATTTAAGGGTGTTTTGAGCTCCAGTATTAATTTATTGTAGGTAGGTACCACTTCAATATCAAAAGAATCATAATGACAATTAAAGGTTTGGTGGGAACAGTCTTGGACTGCTGAGGTATATTTCAGATAAAAGTTGATTTGAGTTGTCTACAGCAGAGATGCTCTTAGAACCCAGTAAAATAGAAAATACTATTAATATGAGTGAACTGTTGCTTCCTTTTGGCAATTCAAACACATCAGTATGTGTATTGTGAAGTTAGCATCTACGGCACTTGCCAAGTGTCACTTGGCACTCTTGGAAATATTTGGAGATCTGCTGATTTATTAATACATTGTCTGCTGTTTTTTATATGATCAGTGGCCTGTTCTCCTTGACTGTCTAACAGCCTTCTGGGAATTAGTGCTATATTTCTACTCATGCTAATCAAAAGCTGGTATACAAAGTATTTCTGCTGTCAAGGGAGCTATAGTGAACAAGAAACGCTGAACATGATGATCTGTCTGTGAAGCTTTATGCCATCTCCCTTTTTGTTTGTTCTTTTTTTTCTCCCTCTATACCAATATTCATCAAAAAGTAATTTTTAATTAATTATAATTTTAAAGCTGAAACAGGAAATAATTTGAAAGCAAGAACAAGAGGCACCTGTCTCTAATTCATCATCTAAAATTTTGACACTGTCTGTTTAGGTCACTTTCTTATAGGCAGACAGCAGACTGCAGTGATTTTGTCTGTGGAGAATTCATTCCTAATTCCCTGCTTCATGATGCTACTTACTTAAGCCCAATTATAGCTTTTTAGACATTTTGTTCATGGAGTAGTTAGCAAGTGCATTCTGAAATAGTCATAATTTTTCTAGTTGCCACTCTTTTTTCCTGCAGTGCACTAAAAGATACTCTTTCACAAATAATTTTAGTCAATCTCACAGTCAGTAACTATTCAAAATACTGGTTTTGTTTCTACTTTGCTGTTGTCTTAGTGGCATTAGCTTTTCTCTGCAAAGATTCATTAAATTAATTAAAAATGTTCTATTTTATACTGATCAAAACTGATAAAACAGTAAAAATATAATTTCCTTTAATAGTGAAATAATAAAATAGTTGTATTACTCTAATTTTTTTCCTAATGTTAATTATGCAGAAGCAGGTTCACCATAACATGGATCATGTCTGTTGTTTCTCTTGCATTTTAAGATCAGTTTTTAAAGCCCTATGGTCCCTTAAATTAGATAGGTTTTTTTTTTCCTCCCTAACACTATTCCATGTTTGACATTGGCTTAGTGATAAACCTGTCACTTATGTAGATTTCTAAGCACTGCTCTATTACAACCCAGTCCTGCTAGGTGTTTTGTATTTTGGACTTATTTAGCCATACCTATAGAATATTTAAGGTATTAGTTCCCTATGTGAAGGTGCAATTTTAAAAACAACTAACAAAATTTACAATTTGCCCCTCTTTATGTTGTATTTTTAGAGTTGTTGCTGGCCACTGCACAAAAGTTCTGTCTAAAGCCTAAACTTTGACACTGGCTTGAGATTGCTGTCAGATTCCAATATTGCAGAGATTATTTTTTTCTTCTCTCCATTCTTCCTTAGCCATCTTTTGGCCAGCATGTGAAGAAGAAAAGTAAACTTGATGGACTTTTCATTTGATTCACAGAATCACAGAATCAGATAGACCTCTCAGATCATTGAGTCCAACCTTTGACCTAACATCAGGACTGTTCTAGGATTTGTCCATATTTTGGGTCTCTCCTACTTTCTTCTGTGGCAAACAGCAGTTTTTTGTGGCTTTTTCAGTATTACTTTACTCATTGGGTGTTGGGAATGCATATAAAGCATGTTGTGCATGAAGTGAGAAGGTGTTCAATGATCATCTTGTCCAACATTTTTAATACCCATTTTCTGTTTCAAGGGCTGAACTTAAAATAGTTCCAGCTTGGTCTGATGATCTTCACAAGTTACAACTAAATATGATGTATTTGGCCTTTGAAAGTATAGTTATTTTTGTATTTATGCCACCCAGTCGGTGTTTTTCGTTCAGTTACAGTGCAGTCAGCTTTCTTTCAGTAAATAAATGTGGGAGAGTATCTCATTTGTGAAACCTGTAGCTTCTTTGTTGGTTATTGCCAGTTAGGGACCCTACAGTATAGGGGTATCATTAGCTTTGAGAGATATGGAATTAGATTTTGATGTATTATCTTATTTGTATTTATTGGTCAGTAATAAATTTGGACAATAAATCAGGAAAGGATTTCTGAATGTTGTGAAATGGGCTAAGAGGGTGAGGAGACTTCAACATTTAGAGCTTGCTAAAATAATGAAAGAGATAAGGTTTAGGAGGGAAGGGCTCATGAAGGTGAAAATTAAAATGCATACCTTGATCTCACAATTACGAATAGTAAATATAATAGTGTGGTGTGTATGTTGTAGACCTGTCCCCTTGTACTTGATATTAAATATATGACTAATTCTCCTATAGAACTACTTTGATATTTAAAAAGCAAGCACACTATTATTTTATTGTCTTTCCACCTCAGAGGAAGAGAACTGGGCATTGCAGGGTGTCGTGTTCATACTGGAGTGTGTGCAGCCCAGCTGGCTTTAGAAGCATTTGGCCAATGCTTGGATGTTAGTAATTAAGGCAATGTAAGGCCAGTGATGAAGAGCAGCCTAACAGAAACTTGCAATGACATATATTAAATACTTGTAAAATGAATGCTTGAAAAAAAGTGTACTGAGTGGAAGGAAATGGCTACTTGGGAATTTCGAAACAAATGAGTTCACACATTTAAAAGGCAGAAAAACAGTAAGCAGCTTTTAAAAAGAATCAGAAAGTAGAAACACTGCACTAAGAGAGAGGTATAAATGTTTAAACAGAACCACCACAAAGAAATGAGACATTTTTATATCATGAAACAGAAGTAGTTCTGTGAGTAATGGAGTTTACAGCACATGCCTTTGCAACAGAAGTCCTTCATGACATCATACTCATTGAAACAATAGTTGTTACATCATGGAATGACATAAAATGGTACCAAAAAAGATTTATGCTGAAAATACACAAAATTCAGTTACAATGCATTTTAGTTCCTATACAACATATATGCTTATGGAAAAACATTTTCTTTCTTTGGTCTACACAGCAACTGTAAAATGGAATTCATCAAAAGATCGTTGAGTTTTCTCATCTAATTAATCTAGATATCAGAGAGACCTTCAAACTAAATTTTCAAGAGACCATGAGCTCCTGACATGAAAAGAAAGTAATGTAATTGTTGCTTTTGTTGAATATCTAGCAAGAACTGCTTTTGTTGAATATCTAGCAAGAACTTTTTATGTTCTTGAGATACACTTTTTTATATATAATGCCAATTTCAGAAAAATAAGTACATCAGAATATATGTATTGTATCCAAAAATGTATATGCTATATTGGAAATATTCTGCTCTGCAATTTCTCTCTTGTTGAACAAATTCTTGCTCTTTTCTACTTAAATAATACTATCTTGGAAGCTGACTTTCATTTCAATGTAATTTTTATTCATAAGAAAGATGGTGTTCAAAAGAACTGTAATTTTCTTTTGAAGTTCTTAATTTTCTTCTTTTTTTCAGAGAGAGTCGAGATATAAAAATAGAAATGCATTTAATGGTGCAAAATGCCTAGGGGCTTACAACCTGCAATTTAATGTTTTATTCATCATTTTCCACAATAATTGTAGTTATTTGTTGATCTTCATACAATTCTTTTCAATATTGTTTGGAATTTAAAATTAATGACATAATTTTTTTTTCTGGAGTTTCCAGATCAGTTTTCCAGACATAAAACTGGATATCCATATGCAATTCACAGTGAGCATTTCTTGCAAAGTGCTCAACTACATGAATTATTTAATACTTTAGTTGTTCATCTGTTTCTGTGTGCAAGGACTGCTTCATTTCTGTAGACACAGTAATGTCCTTGATTTGCTTTTCATACATATTAGTCTAACTTAGATACTGGTTTTGTGAGCTACCTTAGGTTGAATGACAAACAAATAATTGTGAAGACTATAAAGCAGAATCTCCCTTTGCAACTTAACCTGCTCTTAATTTCCACTGAATTTTCCACTGGACAAATCAAATACTGTTCTGCTGCAGACAATGAGCCAGTGACTTCTCATGTTCACATGGCACTGCTGTTGTCTGTGTATCTCGGAAGTGGTCTTCCAGCAGACTTCATAGGGTATTTTAGTCAACTGAATTCTTCCTTGGATCTTTGGAAATGTTAACTCTCAGGTTTTGACTATTTCTCACAAGAGACCATGACATAGAAATCTGATCACCGCAGTTAATGTACATCAATTCATATCATGTTGATCTCTGTATACTTTTCGTGATACAATTTACTTCCTCTTTTGTCTTGCACACCGAAATAAATGTCCCATCTGCAGATGAGTTATTTTTGCATAGCTTTTCTTACATTAGGTCTTTGTAATATTCGTTCTGCTCATATTGTTTTTTTACAAGTGTTTTCCTGCTTTGTATCTTCTTTTTAAATACCTTAACTTCTTCAGTCTGTCCAATTTTAAATGTTTCTAGCAGTTTAACATACCACTTGGGCCATGCAGCTATCTGAGAGTTCCCATTTACAGCTGGGCAGTAAATGTACTTTCAACTACACCCTCTATTTCAGGGTGTGCTTCTCTGACCTTCAGTTTCCATTTAGCAGTACTTGAATTCTACCACGGGAACTGGTTAGTACACATCTGTTCTTCAGTAAGGACAGTAGTCAAACCGCCTAATCAAGCAAGGTAAAATAACTGTGTGCTTGCTTAAGTGTATCACATGTTTTATGCTGCAGGCAATTCCAGTTAATCAACTGCACTTAGTACGTATCTAATTGTGCATCTTTGTTAGGTGAACAGTCATAAACCATCATGTTTAGTTTGGCTTCTCATGTCTATTGAAAAGAGAAAAGATAACATTTTAAGCACAAAATTGAAGAATTTATTGCAGAAGTTTTCTCCATTTGCTAGTGAGCAACACCGAAGTTAGCTGTTGCATCTTCTATAAAATTCAACTTCTGAAGCAATGAACTGAACTGTTGAGAAGCACGAAATGCGTACAACAACCTGATAAGAAATGCATTTCCTTTGTCAGATATAGATGCATATTTAGCTGCAATGCAACTACCTTAGCTACAGAACACAGTTACTTTAATGCTAAACGCAAAGTCATTGTGAAAAATAACACTTTCAAAAGAGCGATTCTTTCCATTCAAGACTGGTCAATCTTAACAGCATGCCCATGAAATTTATGGCTGATTCTACCCTGATCTAGCTTTGCTGATGCCTTCATTTCTGTGCTCACTTGCCATCCATTCTGTTTCTATTTGTCTGTTTAGCCATCCATTTCATCTGGTCAGAACTGCAGACAAGCAGCTGTGCTGGGCAGGCTGGTTTACCTGCCATTTCTCTAGTGCCTAGCATTGCCTAGGTAGCCTAAGACCAAGAATCCTAACTAAAGCTGTGAAGCATAATTCTATTCTATGTCACTGGCAGCAGTTATATATTACAACTATTCTTTGTTAAAACATAACTTTCATTAACTGAATATCTGAGTATGTTGAAATAACAATATAAAAGGAAAGTATGAAATATTGAATAATGATACTAAAAAAATCAGTAGAATTTATTTTTTGTTGGTTTAAGGAGCAGAGTTTCCTTGGGGTTATGTTGGATGATAACCTTTCAAGGGCACCAAAATTAAGAATGTGTTTCTTTGTCATGGGCAAGATTCCATATATACAGTGAAAGAATATTTGGACTTAGTCTCCTCCTAGAGCTACAACTGAATGAGGATTCAGAGAAGGAACTTCTGGATGATGACATAACATTCACATCACAGAAATACTGGTATGAAAAAAAACTTAGATAGCCCCATTTAAAGAGTGTTATATTTAGGCAGGATCAGGTAATTGGGAAATTAATGCTCCCTTTCCCTCCTTTCAAACAGGGAAAACAGAATTATCTGGGTAAACAGAATACATTGTTAGCAGTTAGCCTTGACTGATTTCTTCAGGCAAGTCTTATGTTTGAAATTCGAGCTGGTTTTTTATGACTATGCAGTTGAGCATCTTCACTGAACTATTCTTAGAGTTGGAGATTTCAAGGAAAGACTATGGTGGCAATTTTCTATGATGTCTTGTATGAGACAAGGCATACTTTCTACATGAACACCACTGAACTGTAGTCAAAAAAGTTGTAATTACTTAGAACAGTTCTGTTTATCTTAACATTGAAATGAAATAGTCTTATTTCCATCCCTATGAACTCCTGTATGAAATATGAACAACTGTACAGAACTTGTTAGAAAGGTGCTTTGGCACAATTTACCTGAAAGAGCTAAATTATCTGGCCTTATTAGTTGGAGGTAAACTGCAATGGCAGAAACAGCTGTCTAAGAATAAGAAGAATTTGGTACCATATTTTATGTGAGACCTTACATTAAGTAAAGATTGGATTATTATTATTATTTATTATACAAGTGTTTGGTTTTTTCCCTTTCTCCTTTTTTCCCCTTTCTTCTTTTTCCCACTTCCCCTCTCTTTTCGAAATGTGATAATAGTGAAGTTTTGCATTATTGAGATGCTGAGGATGCTAAAGCTGAGGTGGCTCAATGACTATCATTTCAGTGATTGAAGTGTGACTTTTTAAATTATTATGTTTATAGTATTATTTTAGCTCTGTGCTAAGTATACAATTCTCGTATTTCTGCTATTCCTGAATGGAGAAAATTAAGACAGAAGAATAACTTGTCATTCTGTCTCATGCAGTGAAGGGTCTCCTGGATTTTAGAGTTTCAAGTGAATAGTTGGGTGTTAATCTTTTTTTGTCATACCCAATTCCTGTCTCATAACTGGACGTCAGAAAGTGATGTTAAAGGTCTTTCCTAGCAGGAAAACACATTAGTTAATCTAATAAGCCTTCTGCTACAAACACATTGTGCTAAACCGGTTATGAAAGCTAAGGCTAACCAGAGCCATATAATCTGCATTCAGTGTGAAACTTAATCTAATCAGTGATCTATTCTTTCCCTGAGAAAATGATCAGGGAATATATGAACCCATAACTCCTTCCTGAATTAGATGCTCAGTCATAGAATGCATTTCGAAGTACCTTTAGCAATTGAATAATAGTGAACACATGGTAAAAAGAAAATAATCGTAACAAGAGTAACTGCTGAGAATAGAGATTGGCAGATAATTTGAAAATGAAACTAAACCAAAAATAACATATATCTTAAAGCATCAGCAAGAGAACTTTAGTGGATGTAAAATAGAATTTGCTCCGTTTTCCATAGAGAATCATAAGAAAAAAGTTGAAATCTGAGACATATTTCATTAAAATGCAGCATATGCCTCTTAAATTAAATTTTGGTACAGGAAAAACGTCATTGTGAGCTTTATATGTAAAATTTTACTCTCACTCGTTTCTAACAGCAGAGCTATAAGGCATTCTAATAACAGATTCTTCATCTTAGCAGTGCAGCTTTCAAAATGGACTTTGTGTTGTCTTTTGCACAAATACTGCCAGAAAATAAAGTAATTCTGTAAAATAAGATGGGGCAAAGTCTTTTGAGTGTTTACATGGTAGAGTAATATAAATTTCTGCTCCTACTTCAGATTCTTTTTGAGAAAGTCCCAAGTGCTGAGACAGATGTGTGAGGGCTGTTTACTCTCTCATATGTTAAATTTGTACCACAAATATATTGAATATGTGTGTGACCTTTTTTTTGCCATCTGGGACAGTAACTAGCAAATATAAGATAGAATCCTGTTATATTTCTACGCAGGAGAGGCACTTTCCCTGCCCATGTGAAACACAGGTGCCAAGGCAGATTCTGTTTGTATTCCTGGCAAAATCTGTAAGTTTTCACATCTGCAGTGGTGGTGCATTTTGGTAACGAGAGGTGCTCCAACTTTCTGGTTCTGCTCAAATTCCTAAAGCGTAGGGGGTGTTTTACTTTTTTTCCAGATTGTGTGTCACTCACAGCTTGCAAAGGTCAACATTTTGGATGTTTGGGAATCAATTCAGAGTTTCTAGCCTAGCTGGAGAATAAAATGATTATCATTGGCTTATTTCTTAGATTTTTCTCTTGGAGGCTGCTGTTAGTGAACGTATAGTAGCTGCATTGTCCCTGCACTTCTGTGAAATATATCGAACACTCTGAAATGCATGTGTCCTTAAGGATCTATGCAGAAAGAGGCCTATCTAAAGGTCTGTATTGCACGCTGATGTTTTTTTGGGTTTTGGTTTTATTTTTCATTAAAAATAATTGTAAGGATTAGTTGCTAGAACTAGAACTAGAGGTCAAAAACTGTCATTGAAATTGAAGTCCTTAAGCTTCTCTGCATGATCTTCTTTGTAAGAAAATGGCCCAGGGAGAGAAAAGCAGTAGAGTAAGTAGAGAAAGCAGTTCCCTTCCTGTCACCGAAAACTAAAAAAAAAAAAAAAAAAAAAGAAAAAAAAAGAAAAGAAAAAGGGAGAGCAAAAACAACAAAGAGAGGAAAAAACCAATCAACGTGTATAAAATGCACATCACTAGATATAAGGGATGTGCTAATTGAAATACAACTGACGCAGAAGGGCTAAACGGTCCTTTGTGGTATTTCTGGGCTTCTTCCTGTGAAGGGAAGAAATTACTACATGTCATATACAAATCCTGTAATATATAATCCAACTTAATTGTCTACCATACATCAGTGCAAGTCTGACATTTAATTTCGTTTCATTCACAGTCATATTTGATAATTCATTCAACATACATTATTACATAAGTAACTGTAAGCAGAGCTGAAGTTAGGACAGGATTGTTGCTATTTTTTAGAAAATTGCTATTTTTGTAGAAAATAAGAATTATTTTATTTAATTAATTATTTATTAATTATTAAGAACATAGTATATTCAGAGAACAGCAGTTTATTTGGGAGGAACCAAGTGATTGCTAGATCTCAGTTTTATTCACAGCTGAAGAGTACTAGAACAAGGTGCATAAAACAGATGCTGTTACCCTTTCACTTTCATCTTTTTTGATTTTGGGCTGTATCATTTTCCATGTCACGGCATAAGTTGGAGTCCCTGTACGGCAGATAAATTACATGATGTGGGGCCTGCACAAAAGATTCAAGATCCCTGTAGAGACCCATCAGGCCTGCAGTCCTCCCCAGGTTCCCTCTAAGCTGTTCAGCAATTAGTTGGCACCGACATATGCAGACTATCTGGTTACCAAGAATTATCATGCTCATGGTGATCTTTACATATTAGCATATTTTTTTTCCCTTGACGGAATATAATGTCTATGATATGTCAGCAAATGTGTCATGTTTTTTGGGGGGGTTTTGTGGTATTTTTGTTCTTTTCTTCTTGAATAATATAGCTATTTGATGAAGTTTGTTGTGAGCAAGTGGGGAACTCTTACATGATTTAGTAATAATTTTTAAGAGTACTTACATATTTTTCATAAATTAGGAAATAATAAACCCATGAAACTACAATTTCAGAAAAGGATTATTTGTTACAAAATACTATTTACACTAAATTTTGTCTACAAAGCAGAAAAAGAAACAAATTTTGAAATACTAGAAGATTTGAGACTGAATGAGAACAACATATAGAATAAACCCCTATGTGTACTTTGGGTTTAGTTTATCAAATCACAGCATAATTTAAATGGAAACAAAGAGGTCTCATGTATTTTGCTGCTAAATAACACACCTATAATCTTAAGGAACACATAACTACTTACAATAAATATGTCTGCACACACACAGACATATAAATAAAATACTTAGGTAACACACAACCACTTATAATCTGTTGCAGAACAGTTACTAAAACTTCAGTGTGTTCAACTGGAAAGGAAGCTGGTGATACACGGATAAAGCACCTGGTTATATAATAATGGCCAGTCTTCGCGAACGAAGATCCGGGGAAGGTCTTTACACCTTCCAGCCTGCGCATTGGATT
>JAWMRA010000164.1:19106003-19128706 GCA_035584735.1 Pseudotriccus pelzelni | reverse complement strand
ACGAGCTCCACCTGCCCGGGGAGTATCCCTGGCTGGAATCGAACCCAGGCCTCAGCAGTGAAGGTCCTGCGATCTAATAGCAGCCTAACAGTTGTGGCTGTTACAGATGTAGCTTTTCCCATCTCCGTACACAGTGTAAGCATTTTTATTCACAGGCTTTAGAAGGTTGAACTTAATAGTAGAGTTAGATCTTCATGTACGGGAAGGACAATATACTCCCTTGGAGGATGTTAATATAACATGCAGTAGTTCAACAAGTCTTATTTGCCTTTTAAGTTCAGTGGGTAGTCATAAAACTCTGGTTTTTTGTTAAAAAGTGTATTTTTCAGGGACACGTGAATAGACAATATACACTGAGGTAGTTGCAGTTGAGTATAATGAAAGTCTGCCAAGGTCAGAGGGTCTTAGGAATCCAGGCAAGGCTCAAGGCATGGCTCTTGTTTGAAATCTACAGAGTAAGAGGCAGCTCATAGTTTGTTAGAATAGCTACGGCTTTCACTACAATCAAATGTAACCATTCTTTTTGTCACTATTTCGCAAAGAACTGACCCAGAGTTTGAACACTCATCTCTAAGTATTATTTACTAGTTTTTCTGTAAAAACATGAGGGTGGATTACTCTTCCCCATAAAACCAAATTTGTATAGATGCAGTCTTGTGACCACATGCTCTCTGTCCTTCCTGGTCTGGTTGGCTTGCCTAGAAGCTGATCTGCATTTGTAGCTAATCAAGATGCTTCGCTTCACCTCCCTTTTGTCAGCAGACAAAAGCTCATGTCAGGAAAGCTTTCAGAGGTAATCAATCCAGAAAAATAGATCAGCAAAAGGAAAACACGGTGAATAAATATTTCACTGCACTATGTAAGCCTGTTGTTTTAAATAGCAAAACAAACCGCTTAGGCTGTTTTCTTTACATATTTTAATTATTCATTATTTTGTGTGCAGACAATATGTATGTGTTCATATGCAAGTATCATTCCAACATTTGGGATGATTTGTGCAGTGTTTGAAAGCATATAAGTTCCCTGAACCCCATCATGTTTTGGTAACTGCTTCCCAGAATGCAGTGATATGTCATCTCAATGTATTAATGTACTCTCACCAGAGCATCCTTTCCCACTAATATTATTATGGCTACAACAAATTATCCCACTTTACTGACTTTAGACGTGGCCATGGGCTTGGCAACAGGCATACAATCCTGGCATCCTAAATAGTATGGTAGATATTTGAAACAACTTTTTCCCTGCTTTACACTACTAGGAATATCATTCTCAAATTGGAAATCAACAGAAAACATGTACACATGCCTTATATTTAGCATAGATGTTTCTATGGTCTCCAGGAGATTATTGTGTGGGTCTGCAACTAAGAGGAACATCTATTTCCCAAGAATTTAAAAACCAAGTGTCATACAGTGAGTGACCTCACAACAGTGTAATCTGCATATGACAGTAGCAACTATGGGAAAGTAAAATCAAAATGATTATTAGTGCCAGTGGAATAATGGCTTGTGTTTATTAGCTAAGTGTTTAATAAGGGTAGAATCCGATCTTCTGACTGTAAAAGAACAGGAGACTATCCCTGTTTTTTTTTCCTTCCTAAAGGAAAACACGAAGTAGATACACACATTCTCTTTTTCCACATTTTTATCAGACGTGTTGAATGTTATGATGTTCCTACAAGCAAGCTACTAGGCATAAATAAATTTACAGTGAACTGCATGCTTTCTTTTCACAAATCTTTAGTAAGAATAATTGAAATGAGTAGCCATGTACTCACACGATGTATAGTTAGATCCCCACAGGCAGCATTTTTGATTGAATAGTTGCATAATTACATATACTGTGGTCGTATACCGTGACAGTTTTGACTTGTCCTACTCCTAGAGCAGAACTGCAGCTATGACTCCTTTCAAAGGTTATACCAATTCTTTAAATTATAAACATTAGATTTTAATGTAAATATTCTGGTTGCTGTAAAATATATTGCTATTTTCTCTTTTGTATATTTTATCACTATTTTAAACTAAGATTTTTACCTTTTGCATAAAATTTGAATGAAATAATGAAACTAACCTTTTTCATTGAGTTTGATCTTTGAGCAATTATTTGTTTATACTTTCATTCACTGGTCACAATTTTAGGATTTCTTTCTGTGCTCTTTCCCAATCTTCTTGTGAGTTATTTTTGATTATTACTAAATGAAGGAGAGGTAGTTCTAATTTTTGTTTTCAGAAAAAGATTCAACCATTTGAGCTCCAATGCTCATTTCATGTCTCTCTTGATCATTTTTTTATTATAGCTATGGTAATTCTAGGCAGACTAGAAGTATGTACAAACTCATTTGAATTGCAAAATTGACTGCAACTGTGAAACTGTACTTTAAACAGACATAATTTAGAGATTGACAATTTTTTCTGGAAGTATATTTCCATTAATGTTGCTTTGTTTCTAACAGAGCTCTTGTAGAAACTCCTTTAAAATACCCATTTAAGTGTGACAGCTGCAGTTCCTTTCCAAACATGAAAACTCATTTAATTGTAACAGAGTAACCTCCAGTTGATGCCTGGTCCCCAGGTGTTCCCCAGGGCTCAGTACTGGGGCCTGCCCTGTTTAATATCTTTATCAGTGATCTGGACCAGCGGACTGCCTCGATTTGCAGACAACACCAAGTTGGGCAGGAATGTTGATTTGCTGGAGGGTAGGAAGGGTATGCAGAGGGATTTGGAAAGGATGGATTGATGGGCAAAGACAAATTGCCTGAGGTTCAGCAATGTGAAATGCTGGGTCCTGCACTTGGGTCTCAACAATCTCAAGCAGTGCTACAGGCTGGGGAAAGAATGGCTGCAAAGCTACCTGTCAGAAAAAGACCTGGGGGTGCTGGTCAACAGCTGGATGAATGTGAGCCAGTCTGTGCCCAGGTGGCCAAGAAGGCCAATGGTATCCTGGCTTGTATCAGAAATAGTGTGACCAGCAGGACCAGGAAAATGATTGTCCCTCTGTATTTGGTACTGGTGAGGCTGCACCTCAGGTCATGTGTCCAGTTCTAGGCCTCTCAGTACAAGAAAGACATCGAGGTGCTGGAGCGTGTCCATGAAATGACAGCAAGGCTGGTGGAGGTTCTGGAGCACAAGTCCTATGAGGAGTGGCTGAGGGAGCTGGGTTTGTTTAGCTTGGACTAAAGGAGACACAAAGACAACCTTATTTCTCCCTGAAAGGAGGTTGTAGGCAGGTAGGGGGGCAGTATCTTCTCCGAGTAACAAGCAATAGGACAAGAGGAAATGGCCTCAAATGTGCCAGGGGAGGTTTAGATTGGATCTTGGGGACAATTTCTTCATGGTGAGGGTTGTCAAGCATTGGAAAAGGCTGCTCAGGGAACTGGTAGAGTCACCATCCCTGGAGATGTTTAAAAGACATGTAAATGTTTCACTTCAGGATCTGATTTAATGGCAGACTTGGCAGTGCTGGGTTAACAGTTGGATTGGATGATCTTAGATGTCTTTTCCAATCTAAATTATTCTGTGATTTTATTCAGTTGCTTATTTGGAAAGTCCATTTGTATTTAGAAAGCAGGATTTCTTTTTAGTCGAAAGTGAGGATGATAGAAAGTAAAACATCTCCATTCTACACTTCCAGAATAAGACGAGATGGCTCTTACCTCCATACCAAATGACACAACTAAACTTTAACTAAATCCTCCATGGTCTTTTAAGCAGTTCAAACCCTTAATTGATGGCTGTGTTTTGATGAGAGGTAGAGGTAAATCTCCTACGCTCAAATATTTGATGGCAAATTTTCTACTGAAATTAACGATTACTGTGTTTATATTTTCAGTAGCTATGAAGGACTCAGCTTTTGCTCTGCACCATTCAAACCCATCTGGTTTTATGTTTAATGTTTTTAAGATTTCTGATCAAAGGATAGTATTGACCTTGAGTCATGACAAAGGTGGTATATGAAGGATATTGTAATATATTGTATATTGTATAACTGTCGTATTTGTGCTTAAAGCTGAAGAATACTACCTTCTCTAAATGTGTGTGATAAAAACCCCAGGCTTTTCTAGTTGCTTACCACTGTAAGTTGGCTCATGTATCTTGTCATGCATTACAAGTATGTTCTCCAGGTTACTTTAGAAATATCTGCTTGCTTGCTTGCTGAGTGGGTGGAAGTAGGATTTTAGGGTCATTTGAGGAGTTCTCCAAACACTTTTATTTTCATGCGTCTTAGTAACACAAGAAATCATAAGAGCCATTCTGTTCAATAACACCCTATTTCTGGCTTCATCTACTTTCATTGTACTAATTCCTCTTGTAATGTGAGTTGTGAGGTACATCCAGTGGTCCTAAGAAAGTGTTTTCCTCCTTTGACAGCATAAGAGGTTTTTGGTGCCACACGTGACTTGATTCCTTACAGAAATTCCGCAGATTCTGCTTTGGCAGAAGATGTCAGAGCAGATAGTTTCAGCATGGTTTGAATTACAGCAAGGACAAATTCTCTAATACATAGTGTTCATTTATATTTATTATGAATTCACACCATTTTATTACTGCTCAGTTTCAACACGTCTGATGGGATTTGACTATGGAGAGCACCAAGGGACCAACTGGATGGATTAAGTTCTGAAATTTCCCCCAGATCAAAAAAAGTCTGGCAACCTAATTGACTTCCACAAATATTATACTTTTTCTAAGCTATATTGCTAAAATATACATGCAACTTAAATATGCATTCCATCAAACTCTCAAATTCCTTTACATTTGAAACACATTATATTCTTTTTGTCTTTTTATCATCCTTTTTAAATGAACTTCCTTCCAATATGTGTGACTGTCTTTCCAGACTCAGAAACTATTTATTAAATTTTTCAAACCATCTTCTACTACTTTCCCTCATTTTGGCTTGCCTCATGAACAATATATATGATATATATACATGATACCATAAATTCAATTTTTAGCTGCTGCCTCTACAGCTTGCTTCTCTTATTATACCGAGTGCCATCATGTTTTTATATACAAACTATTTTTTGAGCCAGTGACTATTCAGGGATAGTTTCTACTGCCACTTACTGTCCTGTTGCATTGTGCAAGGATTTTTATGTGAGCAGCCTGCCTAAACATGACTGAAAGGTATTGAGCAGTGGAAAATTTCATTTTTCCCCCCTTTTTAATATCATCATAACATTTTACTGCAATAGTATATGCGTGTGTGTTGCACTCTTTTCTACCATTGCCCGACAGGAAACTATTTCTTCTTCCCTACTGGCATTCCCAGTGTGGCGAGTTGTTGATGATTGACATTCACGAGGAGTTTGGTGAGCTTGTAATGTTGTAAATAGTGCTGGATGCTTATGAGTATTCAGTGAGTGTTGTAGGGCCTGCACCTGTATTCCACTGCCATAACTCATGGGACCATTATCAAGAATACTTGACAGTTATGTCTAGTTAGGGAGAAATGAAGAGCACTTGAAGGCCAAGGACTTTGCCTGTGAAGTTGGGAAAACAACCTGGCTGGTTGTTTCATGGAGATTTCTTCATGACTTCTGCAAGGACAGTGGTGAGACTGTTGATACTAAATGGAAACCAGAGATTTTTAGTGAACAGAGTAGCTTACACTCAACCACCATGGAGTGGAACTGAGAGCTTAAGGATCACATATCCCCTATTCCTTTACTCATGACTATCTGTTAGTTCCCCAAGAATTTTATGATGTGCCTGAGGGCTTTGACCTATGCTGATGTGGACCTTGTACGTTACTTCAGGAGCAGTCTGTTTTTCCCCTTTCTTGCTGATAATAGGAAAATGGGAAGAGTTACTGATACACCTGAAGGCTGTGCTGCCATTTGGTGGGACCTTGATAGGGCAGAGAGAAACCTAATGAGGTTCAGCAAAGGCAAGCGTAGGGTCCTGCACCTGGGGAGGAATAACCCCAAGTACCAGCACAGGCTGGGGGCTGACCTACTAGAGAGCAGTGCTGCTGAGAAGGACCTGGCAGTCTTGATGAATGGAAAGTTGTCCATGAGCCAGCAGTGTGTCCTTGTGCCCAGGAGGTATCCTGGGGTGCATCAGGAAGAGAGTAGCCAGCAGGTCAAGGGAGGTGATCCTGCCCCTCTACTTGGCCCTAGTGAGGCCACATCTGGAGTGTTGTGTTCAGTTGTGGTCTCCACAGTTCCAGCTACTGGAGAAGGCCCAGTGGAGGCCACAAAGATGCTCAGAGGTGTACAGCATCTCTCTTATGAGGAGAGACTGTGGGAGCTGGGCCTGTTTTGTCTCGAGAATAGACCAAGATGGGATCTCAGTAGTGTAAATAAATATCTCAAAGGTGAGTGTCAAGGTGCCAGACTCTTTTCAGTGGTGCCCAGTGACAGGATGAGGAGCAATGGCCATAAACTAAAACGCAAGAAGTTCCACCTCAACTTGAGGAAGAACTTCTTTATGTTGAGGGTGGCAGAGCACTGGGACAGGCTGCCCAGGGAGGTCGTGGAGTCTCCCTCTCTGGAAACATTCAAAACCCACCTGGACATGTTGCTGTGTAACCTGCTCTGGGTAACTCTGCCTGGGGAGCGGAAGGCTGCACTAGATGATCTCCTGAGGTCCCTTCTAACCCTAACAATTCTGTGATTCTTGGAAAACTTCCAGTTCATCAATGTAAACAGTGTATTAGTCCACTGGATTTACTCATCCTGACCTTATCATACCAATAGTTGTATTGACTATCCTTTGCTCTTCTCATGCTCCCCCTTTTACTTCCAACTGTAGCCCAGTGAATTTGCTATATAGAAAGTCTTTGATTAAAGCAGTTCAGATATTCCATACAAGCTATCGCTCTTGTCCTGAAGGTAAACTTACACATTATTCCCACTTGAAAGAAAATTGTCTCTGAGAATAACCAGGAAGGGTTAAGGAAAGTGAAAGAGACTTGTCAGTGGATTTTCCAAATGGTGTAAGGTGATTATGAGCTTCAGAGATTTGCAGTAATGAGAATCTTTATGTGAGTAAACAATAAAATGAAAATGTTTCTGAACTCACAATTATTTATACAGAGAAGAAACTGTATTCTGTTTTCTTTTAGAATATGTCTAGCCTTAACATGACAAATGATGTTGCTCACAGTTTTCTTATGACACTGTCTGATCCAGTTAGAATCTTTTCAGAGAACATTAATACATTCATCCAATACTGAGGGGAGAAAAAGGATGTAGAAACGTCAGCCAGAAATTGATATCCATGATTAAATGATGGGATTTGTTCTGCTAACCAAAAAGCATATATCCATTCAAAATTCTCTACTTAGTGATCGTGGGACATGAGAGGTACAGAAAGTGAACTGTCCCCAGGAGTGAGGAGGTGTGGACTTAACTTTCTGATTCAGTTGCTGAGGGGTGATGATCAACTGGAGTCTTAGACAATGTATTGTCTGAACGAGGACTTTATGGTCTTTATCATTTGTGTACAGGCTTCATTTGAGATCAGGTCTCCAAATTCAAGAGCATATAATTGCCTAGTGTAGTTAGGTGTTTTCAAAACTTTGATAGATATCTCTGTGCATCTTAAAATAGCTAAATAACTTTGTAGTGTTGACTAAAGAAGCGTGTGTGACTCTAGATGGAGTTGAGGGCAGAACTGGAAATGGATCCAAGATCATTCAAAGTCCAGTCCAGCACATCTGCACAAATCATCCTTCTTCCTGAAATTTACTTCAACTGTGTCACAATTCTGTGCCTGATTCATTAAATTTTAAAAACAGGTACTGTATACCTTAGAGTGAATTTAAGATTTAATATCTTATGATTTATTGATTACATTGAGATCTGCATTAAAAACAGTGGATTGCCCTGAGTGTGCCCTTAAACTTACTTGAAAGCAATGTGTTTTAATAGTTTGGCATAGTTGCTCCCATTTTCTCCAGTGAGAGACCAATTTTATATTCAGTAGGTCTACAGTATTATTCAAACAACTTTGCACTCCACTGACAACACTTGTAAACAAAACAGTACAGGAGGGAGCATTTCTTCAGACAAGACAGTCTAGTGACAACAGTAATAATTTTCAACAAATGCCCATTCTAAGGCAGAGCAGATGTCCATAGAGGACATCTAAGTTTTGGGTTTTTTTTTAAAAATCTGATTACATCCTGTTTTTACAACTGGTGTGAAGTGTTTCACCTGCCATTTTCATACCTTCAGGTTTAATTAGAATGCCCCTGATAGTCCTTTCAGTATTTTAAATCTCCTAAAAAAAATCTAAATATACGAAAAAGTATAGTTTACATTTTTATAGTTTTATCAGGAAAAGCCTTCTCTCTAGAGAAAATTAGGCATAATCGGGTACTTACTGTAGACAAGCCATGATGTTTGTGAAATTGCAATAAACATTGAAGGTTCATTCATTGTGAGATTAGCCATCTGAAAGCTAGATATAAAATGAAGAACTTCAGTTGTCAGGGTCAGGTGATAGCCCAGACTCTATTTTTATTAATTAGTCAGTCTGAATGCCTAAAGCAAGAATAAAAACATTGTGTCCCTACAGAATTAAAATTTCCAGACTGAGCTCTCAATGTTTCGGTCCTGTTGCTCCAGGGATAGAAAAAGTATGATAGTATATTCTGTATAGTATATATCTCTTTGGTTCTGAAAAGAAAGCCTGTTAATTCCACAGTACTGGAATTACCTTCTTAACAAGTGTTAATAAATGTCTTAAATAGACTCATGAAATTGTGGAAGGAATCATGTAAAGTTCTGCACAACAGAACATTAAATGATACCTGAGATTGGGACAAAATTCTCATTTAAAGAAAAACAAACATTGTAAAGGCATCAAATATGGTAAATTTGAGTATGTTTGTAATGAAAACCACAGCTTAATAAATTGTGTCATGGCTTTATTTGATGTCACATGCATTTGTAGCATAGATATTCTAATATGTTTTAGTAAGTCTACATGAGTTATATATTATACTAAGTTATATATTTGGAAGTCTAAAGTAGCAGTACTGTAAAATTCTACATATGTACATTTGGAGAGAACTTGCTTTAACAGAGTAAGTTGTGCATGGAGGATTTCCTTCAGCATTAAAATAAATTGTTATTTCAGTGTTAATCTCAGATAGAACTGGATTAAGACTTCACGTGTCATAAAGGGCCATTCCCTATTCTCAGGTTCCTGGATCCTTCTGTGTCACACGAAGATATTGCCTGACAATTGCAGAGTTTGAGGCTACTACGACCACGTGGATCTCTTTTCCAACATTGAAAAAATGCTGCTCAGCTTGCTAACACTTCCTTTTTATGGTTTGGGTTTTTTGTGTGTTTTTTTTCTTCTCTTCCTCCCAGATCCTTGCCTGATTAAGGGGGTTGGTTTTATTGCATGAGATTTTGTGGGTAAGTGGAATTGGGAAGTTCACTTTTGGAAAATGTGAACATCTGAACATTTTTATTCAGAACCCCTCCCTTAAATTTCTGTTGTGGTATGGCTGAACAATAATATTGGTTTGAAAGTGTATGGGGTTTTTAAACTAGTATTTCCTTTTTCCCCCCTTCCTATTTTCAAATACATTCAAAACCTGAGACGAGGAAAAACCTGGATATTTTTAGAGCCAATTTTTTTAAGTAAGAGTAGGATGTTCTGGATTTTCAATGCACTTCAAGGACTTACAGAAGCACAGACTGCGCAGGGCTGAATTAAAGTGTCAGTTCTATTGTCTTCTGATCAATAAGATCCCTTAAAGAATCCAGAGAGACCGACAAAAAAAAAAAGGAAGTAATTTAGAGAGGAACACTGCAAATGCAGCAGTCATGATGCTTTGAGTGCAAAGCCTGGGAGTTGAGCTGCAGTAAAAGAAATGTAGGCAAACAGCCCAAAAAGAAGTAAAATATACAAAAATTTTATTTTTCTATTGACTGTGCCATATGCTGTACAAATTGGCAATAAATTATTTTTTCCAGGAATACCAAGTATGATATGAAATGGAAAGTAATACTGATGGGCTTGATAGATGTGAAACAAATGCTTAGAGTGACAAAGGATACTAGTGAAGTATACACTACTGTTCTAATAGCCTGTCACCAAAGGGATATACTAAGGCCATAGCATGTATTTGCTGGGGAATGCTTTATCTTTTTATTTTTTAGGAAAGAGTTGGATGACTCCTGACTAAATTAGTCAGTACTTAACTGTAAGCCTTTTCCATGTATCAGCAGTAAAACTCTCTGTCCTTGACTTTTCTGAGTATTTTTCATTTAATCTTTTTTGCAGGACAAAGGGGTGGGAGGGAGTGACAGGAAAGAATAGAAATGGAAGGGAAGGATAACAGAAAAGAAGCTGGTATATTTAACAGATATTGAGAAAACAGTTTTTTTTCCTGTTTCTTCCACTGAATTTAAGCATGACTTTGGGCAAGTAAGGTAATGTTCTGGTTTCTACTATGCTGTAGTCTGTACCTTGAAGATTATTTATCTCTAGGTATAAGAAGTACAAAAGAGATGTAAATATGTAAAAATTCTTATTTGAAAGTGGTTTAAACTAGAGTCTTTCTAATGGCTGCCCTTGTAGATTGAAATGATGAATGGCTGAATGACAGCCTCACTGAGGGTAGTAGCCTATTTTGAAGTGCTTAAGAGTTTCATTATTTAATGAGTCACATTTTGAATAGTTACATTTTTAGAATTAAAGTATTTTGTTCCACCTTCTGTGTAATAAAAAAAACCAACCAAAAAAACCTTGATACTATGCAAATACATTTTATGATTCATATCTGCAAACAATACCAGCAAGATGAAAAAGAAAGACATAATGAGATACATCAGATACCATTTTAATAGCTTTGCCAGTGAGAAAGAACTGAAAATCCTGCACTTGATACCTGATGATAGAATATTGGCTCAAGTTTTGGAATTACTTTTGCAGTATATATGTGATAATAGAAAACTATGGCTGTTCTTCTTCCCAGGATCTGCATTACCATGGCAGTTTTCTCTGTTATGCATATAGGACTGTTCTGAATTTTAAAAGATCTGGATCTGGCTGAGGATGAATAAGCAGCCGTAGGCTGCAAACACTCTGCTTGTGACTTCTACAGGAGGTCACAGCAAAAGAGAATATCTGATCAATCACCCTGTTCCAAACCAGCCACAGGAAATCATTGCTTCTGGTATGTGTGGGCTTGACAGATGCCTGTCTGAGCACTGTGCATTACTGTTCGACAGATGTCTATCTGATCGTTGGGCATTACTGTTCAAACGTCTCTGAAATTTTCAAGATAGAGACCTAAGAAACAAAATAAAATATGTGTCAAAGTGACACTGGTTTTTAAGATATGAGATAGAAAGTGACATGAGACAAGAGCACCCAAGATGCTTTTTTTTTTCTTTTCATGAAGGTTTGACTTTTCCACTTGTTAATATTTCAACCTGTTATCCACAAACCAGCAGAATGAGACACTGCTTGATGTTGGCTAGACAGAACAAACTTTGTAAGCAAAGCACAGCAGCAAAGATCCTTATCTGACTTTACAGGACACAAACCCCATTTTTAAAGAACTGGCTCTGTAGCCTATCTACAGATAGACTGTCAAAAGATTGAAGTGGATCAGCTGCTGATTTCAGATACCTCTTTGCGTGCCCTAATAAATTCTACTTTTCAGAACCTTTATGCAATCAAACATAATTTTCTAAGTGAGATAGAAGACTGGTCTTGACTTGCAGGGTATTTCTGACTTTTGTAATAACAATAACTGTGGTGTCAGAGCAACATTATGCAACAGTTCTTGTGACCTTAAAGCCCCTAGGTTTGCTGCTGTGACACTTAGCTTCCCAAGATACCTTTACAGTGGTGGGTGTAAATCTCCATTTTGAATCCTAGAAAACACAATACACAGGAGACCTAAAAAAATGTCTTAGTGTTGTCCCTTGACAGTGAAAAAAAATGGAATACATCAAAGAGTTTATAGTTTAAACTTAAAATACAAACACCTCTTAATGACTGCGAAGGAACTACTGTAAGTCAAAGGTTAAATTTCTATAACTTGAAAGAAAGTGCTGTAAGACATTGGGCCCGGAGAAGATAAAAAGGTGATTATTTGGGTGTTTGCTCTTGCCCTTATTTCCTATGGCATTTATTTAGCTAAATTCATAAAGGAAAAAATTGATTCAGGATACATTTCTTTAAAATGTCATGGAACAACTATGAATTCACATGTGCTTTTAGTAGTCTTTCTGTCCTCTTGGCCAGTGGGCTTGAGATGAGTGAGACAGAAAGAAATAACTGTATTTTTTTCTTTTGCAGTCTCCAGTGCGAATCTTTTGCAGAGGGAATCTGATGAGTAATTTCAGTCTAAATCACTAGGCATATATTAAAACATTATGTCAAATCTGAAGTTCTGGTGACCCCTTTATTAAAAAGGTGTTTGATGCCTTCGTTTAAAATTGTAATCACCACAGAATATACGTAGCTGTAGTTGTACATTTTTTATTCTAGAAAAAAAATTTGCATGCTTCCATGCAGTGGTAATGAAAATCTTTATTTCCAGATGTTCAGACATCTAAGTATTTTTCCACACCATATTCAAACACCTGCATAGTAGAATTAAATGAGTATAATAGAGAAGAAGAGGCTGTAATTTAGTGGCAAAAATCTATTTGAAAAGGGATCACTAAACCCTGGCTCTATTAGAGTACAATTACTGAGAGAGGACACCTTGTGGCAGTCGGTGATTGAGTAAATGCACATGCCTGTAAAAAGTTTATGTAGCTGCTTCTTTGTAATAAATGTAATAAGAGCCCTATGGTGCTCTTCTCTATAAGGATCAGATTACAGTCTGGTAAAGTCCATTTTATTGTAATTAAAATATAAATTAACAATACACAATTTGCTACTGTTTTGCATTTAGGGTTCTTTTTCTAAAACTTTCTTATCAGTGTTTTGCTCTTAAAATAATTAGCATGAAATTTAAAGTCTTTTCTGCAAGCTCAGGATTAATTCCTGTTTGAGTAACAATTCACAAGAATGGTTTTGATGTTCAGTTTTTTTGGTAAACGTTACATCTTTTTATCCAAGCATGCTTTGTTTATATCTTTTGTTTATATTATCTGTGCTTTTGTTTTCTCAGTTCAACGCAGGAATATCTGTGTTCAAGGTAATCAGCATTTGGGTGATGGCTCTTGTTTGGAGTCCTTCAGAGTGACCCTCTGGTAGGATCCTGGCAAGTAGTGTTTTCCAAATTTTTGAGTTGAGCATTTGAGATCTTAAGATAATGAGGTGCACATAGTTCTCTTCAAGGTGCTCCTTCACCCAGTCATGGGGTATTTCAAACCTATAGCATCATAGAATTAACTGGATTGGAAGAGACCTCTGAGGTCATCCATGCAGTACTAATCTTGAGCAGCTCTGGATTCACGTCTGGTTTTGTAGATGGGCTTGGCACCACCCATAATACTGAATTTCATTTTTATGTCAGTCTCTATTCTGAATCAAGACAAATTAAAGCAGAAGATCTCAAACGGATGAGATAATTATAACATTATTATTATGATCAGTTTTAGTCATATTTTGACTTAAAAAAATCATTGGCATAATATGTGATGCAGGCACATATTCCCCATGTACTTACACAGGGAACTCCTATTAGCTTCAGTTGCAAAAGAAGTGCTGAAGGGTGAGAATCTTCTTGTGAACACAGAAATAGAGGCTAAGAATGCTCCTGTGGGTCTTGAGGATTTTCACAAACTGTACAGCAGAAAAACAAAATCAATGAATGTGTTCTTTTGAGAACTGGATTGTATCAGGAATGCTTGCTGGGGAGCTCTAAATCTCAGTCTTACCAGTTTATGAAAAATTATAATATTTAAAAAGCCCAACTGCTTTTTAAATATATATAAGGACAGAAAATCAATTTTTAAATCATGATAAGTAGTGGTAAGTACAATCAGCCTGGCTGTTTGTTGGACCTTAATTTTTTTTGTACCTATGTTTTGTACCCATTTGTACCTATGTTTACATCAGTAATATCAAGTTCACACTTTTGATTCAGAGCTGGCTTCCTCAAATTACATATCTGCAAAACCCAAAAAGAGCACTTCTTCCCAGGTTGTTTGACTGTAGTAAATTAATCCAAACAAACAGATTAGCATTACACTGCCATTGCGGTGAATGTAGTTAATGAATATGATGATAAGCTGAAGCACATCTAATCGAATTGAAATGAAATTATTATTACCAAATAATAGTGTATATCTCAGATTTTTAAATGGAATTACATCAAATATTAATTTAGCATAAAGCATAGGGGGAATTTCTCTTGAAGCATGGCCAAAGATGAAGGTTTTCTGTTTTATTATTCACTCTCACAAGGAGGCCGTCAAAATTCAATCACTCTTTTGTTTTATTGATATCCAGAATTCCATTAGACCTGGTCAGGTTGAAGGAAAGATGAAACATGCCAGCTTTTTATCTCTGTGTTCATGCTTCTTGCAAGTAAAAGCATGTAATGGGATTCTGAAAGCCTCGTTGGATATCTTCTCTAAGACTGCTGTCAGGGTTCTAGTATGCCTTTTTACAATTTCAGCGGCTAATCTACTCCATGTGATAGTTACACTTACAATTTGTTGTTTGTATCTTTTGCTATTCTAGGTCAACAGCACAGCTACATACAGAAATTTCTGCTCATCATTTGGTGTGATTCTCTCCTGACAAATCCACCATTTCACTGGGAAGAACAGGCATTCAAATCCTGATGGAATCAGGCTGTTAAGGTAAAAATCCTTTTTGCAGCTCTGGTACCTTTTTTCTGATGGCAGCACTGAACCAACCATTGCTGATGTATTAGGGACAGGAACAGACAGGTAATGGTGCTGCTGAGGGCCAGTGTAGTCAAACAGCAGGAATTTATTGTTGCTCTGATGTTATTGAGCACTTGATTTACAGTATGGCACAGTATAGGATCAGTCAGTCAGTGTCTTCTCTATAGCATCAAAGTTTTATCTAATTTCTTGTCTTTAATTTTTCTTTACGTGGTTAAACCATAACCTAATACAGCTGTACAGTTTGGACTGTGTAGTAGCTTTTATAATTGTATTAATATTGTCTTATGATAATTCTGTATTAACTTCACCCAAGATACTGAGATGTCGAGTCTCTCAAAACTTCTTCATAGGAAGTTTCCGTGTAAATGCTGGGTTTATATACAGCTATATCAAGCCACAGAGCTCATCTTAAGCATAAACCCTGTCTCTTGGTGTCTTTGAGGTTGTTTTTTTGTTGGGAATTTTTTCCATGTAATTAGGCATTTTAGTTAGTAGGACACACCGACACATTAAGTGTAACACTGAGAGACCCAGTACAGGTAATGGAGGCAAATGGAAGGATCCAACAGCCCAGAGACACCTGAAGAAAAGGGGCTTTAGTGAATATATGTGTGTATATTTATATATCAGGTAGAAATATTGAATCAAGTTGAGATTGATATTTATTTTGCTAATTTGTGTATTTGGTGCCCATGCTGTGACACAGAGTGAGCTGACACGCAAGAGTGGAATGCTGCTGCCAGAGACAGCAGCTTTGTTGGTACAGCCTTGCTTCTGGCTCTGCAACACTGACACCCCACAATGGGCCAAAAGAAAGAACATGTGGAAAAGCCTTTTCCATCTCCTTGATTTCTCTTACCCTTTACTTAGTATTAGATTTATTGTTACTTACTATTATACTTCCATATTTAATAGATATAGAAGAGTGATTTAACCATTATTTATTTCAAACTTAAAACTCTTTTCGATCTGTGATTTCTAGGAGAGTGTTTAAAGAATTTTCAGGCTTAGAAAAAAATTTCTAATCTTCACATCATTGCACAATCAAAGATTCAAAACACATATTTATATTTATGAATACATAATTACTGAGAGTTGTATATAAATTTATTTATGTACATATCTAAATTTTGCAAGAGAAGCATCAACTCAGTGTGTTGCTTTCACATGATTTTGGCAGATACTTGAAATACAGATTTCTTTGTTCATAGAAGAACACTTATGTATGTTTAAGAAACAGCATGTTTGCAGCTTATCTAAAAGAATATGAAAAGATAAAAATAGATATTTTTCATCTCTCATACAATCTCCTGAACAGATAATCAAGGACAATGGGATGCAAAGGGTAGTGGGTAAATGCTGAAACATCTGAAGTCAATGGCAACTGTGTTATCGACTTCAATGGGACCAATACTTTAACCGATACATGGAAGTTCCAATCCTTACAAAAATGCAATAGGCAGGTCATTAATCATAACCATTTAGGCTTTCACTAGTACAAAGCTGTACACTAAATTGTAATATGAAAAGTTATTGTTTTCTCTGTACCCGTGGGAGGGTGTGGTGATAGTACTCACACAAAAATTAAGTTAAAATGGGGCTTCTTATTCAGGATGGAAAATATATGCTGATTGCAGCAAGAAGTACTTGTTTTTTGGGCTTTTTGTGAGAAATACAGTTATGAAGTCTGAACCTAAAAACATTCCCTTCATTGCTTCAGATGTCCTGAAGCTCTTCTATCAGCCACCATTACTTCAAGGTTAAGACACATACAACACTGGATATGAAATTAAGATGGATGATTTAAACAGAAAGGTTGTTTTAGATTACCACTGTTCACAAATATGTGGAATCTTTAAGAATGTGTGAAAGTGATCTTTTGCAAAAGAAATATGAAATGACCTTAGTAATTTGGAAGCATTTCCTGATGGTAGCCAAAATATCAGAAGTTAATATTAAATGACTTCTGAATCACTGAGTTCATTCTTTGTCTTCCATTACAAACTTTTGAGGTACAAGCAAGATGACTTTCAGTTCAAAGAAAGTACTTAAAAATGCTTTATTGGATGCCAACAGTAATTAAAGTATTTCTGGAACTGCCAGAGTATAAATCTATGGGAATAACAATTAAAAAAATAAGTGCATGGAAAATTAAGAGAGTTTGTATCTCACTAGTTTTTCTAACTGAATTTTTAATATACTATTTTTCAAATGAGCAGTCTATAATTGCTTTTACTATTAAACAGATTCTTAGATAGTATGATGATCAGAATGATATAATTTTCCAGGATGATAGACTGAACTTTGAATGATAAGGATGGCTTCACATAGTATTGTTTATTTCCAAACACAAAACAAGAAAAAATCCCAAATATGGTTATGCTTTGCAGGGGAAAAAGATATATTCTACAAAAAACATTTCTCCTATTAAATTGAGAGGGGGTAAGTATACTAGGAATTATTAAAAGGAAATTCTTCTCCACCTAGTTGTAATTATTTACAGCATGGTAAATTTTTCTATAACATTCAAATAAAATAATCTCATTCACTAAAAAAATATTCAAGACATATGCAAAATTCTTGCATATATCTTGAAAATGTTAGATCAGTTTTGAACTGTTGCCAAAAACATGAGGCGACTGTGTCAACTTATTCCAAGAAGGCAGACAGAAAAAAAACTAATCCAGTGTAGCTATCTGAAGTTCTTTAAGCGGTTATAAAGTAAAACACAGATAAATACTACAGATGATTACTCAGTTGGGAAAAATACATTTGTCTGTTATTCTGTCTATTCATCTGCAGCCTTCATCACTCAGCCTCTTCACTTAAACACATTTTTAAAAAGGGCAGTAATAAGTACTGTAACTATCATAATAATTCCACCCTTTGTTTTAATTTTTAATTTATCTCTTTGTCTTTAGTTTACCAATGAGCATTTCTGCTACCAAAAAAAAAAAAAAAGTTGGCATAGATATTCTGCCACTGTGTCTTCATTCATAAGTGTAGGTGCAGGACTCATACAAAATGCTTTGGCCATGAACCCATAGAGGAAGATGCGTACAGTGAAGTGAATTTCCGAAGGTGGCAGCAGTTTTTCAGTATGGCCAGGCAGAAAATGAAATGCCATCATGTGGGAATAGTAATAAGCAAATAAGGTGTATTCAAATACCCAAAATAACCTGTGGGACAAAAGTTCTTTTCAATATGTGTAAATATGTGTGCTGCTTTCCTCCAAAAATGTTACTCCTTTAAAAAAAATGCATGGTATCCATTTTAGATTTGTGCAGGTGACCCAGTCCTTCCAGGATGTGTTTCTGCTCCAGTTGAACCTGCTCTTTGTCATGCTGCTCAGGCAGCTTGTGTATCCTGCCACTGTAGTCCTGCTCATCCATCAAACTCAAGGAAAAGGCCTGTGAGATTTGAAAGTCTGGAGGCGTGGGTGCAGACCCAGCTTCAGGGATTTGGTACAGTTCTTAGGTAATGTTACCCTTCTCTGACACATCAGCACAATTACTTTAAAATATGCTTTATTATTTAAACATTTTTATGGTTGGCCGTAGATGTTAAGCAAAGGTATTGCACTATTATCATTCTGAACCATGGCATTGCCCTCCTGAGAGAATTAGGGTAGTTCATGTAACAGAGCATACAGAGGCTGCTTCAATCTTCATGCAGGACTTAGACAATAGTTACACCATGAAAAAATTTTCTTTTGTAATTTTTCACTATGTTTCAAAATAGTGTCTTGTGAAATATTCTTTTCTGTGCTGCTGCTTTCTTGATGGTTCATTTTTTGATTACTCTCTTAAACATAAAATAGGCATCTCTGAGATATGCAATTAAAATGAGGATATAAAAGGGGATTAAGTAAAGAAGGATTATGAGGGGAATTCTAAATCTAACTATATAAATAAGGACTACAAATGTAACCCAGTGCATTCATTAATCTGACTGGCAGAAATAACGTAGCAGCCAGCTGAGAAACAATATTGAAATTGTCTTCTTATACTATGCACTTTATCAGATGTGTGCTAAAGAATTCCATTGTCTTCCCAAAGTCATGCCATTAGTAAAAGGCAAGAATTCACAAGGATACAATGGCTTCTAATGTAGAAATCAACATAGATGACACATAGTGTAACACAAAGATAAAATCTGTGTTTGGGTTTTGAGAATATGCTTCTGTGAGGTAAATGGCTATGCCTTCAAGGTAACACTGGGGGAAACTCAGCTATGTTCTTACTGCCATCTAGACCCATTTCACTGTGCATCTGAATTGCCTGTCTGGTAGTTCAGAGTTTATGTCTATTTAAAAGATGAGGAAAGAGAAGTCATAATGATTTCAGAGGTGTATTTGAATAGAACTGGCCACCCATGTCCAATCTGGAAACCAGGATAGCTACAAAGACTGATTTCTTCCAAGCATGTCAGTAGGAGAGGGACAGCCTGAGAAACATGACACTGTCATTTTTGAAGAGATTTCAGAGCCTGATGCTCAGCTGGAAAAGCTTTGAAAAGCAAACTAACTGTGCCACATGTCTGAGGGAAGCAGAAGGCAACAGCAGTTACTGTTAAAAATATTGATGTAGGAAGGGCAACTTGAATAGCAGAACTCAGAAGCAAAGTACTTGATGAAATATCTTTTGATTCCTATAATGTAAATTATAAGATTAAATAAAAGAAAAAAAGCTAAAATATATAACTAACCTGTCAGCTACCAAGATACAGGAACCCAGCTGCTGACATTGCTACCTGTGTTTGACCTGCATTCTGGCAAACAGCTTGGCAAAGCCTTTAGATAACATTAAATTCGACTAGCTAGTTTGAATAACACCATGGCAATTAATTAGCTCAGGACTCCTTCCAAACCTTATGAAAGCGTGAAACAGTTGCACCATGTCTAACATCAAGATTCCCAAAGCAATAAAAGTAATTTAATCCTGACATTCAAAAAACATGAAATGAGTCCACTCCCAAAGACAATTTCCTGAACAGCCCAGTAGCTGTAAACCACTGTAGAGTGTGGATTTGAAATCCAGTTTTCTTCCTCTTAATTGTTACACAGCTGCAGCAACAGGTCACATAGTCTTCTTTCTTCTCTTTTCTTTTCTTTCATGATCAGTAAACCACAATATATTTACAGTGATGACCTAAGTGCCTAAAGAGGCATCCAGGTTACTGGGCTGAAACCAGAACTGATAGAAGATGCAACTGAAAAAGAAAGACAAGTTGTAGTTGTCTTTCTTTTTGTAAAGATTCCTCCCAGAAGAGGAATCTCAGCATGTTTCATCTTGCACTCCATATGTGAAAATCTGAATTATCTAAAAAATTATCATGTGTTTATTTTATGTGAATACTTAGATATCTTCTGTCATGTAAATCATGCTTAATATCTAAAAAGCTGTATAATGCCACAAGGACATTTGCAGTGGGGTTTTTTGAATATTGGGAATAACGGAATTTAGCTTATTAAGGCTTTCTATATTATTCTTGCCTTTGAATGAGATATGAACTTTAACTGAATATTTGTAACAGTTCTGTCCCATCTGGATGCTCTGGTGACTAATGACTTCTGTACCCAGGCTCCAGTATTTCTCTCACTGAGCATACTAATAACATCTAGACCCTCTGCATACCTGTTAGTTGTCTGAAACTAAGACAGTCTTTCAGCAGTACAACATTCTTGCATCAATACGCTCAAACATGGAGGTTAATACCCTGTGTTATGTTCCTGGAGGCCCCACTAATCTTGCTAACAGCTTCAGGAGAATGGAAGTGATTCTTTTGATGTTTGTTGTTGACTGGTATGAAGAGGAAGTACCTGATCTACTTTTTGGTCTTTCAAGACCGGCAAAGTTGAGCAAATTCCCCATGCTACTTGTCTTACTGAAGACAAGGACTCTCTTGGAGATGGAATTAATTTTTTCGGTTATTCCCACACTAAATCAGAGAAGAGACAGTGCTGGGTTAGATAGTGACAGAATAGAGGACTACAATATGAAAACTCCTTGTTCTTAGAAGACCAACTTCTGCATATATGTTCACTGAAGCAAACATCATGTTGGTCTGCAGTTTACAGGATGCTTTCCTGTAGATAGAAAGAACACTTTTGGGTCTGTCAGACTCATTCATTTTGAACCAAAGTAATCCTGGCACATGAAGGAAACCTCCTTCCTGTCTGGTTATACCAGCATGAACTTCTTAGCCATCTTCCAGTTAAGTGGCGATGTATTTCTTCAACTGATACGTTTCTTTGGTAGATGGGAGCAGTGATCTAAATTCTGAGATTTTAATTTTTTACTGTTATCTGTTTTACCCTGTGAAGCTCCTGTGTATTCAAGTAATTTTTAAACAATATGGGTTCTGCTATCAGAATGAATGGTTTCTGTGGCAAGTTCTTTCAAAATTCTACTGGACATTTACAGTCTTGTGTGATGTTCCTAGATGTGCTTAAGACGTCCTGCTTGTTTGGAAAGTCAACATCATGAATTTAATTTGTGATTTAGATGTGTGACGTGCTGAAGTTACTGGAAAAGTGCAGGTGTATGAGTATCGACACTCAAAAGTTTTAGAATAAACCTTTGATGTAGCTCTTTAAAATAGCTTTTAAACATATCCATTCAAACTAAAACCATATGTTAGTCTATATTTGCAACTGTTTTTTGTAAGACCATATGCAGAGATATATTCTACCTTAAAAGTAACAACACATTTATCTTTGTGCTTAGTTATCTGAGTATTATAAACAGCATTTTTGGTTTATATTGGTTTAGCATTCATTCTTGCAAACCCTTTACCTCTATTTTTGTTATCCAAAGGTACCAGTAAAGACAGTGAACAGCTTTTTTTTGTTTGTTTCTTTTTTAATTTTTTAACCTGTAACTAGGCCATGAAGCCATGGTGAGGCAACCCTGTCAAACCTGTGTAGAATTTCTGTGAGCCCCTGGGATCCTGGTTCAGAAGGTCAGTGTTGAAATTCTACTTCATTTCACAAATGTATGGCTGTATGCTGCCATCTGTCTGCTCTGCAGCTGGGAGTCAAGTGCACCATTAGTTTTATGTATCAAATTGCAGCTATTTTCTGTGTTTCTGAAAAGCTTTAAAGCCTTCTGATGTACTATTTTACCTCATTTCAAAGTAGTTTCTTGGTCTGCTTTGACTCTTCATGGGAAAGCAGATTGCAAGGCTGAAAGCTTTGATATTTATAAACAGGTTATTTTTTCTCTGCACCCCAAGACAATGCCATTCTTATCATCTTTAGAGAATGAAAGAAAGAGCCAAATTAGTGTTGTCTGTGATATCTGTCCTTCTCACAACTATTACTGTGACTAGGTACCACAGTATTCCAAAATGCTATATGAAAGCTCAAAATGTTAATTCAAGCTAAAGCCTATGATGGACTTTTTCTTAACTCATTTTTTATAAAAGCCTTGAGACAGAAATCGGACTGACTAACATCCTGCAAATTCTGTATATTAAAGACTATTAAAAATCATTATAATGATAAAGACTGTAAGGGGAGAAAGAAATGGCATGTTGGTTTAAACCCATCTGGAAACTAAGCACCTTACAGACATTCCCTCACTTCCCACCCTCTCTGCCCTTGCAGTGGGGAGAAGAATTGAGAAAAGAAGCAAAACTCATGGGTTAGGATAAGAACATTTTAATAGTGTAAAAATATTATAATAACATTAATTATAATAACAACAGTAGTACTACTAATAATTGTATATAATAATAATAATGAAAATGGGAAAGTAATAAAACCCAAGAGAAACAAGCAACAGTTGCTCACCACCCACTGACCTACCCCCAGCCCACCCCCAAGCAGTGACCGGCCCCTCCCAGCCAACTCCCCCCAGTTTGCGTACCAAGTGTGACATCCTATGCTATGGAATATCCC
>JAWMRA010000164.1:19030621-19105903 GCA_035584735.1 Pseudotriccus pelzelni | reverse complement strand
TTGTGCAGCTCCTCACTGACAGAGCATGGGAAACTAAAAAGTCCTTGACTTAGGGTAAGCACCACTTAGCAACATCCCAAAACATCAGTGTGCTGTCAACATGATTCCCATAGTAAATCCAAAACACAGCACTGAACCAGCTATTACAAAAAAATAACCCTACTCCATGCAAAACCAGGGCATGGCACAATATTAATTTATTCTCTTCTTGTAATATGATGAGACTGATACTGTACATTTTATAGATTTATTCCTTTTTTTTTCATATCTTAACATTTCATTCTTTCCCAGCTGCCATTTTGTCCATTTGGAGTTATGGTGCATGACCAAGTAGACGGTGAACACAAAATAATTTGTATAACTCACATCATATCCATTTGACCATGCCAACATTAAGAAACTAATTGATAATTTCAAATTCTGTAATTTCAGATTGATAATGTGACAAATTTTTAACTTTATCAATTTCAAACTTGAAATTGCCAATATCACCGTTAATATTTATTACTTGTAATTGTACCGTATTTTAGTGAATTCATGTCTTCAGAACTAAGAAATGAGGATATGTATTTTGCAGGCACGAAGACTATTTTGTATGTAGGTGCCACGTTTGAGATTTTTATTTATACTCCAAACTATTTAATAAAAAAAAAAGATATTATTCAGATACTGAACATTTACAAGTCTGCTCCAGAAGTTGATTTCTTTTAGCTAAACCCTAGATAACCCCTTCAGATTAAAAGCAAAGATATTTGTTATTGCAATATTCATGAAGAATAACAGTTACATTTTCTGAAATAGGAAAGCAATTTGGCAAACTGTGTATATATTTTCCATGTACTCAGCCATTTCATGACAGTAAAACAAATCAAGACAATATATTTTTATAAAATGCTGTTTCATTATTATTTAACCTATAATTTTCCCAGATAAACAGCACTGTGCAGTTTACCCATTTGCAAAAACACTTGTAAAACTGAGTGATTAATGGAGGGTCATCATTTATATCAAAGCATAAGGGAATGAATTCTGTACCTTTATGTTCCTGTGAGGAATATGGAGGTAATAAAATCAAAAATTATTCTGAGGTTTTTTCAAGAATATGTGCTATTAAATAGTATTGCTAAACCTAATACACAGGCTATTTTCAAAAGAACAAGAAAAAGGAAAGATCAGAAGTGACATCTAGAATTTCCAGTGTGAAGTTCAAAGCATTAGAAATGCTGAGGAGTAACTTTTATTAATTATGTTCTTTATGCCTTTTAATTAGCAAATTAAACAGAGATTTTAACTTTTTTTTTTCATGAATGCTTTTCAGTGAAGACTGGTTTTATTTCAAAATAGTTCTGCTTTCTGCAAATAACACAGTGTCAAAGCACCTTGCCCATTACTGGTTTAGAAGGTGGTCATATCATAAGCAGGATAAAATATAGTGGTTTTGTTGTTGTTGCTCCATTTACTTCTCTTTCTTTCCAAGAAGATCCTGTTCCTTAAGTTTCCAATATAGGCATTATGAAAAATTCACCATGCAGACCTGTAAACCCTGGGGAAAATGTCACCCAAAAGAGATTTAAACTGTAAAATTTTAAGTATTTTTTTAACAAACCATATTTTTAGTGGTGGTCACCCAGTATCTCTCTCTCAGTGTGTATGTTTCATGAAAATCATGTAAAAGATACTTCTTTCCTAGTTAGAGTTTGATTCACAGTGCAGTACCTGTAGCAGTAAGAGCTTTAGCAGTTGCTTGAGTGCCTTCAGTGTTTTAACAGCCACACAGTCAATTTAACTCAGTTTAAAAGTATCCATCATCAGGTAGTCCATTTTGGTTAAACAGCCAATGGGTGTTATGCAGTCTGAATTGCTGGGAGGTTAAATCACATAATCAGAATGTGATGCTGAATAATATTGCTCATAAGAAACTGGTTAATCCTGTCTTCTGAGGCCATTGTAACGAAAGTGATGGTTATATTATATTTATCAGAGCCACTGAGATTGAATTAAGTTGTACTATTTTCTGTGGAGACTGGGGGCTTTTTGTTTGTTCCAGGTCTCATTTGGTAAATCTTAGGGTAAATTAGCATTCTTTCTGCTCAGTAGATTCTGCATCTGTCACTGCTTAAAGTTACTCAAAAACTTTTTGGCATAGAAGTCTGAACCAGAATTTCTAGTGCTTGGAGGATTCCTGCTGCCTTGATCTCAGAGTGAAGACTCTTGCATCCTTAGCCTTTTGTTCTTCATTTCTAGGCTGCTTTCTTCACAATAGATGTGATTGTAGCTGTAGATGCCGTCTTCTACAGACAAGGAATCACAGCCATGCTACACTCCATAGTGGTCTGGGGTTTTTTCCAGGATAAGAAACTGCTAGTAGACTTTCATGGGTGCTAGGAATTAAATCAGTAGTGAAAGTTCCAAAGATGGGATAAAATGAAACCAAACAGACTGAATTTCCTACCCACGAGAAGCTTCACAATTTCTGGGTTTTCCCTTTGATTGAGAGGGAAAATGTTCCCAGCAGAATGAAATTTGAACAGTCTGACTGGATCTATTTTGAAGTCCTCTTCAAGCATGCCCTCAAAAGGACTCCCAACTACATGGCCTTTTTTTCCTCATCTCTCCCGTTTCCTACATAAAAAAATGTTTTGTGTATTACTCTTTTATTTTTCTTCCAGTCTTCTGGTTTGTCCTCTCAAACTTGCTCCACAGAGTTTGCCCTCTGCCAAAGTACTGCAACTTGTTCTTTCTTTCGTGATGCAATCAAATGCTCATACTGTATTGAAAGCATGATCTCTAAATGATATTGTTTAGTTTTATGTTCTTATGAATGTGCATAGTTCTATCTGTGAAAATAATGCAATTTCACTGATCAGAGGAATTTATCATCTTGTACCAGTAGGGGAACCCTCTGATTTCTGTGTGACGGAAGTCCACAAAACAGATCAAAGTACTCTTTTGTTCAGAATACTTGAATGCATCTTTCTGTACAAGAAAAGGAAGAAAAAATAGGAAAAAAAAAGAGATCTGGCTTCAGTTAATTGTATTTCCACAATAAGAATCCTTTGGTATTAATCTGGATGCTCAGGTAAAAAGTAGGTTTTCCAGCAACACAGCAATCCCCTTTGAAGATCTGACTGTCCTTATAGCACAAATGCTCCATTTTCTTCTGTTTGGTTTCAGCCTCTGAACAAAAGCTAGACTGGAAGGCCCTTGCTGAAAAGAAATTTTTTACTGGAGAGTGACTGCTAAGAAACAGTGTCTCATTCAGTTTCACTAAGACTTTCATCTTGCAGTTACTAGCTGAAAACTCAATACAGCTCACAGCTCTCCTATGCTCAAGACTTTAAAAGCATAATCCATTTATGAAATAGGCTTGGTTGCTCCTGGTTCCTTTAATGTGGGAACCCTCTTTGTCTCATGGCCGGTGAGTCTGCTTTCCATCTGCTTGTATGCTTCCCTCTGAAAGTGTGAGACCAGATTAATAGTAAATGGGTGTACTTGTCAGGATTTCCACTTGCTGAGAATTCCTGAAAGCAAGGAGAGATGCTGTACAGATGAAAGCTTAGATCTGCTATGTGAAGGTGAATACTCTGGCTTGATAATATTGAGTGGGCTGGAATAATTAGTGCAACAAACAAATAAAAATATCTCAGTTGTATACTTTTATCTTCTTAGAACCAGAACGGTTGTGCCATCAATGTGTAATAAGAATAATCACTCTTGTCAGTATGTGATATGGTACACCTGACAGGCACGTAAGGGAAGGAGAAGTTCACATTTGGTAGATGCTGTTAGTGAAGCCTCACAGGCACTATCTAGCCAATCCCCTGCCGTATGGCTTCCTGTCCTACCTCCTGAATCGAGTGGAACTAAGTATGAATTTTGAATGTTCAGTGCTGGAGAGAGGAAAGCTGTAAGCCAAGATTATCTCTTTTCTGTCTTCATTCACCTTCTTCCAAATTCAAATTTTATTGCAATCCCTTCAGCTCACCTGTCAAATTCCTGTTATTTTTATCTGTCATGCTTATATAGATGAAGCATGTAATCCACTTCTGCTGCTTGAAAATAGGATGATACTCATCTCTGGGTAAGTAGGTCAAATTTTGCTTTTTATGATTATTGACATTCTCTTTATGGCCCCGCTATTTTACTCCTGACAGCTGTAATGCACACGGGGAAGCACTCAAGGTAACATTAAAGATAGATGGGATAATCGCTGCAGCTGCTGCTGCACTGAGAAATGTAGTGCCACTACTTGTGCAGTGGAGGTCAGCTTCCAGTGGGCACACAGAGCGCCATCACCATTTATATCTTTGATCTCCAGTTAGAATGAGTGAGTATTGAGAATGAACTATATGCCTCCCCAAGGTCCCCCTTTAGCCTGGAGATAAATAAAGTTTGCTTTGCTGTAATCAGAGTTTTCCGTTTCCAGGAAAATCAGTCCAATGCCTTCCAAGACTACTGAAAGCTCTGTGAAAGTAAAAGTAAATGAAGTAGATCATCAATTGCTGTCTGTTGGTATCATGGGTGACTTAAGTGTTCTGCACATTCTTCTTGAGTAAAAGTGAAAAAACTCTAAACTGTGTAAAAAATAATTTCTTTTCATATTTATAGCACACTCTACCAAATACAGTTGTGAGTTAAATGGTTCTAATTTTCACTTCTATCAGATTTGGGCCATTTAAAATAACTGGTGTGCATCTTGGTCTAATGAGAGCAGAATGTGAAAAAGAAATTAGGCTAAGTAAAGATTGAGGCAGAAAAGAGGCGTTAACAGTACTCTGTTTAAAAAAAAAAAAAAAAGAGAGAAACAGTAAAACATGCATCTAAAGAAACTGTTACTCAGCTCAACACATCAGGGACATGAATTTCCTTTCATTTGACAGCTTTCCTGACAGCAAATGGCAGCTTTGGAATTAGTAATCCTTAAGTATGGTTTTAGCTTGAATGAAAATGATTTTCCATTGGAAATTGGTAATTTTATTCCCAAAATTCAGCAGAAACAACCTACATCTTCTTAAAACAATACAAAATAATCTGTGACACTGAAAATTATAATTAAAAATTAATGTACAATTTATGGTCAAGTCATCCAACTTCATTCTCATGTGGAAAAAAAAGATTTCATTACATATTCCATTCTATTCACATGCTGTGTTTAAAGTTTCCTCTCCTGTTGATTATGTCTGTGACTTCAAGCATGGAAATGACTACCATTTTTTTAATTTTCTTCTTCTTTAGTCAGTGATGTTTTTCTTTGAACTACTGCTATTCAACAGGAATGGATCAGGGAGTGAATCAGAGAGGTTCCCCTTGGTATTTTGTAGGAATGGCAGAAGTCTCTTCTTAAAAGTTAGCTATAGTATATAAATCAGGAGTAATAATGTACTCTTCTGTGCAACTACATCTGTAACTAAGATCAGAATCTGAGATGGCTACAGATCAGACTTTGTTTTTAAGCAGAGAAACAGAAATGGATTGGACACAGTACCTATGTAAATCTATGTAAGATTTTCAAAATCAGAAAAAAAGAGTGGAACCTTTTAAAATTCAACAAAGGCAAGTGCAGGGTCCTGCACCTGAGGAGGAATAACCCCATGCACCAGTACAGACTCGGGGCCAACCTGCTGGAAAGCAGCTCTGCAGAGAAGGACCTGTGGGACAAGCTTTCCATGAGCCAGCAGTGTGCCCTTGTAGCCAAGGAAGCCAATGGTATCCTGGGGTGCACTGGGAAAAGCATTGCCAGCATGTCGAGGGACGTGATCCTGTTCCTTTACTCACCCCTGGTGAGGCCTCACTGTGTCCATTTCTGGGCCCCTCAGTGCAAGAGAGACACGGTGCCCCTGGAGTGGGTCCAGTGGAGGGCTACGAATGTGATTAGGGGACTGGAGCACTTCACTCGTGAGGAAAGACTGAGAGGGTTGGGCTTGTTCAGCTTTGAGAAGAGGCAACGGAGAGGGGAACTCACTAAGTGTCTGAAGGGAGCAAGTCAGGAGGATGGATCCAGGCTCTTCTCATTAGTGCTGAGCAATAGAACAAAAGGCAACGGGCAGAAACTGATGCACAGAAAGTTCCACGTGAACATAAGGATGAATTCAATGGTAAGGGTGAGTGTGCACTAGAATAGACTGCCCAGAGAGGTTGTGAAGTCACCTTCCCCAGAGACGTTCAAAAGCCCTGGACACAATCCAGAGTAATGAGCTCTAGGGGGGCCCTGCTTGAGAAGGCAGGTTGACTTCAGGACTAGATGACCTTCCGTGCTCCCTTTCAACCTCACCCATTCTGTGATTTTGTGACACACACTGAGTTTGGCAATGTGTTTACTGGTTTGCTATGAAGTAACGGTGCAACTTGTCTTATCTTCAGTGTTATGTATAGAAAATGCTGATAAATACTTTTCATAGAGACAAGGAGTAGGTCTTCTCAAATAAGGATGGCTTCAGACTCAAGAAGTAATCCTGAGAACATAACCTCAGGTCAGCTGAATAAAAACTCACCTGGCTAGAAGGAACACCACTAGTCGGAAAGGAGCTATAGCTAATCTTCTGCTATTAGCAACTCATGTTATCTTGGTTCTAAGGTTGTGCCCGTCTCATTATTATGGGGATTCTGCCCATTTGTGTTACTGCACTCGGGAGATGATAGCAACAAATAATGTCTCATCTTAAAGACGTAAATTTGGGGACAGCGAAAATTAGTCCCTGGTTACATGTAGTCAAAGCTAATAACCAAAAAAGCCAGACAATGCAAAAGACAGAGTTTGCAAGCACATGTAGAAACTGGTACAGAACCAGTCTGAAATGCCTATTTAGAAGGTCTGTTTTAAGTCTGCATAAATATGATGGTCATTGGTATTTTATTCTGACAGCTGCACAAACTGAAATTTAGTGGCCCCTCTTTGGATTATGGTGTCATTTCTCTTACAGTATGCTTTTATAGTACTCCACATAAACATCTAGTCAAGTGATTATGAAAGATATACTCTTGAACCTTCTCCATCTTGTTAAATCCCTGTCTTAGATATGACCATCTTACTGCTGCATTAAGGTCTGCATTCCACACATAGCCATATTTCATGCATATTTTGCCTTTTAAAAATGTGTGAACTAGTAAAATGAGAAGTTGAATTGTATCCAGCAGAAGGAGTTTTATAAAACAAATACTTTAAATAATAACTTTGGAGTTTTTTTGTACATAGCACAATTTAATGTTGGTTCAATATTTAAATAATAAACATAATTATTAAAGATTCAGTAGCACTATATTTTAATCAAAATGCATTTCTGTGTGGCAGTGTTCCTCAATCTTCTTTCAACCATTATTGCTAGTAAAAATATTATGGTGATGGTGAGTGACCACGTATTTATTTGTGTTTAAGTTCCAGTAGGTTGCCAGAAAAGCTGTAGAAATATGCATGAAATATTATGCATGACCTATTTTGCTAGACAACGTTAAAAGAGCTAATTCTGATGATCTTTTTTTAACTTTTATAGCAGGAGGAAACTGCAACAAAGTTGCAAAAGAAACCATCAGTACTGAGTTAAAGCATGCTTTAAATTAGATATGCCTTGTCAGCACTAAAATGACAATGAACATGATTTAATAACCTTTTCTCTCACTGTATTCTCCAGAGGGCTTTCTTCCCTCCTAAGGCTTTTAGAAAGGCCTTTTGTAAAAAAAAAAAATAAAATTCCGCTGTTAGATAAGAGTGCCCTCTTATGGAGACTGTGGGCACAAACTCTTGTTGAGGGTTTCAAGATTTTTTCGTGGGCTTAGTGGGCATGGTTTACTTTACAGATCAACACAGTGGGTAGTCAGTAACTCAGCAGGTGGACAAGTAACAAAATGTGTAATTTAGAAAGTAAAAATAAGCATTTCATTTCTTCATCGTATCCTCTTGTGAAAATCTTACTCTTTAGGGCAGTTTTGCCTTTTGCCTTCGACTCCAACAACAATTGAATTTCTCTTTCAATTAGAGGTAAAAATTGCGCAAGTACAATTAACATTGATGGGGAAAAAATTATTCAACATGTGGGGGGAAAAAATAAAATGTGGATAGCTGGGGTAAGGTTTGATTTAAATTAATAAATTTGTAAAAGCACCTAATCTCTGCTCAGATTAATTTTCAGTATTGATTTATTAACACTTATTTAGGGTTTAAGTCAGAATAAAGGTATAAATTTCACATATGTAAACTAGGTCCAACTTCATCTGTATTACTCTGTGTTTTCATGTTGGAAAATCAGACAAATACTTCCATGGATCCATTTTATAAGTAGAAATATTTTCTTCATTTCCTACTAAAAACTTATTTATTGTTAATAAACTGTTTTTTTCTTTCTACTCTAAAGCACTTAAGTGGCAATCAAAATGGTATTAACGTTTTTCATCTATCCACAACTTTTCAGTCTTTTATATTCCGTCCTCACAGATATAATGATGTATGCAGCAATGCAGAAGTTTTTTCATCTGGATTCGTCAATATAATGTGACTGGAAAGACACATGAAAATCCAGGATCAGATGCAGGCCAAAATAATGAGTTAGAATACAGAAATACTGCATTAGTATTTCTATTAATATTCAAAATCAAGCAGAATGGTTTAGATGTTACTGTGCTAATGAATCGCTTAAGCAACAGGTAAATATTTTCTTCTCTGGTAACATTGAAAATATTGAACATTGAAAATAAGCTTTATAATATCTATCTTTTTAGTATCTAAAGACCTAAATAGCTTGTTGTCCAAGAGAAAAAAGAATTGCCTGAGGAGCTGTATGAATCACTGACATATTTTTTGTTGCTTTTTACTGTGTAGCACATTTTACTTTTTGCTTTATAAAAAGGTAAATAGAAAGCTGCAGTTGGAGTTACTCTGACAAACAAATGCAGTTTTACTGAGGTTACTTCTGGTAAACTATTCTACTGCCTCAACCACTTACAGAATTAGCAAACTGGAAGGGGGTAAGAAATTGATAGAACAAATAATTTGAAATCTAGAAAATATCTGTGATGCTAAGTGATAAAGAACTGTCTGCTCAGCTTATCTAAAAGAACTGGCTGGCCTACAGTTATTTAAGATTACTGATGATAATGTCTCTACTTTGAACAGACAGAATAGGATGCAGTCTTCAAATACCTGTTCCAAGTTAAGGCTCTTCTGCAAAATACATTTTTCCATCCACTGTCTCTTCTTGTTTTTATAATGAAGTGGCAAAGGAATGTGCAGCAGTATCTCATGGCACGGTACTAATATTTACATACTATATGTTTTGGCATTTAAATTGTCTATGATAATATTGACTCATACCATCAAGAAACATCTTGCATTGACACTGAATGCTTAGATCACTGTCATGACAGAATGAGTTCATACATAACAGTTCTCCCATAGGGTGCTGTCTGAATGGTTTATCTTAAAATACAGGAGCTATGGTAAAGGAAATCCAGGAGAAGGTAGACAGTATGATGCCAGAAAGAAACACCTAACTGGACAATGTAAGTAGTGAAGTCTGACAGTACAATTTATAAAGAAAAAATATCACTATTAACTAAGAGGAAGGGAGGATTGATATAAAAACATGTTAAAAAAATCCAATAAAAATTTATGTGTTTATGACTGTTGAGGAACTTGCTGATCCTGGCGCTCTGTGAAGGCACCAGTGAAGCAGCTCCTGAGACAGCAATATTTCATGGTTGACAGAAAAAAAGGATTGCTGGAGAAGAAAATAGGATAATTTTAATTTCCCTTATATTCAATCCTTGTGAGGAAACCATGACATTATTACAAACATCATGACTTCAACATGGCTGACAGCCAAGCTGGAAATATGATGCAAGATCTAGACTTTCTGAAGCCAATTATCAACCGTCTCCTTGCTAATCATGTTCATGAATAAAAAATTAGCACATTTATATGGTATAATCTTCTTGGATGAGAAGTGTGGGCAGATAATAAGTCTGTTCTGATCTTCAGGATGATCAATAGAAAAGAAACTAAAGGACTAAGCAGGTCAAAATATTTCCTAGCTTTTGGATGCTGGTAACAACCTGTAGTGAGTTTTAATACTTCCATTTAGGGTAATTTGTATCAAGACAGGTATTAGACTTTTTTTTCCAGTATTTTTATATTCAGCACATGTTTGCATCTGTGCATTACTTCTCTCATGGTATACCTAAAGTAAACTGCACATTGCCATATATATAGGACTGATGACATTATAAATAATACCATCACTGTGTTTCTTCAAGTGGCAATGCAGCTGTTGAGAAATGTACCCATTACGAAGCCATATCCACTTTGAACACTGAGTGGTGCTATGATACTGAATATTGCAGTTCACTCTTCTCCATTGGAAACAGGTTGTACCATCTGATAAACCCCCTCACTTTTCACTTATTTATTAGCAATTACACTTATGATCCTATTATTTGTATTAATTAGTAATAACGTCTTTATTATTGTTATTATTATTATTATTATTATGCATCACTAAGACTCTGTGTGAAAACAGGGACCAAATAAGTAAAGAAGCATAGTTTGTATTCGTTGTCTGAATGCAATTCTAGCATTAAGTAATTGCAGCTGAATAATGAATCCAGGTACCATTGCAGTAGATCTTGTTATATAAACAGATGAAAACCAACTGTGTGGGAACACTCTGGAATGACCCATTTCAATTCAATATAAAAACTACTTATTTAATATAATTTAGCATCCTGTGTTGTAAGAAGGTCTATTGGGTGTATTGCAGTGACATACTGAAATATTACAGATTTCAACATAGATAAGGTATTCAGAAAACAATTGCACATCAGCACTAAAACATCAAAATAGTAAGGAAAATAAAAAATTGGAAACAATTTAAAAGAAAGTTTAAAAACAGGGGGGGAATCACTTTATTTGGGTTGAGTTTTGAGAAAGAGGGAGGAAAAAAGAAAATTTTCCCTCTGCATGTGATTTCTTCTAGAGGAAAATGCCTTCTTAGCATCTCTTCTTCCCTGCCATGGGATGCTAGTGCTGCATCAAGAAAAGTGAGATTCTGAGCAAGCAAATGTGAATACAGAAGCCAGATCACGTAAGAACATTTTCAAATATGCTTATGAATTTTGTTAATGTATTTTTCATAGTTCTGAAGAAGGTGAAGATTTATTTCTAGACACTGAAAAAACAATTGCTATTACTGAATTATTCTGATTTCACAGGCATATACTGACTTTTCATACTTTGAAATCAAAACTCTCCTGTGCTGCCCTTCCTTGCTCTGAAGCAGAAGGGAATTCAGACATTTGCAGTCATTTTTTATGGTCTTATGCTATGACCACGGACAAAAATTACAGATGTGACCTATTTATGCAGCCTTTGAGATGCACCAATGTTCTATGAACATTGGAATGGGGTAATCGGTGCAGACAATATGCCCAGGCCACAGCAGGAGGCCTTCAGGAGTAGGAAGCACTGATCATGGAAGCGCTGGGAAGAAGTGGCAGGCTGGCATTTTAACTAGGGGGCTGAGAATTTTAACTTCTGTTTAGCTGTGGCTTTGGTTGTAACCGGCGATCTGTAATGATTTCAGATACACATTGCAAGAATGATGCTCTACAGCTCTAATGCTTACTGCTCCTCAGGTGCCAATTTCCCCCTAACATCTGCTCAGAATTACTGTCTGTTGTCCACACCCATAAGCATGGAGGACATATGTAAATATGCGTAAGCAAGAACACAATGCCTATGAGGCACTCCCTTGAGTAATACATCACATAAAACACCTGTTCTCGCACAGAGCTGCAGACGAGCTCATTTTCCGTTGCCAGCTTTCCAAGGTATTACTTGGTTATCAGTAGAAAAGAAACACACACAAGTGCTTTTAAAAGCTCATAAGGCAAATGTTTAATGTCACTACCGTGGATTACAGCCAAGGGACACGGCGGCTTCCTCCCGGAAACCCACTTAGCACTGAACGTGAATGAAGAGCAGAAGAGGACGGCCGTGAGTGACAGCGCTGTCCAGCTGGCAAGTCCCCGGCTCCGCCTGGGTTCCCCGCGCGTCCGCGGTGCTCGGTGCCACGCCGTGGTGGCCGCGGGCCGGGGGCGGCGCTGCGGCGGCGGGGCCGGGCGGGGCCGGGCGGGGCTCCCGGGGCGGTGGCTGCGGCGGAGCGGGCGGGCAGCGCTGGACACGCACCCGGCGGACCCGCGGCGCGGAGACGGCACCTACCTGTGGCATGGCAGAGGTGAGTGTGGCCGGTCCGCCCAGGCTCGGGTCTAAGCTGCCTCGCCTCTCCCTCGAGGGCGGCTGGAGCGCTGAGTAAAAGTAGGTAGGGTATTCTGCTGAGTCTCTTGTCTTTGCTTTTCTCTTCCCCACCGCCCTGGTAGCGGACCTTTTCCTTTTTTTTTTTTTTTTTTTTTTTTTTTTACCTGGCATTAGCATTTGGGGAGCAGTTTTATTGGCAAGTCTCAGGTTCTCCACCGAGGAGGAAAATTCATCTCGCATCAAGCTACGTCTGAGGTTCCACTTGGTACCTCTGAGGTAACAAAGAAAACATATTCCTCATTTACTGTGAAAGGTAATTTGCTACCGTGAAGGTGGAGCAGGGTGAGCTTCAGATGCAGAATTTTCATCTGTGTCATCATGTCCCCTCGGTTGCTAAGCAGTGGTGACCACATCTGTGGGAAGATGGAAGAAACACACAGAGGAGAGAGCAACAGGAAAAGCCAGGAAGAACAGCAGGTCCTCCTCTGGAGCAACCTTGGGTATTTGTATAGAAAATAAACACCTGATGCCTTCGTTGTTCCTACACACTTGTTACCTTAACTCTAAACTTTTGGCATTCCATCTTATAGTTCAGGTAGAGCAAAGTTATTTTACGCAATCAAATTGGTTTGTTGTGACTTTTATACAAAGAGTAGTAATTTATAAAAGTGCACTTTGTGCTTCCCAAGAGCGGCACCGCTTTAACCTCAAAAAAAATCTTGTTAGGAAAACAAATGATGAGAACAACCCTTACAGAAGGTATGTGATTGATTTATGAAAAGTCACTCGTTGAGAAGTTTCTCATCACAAAAATTAATTTCAGTACACTTTCTCTCTCCTTCTGTAAAATCAGATTTGATAATTGAATTTGAGGACTCCAGTGTATCTAATGTTTCTTTTTCTTTTATCAAAATATCTCATTGTTTCAGAAATATATTAAAAAGGCTTCTAGTTTAAATGGACTGAAAAAGCAAAATTATGTTGTGGAAGGGTAAATTTGATATTTTTTTTTCTCAGTTGAACTTGTTGTTGAGCTTGAGAAATATGTGCATTTGAGTTAGCAACAAATAAACCCAAAAATTTTGTATTACCGTAATGACATAATTACCATTTGCTGTGCAGCAGCACAGCACTGTTAAGGTGAAAATTTTCCTATGGAATGAAAGGCAGTTTTGACACTGCCATTTTCATGTCAGTTATGTGTGTGTGTAAACATCTTCCAGCTTCTGAAGTGGACTGAAAAGTCTACTTTTATTAGAATCTGATCAGTTGCTGCGCTGTTGTTGTTTGCCAAACACATCTGTTGCAGGCGAATAGGAAGAATCCATCTGTGAGAAACGCAGCAGCTCCTTGACTGGTCCTGATGGAAAAGGGTGTGTCAGGGTGGGAAGGCAGAGCTTTGTTTTGTGCATTGCACACTGAGGTTCAGGGTGGTCAGAGGTGTGTTCAAGGTGCTGCAAGTTTTGGCAAGGGCTGTATTGGCCGTTAGCTAGCCCAAGGCATTTGGTGTCATCTTCACCCCCGCTCTATCCCTGTCACTTTTCTGTCTTAGGAATTCAAGAGGACAGTTTCATATAGGCTCCTGTATTTTTTTTCTTTCTTACATATTTTTAAAAATACTCTGTTTTTTAACTGGTCTTCTAAAGGTGTATTTAGCTGAAATTTATACCAATGCAGATTTGATGAAAATATAAGCTTTCTATACAGCTTGGGCTTTGATAGATAATTTCATTCCTAAGAGACACAAAAGCAAACATTGCTCCTTCCATATTTAAAATATTGTTCTGTGTTTGCGGATGAAGTCCAACAGAGAAAAATGGAAATGGGTGAAACAGGTTGTTGGTTTTAAAATTAAATATATTTAAAGAAATGCAAAGTGCAGATAAATAGTATGAGACGCAAACAATTATCCGGGCTTTTAAATAGATTTTGTTAATCTAAGGTTTTATTGCCAACAGTACTATATCGATGTGGATGGGTTTTGCCTTCAAAATTTTATTCTAAAACTTGTTTCCCTTTTTTGAGGCAAAGATGAGGCTTTGAGGTAATGCTGAAAAGACAAATACTTTGTTTTTTTCATATAAGCAAAAGTAATTATTTGCTAATACATATTTACTACTAATAAGCAGTGATAGCACATAAAAAATGTTCCATCTTATTCCAGTCTGAGGGAACATACTATACCTGAATCCAATCCTCCAAGCACATATCCTCATGTAATTTTTTTGTAGGGACATTGGGTTGGATGCCTTCTGCAGCATATCCCTAGGGGCTGCATAAGTGCATATAATCCAGAACACATGGAGAGAGAACTGGTGTAATTTAATCCTCAAGAATGTTTGCCTTTCCTGTTGAAATAAATTGTAAACTCAGGCCTGGACAAGGATGTATTTATCAATAATAATCACAGATGTCACACTCCTTACAGAGGGTTGAGTCACTCTCTGTTGAATGGTTGTGCTGGTTGATGCACTTGTGTCCAAAGCAGGGACTGTGTCTGTTAGGAGGGAAGATTTTCCATTAATTTTCTTGTTCCTCTTGTAAAGGTTTTGGCACCAATAAAAAGATGATTTCTAGAGAGGAGACTAACCTTTCTCACATTTCTAAGTGCAAGTTGTATTTTCCCATGTGATGTAATAAGCTCAGTATAAATAGTTTTTTTAAGCTCTTGGAAGAAATTCACTGTAGAAATTCAGTATCAAAGTAGAATTTAAAAGAAAAATTAGATCATCTTGCATCCAGTCATTGAGTATGGGACAAACCCCCACTCCAACAGAAATTTGAATATATTTTCATATGAGATGAGTTAAGTTTAATACAGTTATTTCCGTAAGAGTTCTGTCATGTTTTCTGTCATGACTGGGCTCTTCCTTTGAAAGTCTCACCATGAAATTTTCTTGCCTGTAATTCAAAAAGTTAAGTAAGGGAAAACAACAGCAATGCTCCAGCAAGCCTCTTCGAGAATATGCACTTTTGTGACATATTTGTGACATATATTAAATGGTAGTCACTCCTATATCTGCAAGTTCAGTTGTTCCTCTTGGGTTATTACTCTGCTGATGAAATTAGTGTATAGATCTAGGCTGGTAGGTTTTTCAGCCTAAAAATATATCTTTCTCAGGTGATTCTTTTGCAGAATCGTTACCCAATGTTATCTTGAATTTTTGGACTTAGAATGCTTGTTTAAAGTTGCCGTTTAGGGTGGCCTGAGTAGCCAAGAGACATAAAGTCCTCTGTGCCCTGGCAGTGTTACCTACTTCTGCAGGTGGGCTGGAGCACATAGTTTCTAGTGGCTGTTCCTTGCGAGTGGGGATAGCCAGTGCTGGGTCCCACAGGGATTGGTACTGTGCCCAGTGGTATACTTGCCTCGGTATAGAGATAGGATGCCATTTCTGCTGCACTCAAAGCAGGAGCTGGCAGTTTTTTCTGTCTTGTGGATGCTCCTCAGACACCACCAAGTTCTGGGACAAAATAGGCAAGCCCTTAGTGTGACTCACCGTTTAATTTTGTGTCTGGACAATGATGAGTTACTGTACAGATTACCCTGTTATGAAAATGAGTAGATAATCAGTGAGGAGATATGATGATGGAAAAATAACCAAATGGCAAACACAATCTTGAAATTCACTTTGATATACTTTAGAAGTGCATATAATTTGACAATGCTTTTATAGATACTCATTTACCTTGCTACAGCATCATTGACAAGAGGGTTTTTGTGCCTTAAGTGTGCCATTTGAAAGCCTACTGTGTTCATTATTACATCTCCAGGTTTTCTGAATGTATAATATACATCTTGAAATATTTACCACATCCCTGGGAAATGTTTTGCCCAACTGTTTTTACTGTATATAAAAACCTTATATACCCATGGATATATATACTATTGCAGAGTGTATAAATGTATAAATCTTTCCCTTCCTACTGCATTTGCTGCATTTCTTTGCTTTCCACAATTTCTTTAGTAATGAGTGTTTCACACCTCACCTGTCTAACACAGCCACACTTTTCTTCTGATGTACCCTGGTACTGCACCCGTTGCAGTGATTGCCCTCCCAGGTAAAACACAGTTGTTCCAACTCTCATGCAGGCTTAACAGCAGGTGTAGAGGAGATGTTTGATATTTGATCAGACAGCAGCCAGGAAGGAGCTTTCTGTTTCTAGTACCCAAATAATAAATATGAATATACTTCTCGGCCATCTGGCTTGATCAGCTATCATGCAAATACTTTATAATAGTGAGATATGTGCCTTCTGAGCAGCTGGCCAGCCAGTGAGGAAATGTTTGTTTTGGAGGTCTGCCACCTACTAGGGGCTTGTGCTTCTTTGCCCTAAATCCATCAGTGGCTTCTCTGGTACCGCTGCCTGGGAGCTGCATGTTTCCTCAGCATTGAGATTGTGGTTGGCCAGCAAGTGCTGCGTTCTTCTGTGTTTGCTCATCTTTCCTGTCTCCACCCTGATTCTGTCTGGGAGCCCTTCTCTTATGGCAGGGCTTATATTCAAGCGGAAAACCTCAAAGGAAATGAAATAAATTCAATTGTTTGAAGATATACAGTACTTTCAGTGTTTTTAGTATGTATAGTCAGATTAATCAGTACAGTCAGAGGCAGAAGAAAGCAGTTATAATATATTTATCTACAGTTTGTAAAGGCTTTGCAGCATTCTGTTGGGAAAAAACCCCCCACCACGAAACCTTCTGATTTGCTACAAGTTTTACTAGATTTATTCATCTGGTTCACAGGGTGTTCTAAAGTTTTGAGTTTTTTTCCTAACTAGATAGTTGGTGGGGGAAGAGGATATCCAGGATAGAGCCCTTCTAGTATTGTCTTTGGTTACATACAGGCCAGCCGAGGCAGGAGGAAGCAGAGACGGGGCTCTAAAAGCATGTGCAGTGAAATGGTACTTACTGAGGAAAATAATATGGGAAGGCACTGCTTAGGTAAACATGTCTGTAGAAAAAGCAGTGGGGATAAAGAAACTTCATATTTGGAGTTAGCACATGTTAAGGGTGCTAGAAAGGTGACTGCCTTCCATATCAAGCCATCAAAATCTGAAAGACCCTTATTGAAATAGATACCTCAGGTTCAGCGCAGTCAGGGGGATCTCATCAAAGAATAGAGCCACTTAATGGGTAGGAGATACCGATTTTTGTGGTGTAATCTGTTTTTGATTCTGTCCCAATAAAAATACAATTTCTTTTCTGTTACAGCACTGCTTTCTGCCTTGGGGCTTGGACTCCAGTTGTTGTGTAAACAGTGGTGCTACTGGGTTGTGTTGAACTTGTGTTGATCTCATGGTCTGCCTTAGAGGATATAAGAAAGCAGCTTGCCTGACCTCTGCCTGCAGGCAGTCCTGTTAGATACAACACTCTTGATCAACAAAGCTTGTATTTCTTCTGTAGCCTGCACAAAAGATTTCCAAGGATGTAAATATATGACGTAGTGGACCACTGGGTTAGATAATTATAAGTTCTATATCGTATACCACTTTTATTAAGAAAATATGTTAATTAATTACATTTGGATCCAGTAATAGGTCTTATTTCTCGGAAGCTTATTTTTCTGTTTACAGGCTAACATGTATTTTTAAGAAGGACTTACTATATTTTCCCCTGTTAAAAAAATTATACAGCACTTACAGAGTTCTCAGCTTACTCTCAAGTTATTCACTTCATTAATAATATGACCCTCAGTTTTAAGTGGAAAAAGATACTTCAGAATTAGAGCGATGCCTTGCAGGACTTTTAAAGAATTCATAAGTAAGTAAAACCAATGAGAATTGTTATGATAACTTTCCTTTCTAATCTTAAGGACTTAAATCTATTGTATGTCCTTCAAGTGATATATCAATTTTCAGTTCTGGTTTGTTAGACAAAGGCTGTCGTAGATAAGAGGATATTTAAGATGATATTGATGATATTTTGTAGCAGTTTCTGTGGCTTATAAAAAAGGTTATCTTGTTAATTAGATGAAATAAATTAAATTAAATTAGAGTCCTTTTGTCTGCAGTACCAATAGCTATGATGACTTATTTTGTCTTTTTTTCCTTCATTCTCCTTCTGTCTCCTGGTCACTAGAGACATATTTTATTTTTTCATCCTGCTGCATCTTTGTCCTTTTACTGAAGGCAAGCATGCTTGAGTTCTCTCTTTCTATGTATTGGTGATGTACTGCATCAGTGATGAAAAAGAGTAAAATAACTTTCAGAGGCTTTGCTGCACTAAGTAAGCAGAGATTGAACTTGTGCTGATCTACACTTATGAGAAAAAGTATCTGTGTTTATTTTATTTCTAAATAATCACAGTGGTTTTCTATTTAGGGACAAGACACGTAATTTTTTTTCATGAAATGTGCACCCGAATGTCTGAGATGGTGTTTTAGAGAAATCCACAAGCTTGAAATGGACTTTGATGAGGCACTACGAAACTAAGAGTGTCTCTTGTTTTCTGCCATATAAAGTTGATTCAATTCTCCACAAAGTCTTCAGACATTTGCTTTCTCAGAAGTTTTATCATGAGAAGAGAGTAGAGATCTTATCATAGCCTTTTGTTTTTCCAACTTTTTGCTATGTTAATTCCCAAAATTCTCCAGAGCCTTCCAGAAAGACTACTTTTCTGGATTCTTGTAAATTATGGTGTAAAATGCTTTACTTACTGTTTGGTGATTTGAGTTGTACACAGGGCCAAATGTCACCCAAAAGTTTCAAATAATTACCTAATAATTTAAAGGCATGCGGAGAGTGAAAGAGTGTTTCTATTACTCTGAAATATTGATTTGACAACTGAGATGAAAAATCAGAGGAATTACTTTAAAATTAAATAGTACTGCACAGATATGCTGAATGAGTCTCTCATAATTTTGCTGAGGGACAAAGCTATAGGAGTAGGGTGATCTTCACTGAAACCAAAGTTACCCTATTCTAGAAATTAATCTCAAGATCTTATACTGTAAAATGTGTTTTAGAATTTGTGTTTTGCAGGTGTGGTTTTTGGTTTTTTGGTGGGGTTTTTTGTGAGTTTGTTTGGGCTGGATTTTTTTACAGCCTCATACCGTTAGCTTTCACTGTAAGAAAAAAAAAAAAGTAAATTTCTAGTTCATGGAGGTGTGTTGACTTTTTTTGGGGAAGTAGTTGAAAGTGTGGCAAGTGAAATCACAGAGGGAGGTAAAATAGAAGGCAAACAGCATCAAGCATTTGTAAGCCTCTGAACAACAACTCCCATTCTTTTAAGCAAATGCCATCATTTCTAGGGCCAAACACAGATGTATGTTTAGAGCAGTGCTGATATAGTTTTCTTTTTCTCAAGCTTTTACATTATTAAAACATTTATGTCAAGGTCTAGAATTGGTACAAGAGTGTCTGGCAAGGACACTAGCTGCTACTCCATTTGTTTTTGTTTGTAAGGATTCTAGTCCACCTGAAATGGAAATAATAAATAAGAATATTCTTTCAGTTTTTCTGTTTGGAATCTGCCCCTGGTCAGTCATTTTGAGGACAGTGTTCCTCCCATCTTTGGATGAATGTGTCAAATGACAGTAGCTTGGTACATCGTAAGTAATTTAAGAAATGTAAATGTATTTACCAGCAAATCAGCCAGTCGCAAAATCCACTGACATTTTCATGGTGTTTGCATCTTTTAGATGGAGATGGGTGTTTAATTTAAGAAGTCTCTGGTAACTTTTTTCTAAAAGTACTATTATTTTAATGCTAGTCTTCTAGTTTCAATTGCTGTATGAAACAGTTTTTTCCAAAAACAGTAACATTACATTTAGAAAGGGTATGTATTAACTTTTAATTTTAGAAAGTTGTGCATGAATTCGAAGATACTCATAAGTTTCTTTTTACCTTAAACTGAAAGACTTGTCTTTTGGCTAACCTAAAAAGGAAGATGCACACTCCTGAAGATCTAAGAGATGCAAGGAAGCGAGGGGGAAGGAATGCAGGCACAAACTAATAGGCTGTTGTCCTCTTCTGATGAATACTTGATTCAATTATTTATTCCTACTGTATGACTGGAAAGGAAGGAACACAAAAGGTTTTGAAACTGAACATCATTCCACAGTGGTGAAAAAGTGCAGTGGCTCTGGTGGTCTGGTCTGAAACAGCTGCTTGCTTTTTGCCTGAAACAGAAAATGGTGGTGTGTTACGTAAAAAAAGAAAATTGCTTTTTTTAAACCAACTGCTGGACTTTTTATTCTGCTTTTTTAATGACTGTTTTCTGTGACTGTCTTGCAACTCTGTTTTATATTGGACAACCACAATATAATTAATCACTGCTTTCTGCAGCAAGATAGCACATCCAGGCAAAGACTCCCGTGTTTCCAGGGAACGATGTACTACTGTACGTGTATTACCCAAAGCTGTGTGCCTACAGCAAAGAACAAGATTGGAGTTGGCTTTGATTTTTTGGGGGGGGAGAGGGAGGAGAAGTGGGGCAGTGAGGGTTTTTTGTTGTCTGTCCCCCGTATGCTTATGACTACTTTTAGTTACTGTAGCTGTAGGTGTATTCTCAAAGATCTACCTGTAGGTTGCCCATACTCATCTGGTGCTTTGGCGTGCAAAGTAAATGATTATCAGGTGTCATTTCTGGAAGTATTCCTAATGGCCAAAGAGGTGATGATGATGAGCAAGCACTATCAACAAAAACTATCAGGGCAATCTTTGGGTGTTTCCTGTGCTGATTTTGCAGTGGTAATAAAAGCCCTGCCAAGTGCTTTCATGTGTGTGAGGTGGAGCCTTTAAAGATCAATAGGGTATTTACCTGTCAATATTGGAGACAGGGATAGGCTTGACGTCAGAGGCAGGCAGGGACATCTTTCACTGCACTGTCCAGCCTGACGTTTTGAACCACACCAGGGGTCTGGGTGGGCTTCTTCAGAAGAGTTTTGAATCACTGGGTTCAATGCAGGGGAAATGGATGATTCCCAGCCAGCAGATAGTTCTGTGACTTCTGAATAGGTATTATTGACAGACACATTTCTGTGTGGTTTTTTTCATCTCCCAAGTGGCACACCCTGATAACAGTGTGAACTTGGCAGATCTTCAATGATTGCAAACATTTTGAATATTCACAGTTTATCGAAAGCTGGGTCAATAACTTTTTTCTTTATTCTTAATAATTGAAGTTTTGAGCATACATGGGAAAATATGGATGTGTGGTATACTAATATGAGGTGAAAAACATAATTCCTTTCAATTCTTCATGTATTGTCATTTACCAGAAGAGTGGATTGCACCAGAACATTTGTCTTTGTCTACAGATTATAACGAAATAGCTCATAGAAGTTGATCCTTTTCTTGCTGATCTTCAAGAATCTTTTATTCTTAATTGCTGAACATTGCTTCTCATTGTACATAGCAGTGTCATCCTTCAAACTAGACTTTGAATCAGGTAAATTAGTTGGAGAATGTATTTCCCTGGCTAGATTCTAGTACTATCATTAGTAATACTTCATTGATTACTATCAATATTTCAGTATTTTTCAACAATCCTACGTGGTATAATGTTTTACTGCTGCCTCTTATTCATATGTCAGCTGACAATCAGTAGCAGCCATTGCAGCCTTGATTTTGAAACTCTAAATTGAAATGCAGAGGGCAAAACATTTTCAGTGGAAAAAAAGTAATTATGAAATTAAATTACTACTCCGCATTTGCCTTTCCTTTTTCATTCAGCAGGTTTTGTTTGCTTTTAGAGGATACTGTCATATCTGTTTATTTGTTCATAATTTCCTCTTCAGGTGCAAGGGTAGCGATAACTTTGGGAGTTTGTCTTAGAATAGCTTGATCTTATTCTGTTAATTTTTCTTGTCTCTAGTTTTTGTTTACATAATCTAGAATAGCAGTAATTTTCAAAAGCAAGTTACTAAGAAAAGGAAATGAAAATGTGTGTTTCCAGCTGTCCTTAAGTCCAGAGGGTTTTATATGAGAAGGGTTCCTGTTGTATTCTTACCAACCGGACATAGTGTCAGATAAATCTGATGCAGACCTTTCTCACAATATATAGCCACAAAGAAAAAGGAATGAGGGAAGACAAATACTTAAGAAAATATAAAGACTTTTGGATTCAACCTCCAGAGAAAACTACTGTCACATCTGCCTGGAAGTTCCTTTGTTCTGGCTTGTGATCATGTGAATGTCTGAAAATGACTGATAAAGACTAAGAGAATTAGCACTGTTTACAGGAAAGGCTCAGTGCTCATAAGGAAATAAGGAAGAATTTTCTTTTAAAAATAATTACATCCTGGAACAAAACAGCAAAACAGAGTGTAGCAAATGCAGGGCTTAGTTGATTGTGGAAGAGACCTGTGGTTATTATCCTAGTTTTACCACGACACTTTCTAACGCTTTAAATACCAGTAACCTATTTTCCAAGTTTCTTTCACAATCTCTTTTCCCTTCGTCTTTTTCTTGTGATAGAAAGCAATTCCGTATTGAAATAACTAATTGTTAGAAAGTGTAGGAAAACCAAAGGAAATGCTCACTATCTCTTCAGCCACTGGCATAGTATTGGAATTAGTTTGGTTAACATTTGGGCTAAAAATTATTACGATGATGGGAGTGCCTGGTTGTGTTTTTGTTTGTTTGTTTTTTGTTTTGTTTTGGGTTTTGTGGGTTTTTGTTGTTGTTTTTGTTTTGTATAAACTTGGCACAAGGAAAAAGGCCATCAGTGCTTCCCCTGATTCTGTTATGTCAACTCTAAGCGTTGTGCTGTTTGTAACCTGTGACCATGTTCTGCATGTTCCTACCTTTCTGTTTAGCTAATATGTATGTATTTTGTGCTTCAACTAGAGGAGTTTCTTTGAATCTCCAGCACATTTTGATTTGTCTTTAGCCTTCTGGCACCTCTGCTTGATGGGCATTCCTGTGGATATTCCATAGCAACAGTGTCAAAGAGAGGGCACAATCTTACATTAGTGTTCATATTTATAACCAGCAGTGTTTTTTGTAAACTCACGGAAATGTACACAAGTGTAAGTGAATCTTTAATATTAATGTGGTGTATAAAATGAATTTGTCAGGACTGAATATGCGGATGACAGGATTCATTCCCTGACATTTATTTACAATGTTTTTTGTTTGTAGATCATATTGCTTTTTGACAGTAAACTTGGAGTTGAAAGTAATAGTGATTTATTTTATAATAATAGTAAAATACACTAGAAACAAGAGGAAATTATAAAAATTCAAGTAGAATAAACAGTTCCAGCTTAATATAAAATTTTAGTGAAGTGAAAAGCTGTATTCAATAGGTTTTGATTTAAAATAGTGATTTAAACTCAAACTAAAAAAAAAGGTACACTATATACAAATAGTTATTCAATTTTGTCTTCAATTTTAGGCTGGTAAAAAATTTACTTGGCTTTATAGACATGCTAATTTGGAGTTAGTAATTAGTTTCCAGGCTTGGTCTGTTGCATATTCCTTGTATGTCAATTCATGTTCTTATACATCTGTGAACATCTGTTTTCTTGCTCAACTACAGAACCAATTTTATTTTCTGTTTCAAAAATTATGTAATTGATTAACTACTAAGTTATAACTGAGGCCAGGCCCTCAGTTTCTGCAGAAAGAGCTAGCTATCATTTTTTATCTTGGAAGAATCTATCTAAATAGATCACCCAGGACTAAATGTCAGGTAATGTTCTTTTCAGAACATTTTCAGTTACCAGAATCCCAGAAGCTTGAAGGCCAAGGTTGTGTCAAGGCTTAAATATGAATTCAGGTGTTGTAACAGTGACCAAAACAAGATCTTTTAGTAAAAATATTAGCAAGCATTTCTGTATCTGTCTAATACTCTGACTATGCAGCAGTTTTCATAAGAACTGTTTTACAAGCTTAGGGAATTAATAATATTTTTATTTCCTTGTTTTATAAATACACCTACCATGCATGTTTATTTAGGAGTGCAGTTTATATAAACAGACTCCATACTATGTTAGGGAATGAGGGGAAAGAAAAAGGGTAACTGAGGTTGCCAAATTAGGGAGCTTTTCTTTCATTCATGTCCTTTTAAAGATCCCATGTTGTCAAGATTCTGCAGGGGTTTTGTGGCTGTTGCACTATTCCAGTTGGTATTGGGGAAAACTGGCAACTTTGATAAAGATCTGTCCCTCTCCCCTGTTGTGGTTTTACGTGGGGAACACGGCTTTTCCTAGGGCACTTTCTGTGGTGAACTGAATATGAAACTCTTAAAAGTATGGTAGTATTTTTTTTGCATCTGGTTTAGTAAAAAATGGCATTTAAAACTGCATTTTGTTGGGTGGTTTTTGTTTGCTTGTTTGTTTGTTTTCTTTTAATTCAGATTTCATTATTTAGAAAGTAAAGCTTTCTGTATACGGATTGCCATGTGCTCTAGGATGACTCTGCTTGAGCAAGGAAGTTGGACCAGATGACACGCTGTTGCCCCTTCCAACCTGACTGATTCTGTCATTTGATGGAGTATAAACAATGGCATTAGTGTCACTCCAAAATGTCTCATTCCTATGGACAGAATGTTTAGATGGATGTACCTTATCAAAGCTTTGTCACAAGAATTAATTTTCTTTTACGTGCCTGCTTTGGTCTTTATCTCCTGTGATTTCCTGATGTAGGGTCAAGTATTCTAACATATTTTCTCTTTTCTTCTCATGCTCTCCTGTTCATTGGGAAGCAAACAATGAACTTAGACAGAGTCTCTTACAGCAACACAGCATTGTGTTTCAGGCTCTTGAACTGAAAGGAACAATTGATATTGAACTCTCATTTCAGTTTTACAGGGTTATTCTGCTACTGTGGCTTTTCTAATGGATGTCATAAGTAAACATTTTTTTCTGATACATATAAAAATTCAATAATATACTGGAGGTGCTAAATCCTTTTTGAAGCTGACAAATGAAGCTTTTTAAAAAGAGCATCCTGCCATACCTCTCTGTGTTGATGTATGCTAATGCAATTTTCCACTTTCATTGTGTTTGCACAAAGACATAGAATGGATTTGGGAATTTTGCCTCCACATCACTATAAACTGAGCCAGGTTTTACCAATCACCCCCAGCCTGCATCCATTTGCAGAACAGCAGCTGAGCCTCTCTAGGAAATTAGACTGGCACAGAAAGTAGACTCAGATTACACTAATGAGGCCATTAAATAAGATAAAGGGAGCCTGTCTGACCAGAATCAGGAACTGAAAGGTCTGGCTGTACTTCTTGCTTTATGTCTTTTATATTCTGCAACCAGTTTTCACATTCTGTGTATTTACTTCTGTGGGAGAGTTGCTTTACCTCCCTCCCTCCCCCTTCTTTCCTGTGTCCTCTTATCTGCAAAAAAAACTCCAAATCTTATTCTTTTCCAGCATTTGAGGGAGAAAACCTGACACAAATGGTATTTGCAGGCTAAAAACCTCATGACAAAGCACTAACAGAGCACATTGGCTTTATAAAATCTTCCAAATGATATATCTGATCACTTTACAGAAGGCCTCATTTACAACATAGAAAATTAAAATGCAGTGAAATTACTAATTTTTAAAATAGTTATTAGAAACATCTAATAAAAATCCCGTTGTGTTTATTAGGTCATAGTAGTGTTATCTGTAACAACAAATAAACTTAAAGATCGCTTCAGAATTTTAGCCGTTTTCAGTCAATGGCAAAATGTATTTTAAATTATAGGTTGACATGTTCTTTTCAGCTGTTGTCTGAAGGAAACAATGTTTTGGGCTTTCTGATAGATAAAAACCAGAGTGTACATTTTAAGGATTTGAGAACATAATTTTTTCAAATCCAGGGAAACATAGGCTTGTGTTCTGTACTATGTTATTAATTTGTATCTTGTTAGCTTTTCTCATGATTATAATTGTTGTTATTATTATTATTCAAGAGGACTTTCCTAATATAAGAAGTCTTCTGGGTTTTAAACCGTGATTTAGGATAGCTTAAAGAACTCATTCTGATTAAGTTCCTAAGTCACTTCTGTTGTTCAGGAGGGAAACTTTCAACAGCATTTTTTGGGAGCTGTACTGGTTTGACACCATTTATTGCTGTTTATTTACAGTGGTGACTTGTGTTAGTGATGGCCCAATAATTGAGCATAACACAAGAAAGGAGAATAAAATTTTAATCGCAGACAGGCAAAAACCTATAGCAAATATTCCAGAACTCCACCTGCTACAACATGAGCCAGAAAGTTGGAGGGGCAGATGGTGCTGAAGGCTGATAGACAGCTGGGAAAAGAAACCTGAGCTTGCATGAGGAGAAGGTTGGAATGTGGTGGGTGGAGATCCTGGAGAGACCCAGTGCAGGAATATGGGGAAGCAACCTGGAATAGACCCCTTGAACCTATTTTTACTTAGTGTAGCCTATGAAAGGTAGGTAACCTCAGCCTCCTTTTGAGCTGGATTTTGAACTATCTGCCTTCAAAAGGCACCTCCCAAGCTATATTTTCATCTGATGTCTTCAATCTTGCTTTATGTAAGTTATTATAAATACAATACCAAATTTTTTCAGAATTTACCTTCTTTTTTTCCTCTAGCTGCAGTCGATATAGACTAAACTTTTTTGCTTCAGACACAGCCTGCATGTTCCCTGTGTGGATAAAGCAAATCCAGTGTTTTCTTCTAACTTTCATGAAATCAATCATAATTCAGAATAATATTTTATGTATTAGTGAAAGTTTTGTTGATGTAAAGGAGGTGTTGGTACAGTTGTAGAGATCCCAATACATTGACTTTAATCTGATAGAGGTAAGGCATTCAAGATAACTTTATTTTTAAATCAATTTTACAGTGAAGTTATGAGAATTATAACAAAACTGAACCATGTAACAGTCTAAAGTCAAATATTTATAGCAAGTGGTTCACCTGCATGACTTGGAATAAGTCACTTGGAAATGGCATCATGTACAAACTTGGAGTGATTTACTTGGAGCATTCGGTTGCCTGTGGCTTGACAGATGACACTTGTAAGAGCCAAACTAATGAAAAATCCCATGTATGTGGGGGTGTGCAGTTTGTTTGCTGTGCACAATGGTTATGTGCTTTGTAATATTATGAGCATGTAATTTATTTATTACCATATTAGTAATTAATTAAAATGAACTTATGAGGTTTGAGCAAATTGTGGAGTGGTTCTGATTTGCTGAGGCAGTCTCTCTGGGGAGTAAATGAACTTTGAGAGGATATACTTCAATGGATCAACAGTGGGTTCACTGTGAAAATTCTAGCACCTCGATAGGAAAAGATGAAAGAAACTCTCAATTTCTTTCCTTCCTCCTGACGTTATAATTTTGGGAATCAGACAGTTACATCCTAGAGAGTTTGTGTAGCAAAACAAGTTTAAGTAGTGTATTCAGTTTTGTAACTAATACAGTTATTGGGTAATAAGCACCCTGTGTGAAGAAAGTAAGCTTACCCTTTGGCATGGTTACCCTTCCTTCATGCTCTCTTTTAGCTAATCAGTTCAAGGAAACTTATTTAAAAATACGTGTAGAGATTATTGTTTCATAGTTTATCCTCTGAGTGGCTATACTATGTTATTATGTGGCATCCACGGAGATACTTCTTTTTCTGTTCGTCTTCTAAGTATCAAAACAAGGAGTTAGATGCATGCTCATTTCAATCCACTGATACAAGTAGTATTTAAAAGTTTTGGTGGTTGTGAAGTTATACAGAAATATTATCCAAACATATGAAGATGAATGTCGTAATGTAATTAACCTGATATCATCTTCGGTGTCATAAAAGAAGTGTTTTGGAGCAAGGGTCACCAAGCACATTATCAGTGCTTTGTGATAAAACTACATCAAGTCTTACTTTGCTGTAAATTGGTTTAATGACACATAAATAACAGCAGCAAATTGAAGAAGGAATATGAAGAACTGAGGAGAAAACCCCCCAACACATCGATAATGAAATCTCACAAGACCAAACATCAGGATTTACAAAACCAAATCTGTCCTACAAAGTGGCATAAACACAAAAAATAAGTTTCAGTGGCTGTTAGCATTTGTGTGACTCACAGAAAATATTCATTGAACTCATATAACCAGATGAAAATGTTGAGAGGAGTATTTTTACTATAAATATATGAAATTAGGAAGCACTGATGGGCTGTTGAAGTGAATAACAGATTTAGGGTAGAAGCAAACCTGATATAAACTTGTCTTTCGGTTGTAGAAGTAGTAAACAAACAGAGGAAGCTTTAAATTAGGATTGTTATGGAGAGAATTGGCTACATGACTTATTCAGACCTAACTAGAAGTAGAGTCTTGAAATATTTCTCTGGTCTGGAAAAATGTCATAAAATTCATGTGAATGACAGAAATATCCTATTTGATAGAATAAAAGTATGTGTATATCACATTTCTGAGAATGAAAATCATGTTTTGCACAGTTCTTTGATGCCTTGCCCACAGCAAAAAAAATTTGAACTTTTGTGTTTTCTGTGTTGGCCATTTGATAGAGTGTGATTGGGTTGCTTGTTTGTGAGGACTGAATATCCTGGGTCTGCACTTGATAAATGCATTTTCTAACTTAGAGGAAAAAGGCAGATTGGTTTGCCTATGTGGTTGCAGATTGTAAAAATGGGCTTATATTAGACAAAATTTTCTTTCTTAAGATCAGCTGTAGCATCCTCTACCTTTCGAACGTTTTTTGTTCCTGCAATATTAATATTTTTCAGATATCTTCTGTGAATTGCTATAAATTAATAAATTGGAATAAGAGGTTATTGAAATGAAAATAGGTAGTTTGGAGTAACTTTGCAATTGATATAAGTCATGTGAGTTGAATATAAGAAGTTAAATCCCTACCTGAAATTGAACAGAAATTCAGTCTGTCTTCCGTAAGCATTTGTTTTGGTCTTTAAAATTATTTTCATGAAAAAATGATAGAGAAAGAAATTATTTGTAAATTAAGGACATGGTAAAATGCTTTGCCTAAAATGAGCTGTCCCACTTAGTGCTATTGTATTGGCACAATCTTTTGTTGAGAAGTGTTGAGTAAAAGGTAGCATAGGACTAATTTATTCTGTCTCAAAATAATTAATAATTCAGTAACATTTTAGTTTTTATTGATGTTTAGGAACAGATGCTTTCTAGATTAAACCATTGTCCTAAGAATTTTCTGGATTTGTGTTATAGCTTCCTGCTTGTTTTGCAAACACTTGCAGAATAGTAATATTGAGGTAGCAGTGATAAACCCAGCCTATTTTATGTAGAAACTCTAACAGTCTGAAGGCTGCATCACTGAATAATGACAATAATGCAAATATGTTAATAATGTAAATCTTCGTTTATAGAGTAGAATTCAACAGCCCTGGAAAAAAGCACCCATATTCTTTTACATACAGACATGCACAAAAAAGAGCATAGCAAAGAACATTTATGTAAATTTGCTTATGACTCACCAAATGCGTAACTGCATTTCACTGAACATCTTCACCCAGCTATCATGGTAGTAGCTTCTTATTTTTATTGAAGTTTCATACGTGTGAGACTTAAATGGTTTTTGAGACTTAGTAAGTTTAGTAGTATGGCTCCTTTAGTATGTCAAAAATTTTATTCAAGCTACTCAAATACAGTGCATTTCATGCACCTTAGTACAGAGAACATTGAAAATAACATTGAAAAAAATCACCATTATGTTATGGAATATAGAATAGGAAGAGTTGTGTTGTTTCTATCTCTGAAAAAATATTAAGATAAGTATATTATGACTCTTTAGGAAACACATTTCATTTCCTCATTAATGCACTTTTTTTTCTGTATGATTTGGGTCTAAGCTTGACCATTATTTTTGCAAATAGTAAAATAAACATCTTATAGATTCCTATAGAAAATAGAAACAAAGAGCCCAATATATTCATGCTTTTGTTTTTAGTCCAGTGGACTCGAGCTTAAAACCTCAAACTTGGCGTAAGTGACCCTGATGCTTTTCTCTGTATACATATTAAAAATGTTATTTAAAAGATCATTTATAAATTATTCTTGCTTACTCAGCCATACTCCATAAAATTTTATTTCTGTTTACATTAGTATTGTGTTGTTAATCGTCTTGTTCCTGCCCCCAGGAGTTTCCTTCTGGTGCTGTGCTACTACATAGTCTGTCACAGTTTTTCCGTAATCGTTCAGTTGTAGTTTACATTTTCTGTTCTGCGTGATAGAGGGAGTCTCCATTCAGGCTGCACAGTGTGGTAGATTAGGAGCCTAGCTCTTCATAGTAAGCTGAGAAAAGGGAGGGTTATGTGTTGGGTTTGTTTTTTTTTTAACTGCTGGTGGGGTTTTTAATGTTGGGCCTTTTTCTGTTTTCAGAAGGACTTCTGTGGGGGTTTTGGGGGAAAGGGCTAACAGTTTCTTCAGGTTTCACATTCTTTTTTGTTTTCTGATTTGGTTATTACTACCTCTTAGTTCGTAGTACAGAAGTCATCAAAATTGCAGAAAAGAGACACATTCAAGTCATTAAAGCAATCCATCCTGCATCTAAATTTTTTTTTTTTCATTCTAGTTCTTTCTTGGATAAACTGTGTTCCATGAAGTAATCATATAAGCAGCATCTATTTGTTCCACAATGTTACAAAATTTATATATTTTTAGTACTTTAAAAAAAATCATGACAAGAAAATATGATCACTGAACTCTAACTCAAGATGTGTTGAATAGGTGTGGGGTTTTTTTCCCAAGAATGGGTCGTGATTAGACTGCTAGGGTAGATCAGTCACAGAAGAGATTTGTCATGTGTTGGAAATTAACTTCCTTCAGTTTTGTGCTAACACCAAGAGATGTGCTGCAGTCATTGACTGTGGTGCCTCTAGAGAGAAATGCTGGAGTTCATCCCAGCCCTGAGGGTACCACTTCAGCCTTGCTGAATATGAACATGCAAGTGGAAACATTGGGTTACATTCTGATAACATCTGTAATAACTCAGAAAAACTGCCATAAGGCCCTAGCGGTATTTGGTACAATGAACAATCATGAACTTTTAATTTTACGCATTATAGACCTCTAAAGAGTAAATTTAGCCTAAATGCATAGACAGGCATAACAGTTAGTGACATTTTCAAATGCATGTTTGATAACAAGTAGTTTCTGCAGGCATCATACTCACCTTCTGAGTCTACATGCCTAATGTTGACTAGAAAACTATTTCTAAAGTTTTGTAGAGCCTTTATCCAAGTGGTGAGAACATCATCCAAAAGACTAACCAAATGTTTTGGTATATATTTAAATTCTCTGAGAGGGTTTTTCTGATGGTGGTGGTGTTTTTTTGTTGACATGTTTATTTCTGTCTGTATTGTTTTTGAAGATAGTAGTTGAAACACAAAGTTGCCTGAGTATTTCTTAGACTGCCAAGTGTGCCCCTACTTGTTCATAGGCATGGTGGACTGGTCAGTGGTGTGGAGATGTGCTGAGAAACCTGTTTCATATTTAGCCTGTAAGGGGCAACGTAACTATAACAGGGCAGCAACATGTGTGCTGCTCCTGTTTTGTTTTTATAAGATAGAAGCTGGTCTAATGGCTGTTAGATCTTGCTCTCTTGCCTCTTCAGACTCTAAAAGAGTTTGTGCAATCATCTAACCATTTTAGATAACAACTGAGTGTGTGTAGACTATTTATGTTGTAGCTGCATATATATTAACTGGTGTTTGCATCATTCAGTAAAGACAAATTTTATTATAAGCACCTCAGGGAAAACACATCCAAAAAAGAGCACACAGGTCAGTGTAAGGAGAAAAGTCTGAGAAACAGCCCTAACACCGAGGTCAGGGGAGCAGGAGCAGGAGGAGGGCTGCAGGTCTTAGAGCAGAAATTCCCTGGAAGCCTGAGGGACAGGCCCCATCAAAGCAGGTATTTCCCCACAGCCCATAGAGGACAGTGTCAGAGCAGATACCCACACTGCAGCCGGTGCAGGACACAGCACTGGAGCTGTGGATATTCCTTGGGGGAAGCGGGGGGGGCACACGCAAAACCCACATTGCAGCAATCTTATCCTGAAGCTCTACAGTCTGTGTGAGGGACACATGCTGGAGTAAGGGAAAAACATGGAGAGGAAGGAGCAGCAAAGAGAAACTGAGGGCTCTGACCCCATTCCCCATCTTACCTGTGCCACCTGGGCAAGGAGGAGGTAGGGGTTAAGAATGAAGCGTTGAAGCCCGGAACAAAGAGGCAAAGGGAAAGTTCTTTCAGGATTTGTCTTTGTTTTTCACCATCGCATTCTGTTTTAACTGGCAATAAACTATTTTTCTCCAAGTGAGTCTGTTTTGCCCATGACAGTAATTTGTAAGTGATCTTCCTGTCTTCATCTCAATACCTATGCTTTTTTTTCATTACATTCTTCCCCACTCCACTGCCTTTTGTGGAGCAGGAGTGAAGAGCAGCCAGCCAAGGTCAACTCACCACAATGTTGTGTTGACAAAGGCTACAACTGTCAGCAAGTGGGACTGCATTCTGTTTTGTCTCTGTTCATAAAACTGGTTTATTCTGAAGATACTGCACCCTTGGGTATTAACTGTACTCTCACTATAGAAAGTGTAAATCTAGAAAGAAGTGAGCAGTCAGGGTTTGTTGTAACTTAATGAATTTATTTTTAGTATTTTGAAAATATCTTTGGCCTCAGAGTACTGCAACTTGGAGTAGAGTATTCTGTGCTTTCTGTATAAATCTAACCCCCTTTATCCATCATAACTTCCTTAATTATGGAGATAGTGCCATCAGATTTAAAATTAAAAATCAGGTGTATAGAAATCAGAAGCCCTAAAAGAGAAAGACCAAACTTCAGCCCTGGTGCTTTCTGCTTGTGGCTTTAAATAAAAAATGCTTTTATGTAGTGCCTGTCTAATAGTATAATATGAACATTAGTTTAGCAAGCATAGTATAAACCACCAGATGGAGTAATGTTGCCATGAGAAATTGAGAGTAATAGAAATAGCATGTTTTTTCTTTCTACTTTTGTAATATATGTGACAAGATTTTTTTACTGTGCCAACAATGGATAAATCTATGTCTTAGAAGTTGTAACCATTCACTGCAGTACTTAGCTGTGCTAATACATTTCTTACCTTTTCACTATAAGGTAACAATGTTAGGCTAGAGAAAGTGAGAATGTTTTTCCTTTTTCTTGTTGTGACATATTAACCTGAGCTGTGACAAACTATAAGCAAATCTGACCTTGTGCTCTCTATTTTCTGTTGGGTTTTTTTTTTTTTTCCTGTTCTCCCAGGATCTTCTTGTGCAAGAGCCTAAAAGCATTTAAAATTTGCAGAATGAAAAGATGGCACGGGCAATGCTGGTACCACCAGGACCTGAAAGCTTCTTCTATTTCACCAAAGAATCTCTTGCCGCTATTGAAAAACGTATCGCTGATGAAATATCTCATTGTGACAAAGATGAGCCTAAAGATGATGGTGGTCATGAAGAAGATCACCCAAAGCCAAGTAATGACTTGGAGGCAGGAAAGATACTGCCATTTATTTATGGTGATATTCCTTCAGGAATGGTGTCTGAGCCCCTGGAGGACCTGGACCCGTATTACATCAATAAAAAAGTAAGTATTTTAGATTAAGACTGTAATTAGAACACTCCTATTGAACTGTATAGGGTTAAATGCTCTGGTGGGGAGGTGGTCAGAAGTCCTCATTGAAAGTATTTTGCAGGAGGTGATATCATGTTAATTATTTTAATTATGCTATAAAGACAACTGACTTCAAGTTGCTTAAGTTGTTTGGTTGTGTTTTTTTTAAGAGTTTTATTTTAATGTCTAATGTTATTGTATTTTACTTAGTGGATTTTGCATTAAATGTCCTGTAATCACTTCAGATCTGACTGAAAGTTGAAGCATTAAAGAACTTCCTCTCTGTCTGGATATTGTCTGCTTTTTTTAGGAAACATAACACCTGAGATCTGGTTCATTGCAGTAGTCTTTGGACAAAGTGCTCATTCAGTGATATGCCAAAACAATCACTGTCAAACAGTCCTTGAAATATCATAGAAATATTTGGTTTGCAAAGTGAAAAAAAAAAAGTGTTTTAATATTGGGTCTATGTTATAGGCCCAACATAAACCTATATATATAAAAATTATATATATAAAAGATATAAAAATATATAGAATATATATAAACTCTATAAATGTATATATAAAATATAAGTATATATATTATGTATATAAATTTTCTATATAGAAATTTATGTATAATGACTCAGTTTCTTTTGTAGATATAATGATAACAAAAGAAAAGAGCAAGGTGATTACTTTATGTAGGCGTGTGAAGTGAAATGTCCAGAAAAAAAACAAAGTTGAGTTTACATTAAAAAGACAGTACAAAGTAAGCAGCAAGTGGTTATTTTACTGTGTAAATCAATAAAATGCTTGTTGAATTAAAAACATAGAGAAGGTTCTTGAAATGAAGTACTGGATAATCAACAAATTAGTATCTTGCAAGTAAGAAACTGACCAAAGAGCTGTATTATCTCTGTAAGAAGCAATTTAGTTAAAGCAGGGGTTTTTTCCTAGTACAGAATGCTGAAGATTAATAATCAGGTGTAGATTTTTTTAGTTATTTTAGTTTTTGTTCTCTCAACTTCTAGCAAATGTGAATACTTCTGGCAAATGACCTATTTCTTTTACAATAACATATCACTGGAATACGGAAAGATTCAGTGTTATAACTTGCTTGTTTCCAGATATTAGGCTTTTGGGGGGAATAATCATACGATGTTAAAATCAAAAATGGTTACATGGATGGTACTAGTGAGGAATGCACAGGCAATAAAGGCAGTAAAGCCTTTATAAAACGAAGGCCGTCTCATCTCAGAGGCACTTTTAACATGCTGAAATGGTTAAATATTTACTCGTGAGTGTCCAAAAACGGTTAGTTAGGGCCTTTGGTTTGTATTGCCAGCTTTGATCTAAAGTACAAGTAATAGAACTGCATTAAAATTAAATGTTAGAAGTGACATATTTTTAATTATATTTTTAATGTAATTACCTAATCCTAGAAAATGCTGACATGCAGATTTTGTTTAAGAGCACAGAAATAAAGAATGTGTGGTGTAGAGTTTTCATGTGAAAATTTAGAATCTGATATTTGCTTGTATAATTCTACTGAAAACAAATTTGATGGCTACTTAGATCTGTGTAAGTACAGCCTCTATTAAGGCAAGATTGCTAACATGTATTCTTAATTTCCTATTTCCTATCCCACTTTCCCCACACCCTTTTTGTCTGTTTTTCAAAGACATTTATAGTATTGAATAAAGAGAAGAAAATTCACAGGTTCAGTGCCACACCTGCCTTGTACCTTTTCTCTCCTTTCAATGTTATTAGAAGAATAGCTATTAAGATTTTGGTTCATTCATATCCTTTTCCAGGGGTTTGTTAAAAATTGTTACTGATTAATTTTACTATTATTAACACTACTGGTTTTGGTTTAGTGTGTTCCTGCCTTTAATTCTTTCCTCTCAAAATCAATCAGAGCTAAGATGAGTCACTATAAGCTGCTGATTAAATTTAGAGGAAGTCACTAGTGGGGTTCCCCAAGGTGCAGTCCTGAGCCCAGCCCTGTTTAATATCTTTATTGATGATCTTCATGAGGGATCGAGTGTAGTCTCAGCAAATTCACGGATGGCACCACGCTGGGTGTGAATGTTGACCTGGTGAAGGATATGGAGGCTCTGCAGAGGGACCTGGACAGGCTTAAGGTGGACCAAGACCAACAGCATGAGGTTCAACATAACCAGGTGCCAGGTCCTACACTTTGGCCACAATAATCCTGTGCAGTGACACAGGCTGGCAAGAGCAGCTGGAAGGTGGCTCAGTGGAAAAGGACCTGGGGGTGCTGGTCGACAGTGGCTGAACATGAGCCAGCCTGTGCCCAGCTGGCCAAAAAGGCCACTGGCATCCTGGCTTGCATCAGAAATAGTGTGGCCAGCAGGACTAGGGCAGTGATTGTTCTCGGCACTGGTGAGGCCACACCTCAAGTCCAGTTCTGAGCCCCTCAGTACAAGAAAGACAGTGAGGTCTAGAGAAGGGCAACAAAGCTGGTGAAGGGTTGGGAGCAGCACATGTCCTGAGAGAAGCAGCTGATGGAACTGGGGGTGTTTAGCCTGGAGAAAAGGAGGCTCAGGGGAGACTTTATATTTCTCTACAACTGCCTGAAAGGAGACTGTAGTCAGGTGGGAGTCAGCCTCTTCTCCCAGGCAGCCGGTGACAGGGTGAGAGGATATAGCCTCAAGGTGTGCCAGGGTAGGTTCAGATTGGACATCAGGAGAAATTTCTTCATTGAAGGGCTTGTCAAGCATTGGAATCGGCTGCGCAGAGAAGTGGTGGAGTCACAATCCTTGGAGGTGTTCAAGAAATGACTGGATGTGGCACTTTGTGCCATGGTCTAGTTCTCGAGTGATCAGTCAAAGGTTGGACTTGATGGTCTCAGAGGTCTTTTCCAACCTAAATGATTCTGTGATAGGTGTGTAGCCGTCATTATTATGGAATATCTTTGCATCATTTATGACAGTGATAGTGATAGTAAACTGATTTGTATCATATATAGTGTCAATATTCTATGGCCTGTCAATTCCTCATATTTTATGTTATGCAAATTCAGCTTTTGAAAGGAGTATATTCCTTAACTACAGTCAACATGGTTCAACATGCTCATTATGCTCACTATCATGGCAAACTGTGTGTGTATGACATGGGCTAAGCTTCCAGAATGGATGAAGATTGTAGAGTAAGTATACTTAAATTGGCTCATAATTTTTAAAGTGGTTTAAAAATGAAAAGCAAATTAAGAGCCAGACATTGTCATTTTACTTACCCTTTTGTGTAATACCTTCTGCTTTCTTGGAGTTTGGTCCTAGCTGCAACTCAGAGCAGCAGAGTCCTACAAGCTCTGTGAAAGAACGAAGCTGTGACATTTTTATCTTTTTCTCTGAACAAAACACTGATACTTTTCGTCAGAATATTTGTACAAATTATGTGCTTATGCATTCTCTCTCTTGAGCTGTTCCTTTATAATTAAAAAAAAATAAAACAAAAGAGAAAATTGCCATTCAAGCTGAAACTACTGCTTTTCAGTACAGAAGATACTTTCTATAACCCCTTTGAAACACCTTCATTTTGTACAATGAAATTTTCAAAATAGGACACACCCTCTTTAAAGAAAATACCTCTGCTAGGGATTATTGTTTGACATTCTCAAGTCTGTCTGCTCAGCCTTTTTTACCTTTAGTAAATACTAGGTTTCACTTACCCATGGATTTTATTTCTGACTGTGCTGAAATCTTTATTTGAACAAAAACTATTTTTTTCGTGTTAGTCATGATGATTATTTTTATTATTAGTGCTGAAATTTCAAAAACTTACATGCTAGGAACCACAAAAATATGTTTCAGACAAGATAAAAAAGAATATTCCAGTTATCTTACAGAAAAATGATGGTAAAACAGTCATAGTTTATGTAAGTTTGTAACTGCTATTCCAGTGCATGTACTTATCACTGGGTTTGAGTTATTTTCCTGTGATGTGTCACTGAACAACACAACTTTTGCTTGAATGTTTCTTACAGGTACACTTTCACTGGAATTTATACTTTTGAATTTCTAGTAAAAGTCCTTGCAAGTGGCTTCTGTATAAATGATTTTACTTGCCTTCGTGACCCCTGGAACTGGCTTGATTTTATTGTCATTTCCTTTGCGTAAGTGTATAGTATTTTTTAAGTAAAATGTTGGAAGCTTTTTTGAGCCTGTAATAATTTGTTTTGCTTATGTTAGTTCATTTGAAATGAATTGTAGTTGGGTTGTGCTTCAGTTTTCTCCACTTTAATATTTTACATTAATGTGGCACATAACAGAATTAGTGGGCTATCCCACAGTACAAAAGAGAAGTTACTGGTGAACAATCAATTTTAAGTAGTATTTAAGAAATAAAATCAGGGATATAAATTTCATTTTAAATTTGAATTTAGTGGAATGGTGTAATGATGTGTTTCTTAGGGAAAACTTAATTAAAACAGGAAAATATGCGAGTAAGTTTTTCATTTAAACTTGCTCCTTCCAAAAAAAAAAAAAAAAAAAAAAAAATCTGGATTACAGGTCCAGGTGGGTAGTATAGACTCTGCCTTAATTCTGAGTAACTGTGATTTAATTCTACAGGTATATAACAGAATTTGTAAACCTAGGCAATGTTTCAGCTCTTCGAACTTTCAGAGTATTGAGAGCTTTGAAAACTATTTCTGTAATTCCAGGTAAGAAGTAACTGTGTAAGATGGTGGGCACTCTGTGTCACCTCTGTTTAACTTCGTGGGTGCTGTCATTGTGTTTGTGTGTGGAATGCCTCACTACAGATATGTGACAGAGTTTGTGGACCTGGGCAATGTCTCAGCATTGAGAACATTCCAAGTTCTCTGAACACTGAAAACAATATCAGTCATTCCAGGTGAGAGAGAGGTTAAGCACTGAGGCTGACTGAAATGCCACAGAAGCTGAACTCATGTTTTTAACAGAAGCATCGAGGTTTTAGTATTAATTTCATTTTCATTCCCTTTTCTAATTTTCTAAAACACTCAGCCTCTGAGTTTAATACACTGTTGCATGGGAAACTCCTTTACATAGCCTGTATATATTTCTATTTTGTGATGTCAAGTTTTCTGTCACACATTAAGGATCAAAATTAATTCCTTAGATTTTTCTCTAATTTGAATGTTACTATTTATAAAAGACTGAAAATTTTAGTGTGTTGTAAAACTTGAATCCTAGAGGAATAAGATAATAAAAAGTAGCATGGAAATGGCATGATATATTTATTACCTTATGATGCCTATCTTCACCAAACTCCACCTCCAGTTGAATAGGGTGCATTAGAATGCAGACATTAAAATTACTACTGAGATATAATTGTGCTCTCTTTTTGTTTGCTGTTATAGAACCAATATATATATTGGTATAATATGTATATTGGAATGGAACACTGGCAAAGGTTTGGAGCAAGAGGCATCAAAAAGCAAATGAAATTAACTATTTTCTGTAGGTATAATTTGCATGTATTGAGAGCATAAATTAAAAGTTATTCAAGAGCAGATGCTTTGGAATGTGTGCCATTCATCCTCCTTTATATATGATTTTCAAATTAATTTTTTAGGAATGATGAAATTTATTGGTATCTCTTTCTTTGGAAAATCTTTTTGGGGAAAAAAAGACTTTTTTTATGAAGCTGTGCATGATAATTAATAGTGTTTGCAGTTTAGCTTAGGTAAATATTCAATATTAAAAAAATAAAAATCTGCCTCTGTTTGCAGGTTTGAAGACTATTGTGGGAGCACTAATTCAGTCTGTGAAGAAGCTTTCAGATGTGATGATCCTGACTGTGTTTTGCCTGAGTGTATTTGCACTAATAGGATTGCAGCTGTTTATGGGCAATTTGAAGAATAAATGCTTGTTCTGGCCATCAGAAAATTCAACAGCTTTTGAAAAATACGTAGTTCCATACTTTAATGGTACAGAATTTGACTGGGCAGCATACATTAAGGAAGAAAGTAAGAAATACTGTTGTAACTTGCTAACATTTTTGTGTAAAAACACACACAAGCACAAATTAACTGTTTCATACTACAGACTAAAGGTAAAACCCCATTTAAATAGGATGGCAAAGACTAGGGATTTGTATGTGTTACATCTCAAACTCATGCTGACATGATTGCTCTTTCCATTAACTGCACTTAGAAGTGTATTTATAGGGTTAGTTTGGTTTTAGAATCACAGAATCACATAGGCTGGACAGGATCTACACAGGTCAGACCAATTGCTGCTCAGCTGCTGGTCCAGTTAGAGCAAACTGCTCAGTGCCTTGTCAGGTTGAGTTTTTAGTATCTCTAAGGACTGAGATACCAGAGCTTCTTCAGGCAGCCTGTTCCAGCGTTTGACCAGTTGCTCACTAACTTATTTCAATATCAATTCAGAATTTCCCATTCTCAGATTTTTGCTAGTCACCTCTTATCTTTCCAGTGTGCACCCCTGAGAAGAGCAGTCTCCATCTTCAGTGACTGTCTTTGATGCTATGCTTGTGTGTCGCTTGAAGATCCTCATACATCCCAACCCACCCCACCTTTAGCCTTCTCAAGGCTAAACAAAATCAATTCTTTTTGGCTTTCTTAGTATCTTTAAGATGTAAGACAGAGAAACACTAGATAAATATCAGAGATTTTCCTACTTAAGATGTACTTTTATTATTAGGTGGAGGTTACAAACCAATTTCCTAGACTGAAATACGTAACTCGTTAGGCAGGAAGAGATTCTGTAGGAAAGGAGGTGGTATTCATCTGTAGAACTTGTTGCTCAAGGGGCTGCAAAGGCGTCTTGATCGAGCTGTTTTTCATCAGTTTTAATGTCAGTAGGCTGAAGTGATAACATTCAGACTGGTTCAGAAACACGCAAATACTTATGTTTTGTGTATTTTAAGAGATAACGTCTGTAGTGTTGCCATACACAATGAACTGTGAGATGTAATATAATAACTTTGCCAAAAATTTGGTTAATTTTCATGTGTGAGTTTGTGTTGGAAGTGGATTTACAGGATATTACTCAGTAATTAATTGTAAAGGTAGTGTATATAACTAAAGAGAAATTGATAGAATAATGCTAGTTTTGCTTCTCCCTGACCCAAAAGTGAAGGAAAATACAGTTGCTATAGGCTGAGTTCTGATGAGTTGTATTTTCTTCCTTTTTTAACACTGAATATTAAAGTTCTCTGTTGTTTTCTGTGTTTTCAGATTTTCTTTCTATACTTCTGAAATTTTGAAATGTGACTGTATTTATGTTTTCTGTGGAATCTATCATTTTTAGCTAGTTTATGCCTAAGAAGGGTTGGGAAAGTGGAATGGTGATAGTACTTTGTGGGTAATTTTGGCAGATAGTTTATGTGCTGTAGAACACTTGTGAATTCTCTTTTCAGATATACTATATATATTCTCTATTTCCATTTCCCACTAAGTAGCAATCTAAAAGAAATGAAATTTTCCGGAATGTCAGTTGCTTCTGTTCACTTTGTTGTGAGTCTCTGCAGAGTGCTGATGCAGGCAAGGCTGCTAGATCTTTTTGTGTTTTTGTTATTCCTTTCTCATATAACTGTTCCTAGTACTATACACTCTCTACAGTGCCATTGCAGTATAGTTTCACCGGGCTCATTTCTGGGTCCTTCTAATATTTTTTCAGTGTATCATATTCTGGTCAGCTGTGACTGAGTGTGATGTCCTCTTGTGACTTGTTTTAAATATCTGTGCATTTTCATTTATTAAGAAACAAGGCCAGATTCACTTTTTGAAAATACAGGCACAGATCTTGAATCCACATGCCAAAGAATTGCCGCCTGCCACTTAGGTCATTATCTGAACATTTAAAGTTCTGGCCAGCTCTAAAGCTATTAGGGAAGTAATAGGATTATAATTTTTCCAACATTTTTATAAGTACTGTTCTTTAATGGTAGGATTTTGGCATCACTATATTTGATTTAAGTGTTCAGTTTAGAATCCTCCTATGTTCTTATATTATTTATCCCATGGGCTGTTTCTGACTATTTAAGTACTACCATAGTTTTTACCTTGTGAAAACCAAAGCCTTTGTCAGCTTAAACGGTACGTTGATGACATCAGCTGAGGATGACAGCAGATTGATTTAGTTGAGATTTGAGGTTTTTTTCCAGATTTCTGTCTCTTTTCCAGATTTCAGTTCTTGGCTATCCTTATGGTGAAAAGTTTCTCATTATATCCAGTCAGAACCTCCCTTGTTTCAGATTATGCCCATCGTCTGTCATTCTTCTGCTAAGCACCAGAACTTGTCTCTGTCCCCTTGATAACTTCCGTGTAGTCACTGAATGCTTTCTACCAGCTCCTCCCAGAGCCTTCCTTTTGCCAGGCTGAACACGGTCAGGTTCCTTGGTCTCTCCTCACATGGTGAACGCTCCAGCCCCCTCACAACCTTGGTGACCCTCTGCCGCACTTGCTCCCTGTTACCAAAGTCTTGCGCTGTGGGACCAAACCTGAAAACAGTTCTCTAGGAGAAGTCTGATGAGTGCAGAGCTGAGGGGGACAGTCACTTCCCTCACTCTGCAGGCTGGGCTTCTGTTCACGCAGCCCCGGAGGCTGTTCACCCTCCAGCCGGCCAGGGCACACCAGCGCTCAGCCTCACCTTGCTCTCCGTCCAACAAAAGTCTCAGGGCACTTTGTGCAGAGCTGCTCATCAGCTTGTCAGTTCCCAGCCTGTGTCACTGCAGGGGTTCTCCCTTCCCAGGTACACAGCTGCATTCGTCTTTGCTGAATTTTACGTGTCTCCTGTCAGCCTGCTCCTCCAGTCTGCCTAGGTCTCTCTGAATGAGGCCTACTCCTATGAACTTTTTCCTTGATTTATTATCATCTTTTTATCTATATTTTTTCTCTTTTTTTTTCTTTTTAATTTTATTTTGAGGATAGCACAATTGTTAATAATTATCAACAAAAGATATTTATGTATTTATTTATGAAGGTTACCACCTTATAATTAAAAGAAAAATTTTGTGAAGTGGTTTATAGTTCCGCAGCTGTTACTGTCCTTGGAACATCCATCTTCATATTTTCAGTCACAGAATGTCCTAGTTAATATTGCTCTGACTTCAAAATTGTCAGCCAGTATTAGAAATGGTTCCATTTTAAATGAGATAAGCTATAATTTTCTGATTACAATCTACCTGCTGAATAAGAGAAGAAGTTTTAAGTTTTGCATTTTCTTTCTCTCATTTATTGGAAAGATATCCAGTGTGCAGTGGCTCGAGAATATGGAATTTATGCTGTTTACATTGTTCTAGGATTTTATGTTTCCACGGTGTTTTTATTTTGTTACCTGGAGAGGTTGTGGATGCCCCATCTCTGCAAGTGTTTAAGGCCAGATTGCAAGGGGCCCTGATCTAGTAAGTGGCATCCCTGCACATGGCAGGGGGGTTTGATGATCTTTAAGGTCCCTTCCAAATCAAGGCATTCTGTGATTCTGGGATTGTGCCAGTATTTGAGCCCATTATTGGGAAAACATAGATGGGAGTTTATGGACATTCAAAACATGATGATTTGAACACAGGTTCGTCCTTAAAAAAAAACCCAAAACAAAACAGCAACTCCTTCCATTTGTAAACATGTCACTTCCTTTTTTTTCTTTAGGTCATTTCTATCGCCTAGAAGGAGCAAAGGATTTTCTGCTTTGTGGCAATAGCACAGATGCAGGGTAAGGTACACTGGAAATGACATGTCTAAACATGTAAAAAATACCAGCCTAAACTTAGATATTGCATTATCAATAGCTTAAGAACATACTTCTTTATGAAATTTCTCAACTCTAAAATAGGCATGGGGCACTGAGATTTATGACCAGATTTGGGGAAGACATCTTCAGGTTTCTTCTGTCTGGGGACTGCATGCATGACATTGTCTTGCTCTCTCTTTGTGACAATTCTTTGTAACATAATCACATAATTCTACATGCTAATGGTATACCAGTCCATCCCTTGGTTTTGGTTGGTTATGGCTTTAAAACATGTATACTTAGACTACTTTGGTAAACATTTAGTTTATATAAGTAACTCTGAAATAATTCTATGTATCTGTAAGTACACATCAAATATACACACACATATATGAAAAGAAATCTTTATAGTGTTTTTCTATAGAGGTTTTAGAGGCAAGAACCTTTTCTGTCCTTCAAGAATAGACTCATAATTGAAACAGTGTGCCTACAGTTGATATCAAAATTGGATCACTTACTCTCAAAACTGGTATGTACGGTTTCAGGAGATAAAAACATCCCCATGCTGGTTATTTGTGGTCGAGGAATTGGTAGAATTTGTTAATTAGGCTTACTAATTCACAAATATGAAGAAATCCTGAGATCTGGTGTGCCAGCCTTGCTGATAGATGAACTTCAGCATAAAATATGTATGCTTTCTTTTTTCTGCATGGAAGTATCTGCCTCTTGAGATCTCTGTGTTAAGTAAATACGTTGTTTTAATTGAAGAGGTAATTGCAGAGCTAATACCAAACTGTTGGGTATAAGTTTTATTTTGTGTATAATGAAAGGGGGTAAGAAGAAATATTTTCATATACTTCTTTGCTCTTCCTGTATTTTTCTTTAAAAAACACCCTTTTAATTTCCTCACTAATTTTTGAAATGTCATAAGCCATAAATAGCAGCACCCTTCACAGACGAAACTTCCTTAGAAGCTCAAGGCACAACAATTAAAAAAAAAAAACAGTTATATTTGTGTATGGATTACTTTACCTCTTTTTCTTCTTTTTTTGCCTCCTAGTAAATGTCCAGAAGGATATGTATGTGTGAAAGCTGGTAGAAACCCCAACTATGGATATACTAGCTTTGATACATTCAGTTGGGCTTTCTTGTCACTGTTTCGACTGATGACACAGGACGGCTGGGAAAATCTTTATCAGTTGGTGAGTGTGTAGTAAAAATTGTGATTCATGTCTTATTGGCCCCAAATCAATCATGGGAAGGCCATTCTTGTTGATATTACGCACCACTACTGTTGTTAACAATTGAAAATCATTAAAGGAAGCAAATTCAATTGCAGAATTGAGACATGGGCACTTGTTAGAGAGCCTTATATGACTTTTGAAGAGGTCCACGAAGGCTTTTTTGATCCTTAATGTAATTTTTATAGTGTATATTAGATTTTGTGCTGCATGATAAGATATTTTCAAAAATGTCAATATTGAGTTTAAACTGTAAAAATACTCTGTTACAGCAAAATCTGAATCTTAATTTCTGTACTTTTAGTCCTGTTTCTGATAACTAAGAATGCATGTCTTGATATAAATTAATTTTTCTAAATATTTAATTTAATAATTAATTTTCTAAACAATGGTGACATTTTTAATTGTTTTGTTTATTTAAATGGAAAGTATGCTAATATATGGTAAACATTCTAAGCATGCAACCTGTGCTATGTGGTTTATATTAATAGCTCTGATCCCACATCCTTTTCAAGGTTACTAGGCACTGAAAGACGTTTGTCTCAGAAAAGAATGATCCTAAAACATGTTTTCTAGATACATGAATGCTCCCTTTATTTTGATAACTTTGTAATTCAGAAAGCTCATATGATCTTACTGTAGAAGAAAAACAACTCGCTTTTCACTTTTCAAATTCATTAATGCTTATGAACTGCAGAACTGATGCATGTCTTCACCAGATGGATCATTTCTCCTCTCCTCCTATAGACGCTACGAGCTGTTGGCACATTGTACATGATATTTTTTGTTGTGGTGATTTTTCTGGGCTCCTTCTATTTGATTAACTTGATTTTGGCTGTGGTTGCCATGGCCTATGAAGAACAAAATCAAGCAACTATCTTTGAAGCAGAGCAGAGGGAGGCAGATTTCCAGCTGATGCTTGAACAGCTGAGAAAGCAGCAGGAAGAAGCTCAGGTATTTTCTAACAAGAGTTTGGGCTTTAGTGTATTCCTCTGCATGCTATTTGTTAAAACAAATAATTAAATTCACGTATTAAAAAACCCCAACTCTTCAACATACTTCACAAGTACCTTAGATCATTTTTTCTGTGGCTCTTTATTGTTTTTTAAAGGTATAATGTATAAAGCATTAATAAATTTCTGAAATGAGAATAAAAAGTACTCTCCAAATCAGAATAATAGTTTCAAAATAAATATTCTTATCTAGGGGTAGTATCTAGTAACCTGTCGTGATCATTTTCCAAATTCTCAGCTTAGAAATACTTTCAATACTTGTCAAGCCTTTATTAGAGTGTACAATATTTTTATCCATAAATTTCTGACTAAATTTTGCTACTTGTGTTACTAGCAGTGAATCAAAGACTGGAAGCAGTACCTCAAAGTTTTTTTCTTACGAGCAGATTAAGGAAGCTGTTACTTACAATAAAAGTTAGGATTGGTTTGCTAAATTAATACAGACTGAAGTATGACTCTGTTTAACTTTTTTTTTTTTTACCACTGCATTCACTCTAACTAATATTTTTATTTTCAAATATTTTATGGCTGTGGACAGTGTGGTCTCTCTCAATCATATGGATGCAAAGTAGAACTCCATTCATATTAGAGAATTTCATTTGATATAAATCTTAGGAATGAGGGCTATTAATCTTAGAACAAGAGATGTATTTTTCTTTAAAAAATTGTAAATTTTTAAATTAAATTAAAATTAAATTAAATAATTTCTATGGCAGGCAATAGCAGCAGCCGCAGCAGAGATGACTGAGTACAGTGGTGAAAGTGGGATTGCTGGACCCTCAGATACTTCTTCAGAAGCATCCAAGCTTAGCTCAAAAAGTGCCAAAGAAAGGAGAAACAGAAGGAAGAAAAGAAAGCAGAGAGAGCTCTCTGGAGAAGAGGATGACATAAAGCTTCCAAAATCTGAATCAGATGGAAGTATCAAAAGTAGAGGTTTCCGTTTTTCTTTTGATGGGAACAGACTTACTTATGGAAAGCCATTTACATCGCCTCACCAGGTACTGTGATTAGTGCAGTTGTTGTTTTTGAAACTTGTGACATAAACATGTATTTAGGACCTAGTGGGTCTTAACACACACAGAAGCCTTGCGTTTTCTTAGTTAATCTAAAATAGAAATACCTTCTTAATTCATAAAAGGAAAATTAAAGTATAATGTATGAAGGTAGAAGACTAAGGGTACTGATATCTTTTAATGTATGATCTATGTGGATCACTAGAATTTCTACAAATCTTGATTTTTCTCTTTGAAGCAGATGAAAGTACTATGGCCTTATACATGTTAAATTTTTTCTCTCCAGATATTGTTTTAGGTACACTGTACATTTACCCATTCAGATGACTTTCGTCTCTAATGCATCTCTGAGATCTGCCTGAGGCCCTGCATTAAAGATAACACTGACAGATTCCTGGGGAATATAAGTTACTATCTTTTAATACATAGACATGCATTTTGTATATTTGAAATCTTCGAATGGTCAGTTTTTTATGTTTCCTTTGCAGTCTTTGCTGAATGTTCGTGGCTCCCTGTTTTCTCCCAGGCGTAGTAGCAGAACAAGCCTTTTCAGTTTTAGAGAATACAGAAGGGAGAGAGGATCTGAAAATGAGTTTGCTGATGATGAGCACAGCACATTTGAGGATAATTCGAGCAGAAGAGGTTCTCTGTTTTTGCCGTGCAGACACGGTGAACGGCGCAGCAGTAACATCAGTCAGGCCAGTAGATCATCAAGAAGGCTGACAGCATTTCCAGTGAATGGGAAGATGCAGAGTGCTGTGGATTGCAATGGAGTGGTTTCCTTGGTGGATGGACCACCGGGTCTGTTGTCGCCTACTGGACAACTTCTGCCAGAGGTGATAATAGATAGACCGACAACTGATGGCAGTGTAAGACAGCTTTAAATTACTCCAGGTTTCATGGCCTTTCTTTTTTGCACCAGACAATGTTTTAATGTAATTAAATTGCTTTGAAAATTGATGAGAAGTTGTGAATGCTTTTGCAGATCTTACTATAATGAAATGGCTTTGCAGTGATTCAATCAAAAGTGAGTAGCTGAAGCATGAAAACGAATGAGAACAAAGTAGTATGTTTTTTATATACCTGCAAGGCAAGGATATGCATGTTTAGTGAATCGAATGAGTAATCTTCCATTGCTAAATCTGTTTTAGAACTCAGAATAGGACGCTCAGCCTTCTAAAATTTTCCGTAAATTATTAAATTGTTTCAATTTTTTCTGTCTTTCTTTATGGTTTTAGCCTCCCTTTAAAAGTATTTCCTAATTCTCTGTCAGTAATCTGCTGGTTTTCTGCTTTTCTCTTTTGTCCGTATATTTGGTATTGTGCAAATGTAGCATAGCCTTTAAGACTATGTTGACATTTTAGAGGCGCTGGAAGTGTTTTTTTGTCCTGAGTCTCAGAGATTAGCTGAGTTTCTCACTGCCTAGGATCAGGGTATCATTGGGAAAAAAAAAAAGGAAACCAACAACAAAACGTGAAAATTTATCCATTTGCCCCTATGCCCAGTTTTTCCTTTTCCCTCAGTTTGCTTTAGAAATGAACCACAGACATCCATAAGAAACCATATTTTATTGAAATAGAAATTCTTATAGGGATCACAGCACCTGAAAGTACATCAGCCAGGTTTTGTACAGTTATCAGCCAGAGGCTTTACAGTTCTAATCTTCTTGTGGTTTATTATAATTTCAATTTCATGCATTTATTTATTGATTGAAAAAAAATCCACCTATCCTTATGCATTAAAAACTTCTTCAATAATAAAATTATAACACAGCTTTCTTTTTTTTAAAATAAAATAGTGTAAAACAAATGTTCATTTTTGGGGTAAATTATGTCACACTTACTTTATTTCTTCAGTTGAAATTCATAGAATAAATCAGAGCTGATAGCTATTCAGTGTAGAAAATATAATTTAAAGAAGTTTTTAACGGGTATAGAGATCAACACTCATCTATAAAAATTAATTTATGGAATAATTGTTGCTGCAGAAACAAGTCCTACCATTAATAGTTTGTTATAAATATCTTGTGAATGAACTAGTTTAAAAGTGGAATATTAGTAGAGAAAACATGTAACTGGGAAATGGGAGTTTTTCGACTCCGGTACTGCATCAGTCTTGCTTTGTGTCCTTGGCTGTGACCCCTTCCAAAATTTGTTTGTGTCCAGTGTGGAATTAATAGTATTTAACTATAATGCAGTGGTAATATAGAAACTAAATATTCACATTTTTTTTTTAGGGCTTTGTAAGTATTAACAAAATAACCCATGGTATTTCTAAGATGAATTTAATTTATACCCCTCTTCTTTTTTTGTTTTTCCTTTTTTTTTTTTTTAACAGAGCACTACTACAGAAATAGAAATAAAAACCAGGCGTACAAGTTCGTATCAAATACCAGTGGAGTTGCTGGAGGATCCCAATGTAAGGCAAAGGGCCATGAGTATAGCTGACATTATCACAAATACAATGGAAGGTGTGTGATAACTGCAGGAACTTTCTTGATATAGACTTGCTTGAAGGTACTATATCACAGTGCAAATACAGAAGGGAAAAATATGTAGCCATTGCAAATAAATTGAAGAGTAGGAAAAAAATGCCTGTACATAATGAACAAAGAAGGTAAAGAACATGATCAGCAGGCTAAAAAAAAGCTCACATTGTAATTAAAATAGATAATGTGGATATGTTTTATACTAGTTATTAATGTTTAACAATGCAGTTGTTGGAAGAAATGCCTTGTGATAACTTTTCCCCTACCTGCACTGTAATATATTAAAGAAAATTAAAGGCCAGGCCTTAGTTAATAAGGAGAGGGAAATTTTTAGTAGGATTACCTGGAATGATTACTAGTGAAAATCTTGAAAAAAGCCTGAATAATTTTCAAAAACCTATTTAGGATGAAATTAAGCTTATTTTTCCTAAAAATTAACAATCAGATGTTTGAGAGGACTGTGAAGTTGAAAGTGTTACTGAAAAAAAATAAATCCCTAAATGTAAGCATAGGAGGTTTTTTGTTGTTTTGAGGGGGGGGTTGGAAATGAGATTATATAATATTAAAAATAAACCAGTTTTTCAATTATTAGCTCAAAACTCCTGAGGTTTTCCTTTTAGTCTTCCAAAACCTTTTCAGCCAGGAAACAATAGTAAATTCCTGGAAATCTGAGGAGTTTACTCCAAACGTCCTTAGTGGTTCCAGGTATAAAGATTAAAGATTAACATGAAAAAGCAAAAAATTATCTTCACTTTCTCCAAAACTTGTTCACTATAAGTTTCCTTTTTTCCCCAGAACTTGAAGGATCCAGACAGAAATGTCCACCTTGCTGGTACAAGTTTGCTCACACTTTCTTAATTTGGGATTGTTGTAAGCCCTGGTTAAAAGTAAAGAGTGTAGTTGAATTTGTTGTTATGGATCCACTTGTTGATCTGGCTATCACTGTGTGCATAGTTTTAAACACACTATTTATGGCCATGGAACATTATCCAATGACTGAAGATTTTGAGAATGTACTTAAAATAGGAAATCAGGTAAGTCCTTCAATCTATATCACTTGATACAATTGGAACTTTGTGTCTCTTTGAAATAGAATTGCTTTTATTGTTTTTATTATTGTCCCATAAAATAAATGTTAAAGATTTAATTGTACTAAAAATACCATTTGAGATACATTGTATGTAAGAGTTTGATTTCTGTATTAAAATTTCTTCAAATAGACTTTTCAACGACCAGAGTTTGAAAGAAAAAACTGAAAGAAATCTGGCTTGGTTTTGGTTAGTATTATAAAAATAAAGTAGGAGCCAAATTAGATTCTTTTAACTGCAGGTACCATTGATAACACAAGAAAACTTGAACGCTATTTTGGATTATTATTTTTCACTGCTATTTTTGTGTGTTGATTTTGTATTTTTGTGAAGAATGTTTATCTGACTGGTCCATAACAATTTGGAAGGCAGAGAATGTATGACTTGTAAGAGTATCTTGATACAATTGGGTTTTGTTCCCTAGTGGACAGTCTGTATGTCGAGTTTGGTGAGGTTTTGTGATCATGCCTGTGTGATTCACCCAGAAAACTCCCGTTTTTTTCCTTTCCTATGTAATGCAGTAGCTTGAGCTGTGTGAGTATAAGTGTTCTTTAGTGCTAAGAATTTGTGTGTGCTCCCAGTCAGCTAAAATGTCACTGCAATACTGACATAGTTTCAGCAGTTGTTTTTTTGCTTTTTGGACCGTGTAGCACTACCTTTTAAAGAATGCTTCTGATTTTTTTAAAGTTTGCTCATCTTTCTAGTAAAAGATAGTAATTTATACAGTTTTTTAGATACTGGTGATCATACATCTACAGTAAATACAGTGACTTTATTTCAGAGGTGTTATTTGCCTGCTGCTTCGGAAGACATCAGAGACACTCAGAGTCAGAAAGGAGTTTTACTTCAAACATGACCCTTGGCACAACTGACCTTTTTTTGGCAGATAGAAAGAGAAGATGTGCTTATCTCTAAGTTCCTGTATAGACTTTGTTAATAGCACATTCTTCCAGTTTATGACCAATTCATGTTTTTCCACACACCTTTGTTAAAACAGCTTCCATTTGTCAAGAGCAACTGTTAATTACCTTGCCGGGAAAAGTTCCCTTATTTAGATGGAGAGCAGGTATGAGAAGCAAACCAGAGGCCTGTTAGGAATAGTTTGATCTTTGCTAGTCACTAAATGTGTCTCAGGTTTAACTGAAAATATGGGTTTATACTACAGCTCATTTTGATGTAGCCACTTACCTTCTCTGTGGGATTCAACTTGTGATAATTTTCCTTACTGACATCCTGCTGTAAGAGGGATGCTAATTCTTACTTAAGTTGTTCTTTATCTACTGGTTCAACTGATTAATGTTTATCTATAAAGTAACAATAAACATTCTTTCTTCAGGTTTTTACTGGAATTTTTGCAGCAGAAATGGTTCTCAAGATAATTGCCATGCATCCTTTTTATTATTTCCAAGTTGGCTGGAATATTTTTGATAGTTTTATAGTTACTCTTAGTTTGGTGGAGCTTTTTCTGTCAAATGTGGATGGATTATCTGTTCTCCGATCATTCAGATTGGTAAATAAAGTATCTGCATTAATTAATGAATTTGTATTTGTATTTCAACTGTACTCAGACCCTTTTTAGTATTATGCGTGTTTTTTACTAAGTGTCACAGGATATCTCTGCAAGCATGTTTTACAAAATTATTTATGCTATCATTAAATACTATGTGCCATTTTATGGTTCAGAAGCCACTAAATACTATTTTAAGGGCAAGAGCTGTAATTTTATTATAATTGTTTTAACATGGATGGGTAAAGCTAAGTGAAATGTATAATTTTTTAAGTATATATTGAGATATATAAATAAATAACACAATTCTAGTCTTGTTGACTTCCATATATGGAAGCAGCAAAGAGGCTAGAGATGTTCTTTTAAAATGTTGAAATTATAAAATTCATGGTTTTAAAAAAAATCAAAAAATTGATTTTTCTTTTCTCCTTAGAAAAAAAAAAAAAGCTTTATTGCATTAGAAAAACATTTTTGTTTTAAAAATGAGAAATTATGTTTGAGACATTCTTTCTCTGTGTTCTTTTTTAATTTTGCATTTCTATTTTTCTTTTATCTGAAATAAAAAAATTAACGCATTTTTATTTTGAGTGGGTTATGGGTAAGAAAGAATATTAATTACACTTTTTCCGCTTCATAAGTTGAAATGTTTGACTTGTATATTGTGCTTTGCTCTTATTTCCAGACAGTGGGCATGTCTGATCCTTTTTTAATTTATTGGAGGCAATATTCCTTTGGAAGACCCCATTCTTTGCGGATTTCAGAATCCTTTCTTTTCTGTCAGTAGAATTCTGTTGAGCTTTATTACTTTATAATTAATTTCGGCACATAATGGTTTAGATGTGTGCCATGTTCAGAATTCACTGTCCAAACAAATACAACCCCTGTTCTATTTTTTTTGTGTAGAAAAGAATACAGATACGCTACACACACCAAAAAAAAAAAAAAGTCTAAAATTTATTAGGTTTTAAACAGGCAGATTTTATGAAACTCGTAGCTCTGTGTAAGTTTTAGTTGTTGGAATCATGTTGAAGTTTATTCTTTTTGCTATTGTTGAGAGTCAGTAGTTTATACTGTGCAGCTATATCTATAGCATTTTTGTAACAAATAATGCTTCTGTATTTTTGTTTTTCAGTTACGAGTTTTCAAGTTGGCAAAATCTTGGCCAACTCTAAATATGCTGATTAAGATTATGGGCAACTCAGTGGGGGCTCTGGGGAATCTGACCCTCGTGCTGACAATCATTGTGTTCATTTTCGCTGTGGTTGGGATGCAGCTCTTTGGGAAATACTACAGCGATTATGTCTGCAAGATCTCTGAGAATTGTAAACTTCCACGCTGGCACATGCATGATTTTTTCCACTCTTTCCTGATTGTATTCCGAGTGCTGTGTGGAGAGTGGATAGAAACGATGTGGGACTGCATGGAGGTTGCTGGCCAAGCCATGTGCATTACGGTCTTCATGATGGTCATGGTGATTGGAAACCTGGTGGTATGTAGCCAAAATAATTTTAGAATTAATTTAGAAAAAGAATGGTACCAGAACCAGTAATTATTTTTCTAAGCATTATTAAGTGGGGGGTTTAAACATGATTTGTATGATTTTGAATTTGTTACGAGTGTGAATTCTGAAATAGAGTTGTCCATTTGTTAGATTTCTGATCCTCTATAGAATCCTCAGCTTGGAGAATGGTCTCCCTTGGGGGTTTGGTTTGAAATTCAAGTGTGGGTGTGAGAGTGCAGCACCATGTGTTCAGGTTTTTGTGGACTACTCCTGGTTACTTAGAGAGGGAGAGAAGAATAAAAGCACTCCAAGTGTTGGGCTTCCAGGATGGCCTTTGCTGTTTGTAGAAGAGGCCTCCCTACCTGATTGAGGCATCATTTCCAATTACCCATAGCCAGGTTATAAGGGTACTTTTTAAAGCTTTTTCTGCTCTCTCCTGTCTAAAAGACTGCTTTAACATTCATAAGACTCTGAAATGTATGCCATTTTGAGACCTCCTTATTGCACAGCCAGCACTTTACACAAATGGTGTAAAGAAACTTGAGTTAGAAGGCAGTTGTTATGCAGAAAAAAAACAGATTTGATTACTTCAGCCTTTCTTTCACTTCTTCACCTTTTTGCTTCCTATTCTGTGCTCTTTACAAATACTTTTAAAGTAGTCTGTATTATATGTGTTTTGATTTTCCCCAGAGGAAAGCATCATATCTGCACCAGATTGTACATAAATGCGTGTACAGTTCTCTTTTTAAATAAGTTTTATATTTATTAACTCACCAGTATTTAAGACTTTAATTGCTCTGCCTTTCTTAATGCCTTCTGAATCTTCCTTTATTATTCTACATCTCTTCTTTAAACAACTGTCAGTAGCAGAAGAGATTTTGAATTGACCATCCTGGAAGCATCCTTATGAATAAAATTTCTAACAGGAATAAGTTAATTATCTTTAAACCAGGCCTGCATTGCTTCTAGTTGGACAGCCAGTTGCTTCAGTATTTTCTAGAAGTCTGTTGTCTTACAATGGATTGACTTGTGAAGCTTTTTGACCAAAGAAAACCTCCTCCTTAAGTAGTTTTCTAAACCAGAAGTTAGAACTTTGTGCAATGAAGAATCCACCTCTGTGAATTGTCCCACAGCGTTTACTGTATATGGATTTTATTCCATAGCTCTTGTTGAATTTCTTACCTGAGCAGACATGCCTGCTGTATGTTCAAGGCTGTTTTATCCATTTATCTTTCTGTGTTCCCAACACGTAGTTTTACCCTGTTGTCTTCCAAGTTGGTAGAAAAGGTTTCAAGAGCTGGTACTCTGCTGCTTTGGCATCTGAGTCCTGGGCTCATGTAACTGATATATGTTCTAGGTTTTGTCCAGCTGTGGGAAGAGGATGACTTGGGGTTAGAAGACAGAGTGCACTCCTCATTTTTTAAGTTGCACACAGCAAAATATTTGTGTGACTTTGGACTAGCATGTAGGAAATGTGTTTTCTGCATAGATCAGTTGTGTCTTCTGTTGCAGAGTGCTTCGCTTTGCCAGAGCAGCAAATGTGTTGAATCTGTTCAGGCAGAACCAAAGAATTCTTCATTTCTGAACTTGTAGAAACGTGAGCAGAAAAAGAATTTACAAGTTTCAGCAATGCAAAACCACAAAACCCCCTGTGTTGAGGTATAGGGCAGGTGTTGTGCTTCAATTGCATTTGCATTTTATTTTCTGTGTAACTTCCAGTATCTCATACTGTGAAGGAAAACATGAAACCTGTGTTCATAGTGGGTTTGTAAGAAACATGTGAATGAAAACGGAAGAAATTCAGCTCTGTTCTCGTCTTTTTTTTTTTTTTTTTAATTAGGTGTTGAACCTTTTTCTGGCCTTGCTGCTGAGTTCATTTAGTTCAGACAATCTTGCTGCTACGGAGGATGATAATGAAATGAACAACTTGCAGGCTGCTATTGCAAGAATTCAGAAGGGAATAGGTTATCTGAAAAAAAAAGCAGGTGAATGTATCCGAAAGTCTTGTTTGGGAAAACAAGCTGCTGTAAATCAAAGAACAGCAACAAGTCAGTTGAATGATTGCATTTCCAACTGTACCATCACTGAAATAAGGATAGATACGAATTATCACAAAAATGAGAATGGAATGGCCACTGTTATCGGTGGCAGTGATTATACATCATTCATAAACAACCCAAGCCTTACTGTTACAGTACCAATAGCTGTTGGAGAGTCTGATTTTGAACATCTAAACACAGAAGAGTTTAGCAGTGACTCAGATTTGGAAGAAAGCAAGGAGGTAAAATTTAAATATTTTATTTTTTTTATGAGCTAATTATACCAATTGTATTGTTTCTTTGTATGATACTTCCTCCTTAGGAATGGAAAACAGCTGTAATTTGATATTGTTGGACTGTACTGAGAGTGAATAAACTGAAGTGGGCAAGTGGAGCTCAAGAGAGCTGGAAATCCAGGCAGAACTGTATAAACATACACGAACCCATTTATAAAAAGATTTTTGAAAAAACACTCTCTTACAAATTGTTAGTTAGACAGACAAATTAGTATATATGTACAGCATAAACAGTAAAAAGACTGGGTTTTTTTATTTAACTGTAGTATTTCTGTGAAGGAAGGATGAAAGAAAATTGATGTTTAAAAATACTAGAGAAGATATTAATATAGAATATTAATACCCTTTTGGGAAAATCAATACTACTTTTACTGGATAAACTTAACAGAGGTGGTAACTGAGGCTAATGAGAGTTCTGAAGTTAAAATGATGGGGAATAGCCCAGGGAACAATGTTAGGAGTATAAGGTGAATACATCAATTAAAAACTGGTGTGAAGAAGTAGAATTACTGAATGAAAAAATACTGGTTTCTTGCCTGTTTGTGGGAGTTTTGAACCAGTCAAAGACAACTGCCTGACTTTAAACTCGGTCAGCTTTAGGGAAGTAGTCATGTGTCAGCAGCTGTAGACTGAGGGGGGAAAAGCAAAATTATGGATTTCAGCAGGATCCTGAGAGACACTGAAAATTCGGATTGCAATCTGTGGCTCAAGAGCAGACTGTGTTTGGTATCAATACCCCTGGCACCTGAAGACTTGAGGACATTAATAGAGTATCACTGATTGTGTAGACAGCTGTACTCCAGCCTGGATTATTTTGGATTTTGGGAGGAGATGCCTGTTTGTTTGTTATTTTGGGGAGGGTTCAGTTGATTGTTTTGGGGAGGTTTTGCTTGGTTGTGAGCTTTTTAGGGGTTTAGTTGTTTTATTTTAAATGGGTAATTAATTTGCCCACATAATTTCCAAATTGTAGAAAATAAGTTTGTTTCAGAAAAATGTAGTGAAATTGCATTTAGAAAGGTATAATAAGATACTCTTAAGGTTTCTTTTATTGTAGAGTGCAGTGTTCAGTAGTATTACGCTTATTTTTGCTATTTCACCAGCTCATTCTCTGATAATTTGTTCCATCTACTTTCTGGAGATTCTGCTACTTCATATATTATGTCAACCACTCTGTTGAGAAGACCGTGGATTGTTAAGAGGCCTCTTTAAGACAAAGCAAATAATATTCATAACTTCTTTAAAAATCTGACCAAAGGATACTGGACTTAGTGTTTTAATAAAATTTGTTTTTTGTGAAAGGAATATTTAATGAATCCAGGTAATTTACTCTTGCTCTGATAACTGTATTAAATCTAACTCTTACCCGGAAAATATTCTTCAGTTGAAGACACCTGTTTCTTCACTATTTTATATTTAAGTATTGGGTGACAAAATCTATGCCTTCTCACCTCAGATACTGAAGATGAAACGTAAGCACTAGCTGTTTATATGATACTATTATCTAGTATTAATTTTAACACACTCAAATTTGGAAAAGTGGCTGGGGACTGGTATAGTTGAAAGACAACCATAGGGGATATGTAAACTAACAATAAAAAACTATTTCATGTAAACTAGTTCATAGTCAGCAAGGAAATTGTCTTTTGTTTTGTAGATTATTTCAGCTCTTCCTTTCAGACTTTCCCTTTGAATGGCAGCAATTTATGTTGGAGTTATCAGATAGCTACAGTATTTGATAAACTTTTGAGAAGTCATTGGTGAGAAGTGAGATTAGATTTATAACAGAAGACTAATAAAAGATAGGCCTGAGATACTTGAGGGAATTTCAGTTTTATTGTTAGGCATGGGATTTTGTTCTTGATTGTTCTATGTCTGCTGCAATCCATAATGCACCTTAAGCTGTTTGAAACTTAAAGTCATGCAGTTAAAAATAATGTTTGTGGGAAAAATTGCTTATGCAGAAGTTTTCATGTTTGACATGGTATGATTTACTTTTTTTTTTGTTTTGCCCGCAGCTTCTTTCTGAAAGTATATTCTAGATACATATTTAGCACCTAGTGAAGACCAGGAATAACCTTGAAAATGAAATGCAAGGAGAAATAAATTTCTGTTCCTTTAAAGGTCTAGTTACTGCTATTTAAAGGATGTTTAAACCTGTAGTATACACGGCATGGGTGTATCTGTCTGTCTTTTTTGTTTGGGGCTTTTTTTTTGGAGGAGGAGGGGGATTTGAGGGTGAAAGGATTTTTGATGGTGGTTTGGTGTTTTTGTTTGTGGGATGTTTTTTATGTTCAGACCCAAGTCCAGTATACTTCTACGAATTTCAGATATTCTGCTAATCTTACCTCTTTGTCTATGCTTAAAGCTCTAACCCACAGCTATGAACGTGATGTTTTGCAAATGTGTGTCATATCTAGAAAACACATTTCTTAGTCAGTTGGAATCCACGCTTCTGTTTCCAGAACTCAACCTAAAGGGTACCATGTTTTAACTTCATTGCGTACCATTCTTACTTCTCACAGGAGTAAAATCAAGCTGGATCAGTCGAGAATGCAGATCTGGTGCTTTTTAACCAGGCAGAGCAACGTGTCAGCATGTTTACACAGGTTACCTGAACAAATCATACATATATGGTCATTTTTGAGATTGATTGGCCTGCATGCTACTCAGCTACAATATATTTTTCCCCATGTGTTGCAATGTAGTGGAAACATACACAGCCGCTCTGTAAGCTGAGCCCCATGACCCACATCATAGCATGATTGAGGGCAGCACCAACGTGTTCTTCTCCCCTTGTTACATCTTTGGTATTTTCTGTATGACTTCTGTGGCATAACCTGCATGCTTTTTAGGTTTTTATTATTGTTAACTGAATTATTAAGCTTTAAGACTTTTCAAGGTTAAAAGAGGTTAGCCACCTGTGATTTTATGAAAATGGAAAGATAGTCCTCACGATGTTTTCTATCGTCTGCTGTACCATGTTTTTAGCTGTTGTGTAATTATGCAAATTTTCTGATAGTGTGCATTTGACCAATGCCTCTGTAATATTACATATATACAGTTACTTGCATGCTACAATGTTTATATCTTGGATATAAATTGTTTTGTGTTTGCTCACAATGTTTTTATAATTTACATTCCAGTTTTCTCACATAAGAGAAGCTAAAATATAGGATGGAAGATACACTTCTAGGGATAATCAAACATTATTTTATACATATGCATAGTGCTTTGAATATGGATGTAATGATTTAATTATATTCTACTCATAAAGTTTGTATATGTCTGTAAGATTGGAAGTTAAGGTATCATTTATGTAAGTTTTGTTCTTCATCACCAATAATTGTTTCTCTGTGAACTTAATCCAGTTGCTTAATTTCTATAAAGACAGACATAAAACAAAATTTTAATCAAAAATTCAGTGTAGGTTTCTGTGTAGGTGTCTAAATATATCTGGGTTTTTTATAACTATATAAATACGGAAATTCAAACAAGAAATATAAAAATAGGAAAATCCAGAATAAGAGTAAAATTAGGACAATTGTTAAATAGACAAAATACAAACTAGTAGCCTACCAAACCTCTAAATTAAGAACTCTAGAACTGTAATAAAATTATGCTTTTTCTGATAGATACACATGCCAATTTTTTCCTTAGTTATAGACTCGTAACGGTAGGTTTTGAGTTTAGTTGGTTGGAAAAAAAAAGTATTTTCTATGGAGAATCTTTTGGTTTCTTTAAAAAATAATCTTTAACTGCAGACATGGTTACTTTTATTCTTTCAGAAAAAGTCCCAATAAAGGTGACTTTACTGACTGTGATTATGCTGAAGAGCGCCCTACTCAGTGACAAGTCGAAATGACATATACAAAAAATGTGCTTTGTGTCCTTTTTGTTGTTTAATTAATAGTTGACACTAAATGGAAAAATGAGAGGTTTTTTTTAACTGAAGAAGTATTTCCTATTAAAAATAGATCTGATTGACTAGGCAGATAGCCAATGGATGGAATATCAAGAAATCCAACACAGGTGCTTTCTCTTGTGTTTCTACATAATAATATTTTTGGATCCTCTTTTCTAAGAGGTTCCTAACCGTATTCTCCAAAGCACTGTTGTCAGCAATTGTGTTTCACATTTTATGGTAGTTCTTTACCTCTTCTTCAGCAAAAAGAGACTTGGTGGTCTTAAATTAAAAAGCAAAAGAGAGAGAGGTCTTTAGTAAATATAAATATGAGAGTATGCAGCACAGTCATCCAGTGAATTGGTGGGTTTTTTTGTTTGTTTTTTTTTTAAAGTTATGCAAGACAATCTTTCCCTTTTATTCCTCCTCTTAACAAGTGTATTGCTGGTATGTTTGTTCTTTGCTTTGGAGCTTCAGTGGAACAGTTTGTGATAGTAACATTATCCTTGCAAATATTTGTGCCATTATACCTTGAGTCCTTCAGGAATACAGCCAGATCATAAGCATCAAATTTTGATCTTATAACAGTATGGGAGATATTTATATTGAAAAAATTAAAGTGTTCAAGATCTGAATAACTTTTCACTGCCAACGGTGAAAGAGAAAAAGGATATGATAATGAGGAAATTTTCTGTAACAAAAATGATTTAGTGCTGATTTTACAAATGTCAAGGCCGCTGATCAACTTCTGAGCATGTCAGTTAATCCATTCAATCCAGTGCTTAGTGTATATACAATGTGATCTTACCTCAGTCTGGTCAACTCAGAGCAGCAGCTAAGTGCCCTGGAAGGTAAAGGATGAACATTTCTGTCTTTCCTAAAAGCTCTTCTCCTGGATGATTCCTATAATCTGTTAGATTTCTGCAAACTTTATAAATAGCAAAGAAACTAGCTTTCAAATTTTTAATTAGAACAGGAAGCTTTTCTATGCATATTATTTTTACGATCTCTTTTTGTTGTTTTGCTTGTTTTGTTGTTGTTGTTATTGATACTTGCATCTTAGTGAAAATTATGGGTACCCTGCATAAAAAAGGAGAACCAATGTTTAATTAAATCTGTGACTCTTCTTCAAGCATCCTACACTGTCTATAGAAGTAAGACTTTCGCATTAGTGAAAGGCTGCCACATTCGTGACAAAGAAAGTCACTATCCAGACTACCTGGTTTATATCAAAATAGTTCATGGAATCTCTAATTTGATTCTAGAGTCAAGAAAATTGATTTTCTTAATTAAAACTAAATTTAAAAAGAAATCTCTAGTCTTTGATTCTTCTACTATGTGTTAGAGGAGATATGTAACTTTTTGTTCCAAACACATTGATTCTTTTCAGTTCCTTTTGTATTTATGGTTGTTCATCTCATATTCTTTCAGTTGAATTCATGTCATTTGCTCAGACAATGTACTAAGCTTACAGTTAAAATGACCCAGGGTATTTCATGCTGGTTTTACTTTTTATTAGCAATATGACACAAACTTCTGTACTCTTAAAAAATATATTTTTTTTAATTAATAATTTGATTTATAATTCAATTAAGAATTTCAGTTTACCCACCACCGTTGCAACATTTTGCAATATATATGCTATGTCATGGAATGATGAAAGCAGCATATTAATAAAATTGTGGAGGGCATATAGTGCTATCTTCAGGTTCAGAAGAATTAATGATAGGAATAGTTATTTGCTGTGAATATTGCTATTAATTAATAGCAATTAATTAATAAATTAATGCTACTAAAAATGAGACATGTTTACAGTGAACGTGAGTAATATGGTCCTTCTATTCCAGATAATCAGTTTGTAAAAAAGTAGCAGCAAAGTAGGCAATATAACAAAACCATTTTTAATAAAAGTAAATGCAGAATGCTGGGTTACTTATTGTATTGTCTCTGTCTTTCAAAACCGTGAAAAAATTGTTTAATACTGAAAATAATTTTGTCCTTTCGTGTTTCACAATTGAGCAGTAAATACCACTTGATTTGATAGTAACTTTTCTGCTTTTGTATCTCAAGTATCTCTTAATCATTCAAGTCTAGCTGAATTAATGAAAATGGTGTTGATTTGACAAAACCAAGGTTGTTTTATAACGTGTGCTTACATCATTCCCTCCAGACATTTACTTGTGTGACTTCATTACTGATGTTTTATACTTCTTGATAATAACATTATAAAATGTCAGAGAATGCTGTGGCCAAAACTACTTTTACTTAGTTTGGTACTCATACTTGAGATTAAGTGTACAGGACACCACATCTTCCTTTAAAATCTCCAGACTATGGATTTTGCGAAACACGGGCAGATTACAAAATAAAAAATAAATTAAGACTTATTCTTTTATTGGTTAGGGGAGTTTTTTTAATTGTTCTGGTTTGTTTGAGTTGTTTTGGGGGTTTTGTTTGTTTTATTATGTTGTTTTGTTGGGGTTTTTTTAGCTAATGTGACTTTTGTGATTTTCATTATTAAGACAAAAAAATAATTTCTTTCTGGGTGTTGACTGTACAGGTATGTGTACCAGAGTAATGGGTAGTTTCAGAATGCACAATGTACTACATATGTGCATTGGCAAAAAAAGAATGCAAATTAATGCCAGTTGAAATGTATAAGAAAGTAATAGTACAAAACAAAATAAATAGAATGTGTATCAGCAAATCAACTTGGTAACAGTTAACTTTGATGAATGATCACACTTCACTGTATTTAGATCAGAAATTCTGAAATTCCATGAAAAATTACATGATATGTCTTGCAGTATCTGAGTAGAAAGTGGATGATTTATGCACATTTCAACAGCATTGACTGCTACATGTGGGTGTTTGTGTGTTTTTCTGGTGACAAATATTGTTCTTATTATTACTGGTACACAGTGTTGCATGCCTAAAGTTAATTACAGTTCTAAAAATGTAAATAGTAGTAAAGTAAAAATGTTATTGAATTTTACTTTCAGAAGTTAAATTTTTCCAGCTCATCTGAAGGAAGTACAGTTAATTTAGCTGCCTTTGGAGAAGAAAAAGCTGACACTGAACCAGAAAAAGCATCAGAACTACAGGCATGCTTTACAGAAGGTATGGAAATAAAATTTGGGGTTAGAAATTACATTTTGCTTGTTTGCAACAAACTGGCAGTTCGAGGAAGATATTGGCTGTAGTACCCCTGGATCCTGGTTTGTCAGGTCTTAGGGTATGATTAATTTTGCCTTTTGTAGATATACTGAAGACCATGGAGCCATTTGTGTGATGCAAAGATAAATATGTGTGTATGTGATAATTTATGAGATTTTAAAATAATCACTGGGCACAATTCTATAAACTGATTATCAGCCATCAGTAATTCTGTTGATTTGAATTACATTGTCAGTAGTGAAATCTGCAAGACCAAACCCTCCACAAGGTTCACTCCACTGAGAAATTTAAACCATAGTCATGTGATTACTCACAGTCAATTCCTAGTGCTAGAAATCAATCCAGTGGGTGATTCAGATCTTGGAAAGTTTGACGCAAACAATAGTTATTATCTTGACATTATACCATTAATGGAGTGAGAGGGCACATAAATAATGGGATGGCACATAAACAGTGGGATGCAACAGGTGAATGAGATCCTATGGTGCTATTTAAGTAAAGAAGTCTTAACAACATACTTGAGTGTCCTTAGAAGTTTTTTATTCATTTTATTTCTGTATAGCTATATCCTTTAGGGGACTGCTGAAATTTACTGTGTAGGAAAGAATTTCCAGTTTCTGTGATACTGAGGTTTGAATTTCCTTCTAGGTCATGGGTAAAATCATTCAAAATAAAATACGTCCCAGGATTAACTTTCCTGTCCATGCTTTTTGATATACTGTTTTGAAAACACCTTTGATTTAGGCTATTAATCTTATACTTTGAAGTATTCATTTGCTCATCTTTAAAAAAAACAAAATTGTTTTGTAATGTGAGGTTGTATTGACTATATCAAGCCCTTAATTAAAAAAAAAAAAGTACATTTCTCAAATAATTTAACATTATATTACAATTCTTCCTTATACTTATATTATGTGATATCTATCAGTCCTTGGGCATAAGATTCCTTTTTCCATAACGTAAGCATTTTGACTAGTTGAAGGTGAGGTTAACCGTGTTCTTCACAGTGGCAGCTGTTTTATCTGAGCTGATGAAATGTGGTGTAACTTACGTGTAACATATCAACTTAATGACACTCACAGGAAACCCAGAATGCATTTGGGACCCATTGAAGTAGTTTCAACTTGGTTATGTTTTTATGTTATTAATAATTTTTAAAGAATTAAGGAGGCTACTATTGGCTAAGCAGATACTGATATTCATTGAAAATGATGCCTTGAGAGCCCCATGGTAGATGTGGATGGTTGTGTGGATGGTTGCCACAAGTCTGTATTACATGGAAAAGCTCTCACAATCTCCAGTTAAACCATTTGTTTATGTCATGAAAGAGTTATCCTTAGTTAGCCCTTGAAGCAGCAGTTTTCCCTCAGTGTAATGTCTGTGATTTATTTGAACCTTAGCTGAGAAGCAAAATTTCTTTTAAAAGAAGCTTCTGTACTCTTGAACTAGTTCATGTTGAAAGTTGCTATGTATGCTCTTTGTTTCTGCTTCCTGATAGTGCTCATATGTTCTTTGATTATCTGTATCTAAATTGAATTAAGTGGCATGCAGTAATTTGAAGCGCAAAGTGAAGTAATTTGAACTTCTTGAAACAGGAGCTAGTTAAGAATCATTGGATTTTTCAGAATAATAAAAATTCTACCACATAAAAATTTGTAAATGTTTGTACTGTTAGGCTGTATACGGAAGTTCAAATGCTGTAAAGGCAGTATGGAAAGCACCAAAGGAAAAATCTGGTGGAACCTTCGAAAGACCTGTTACAAGATAGTAGAACACAACTGGTTTGAAACATTCATTGTCTTCATGATTCTTCTCAGCAGTGGTGCTCTGGTAAGTCGAGCTTGCACCCATAGGAACAGTACCTATAAAAATGTGTTATCAGAGGTAGTATTATAACACATGTGTTCATTAAGAAAAAAATACAAAGTTGTCTTGAAAGAGAATTTGGACCTAAATTCTCAGGTTATTTCAGGTTTTACATTTAAAATAAGTCACTAAAATTTTGCAGGTGAATTTTTGATTAGTACAAGGTAATATGTGTGTGTTTATGGAAAGCTTTATGCTAAAAATCTTAAGAAATTATAAAAATAACGAAAAATGGCTTGTGTGCAATAAAGGAAGCCATTATTCTACTTCAAATTAAAATTGTCCCCTAAAGCAGTATAGATACTACATTCATCGTGCTCTCATTATTTTTTTGCTATAGTTTTAGTTTCAGTGTTTCTAGAATGTTACATAGGAATTCTGGAATTCCTTTATACCATTCTTAGTGCCATTTAGTCCTTCCCACAGTTTGGGCTCATTTTGGTTGTTGATCGATACAGAATTTGGAAAATACTGTCATTATCTTGGCTCCAACACCTAAAGCACCATATCCCTTCCTTCTCTGACCTTGGTGTTTACAGGGTAGTTTTTCTCACTTTTCTCCTTCAGTCCTCATACTGCCATGTGGGGTTTTGCCATCTCTTAAATACATTTTCCAGAGGCACCACCTGCTTTACTGTTGGGCTCAGCTGCTTCCAGTGTTGGGTCCATGGTGGAGCAAGCACAAAGCAGCCCCCTCCCTGGTCTCTTCTCACAGTAGCCACATTTACAGCCTCCCACTACTAAAACCTTGCCATCAGCACCTTGTTCAGCAAAGATCGTCAGCAACATAATATTTGGTCTCTGTTGATCATTATTCTTTTTATTAATTGAAGTGAATGTAATAATGAAACTGCCTCCTGACTAAGCCTGACTGTGCTTTTCAGGGTGACAAATTGTAATTCTGTGTTGAGTATTACTGAAATTTCTAAAACCTTTTGTAATTCCATTATCAGACAATGACAAAGTCTAAAACTCGGAAAGAATTCGACTGTAGTTTCTGCTCATATTGTTTTTTCAAGGTAAAAGATCTCAAGTTGAAAGTGATTCTACTTTGTTGTTTTAATTCAGTTCTGGCTTAATTTGTAATTTGCAAAGACTTTGATATCTGACTTATATATAACCCATTCTTCACAGGCTTTTGAAGATATAAATATTGAACGGCGCAAGACTGTAAAAATCATACTGGAATATGCTGATAAAATCTTTACTTACGTCTTTATTCTGGAAATGGTGCTAAAATGGGTGGCTTATGGTTTTCAGACTTACTTCACTAATGCTTGGTGCTGGCTGGACTTCCTGATTGTTGATGTAGGTACTATACTTTCTCGGTAGTCTATTTTAGGTTTTTAGGCAGGTCCTTTTATGTAACTCCAATATGATATGTATACAGTGAAAAATATAAATTGGGCTTAAAAGAACAGGAAATTACATACTTGCGAATAAGACTCCTCTGTAATTACTCAGTGAGTAACTAAATTTGGCCTTGTGCCATCATTGACTCCATGTGTCCTGTGCTGTACTACTTTGGGTTCCCGCTGGTGAGTGAGGACTATCAAGTGGTTTGACTTCAGTCTTCTGGATATGGAGACAGAGAACAAGGAGGAAGCAGACACAGGAAGGAAAGGGAAATTAAAGAGAGCACATGGGGTAGGACAGTAGGGCAGCTGATCCTGAGCTTAATGGGTCACTAGCAAAGAGCTGCAAGGGAGAATTGTTCTTCAACAATAGCAGTAAAAACTGGTGTTCAAATTTCACTCCAAAGAAATTAATTAAATTACTGATATTGTGTGATGTGTTTGTTTAAAGGAATTCTTTCTCTTTGCTTAGACATTGGAGTGGACATTCAGCAAATGGACAGGAGAAAACTCTGTTAATTGGGTGGTATCTGGAACCTAGGACAGAAATTTTCTCTCCTACCAATAGAGTTGAAACTTACCTAATGCTCTTTTTAAAGTAGATTTTTTGGAGGGAAAGGCACTAGTGATGTTTTTTGTCTTCCTCAGTTAACTGTGCTTCTCCTTCTAGTGAATTGGCATTCTGAGCAAATGGACTAGCTCAGTGACATGAGATAACACCTTTCTGGGAAAGTTTTCTGCTTTCTCCTTTCATATCCTCTCCACTTCTTCTATTGTGAACGCCCCATTTGTATTTACACGAAGTACAAAGTCAAAACATATTCCCAGCACAGTTGTATTGATCTGTAAGAAATTTAGAAACTATAAGATGTTATCCCCTTTCCCTAAGGTTAAATTATCTAAAGTGAAATACCTTCAACAAGCAAAAGGAAAAAAAGTTAGGACTGTCTTTGAGTAAGGCTGAATATATTATGTGTTTTTATTAGCTTTCTTTATGGATGCCATTGGCTTCTGATTTTTCTTTATTGTAACTCAAATGAGAAATTATAACAATTTTGTAATTAATGGGAAATCAACAGCAATCATCCAGATGGATTTTGTTGCCTGAACATAAAATTACTGATGCCATGCTTTAGTCTCATTTCCTGTTAGGATTCTAAGACAGAAAATTTCCAGAACCTTATGATACTTAAATTTGCTTTTTTTTAAAAAAAAAAAAAAAGCATTAGAATTGTAATTGGTGAAAATGAAAGAAAATTAAACAGAAATAAATAAATACAGTAGTAATTAAGTAATTCCTGGAAGCCAGGAAAGTGCTGTCCATGCATTCAAGTGCATTGCTTTTAGATAATTTTATTGACATGGCTATTTTTTTTGTGTCATAGTTAGGAGTCACACATATTAAAGTCCTGTCTGACTGAGTATATACCACTTCCAAGCTTGTCTTCTTCAGCAGACAATATGAATTATTAGTTCTTCATACACCAGCTATTTTGTGGATTATTGTAAGTGCAAATTAGCAGAAGCAAATACTGCTGGCTCACATTTTATCATGAGTATAATAAAGCACTGTTTAGTATTGTAGTATGTCATGTAGAATGGGATTAGGTTTTCAATACAATTCAGGCATTGACTGAATTTATTGGGAAGCTGAGCTTCTATTCAAATTCCTTTTATCTGAACTGCCTTTCATTTCACACAAGTATGATATACATTCTTCTAACTAGAACTCTGTGATGAAAATTCCAGAGATTAAAGTATCTTTTTGTTTAAACTGTTCTGAAACTCACAATGCAACGTTAGACAGATTTTTCTCATGTTTTGTTCTTTTTTAATTTATTCTTTCTCGAAGATTAGGAACCTTGTAAACTTTTTTCCCCAATATCCAGATCAAAGTTTTTCATCCTCAAGGTATTTGTATCGTGAAGTTACAAAAAAAAAGTAAAAGTTCTTTTATTTTGTTCTTTTTTTTTTTTCCCCTCTAGGTCTCGTTGGTTAGCTTAGTAGCTAATGCCCTTGATTTGTCAGACCTTGGTGCAATTAAATCCCTCCGAACCTTAAGAGCTTTGAGACCTCTAAGAGCTTTGTCACGCTTTGAAGGCATGAGGGTAAGGAAAAAAAAATGTGTAAAACAAATCCATAATAATACACCTAATTATAAAACCATGGAGGAACACTGAGTTGCATCTCTTTTTTCAAGGCCAACAGTAGCATGTTTGATTGTATTACATGTATTATTCTTTTTTTGTTTGCATTACTTCCATGTAATGTAACGTTTTACATAAAATCTTTTTCTAGATTTAAAAAAAAATTAATCCTTGTGTTATTTTTAAAAAAAACTTGGGTTGTTTTTGTTTTCTGTTTTTATTTCCTAGGTGGTTGTGAATGCTCTTACTGGAGCAATCCCATCTATTATGAACGTGCTTCTGGTTTGTCTTACATTCTGGTTAGTTTTCAGCATCATGGGAGTAAATTTGTTTGCTGGCAAATTCTATCACTGTGTTAACACCACAAATGATGAGACATTCACACCAGAGGAAGTCAGTAATAAAAGTGTGTGTGAAAAAATTAACATGACTACTGGAGGTGTTCGGTGGAAAAATGTGAAAGTAAACTTCGATAACGTTGCAATTGGTTATCTTTCTCTGCTTCAGGTGGTAAGTGTATAAATTTTGCAGCTTTATTTTTTGTAGCAGTAACATTTAAATCCATAATTTTCAGTGTTATTTTACATGGATATGGGATTTGATTTTATAATTCTATTCTATGAAGCTAATTAATGTTGCTTATGGTAAAATTCTGATACATACTCTGGCCTTTTTGGAAGACGAGGAATATCTCATTTACCTGATGGATATAAAGTTCCTTGGCACCCAACTCCTAGTACTTTTTTAAATTCTACAGAAACACAGTGTCTAGTTAAAATATCTAGATAAAGAATTGAGCTAGGTTTAATTTCCTTTTATTTCTTTTATCTGGTAAGGCATATTGACTAAGATTTTTATCATGGTAGTCAAATAGATACATTCTAGGGCTCATCTGATCTTCAGACAAGAAGAAAGCCAACTACTGATTTAGAAAAAGGTTTTAAATTCACTTTTTCCTCTTTCTTCTTTCCCTTTTTTATTATTCTTACTAGTCGTACTCCAGTCATTGTCTATTATTGTGAGTTTTTTTGGAGAAAGTTTTAACTTGTTTTTAAACTCTCGATTAACAGTTGCAGAATGTATTAGTGTCAGCTTTCTAAGCACAAACCTCTGTTAGAGGCAGCATCTGTAATTTGGAGCCAGTAAGGCAGAAACATATATTCATCATCAAGTCCACTTGACAAAATGCTTATGGAAACTTATTTGTGCTCATAAGCAATTGGCAATTGTTCTGTCTTTACAAATATCCAACTGGTAGTATTTAGTAGTTAGTATTGTGCTAGCAGGCTATCATCTGATTGTTTCAGGGAGTAGCAGTAGCTGTTGCTAAATAGCACTACACATAAATTACCTTCTTATAGAAAGACAGTGCTTTTAGTATTTGTGACATATCTTGTTCTCTTATTTTCTCAAAAGTTTTTGGGACTACTTACCTTTTGGAGTTTCTTCTAGGACTGTTTCCATATTCTGTCTGAACAATGCCAGTGGCTGATTCTTTTTTTTTTCTGCAGAAGTCCTCCAGTTTTTTTGGTAGTCAGAAAATTAGAACTGAGAGTCTTGTTACAAATTGCAGTCTCTCTGGTAGGTTCAGATTGTTTGCAACTCATCTCACAGAGAGTTTATATGAATTTCCATGAAGACTAGAATTTATTCAGTGTTTTACAACAGGGAGAAGTATTCCACAGTATAGTACTTCCTTTGAATGCTTCACTTGTAACCTACCAGACTTTTAATATTTCTCTTTATTTTTGTGAGTGTAAATACATAGCAGAAGACATTTTTTTATTTAGAATGTTTTGAAAACTGGAGTTTTGATAGAAAATATCAACAAATTTTGCTTTTAGGCAACATTCAAAGGATGGATGGACATCATGTACGCAGCGGTTGATTCTACAGAAGTGAGTGCAATATAAAATCTGCTGAGTAAAACTAAAATTTACTGAGTGAAGACAAATATACGATTGATGTAATGATTCTTGAATGGCAGTTGAAATGAACTAAAATATAAAAATTAAAATGTAAACCCTTGATAAATTTCCTGTATAAACCTATGCACTACAAAGTGCATGTACTTTTAATAGGTAAAAAAAAATTATAGCCGTAGATCTCCATAAAGTTTTACTCATTTAATAAGTCATCTGAAAATTCAAAACTAATGAGATCTGGTTTCCCATTAATTTATCTCACTGAGATTGTTTTACCTATGTCTTCAAAAATAACCCAAATAGTCAGGTGGCATCCCTGCAATAGCTAATCCAGAGCTGCAGACTCTGATGTCAAAAAATAAATTGGCTAAATACTGCCTGGTTCTCTTTTAATGTTGATATTTGTTTGCATCTCTCCTCTCTCCAGCTCCTGATTTGCCTAAAGTCTGTAGGAACTGAATTGCTTCTGAGAGTTTTAAGATTTGTATGTTTCTGTCAAATTTAGTAGTACGTGTACGAAATGTCAAATGTCATTAAAGGGGGCAGACAGGAAGGGGAGATGGGAAAGGGAGGAATGGCAGGTCTGTGTGAGCAGTTACAGACATCTGTATTAAATGGATTTTCAAGTTGAAATATAAGGCAAGTATAGGGTATGCTTCAAAAAAGTCGGGTTTACCCCCTTGGCAGAAAGCTGACATCCCATCTGGATGCCACTTCTGTTCCTGCTTGGTATACTGGGATTTGCCTTATCTGTTATTTGTGATGTGTTCCTGTTTTTCTATGTTACTTAGGCAGAGAAACAGCCCAAGTATGAGGACAACCTGTACATGTATATTTACTTTGTTGCCTTTATCATCTTTGGATCATTTTTCACCCTAAACTTGTTTATTGGTGTCATCATAGATAATTTCAACCAACAAAAAAAGAAGATAAGTATTGCATATTTCATTTTCACAATGCTTCATTGTTATTGAGCACTCAGAAAATGTATGCAAGGATAAAACCGAAACTTCTTATAGTAATAGAAAAAAAAGAAATCAGCTGTTAAGATTGCTGTTTATTCAAAGTAATGAAATAATAGTAGTTTCTTTTTAAGGCATTTGAAGTAATTTAAAGTTACACTGAGTGTCTGAGTGTTGTCGACATTCCTGTACAGCCCAGTGATATATTGTACATCCAAAAGTTACATCTTTGTTTTTTCTTACCCTTACAGTGCTGAGACAAACCTTTGTGAAAATGCAGATGATTTAAGTCAAGAAAATAAATGACAGGAAAGAAGAGAATATGCAAAACTATAAATATAAAAATTGATAAGGAGATATAGCAGTACTGTAAAGGCCTTCTCAGTTACAGACACTCACACAGACATGTTGAGTGCTGGAAATACTGCTCTGTACTGTAAGACTAGAGAGGGTTGACAAACTCGAATTAGTAGTGAGTTTGCAAGCGAGAGAAAACTGATGACATTTGAAAATATGTAGTTTTTCTTTTCAACTAAAACAGTTTCTGTTATTCAAATGAACATAGGATTGTGTCAAGAACTCCGGAAGCATTTAGATAGGTTAAAATGCAGACTATGATGGCAAATCAAATTGCTATTTAAAGTATAAATGCTGCCTAAGGTCTATAATAGTCTTATTTTTCTCTGCACATCTGGAGCAGAATCATAGTGGAATATTGATTTCTTTTTTTTTTCTCTTTTTTTTTTTTTTAAGTGACCTAAGTAATAACAAGGCAATACATAATTTCTGCATGTGTGATTTGAGATGGTTTGTGAGTGATTCATTATACTGAAAAAAGATCTTGCTAGACTTACAGCAGTAGAAACTTCAGTAAATCTTTCCACTTTAGATTGGAGCATGCAGCTTCTTCTATTGTTTCTTCAGATCCTCTGTTATCTGCAGACCTACTTAATAGAAAGGAGGAGTTTGTGGTTCCAAACCTAGTGGCATCTTCATCCTCCAAGATTTTTGCACCTCCCTTGGAATAAACGTCAGGTGCAGTCATTGCTTAGGAGGAAGGTGGTTCCGTTTCTCATCCTTGGAGAGCAAGTTAAAGTTATATACAGGTTATTGGCATTTTTGGCAGTCGATACATAACAAGGTGGCCTTACCCTGTAATGAGATGATTATAAATTCTATGAAGTTCACTTGGCAGACACTGTCTATGAGAATCATTATGACTCAGAAGGCAGAGAAGGGTTCCTGTGTGGTACACACCCCTTGTACATTTGTAGCTGTCGTAACTGTCACCAAGAAAGTAAAATACTGCAGGTACAATTAGGCTGGGGAAAATTCTATCTACATGTTATTCTTCAGTTTCATGTAGTGAATTAGCAAACATTTGTCATCTGTCTTTTGACTTTGTAGATGCACCTGTGCTCACAGAAATGTCCAAATCATTACCCAGTAGTATTTTTCTTGTTTTTGTTCGGTCTTCACATTACTGGCATCACTTCGTTTTGGGCAATGTTGTTGGAATATGAATGGGAAAAGACCTCATGTTGCAATATACGGTCTCTGTGTACTTAAAGTGTGTGCATCTCTGTTGTTCCTGTGTGTGTCCTGCTTTCATCACGTTAGTTCCCATGAGGAAAGAAATGGTTCTGCTAGCTATCTACTTCCTAACCCTTATAATCCTCCAGGGTATCCTGTCTTGAGACCTATATTCTCCCTGTGGACAGCACACTGAGACAAGGATGACTTGTTCACTCATGGTAGCCATTACATCAGTGAGACAGTAGAAGAAATCCCCAGTTCAATGCCAGTTTTTTTATAGCTTTTTTTATTTTTTTATTATCACTTCCCACTGGGTAAGCTCTCCTGACAGTCATGTCACGTTTCCACCATAATTAGCAAATTCATTTCTTGTTTTTCATCCAAACCCCTTATTCTGTAAGAAGTAAATTTTACTTGACTGTTTGACTTATGAGGAGAGCATGCTAAACAGGGTCTCTTTTGACTTCTAAATCTTCATGTCTATATATAGCAACAGCTGAAAGAGTCAAACACATTTTCATCCAGATTCATCATTACTTTGTCAATAAGATTGACACTACATTTGACAAAGTCAGTGAGACAAAGTCACAGAATCACCTGTGACTCTGAAATTCTTTTACAAATGCCACTGCTTTGACATCATAGATACCTGGAATGTAATTTACAAACAAATGCATGAAAGAAAAAAGCAAGTTACTTGTCAATATAAATTGTATTTCTGTCAAGTGTTTCCAGTGTGTATTAGACATACCAGTCTAGATACCCTTTTATTCAGATTGCTGTCCTCTTATTCAGGCAAGAAACTTCAGAGTAAGCTCATGCTTCCGATGATCTCTGTACAATATAGGGAGTTGATCAAGCTATATGTATATATATAAATATATTTTTTTTAATATATATATTAACATACATATATACATATATATATATATACACACAGTGGAAGTATTATCTTCTGAACTGAGATACCTCTACTCACTCATATGATAAAATGTGCATCCTGAAAAGTAAAATCACTAATTTCTTTCTCCTCATACGTTTTACCTGAAGGCATATCTGCTTGCAGCGAATCTTTGTGCCTTTTGAAGCTTTTTTATTTCTGGTAGATCGATTTACAATGTGGACTTTATCATGCTAGATTTTTAAGTATCCATGGAATGCATATTTTACAAGTTGGGTTTTTTTCATACTTCTTTAACTGAATTAATCAGGTCTGTATTTTTTAACATAACAGTTAGAAGTTGGGGGGGTTTCTTTGTTCCTTAATGTGTTTTATTTTTCCTTCAAGACTCATCAGAGATTTTGACAATCTTCGAAATAATTACTATGTTTGGTTTTGTTAACAATGTATAAGAATGAATAAAGGGTTTGTGAAAACCATGTCTGCAATGCTGTGAATGAATGGATTTAAAGCCTTGGATGTAATCAGTTTTGGGGTTTTTTTTATTATTTTACCTTGGAGGTCAAGACATTTTCATGACAGAAGAACAAAAGAAATATTACAATGCAATGAAGAAGCTGGGATCCAAGAAACCACAAAAACCTATACCTAGACCAGTGGTAAGAATGTGTGCTATTCTTCTATCATCTATATTTGGGAAGAAATGGCAGCAGTACATTAACTATCAAAAAAATTCTCCTTTGACTGTAAAAGAGTTTAGGCCTAATTCAAGTTATCTATTCATTCTGAAATGAACCATGTACAAATGTCTCTTCTGCAGGAAAAATCTCTTATATCTGTTGTGCCTGAGGAAGCAGAGAATCAAAGAATCTGAAGAAATATGAGCCTGTAGGTTTTCAGGGGAAAATGTAGAACTGGCAAATAAAGAAGTTACTGAACAGTGTTTTTCTTAGATTTTTCAGCCTTCTGCTTGGTTGTATATTTTGGGAGAGGAAAAAGGAAGTAGGAAGGATGAAAAGGATGTTCATTATCTACATACACACAATCACCTTTTCTTTTTTCTCCCCTCAGAACAAATTGCAAGGTCTGGTGTTTGATATTGTAACAAAACAAGCATTTGACATTACCATTATGGTTCTCATCTGTCTAAACATGGTCACAATGATGATAGAAACAGATGACCAGAGTGAAGTGATGCAAAATATTTTATACTGGATTAACTTGGTCTTTGTTGTCCTTTTCACTGGAGAATGTGTCTTCAAAATTTTCTCTCTCCGTTGTTATTACTTCACCATTGGCTGGAATATTTTTGATTTTGTGGTTGTTATTCTGTCAATAGTAGGTAAGAAATTCTTATATTCAAAATGAAATATAGTTAGATTCGTATTTAATGCTTTATCTCTGTCAAGTTATGCAAACCAGAGGAGTTATTTAATTTTAATTTCTCTTGATTATTTAGGAAATAAAAAGCATACTTGAGAGTAGTAACTTTCTTAATAGGACTGTATCAGTTTTAATACTTCTAGGGTTTGCTTTTTTGGTTGTTGTTCTAAGAGTGCTGGGGAAAAAATCTAAAATTACCCATAGCAGATAAAATTTAATCTCCAATTATAATTTCCACTAATTCCACAACTAGAGTCGGGGTTTGGTCACATTTTATTGTGGAAAATGTACTCTGTGTTAAAAAGTTATTCTCTTAATTTTATTCTTTTGTTTCACAGGTATGTTTCTATCTGAGGTGATTGAGAAGTTCTTCGTGTCCCCCACTTTGTTCAGAGTCGTACGACTTGCCAGAATCGGTCGAATCCTGCGCCTCATTAAAGGCGCCAAGGGAATCCGCACTCTGCTTTTTGCTTTGAT
>JAWMRA010000164.1:18998087-19029951 GCA_035584735.1 Pseudotriccus pelzelni | reverse complement strand
CAGATGGAAGATCGGTTTATGGCAGCCAATCCTTCTAAAGTCTCCTATGAACCAATTACAACCACATTGAAACGAAAACACGAAGAAGTGTCTGCTGCTATCATTCAGCGTGCTTACAGACGTTACCTTTTAAGACAGTCATTAAAGAAACTTTCATTTATTTATCGGAAAGATGGGGTTGATCTACTTATCAAAAAAGATAGGATTATTGGTAAGCTAAGTGAAAACTCACCTCCAGAAAAAGTGGATATGTCTGCATCCACCAGAGCTCCACCTTCTTATGACAGTGTAACAAAACCAGAAAAAGAAAAATATGAAGATGACAAATCAGAAAAAGAAGACAAGGGAAAAGATAGAAAAGGAAATAAAAAGTAAAAGACAGAGAGGTTATCCATGAGAAATGTTCACAAGCCTAAGAAGATTATGTTTTTTATCAATAGCATTCTTACTGGAAAATTATGCCAAAATTACAAGTTTTTACATATTTACCCGCTGCTACAGTCAGTGCCTGTACCAAGACTATGACCCGTCACTAGTAAACTCTCAATTTGTAACAGGGAAACAAACTCGCAGAACAATAGTTTTGATTATCAGCTGTCATTAACTGAGAGGGGACAAAAAATTTCTACTTGGACTGTAGGAACCCTTAATGGAGTGCAAAATTACCAATCCTTATAAGCATGCATTTTTGTGGAATAATTGTATCCACTGAGTACATTTCATCTCCTGCATTCCATGTGTGTCAGGGTGCTTTTTTTTGTCATCGTCTTTGCTTTAATCACATACTGCTATCAGTAATTCTGCTCTGTGAGAAAAAAATCTAAACACTTTTTATTTAGATAAATACTAAATACTAAGTAATACTCTGTATGCAGAGGAACACAAATGTTAGGAATATGTGATTATAACATCATAATATGAACATAGTTCTCTTAAAGCCAACTCTAAATGCAGAAAATTAAGATTCCAGATTGTTGAACCTCAGCATCTAGGTCAAATCAGCAGCAAATTATAAAAAATCCCCAGAGTTTAGATAGAGAATTTATCAGAAAAATAAAAAAGGGAACAATTTTCACTGAAAAGAGGTTGGTAGCTTAGTCTTTTAAGTTTCATATACTTACTTTTAATACCTTTTAGTAATTCTTCATTTATTATAGTGTCCATTTCAGATACAGTGATTTAAATAAATGGTGCTACGCACAGCTCCCATTCCAAAAATCTTGAAACTATGGAAAAAGACCGGTTCCTTTCAGAGTACAAGATGCTTCATAATTCCTGAGATATTTAAATAATTCTTTTCACAGAAAAGCAACAAATGTCAAATTGTGCCTACAGGAAATTGTACAGATAAAAAAAAAGAGGGGTAAGCTTTTCTTTTTTTTTTTTTTTTTTTAATCTGTAGACCCTGTAATATCATGAGTAGTTTCCATACTTCATTCCAGAGTCTGCATCTACACTTCTTATTCCTCATGAGTATATCCCACTTAGGACAATAATCAAAGCTATGTGAATAAATTGATCGCAGAGTAGCTTTGGGGACAAATACTCCCTTAATGTATACCTCAGATTTAAAATTCTATGCTTCGGAAGGACGGATCATGCCAGAAACGCAAAATAAGTAGGTCAGAGCTGGTTTTGATACCCTTTATGGCATTTTAGTCAGGCTTCCACTGTAATGAAATCTTCTATAGAAAGCTAAGATGATGTACTTACATCAGCTTTGTCTGCATTGTGTTTTAGATGACTTTTTTTGCCCTCCAGGCTGACACTATACATGTAAGTAAAATATTCTCTGCTATTTAATCAGTTGTTTACACAGCAGTACCTTTTTGAACAAAGAGACAATGACCTAATGACTCCGTATGTGTCACGTATGTACCCTAGTAAGTTAGCTTATTACATTTCAATAGATATTATGATATATTCTGTAATACTCCAGATAATTGGGAAGCTTTAACTGATGCATGCTTGCTGCTATTATCCTACAGCTGTTAAAGTTTAAGATGGGAAGACATGTGAGAGGCAAAAAGAAAAACACTATTCAACAAGGCCATCATTCCTCATATCAGTAAGCAATAGTTGCTGCTATTAGATATTTTATTTTGTTCGAGTTTTTTAATCAGCAAATATGCAGTAAATTACTGGACTATACAGGACAAATACATGGCTTAAAATGTGGGGCTAGAAAAACTTTTATAATATATATCTATTGAACTATTCTTTTTATTTTGAAAATGGTTTTGATTTATAATATTTTATACTTACAAAAACTTACACATATCCTCATATTGTTATTAATTTTTATTGATGTCTGTCTTTAACACTATACTTTTGGGAAGCCTAAGGTACGTGAATTGGTAATTGGAAGTTTCTGCTAATTATTTTAAAAGCATTTTAATAAGGAATAATTTAAAAATAAATAGACAGTACAGTTATTTTTCTGATCAGTAAGTAGGTCTTTTTATGTGAAACAAGATAAAAGGTTGGTCTGGTGTTTTTTTTAAAATTATAATCCTGTCTGTTAATTTTCAGAGTAATTGTAGTCATAAAAACATTGCTTTCCCCAGAGTCAGTCTCACACTGTCTGCTTTGCTTACTAGTACACACTGCAGTAGAAATACTTTAAATATAATTTGTTATTTAAAATCTTCCTTCATGAAAATGAATAGTGAACTTGTGCAATGGGCAGTGAAATACTTTGCATTTCTTCTTTATTCTAGAATATAGATGGGCTCCTGCTTTTACAGAAATTATTGGCTCATTGTACTGATGAATTGCATGCAGGAAGTTGTTTTACCAAAAATAACTGCATTGCTAACAACCCAAAAGAATAAAGATAACCTTTTTATGTAATTATTTTAGTCTTTGTGTTTTTATTGTAGAAGTTTATGAAGATTAATGGTTGGCGGATTAAAGGGTTGTGAGGTGACGTATTTTAAACATCTAGATCACATGTTGCTTCATGACTTAATCACTATCAAGTTGTCACCATCTAGATGAAATGAAATGCTTGTATTGTCCTGACCTTTTCTAGAATTCAGAAAAGAAACCCATTCCAACTATGTGTCAAATTTTTGAGTTGACCAATGATATTCTCTATTGGTCAAGTCCAATGGAGGATGGCTCCACAGCTGATCCAGTAGGCACTGCTCACCCTGGTGATAGTGTCACCAAAATAACTCCATGAGGGCATAAGAGAGTCACTTTAACCCCATTCTCCCTCAAGACATCCATGCTTGCCAAGAGGAGGGCAAAAGACCTGTTAGAGGTGTTAGTGCCAGGCCACAGCTGTTGCCAGGTAACTGATGCCTTTACAGACCCTAAAAGACATGGTCCTTGGCAAGACACTACTGCATACAGGTGGCAGGATATGGCAGGATATTAATTGCAGGGCGCAATTAATGCTTTTTGTGTGTGTTCTCATTGCTTTGTAAAGAGTAGCTGCTGTTATACTGGGAACAATATAGCTACCAGGAAAAAAAACCTTGACTATGCTGTGCTTTGAAGGACAATGTGCATGTTTTTAGTAACTATCTGATTTGAATTAAAATGTGGGGGGTTTTTTCAATCCAGAATAGTTAGTGTTTTACTATCTAGTTTCTAACAATAATTACTCTTAAATTGCTGCTTAAAGAACAAAGGAAGTCAATGCTGAAAGGTATGTAGTTAACTTGAAAATTCTGTGTGGAATAAGCATAAAATATTTATGTGATAATTTTCCTATGAATTTGGTAGTGTGCAGAAGTGTAGGAGGTCACTTAGAAAATCATTTTACCCTATAACATTTCTGTCATTTTTAAAGTTATATTTATTGAACCCATGATCCAGCTAAAGTCACTCTCCATTTTTGGTGTCTCAAATGCTAAAATTTTTTGTCCTTTACAAAAAGAGTAATGTATTTTTGGATTCCAAGTGTATGTATTTGAATAAATTTATATGCTTTTATATTTCTTTGAAATTATTTCAGCATTCCTTGAAGATAAAGAGCTTATGGAAGACATAGTTGACTTGCAGACTTCCTCTTTAACCTGCAGGTATAAAATAAATTAATCTTTTATTGTTGATATAAGACAATTCCTTCAGAATAATGAGTCGGTCATATATTGTTATGTAAAGCATTAAGCAAAATTCCTAGAACAGTAGGACACTGCACTCTCTTACTGTCCCAGCTCACAGAGAATGAAAAATTAATTTGAAAGGCTCCCTTAAAATTGTCTCAGAAATGAGCTTTTACTCTGTTACTATTTCAGGAATGTAAGTCTGTTGTGAAGCTCCAGCCCTCATCTACACCGCCCAAAAAACCCCAACCATACCCCAAACCTACATTAGGACGTAAAAGGGGAAAATTTCTGGGATTTTTCCAATCTTGGCTTTGCTCATCTCTATAACAAACTCAGTTTCACTTCTAAGGACAAGACTTGTCCTGCATCCATCATAGAAGCTTACTTCTAAAATACATGTAAAAATATAAAACGAGGAGGCAGCAGGGGGAATTGCTCATTGGTGGTTTTTTGGTTGTTGTGGTTGTTGTGGTTGTTTTGGGTTTTTTTGCTTTTTGGTTTGGGTTGGTTTGGGGGTTTCTTTGTTGTTTTATTTTTTTTTTGGGGGGGGGGAAGGGGTTCATTTTTTGTCGTAAAGATGTTCTGGGGGTTATTTGTATTTTTAGGCAGGAATTTCTGTTGCTGAGTACCACGCCTGGATGGGATGCAGTGAGAGCATCGCTCGGCTGGCAGCGCGGGGTGTGCGATCCGTGGCTGCCTCCAGCAGAGGGCACAGGCGGCCCGGGAGCTGCCGCAGCCGGGAATCTGCAGACACCGCCGGGATCCAAAGACTCAAATTGCAGGCACAGGGGAGAGCTTACAGCTTCACAGACGATTGCTAGATTTCTGTACTTGTTACAGCATGATAATTCGGCTTGTTCTGTAAATATAGGTTTGTTTTTAATACTTCTGTGACTGAAGCAGCAGTTTCTTGGATTTAAGTTCTGTGCCCTGTAAGGGCATGTGGACCTGTATCCAGACCTGACACCACATTGGTTAAGAACTGCCATGCTCATCTGAGCTTACTTAAACTACAGCTGAAGGGTGTTGATGCATCGTGGGGTTGCACAAATAGCTTTAGTTTTACTTTAATTAATAGGTATTAATCATTTAATCCCACGCTGCACCCCTGAAACAGCCCCAACCTTCTAAAAGAATCACATATGAAAGCATCTGTGTCATTTTCATTGCAAACAGTCATAAATATAATGAAATAAGCTTAAAAATACAAATTTTTTTGGACATAGAAAATCCTTACAATACTCATTTTGTAACATAGATTCAGAAAGGCTTATCTAGCTCAGTAAAGCATTAGAAGAACTAATCTGAAATATCTGCAGTGTAGGAATATTTAATGGCTCACAAACCTCTGCATTAGCAACATCCTTTTGAGTGGGGGATGGTACCATCTCTTTAATTGTCTGAGCACAACTAGGTTTTGTCTGTGTGATACAGCATGCAAGCTCTGTCACTCAGCATATTTATTTCTCCTTGCTAATCAGTGGGAGCTGTTGCACGGTGAAAGAGACATATTCTAGTGCTTGCCTTAAAAAAAAACCACCAAAAAAAAAAGATGCTGCAGTGGTAACCCAAGCAAAGTAAACTGCGGCACATTGTCATCCCTCTGGAGAGGGAAAATTGCATGCTGAAGCACACATGATCTCTGCTGCAAGAAAAGCTTTTGATGAAAATAAGGAGTGACACTTCATAAACAATTTATAACAATCAAATCGAGCAGTTCCAGACATGCTCTGCACTTCCATTTTCTATTGTCTTAAAAGCATGTTACTTTCTCTTTAATAGCAATCTTGATAATAATCTTTGTGGAATGTGACAGCTGATTAAAATACACCACAATATATTTTACAGAAAATGTATATCTGAAACAGAATGTAATAAGGTGTTTTCATTTTCAAAGGAGTAACTATCTGCAACATTCACGCTTAAAAATGGTCAGAGAATTACATGCTGTACCGCTGTTTGCAGTATTGCTTTATAAAAAAGTCAAGCTTGCAGATACCATAGCAACCCCTCTCATGTGGTACTTTTTGATTGCTGAACTATATAGTAGCTTTATGCTCATATTCTGCAGCCATACTTGCATTAATATCTTTATATAGTGTTTAGTAAAAATTGTATCTGCATCTGCAACATAAGGCAAGCTGGACTGTGACAGCAGTGGTCTCAGGTTCATGGTCACAGGCAGGCAAAAAGTTAAAATATTCTCTCCAATAATAACATTGTGAATGCCTGTAACTTTTCTCATCTTAACTTCTTCATGGCCCTCATGGCTGTCAAATGAGGTCAACAAATATTCATGCAGTATTGCTGCAAACACTAGTATGTTTATTTATACAGATGGAAAGCATCTGCTCATGCTCTAACTGTGAGAGATTGGAAATTGGATGTGATTTATATGATGAAGAATAGATGGGCAGATAAATGCAGGCTCCTGATAGCCTCTGTCTGGAACAGCATTTACATCCAAGAAAAACCTCACGTTTTCAGAGTGATGCTCAAGAGCACCATAAAGTCACCAGCACCAGCTTTACCACTCTTGGTTTCTCATTTATTTGAAAAGTAATTATTTGAAGTTTCGTTTATCAGTCTTGGTGCAACAGTCTTTTAGAATTCTCTTATTTTTGTATAAAAATTAAAAGAACAAGGAAAGGAGGATGCTTGTGTTGAAAGGATAGCAACTAATGACAGATATAGAGGAAATATAAAATGTTAACATGATTTTTCTGCTTGTATTTTAGGACTAAAACATTTATTTCATAGTGGAATTCTACTCCATATAAGGAGAGCTTCAAACACAGAAAATTTAAAAAGGTGTATGTAGAATAAGTGACAGTAAAGGAAATTATAGTGCTAATATTACTGAAAGGTTATTAATATAAAATCCTTTGCAGAAGTTAATTGGAAGCTGATGTATTCTGAAAATAAAAAATTGTGCTAAAGAATGTGGAGTGAGAAAGATCTGCAGCAGAGTACAATGACAAATTACTGTCTTGGCACAGTGAAACTGTTCTGCTTTTGGGATTAGACAGAAAACTTCGTACTAAAAGCTAAGATCAAAAAATATGTTATGTATCTGTTAATATCCAAAACACATCTATGCGTATTTACCTTTTTTATTCATGTCTATTACTATATAAACTTCTTTAAGAATTCTAGAGTTTAAAAGTCTTCTCAATTTTCTTAAGAAAAAAAGAGAAAAGGTGCGATAGGAGGGCACACAGGTTCAACTTTTCTGTATTACTTGGGATCTACTCACATTCCAGCTTCTCTTACCCTGTTCCACTACAGTTCAATTCCATAAGATAAAGATTTCACATGACAATTCAGGCTGATGTGGTGGAATGCACTCCTTTTATAAAACCCTGATGAAGTAAAATAAAATGCATTTTCCCCTCTGAAGGACGGAAAAAGGTGGAGTTTGTGGGCCTTCCTAGCCTTGTCAATAATATGCTGTCCAAAAACCACTTGTGCAATTCTTAGCTTTTGAAAAGTTCTGGGTTGTTAAGTCAAAAGAACTGAACTTGAAAGGTTTCCTCAGTATTCCTTCATATATATGACATCATAAAAAAAATTACATTCTTTAGAGCTGCATTTAGTACAGTCTCTAACTCCATTTTTGTCTCTGGTATTATGGAAGTATATTTGTGGAAGTATAAAGGAGAGCATGTAAGTAGTAGGTAAGAGCCTACACCTGTTCCTCTACACCTAGGTTCTTTTCTGTCCTTAAGGCAGCTCTAGTAGAGTATTATTCAGTCTCCTTTCCTTTTCCTTCCTGCTCTATTCCCAATCTGGAAGACAGAAGAGTTGCCTCTCAAACAGGAAGAGCACAAATCAATTTATTGTTGCAGGTGATTCGTACAGTGGAGCTCAAGAGTAATTGGATCAGCTGTAGCAGTTATTTCACATATGACAGCACCAGCAAATGATGGTAGGTAACCTCATTAGCAAACAGACTTCAGCAGCAATTAGAATAAATGTTAAAGAGGGAAGAAAGAAGACACTGCTATTTAGAAAAAAACCTGAGAGAAGGCAAGGTCTTTTATGTTTTATAGGTAATTATATTCTACATAAAACTATAACTTTGTGTATGAGTTCTTTAAAAAGCAGAGACACAGTACTCAGACCTATCTCCTGGGGATAGGGAACACTCTAGAATTGATTTTAAATAACTTTGAAACATGATAAAAATACTTTAAAGTGTTCCATTTAATTGTAAGCAGAAGCAGATAAAAATTCATACTTAGAGACTGATAAACAACTTACTTCCTTTTTTTTTTTTTTTTCCAATAGAGAAGTTGGTTTTGTCTCTTTTAGATTTGTCCCATCTCATGAAAGTGAAAAGGACTTTTGGAAAGTATCTGGTTTGTTCATAACCTTCTGAAAGTTTCAAGAGTATAGTTAAATGTCAGGGCAATTTCAGCTATGACCTTCTAAACATTTTTCTCTTGGTGCCTAGTGGCTGTCGTAAAAACTTGCTAATCTATACAGCACTAACTGTACAAAAAAAATTGGAAAATAGCACCTGGCAGAACATAATCTAAATTTATACTAAATTTCCAGTCCTTCTGTGCACAGCTGAGATGCTGGTCTGAAAAACCTTCCTTGGAGATCACTGGTTGCTGGCCATTCTGATGGTGAAAAGCAGTTAACATCAAAAAGCCATCAAATGTATCACCGAGCTAATCTAAGGTTTGTCTGATTCCCTGGGCAAGATCAATCGCTTCCTGATTCTTCCCAGCCCTTTGACTGCAGATGCACTGGAAAAGTCATGGTAGTTACCAAGCAGGTAAAAAGTTCTTTGATCTAACTGCAAACTTCCCAGCATCTTAATCCTTCAATTACTCTGTTTGTGAAAGAACAGCGGTCAACAAGTCATTGCTCCACCTTGCACGTTGTGGTGACAGCCTTGAGTGCGTAACTGGCAACCTCTGTTGTGAGTGAGGTGGGGATTCTCCATCACAGTCTTCTGCTCTTTATGGTTTACCAGGGTGTGAAGTGAGGGAAATAAGGGAAGGGATGGAAAGGAAGTGGAGAAGTGACTCAGTTTAGAAAGCTGACATGGAGCTGGGCAGAGTAGGGATAAAGACAGAGGAAAGGAATGAAATAAAGCTGGGCAGTAACTCCTGTTGCAGATGTCAAAGACTGAATTAGCTGGACTGGTTTAATTTAGCGTTAAGAGAAATTATGTCAGAAAATCATGAGTCCACTGTAAATATGAACGTGATATCAGTGAGGGGATTCTTTAGGACAAGAGGTATTGAGCAATTGCACAGCTTGCTGTGTATCTATAAAACTTGCATGCTTAAGAGTTTCTGGCTGCTTCTGTTCGGTTTATGTATTAAGAGACTACTGCAAACTTGTCTGAAATAATCTAGATCTATTACTATCAGTTACATTGACATGTCATGATTAATCTTTACTGTTACAGATAGTGCAGTGTAATTCAGTTAGCATTCCATAGCACTACCCTTTCCTAATCCTAGTTGTTCCTAGCTAGAAACAACTGAATATAACTAAAGAATACTCCAAGCGGCTCAGAAATTTGCTAGGATACATTGACAATTTGTCAGTTCTTTCACAACTCAGCTGTGAAAGACATTGCGGGAAAGCACTGTCAAAGTGTTTCTGGAAAGGATTTGTTATAGCGCTCTTAGGTACTTCTAATGTTCAGGGTTTATATAGCAGATTTATTAACACAGCTGCTAGACAGTGAATGGGACATGGAGAAGTTAGGGTCAAATCTTACCAAATAAATGAAATTTCCTGATCTTGGGTGATTTAGAAAGAAAATGTCATTCTTTACATATTATTAGTGCAAAATCATTCTCTTATTTTGGAGACTTATGTCAACTTTTTCCCCGTATTCCAGTTTCCTTCCTTAAAATGTAATGCATTAATCTTGACTCTCCTGATTCAGTGTGAATTTAGTAAAAGTAATACTGACAGCCATAATGCTTATAAACCTGGTTATCATACAATCATAATTTCATTTATGAAGGTGTGCATCTGTGGCTTTCTCTTTTCCTCCTTAGAATTCTTGACAACTCTTTGGTGAGTAAGCTCTGGTGCTGGTGACTCACTGTGATTTCTGTTTCAGTAGCACTTCTAACAGCTGACATCTCTGAAAGTGTCTTATCCTTCCTAGTTGTCAAGTGTAAGGTCTAAATTAGGCCATAGTTTCACAAGCATTTTAACTGCCATAAGGTGGCAATGTAAGTGAAAGAAGCAGACTTCTCCCCTAGGTTAGAACAACCATTTGTGTTTCTCTCTGACAGACTAGATTGGAGAACTAAAAACTTAGTGAGAACAAAAGTTTATCCCTAACCTAGATAATTTTCCTATTCAGTTCACTCTATGGCCTTACCACTGGTTGTGGTAGACAGAAGGGAGGTGGTCAGCAGCAAACAATTCCCTTGCGTGCTAATTTGGTATCTGTGAAACTATGGCTTTGGATATCTTTTGGTGGTCCTCAAGCTAAAGCCTTGATGTTTTCCTTTGCTCCTAGAAGAGAAATGAAACTGCAAAGTAAGCAAGAAATTATCTATATTATGAGAATTGAAAGTCAGCTTTTACTTGCATAGCTCTATATTCCATGCCTCTGCTGCGGGTAATTTTATAGCCTCAAAAACCTGATGCACAATTTCTTAATTTACTCTATCGATCATTTTTCTTTCACTGCAGGAATTACTTTCTTCAAAGTTTTGCCTAACAGAAAACTGCATTCTTGTTCTTTCAACATCTTAGTCGTACTAATACTCTTGTCACCTCCAAAGTAGCCTACTCCATGCTCCATATGTAGCTACTGATTGATCAGCCAGTCATTTCATTTACCCATGGGAGAAATAAAAGGCATATAGCCAACCAACTTCACTTCTCAGTGATGATTTTTAAACTTGGATCCTTTATGACTCTTCCTGGGAGTCACCTCTCCATACCAAATCTTGCCACAAATAATTACACAAAAGTATGGCTACAATGTAATCCATTAATAGTACATAGTGCCGCCTCTTAAGATGTGCTTATTCTGGTCATTCCAGTTTCCCAAAACCACTGTCTTCTAATAGCGGATGTTGAGGGGCATTGAGGTAGAATACGCCTACTTCCATTTTAGAAGAGGACTTTCCTCCAGTTCCAGCTATGGAAATTTCATCTGTTACTCAATTGTAGTATATAAAAATATATTTTTGTCTGACATGAAAGATGTACCTTGGCAGAGGCAAAGTCAGATGGCAATAGGGTGGGTGGGTTAAGGCAGAGGCAGTGGCTTAGTGAGGCAGGAGGAGAACCCAGTATTGCAGTTCAGCTACTGGGAGCAGCTACCACAGACAACCGATGATAACTTTGGTATGTGGTCATTGTATAAAATCCAGTGTCAGGAATGTCATCCATTCAGTGATTTAACTTCCACTTTCCAGTTGACTTTCGTCTTTTGGTTGAGTGTCCCTGTATTACTTATTCCATGAAGATCTGTGAATTTTTAGACTCAGGGGAAAACAAAAACAAAAAAAAGAGAAGTGTTAGGTTGGGTTTCTTTTTGGGTGTTGAGTGTGCATAATAAATGCTTACTGAAGAATGTGTAGCATCTGGGCATTAATATGATTTCCTCTTTAGGATTTGCATAACTTGGAAGTGGATCATGCACAACCGTCTTTGCCATAGCCATGTTTTCCAGGGATCAGAAGACTTTTTTTTTAAGGAATCTTTATTCAATTAAAGATAAGTCTTTGCATTCCAGAGGTCTTTTTATGCAGCAAAATGTCTTAGTGACTTTTTTTTAATAAAATAGGCTGTGTACACGTTTATTACCATGCAGTTGATTTTTTTTTTTTTCTACACTAATTGTTCTTAAGGTACTTAGAGTCAAAATTAGGGATTTGTATCTTTTTAATCACTTCTTAATGTCTGACAGGACAGCTAATAATAATATTAAGAAGTAATCTCCCATGAGGTTTTTTTTCTTTTTATCATCTTGACAACCCACCTCTAATGGCTTTTTATCACTTTTAGCTGCCTCAACCTATCAGCCTGAGTCATAGCATCAGGAAGCAAATTGTACCTAAGCTGAATGGGAGGATTCCAAGATGGTGATTTTTTTTTTAAGTCAACCTGAGGTAGACACTTCACATTTATGAACAACCTTGAGAAATTCTCCCTCTTTCCAAACCCTTATCAATAATTAAATTTAAGAAATTCAGCTTTTTGGAGCAATAAACATTCTGGTAAAGAATATGCATAAATTTTCTTCTTTGAATAACTGTGGTTTTTTATGTGAATATCTAAGCAATGTATCTGGAAATAATTGATTAACCTAATTCATACATATGTCATGTAATTATATATGCCTCATTTATAGAATAAAAATATATTTTCTTAGCTTTAAAGGATTTAATCAAAGCAGTACTCCCCTATGAATGAATAGAATGATCCTTCTTCATCTTTGGGCTCTCTGCCAAGATTCCTGAGTATAGCAAAAAAATTAGACTGAAGGGTTTAAAATTAGATCTTACCTGTCTCTCCACAAATGCTAATAAAATGGAAAAAATAACTCACTTGGATGCCAGACTCAGTAAACGTACCAAGATTTTGGAGGCTAAACCAGAGAGAGACTGGATGGATTCCACAGCATGCTTGCTGAGCAGGGGCTTAAATTTTGGAAGCAGGCAGCCAGCATGCTCTGCAGCAGTTTGCAGGTGTAAGGACAGCAACCTTTTGCAGTTTTTGCTCTCAGAAATCCGCTGATATTGCTGATGCTTTTTAAGAGAATATTGAGAAAATCAATAAATTTCTGCTTCCTTAGAGGTTTAGGGCATAAATTAACGCTGTGAAGTCCGAAGGTATGAACTGGCTAAAGCATCTTCTTCACTACACAGTCACAGGGAAGTGTCTATGTCATTGTAACAAATAGTAACAAGCCTGCACAATAAGAACAGAATAGTGCCAGTGAATTTATTATTTCAAGGTGAATGGTGGACATGTAGACTTGTGCTTATTAGTTGTGTTTTGATATGTTGGGGTTTTTTTCCAGGGCGAAGTTGGAAGGCTGATTACAGGTACCACTCAATGCAACACTGGTGCATAGTACCTTGAGGAACAGCCAAAAATGGTAGCAAAAAGCTGCAGGCTGTTGGCTTATGTAGTGGGTGATTGAGCAAAGTGTGAAGTTATTAGCATGTAATCAAAGCAGACAGACATTGCTTTGAGCCCAGTTTTATTGATCATTAAAAATCTACACAGTAAATCAGCTGTGGAGGTGTTAGTTTCTGCCTGCCTTGTAGGGATGAAGGCGTCACGTCCAGAGAGCCTGAGCAGATTTCTGTGTTACAAAAAAGGGCTGTGTTACAAAAAAGGGTACAGCTTTTGGCAGGGGGAGAGGCTGGGGGTGGCAGGAAGCAGTGCAAAATCTAAAAAGCCCAGTGCCGTCAACATTTGATGACATTGTTAGACCTAAATGTGTTTGTGTGATTATGTGCATGAACCCATTACTCTCAGAGTACACAGACAGGTGGGATTAGGTGCACAGGATCTCATTTCAGTCAGACTGATGTTATTTACCCTGCCTCAGTGCAGAAACAGATGAGTACCTTTACAGAATGCTACCCTACTACTCCCATTTTTCTCATTATTTGCTTAATGAGAAAGACAGTTTTTTGGTTTTGGTGGCTGTTATAGAGATTAGCCTGATTTGCTGCTGCTTTACTAATTACAAAGCAACTGCTATGAAGGTGAACCTGCTGTTTTGTGGAATGATGTAGACATGGGAAAATGATTTTAGATTAGATCTTTTTCTTTTTTTTTATTTAATTCTGCATAGTGTGAAGAAGTTCCTTCAGTCTCCTGACTCTTCCATCCAAAGAATTACTGGTAAGTACAACACTGAATGATTCTACTTTGTTCAGGTTTTCTTTTAAAAGCTTTTCATACTTTCCATTTCATTACATGTGTATTTCAAAAGGGAAATCAAAAGAGAGTTATTATATATTACTTAAGATTTTTCCCTGCTGTCAGTTATACTATGCCTACATTCCTTCTAATTTCAGAGCATGACATACTTGCTAGGTAAAATAAAAATTATAGGGCTAAAATGCAAACGAGTTACTTTTAACTCACTCACTATGGCACATAAGCAGACTTCTGACAAATAGTAGTTTCTAATCCTATTTGCGATATTTTTGGTGTACCTAAAAGACCTTCTATTTACTGAATTAATGTTAATTCAAATTAATAGTACAGGATGCTACTTCATTCTGGGGATTGATAATGAGATACAACCCCCTCTTCTAGGTTTAGAATGATAGGAATGCAGCAGTTTAAATCTCTGTAGGACTTTAGCAATTGTGAGCAGTTACCATTTGATGGTCATTCAGCAGCCTGTGTGAGATGAATCAGTGATTTGTGGGGCAGCCTAAACAAGCCTGCAATGCTGCTCTGCCTATTCTCTATATAAATAGACAGGCCAGATCTCCAGAGATGTCAATCTGGCACTTCTCACAAGCTTTGCATTTACTTACTATTCATTATTAATTGTTAAGTGCTTGTAGCACACTTGATATTGTAAAAAGTACAAAGATACAGTCCCTGCCTGGAGGAGTTTACTTTAGAAGATAAGCAGAACCAACTTGTCCTTTTCCTGTACAACAAATACAGTTTGCGTTGTGTTTTGTTCAAATTCTCTGAAACTTGGAGAATATGGACTTCAAGGCAGGTTACATAACATTTCTTTACTGACTTCCACTTTACCCAGTTGAGAGTGAAAGAACTGTCAGAGCCTGCTTGGCTATATGCAGTGTGACAGGTTTCAGTGTTCTGAACAATTGGTCCCAACTGCTCTTATTTCTTGTTTGAGGTTTCAAACCACTTTTGAAGGCTATCAAATTTCACGTTAATCTCCTCAGGAGGAGAAAGAACGAATCTCTGGATGGGAAGACAAGTCAGGGTTGATGCATACTGAATAGCAAGAGAGGCATAATATTACTTGGAAAAGCCTCTGACTAGTTTGTGGCCTCTTCTCCGTAAGGCAGAAAGTTTTATGATTTTGCTGGGGGGGGGAAAAGGGGGAATTAATAGGTTAGGCAAACGTGGCATTTTCTTGAAGCAAACAAACAAAACCAAATGCACTACCCTGTGTTTTATAAATAGAATAATGTGTATGATTTTATTTGTTTGATTTCCTCTCAGGTAAGAATTAATACATGAAACATTTGGATTTTTCATGTTCATGGCTGTATTTGCTCCATCCCTTTCATTCCAGAATCTCAAGCACAGTTGCCAATTTTTTGAAGGCTTTGTAACTAGTAACCAAGTGCTAAATGTTAAGATCTGGGTGAATGAGGGGGAAATTTTTAACTAAAATAATAAAACAGAAGGAAAAACAGGAAAGAAGAAGTAGGTGATTTGAAACATGTAGAGAAAGAGAGAGATATAAAAATATTCTGAAAAAAATACAGATTGAATCACACTTCTTGATCATGACAAAGCACCTCTACAACAGTTTTTGTAGTAGTGTATATTTTACTTGTATTAGGCTGGTCCATGAATGAGCAGTCACTTTATTAGGACAGCAGATTATAATGAGAAAAAAAAAGGGAAGGTTGGAAGCAGTGACTCTGGGAGTTCCTAGTCGGAGGGCAGTTGAGGTGCCAGGTCAAAACCAGTGATCTGGAATACTCCTGGCTTGGCTGCCTACACATCCCACTGAAGCTGACCCGTGAGTCAGTACCTGGAGCTTGTCAGGACTATGGGAGCCCTCACTGCAAAACCAGGAACTGTCTTTTAAAAGGGGTAGGTGTTCAGAGCTGCTCAACTTCTTCCTGATAAGTATGTAAGAACTTTGAGATCTTGAGATAATATTTTTAGCAGAACATGTACTCCATGTATACTGTCCTAAATATCTTCCCTGTTGGTAGTTATTCCTTCTGTTAAATCAAAAATGCCTGGTCACCATCTTTTCATTAAATTCAGAAATGGAAGACCTACAGATGCCAGTCTCAGAAGAAATTGGGTAAGCGCAGTTTAGAAAAACTAATGCACAGCCACTCAGCTCACTATAATTTCACTTTTCATTTCAGCATACCAGATACTCCTTGTTGACATCACAACCCTTTCTGTAACATTCAGACCCTGTTACAGAGGTATTTGAGTCTATGTATCAATAATCTATTATAAAGAATCTAAAAGCATCACAAAATTCAACATATACTTTGCAATAACTGTGGTCCAAGGGGATCTTGACATATTTATATTTGTTTTAAGGATCAGCCAGGAGAAATACCAAGCTAATCCAAGTATAGCTTCTTGTAAAATTTGTCTAATGGGAGGCGATCAACTGAAAAAAAAACCCAACCAGTTGAACTCAGAAAGTACATTAGAATAGGCAACAGAAGCAAATAAGAGGTCTAGGATTGATATTTCAGTCATAAGCAAATCTAAGCAAAACTAGCTTGGATACTGAATACTCAAGACAACTTCAATATAATGATGGAATCACAGGTAATTGAAAGTATTCCCCATGTTTGAAGCTCTTGACTATGCAGTCAGTTTTAAAATTAAGCATTCTAGATACCATCTGAGCACCATAAATGGTAAGTGAGGGGAATGAATCTTACTTTAGTTGTAACCATTTAGACAGAGCACTGAAAGGCAATCAGTACCTACAGAGTGCTTGGGGGAAAAAAAAAAAAAAAAGAGAGTTTTAAATTCTTTAAAATGTGGCAATCTGTAAAATTAGGCCTAGGCTTCATTCCAATACACACATACTTTTAACATTTTTTTTCTTTTTTTTTTTTACATCAGAATGATTAGAGAAAACAACTTTAAGCATGATGGTCCATCAGCTCCATTATATTTGCTGCCTGAGATTTTTGAGTAACAACAGACTAACAACTTCTGAAACTTTCTTTGCTTTGATTTTTCAGGTTGCTGGAATATACAGTATTTCAATCTTTTTGAAAATAGAAATGTAGATTTGAAAAGGCACATTTGAAAGATGAAGAGGTTATTGTGATAAACAACATAGCATGCATATATTCTTTCCTCTAGAGACTCTCCTAAGCAGAAGCTCACACATACGCCTTTAAGCAGCTGCAAAAAAAGCGTTTCTCATCAGTTCTTATGTCTCATGACACAAAGAGTTCCCATTCCCGGTGTATTTCCTATTCTGTCTTATCTGGAGATGATTTAGACAGTTTTTATCTCCAAACCATTTGTATACAGACAAGGAAGCACCAAGAGGTAAGGTCATAGAAATACTTCCCCAGTTCCTATACTACAGCATCTGTAGAGACATCAGGCTTTGTAATCATGAACTGTAACATGTAAGCAGAGAGGGACACAGAAATTCCTCTCTAGAGGTATCTGAAAAAAAAAAAAGGGTTTGCAAAAGCTTATTATTTGATAATTCATTGTTAAATGGAATAATTTGCTCTATTTGGAATGTCTGCTCCCAAACATAGTATGTTCCCAGCTGTACTGATTAAAAGAATTGGTAATGTAAGCAAGTAAACATATTCCAGTCACTCTCATTACTGAAAAGCATTGTGCGCTTTTGTGACAAATTGTAGAAAAAGATAATAATGTAAAAGTCACACTTGTGATGGCTTCAGACTTCAGCCTGCAAATGCAATCCAGAAAGCTAAATGTAGCAGTAGGCAGCTTCACACAGGGGCCCACCAGGAATACCTCAGGACACAAAAAACACTTAAATAAGAAAACCTTCAAGACACAGATGAAAAGTGAGCCACACCCCTGCAGAAAAAGCTATTCAAAGTTCTATGCAAGGTTTTTAATTATTTATTATTATTTAAAAAAAAATAAAACATTTTAAAAGGGCAATTTTTTAATAACAAACTCAGGAATTTTAATTTACCAAAACTAATATAACTCTAAATATTAACATTTTCTGCTATGTGATATATTGCATTTTATTCTGCTATTTATTCTGGTTTAAAAAAAAAATTATTTGGGGAATATATTTTTTTTTCCTACTGGTGTTTCAACAGGCCTGATAATGTTTTGCACTAAAGGTTTTATAATCTTTCAAAACATTATTACTTTGTTTTCTTTCAAAAACTGAATATTGTGTTCTGCAGTTTGCTTGCAGGATTTTGATTGAAAATTATCTAAACCAACTTTGGTAATTATTTTTCCAGTTAATATTTTAAGCTTAAAATCCTTTGGGAGAATGTCAAATTTTGCATCTATAATTATTAGAACTCTCTCCAGTTTCTGTTCAATAAAAAATTAGGATCAATAGCTCTTGGCACACAATAGCTATGCAGAGCTCCTTGTCTCTGCAGGCAAGAAATCTGAACCTATATAAATGATAAATTCTCATCACCACAAAATCCTGCATTACATTGTCTGTTATTCACCATTAATCCAGAGATTGTGTGAATCCTCTTTCTCCAGTAGTCATATATTTATATCTGATAGACTGCAAAGGTATTTGGGAATAAGAGGAAGCTTTTCCCAGGAGCATGCCGAAGGAATCTTGGAAACGTTCCATAAGCTTGGTGTGTTCCAATGGCTATTCCTAGCCAAAGAAACTGGTGATTCTAAGACTTCATGCTCCTGTTGAATATGAAGTATTCAAAGCAAGGCAGAGAGGCATTTGAATTAAGGTAAGCATTACTGATGTGTTTTAAGTCATTAGAGGAACTGTGCTTTGTAGCATGATGCCATCTAGGTAAGAAGACCACCTTTTATACTGTTCTGGGTAGCATTAGTGTAGCTTTGGGAATTTTTGTGGCCCCCCCCCCCCGGTTGTGTATTGGACTTCAGGAAATTAAAAAACCAACAAAACAACTTGCTGCTCTTTTGTGACTGCCAGAGTGCATCAAAAACCACTTCAAGTAGAATTCAGTTTCATTGCCCAAAATCTCACCATCTATTTTTATGGTGGCATTATCCAAAACAGTTATCAAGTGCTTGTAATACATCCAGAACAATACTTTTGCATATTTTTTCCTTAGATCAGAAAAGAACTCTTCTGTTCGAAAATTATTCGTTATGAAAATTTAAAAATGTGAAGCATTAACAATGCAAATACAGCTAAGACAGTAAAGAATCCTTTAACTCCAAATTACCTGGAGTCAAGCCTTAGCCGCATTATGTATTGCACAGGCCTGCTGCTGCTACTTCTTTCCTGTTTCAAATCTCAGTTAAAATATTGCTGAAAGTATAGAAAACACTTTCCTACTGTTGTCATGTTAAGAAGCCTCCACATTTTGCTTAAGGCAGTTATACCATGCCTAATGAGGTGGCATGCAGTGAGCATGGGACGTGACCCCCAAAAGTTTATCAATAGAGGTATGTGCTCAAATTACAGTAAAATAGGATTTGTGGGTCTCAAAGTATCCTGTGAGAAATTTTAATATGGTCCACAGGTAAGCATGTGAATACACACTCTATTCATGGCACTAACAGTAGTCCTTGTGACTGTTAAGGGTAATTTGCATTTTACTGGAATAACAGAAAAAAGAAAGATAAGCAACATGTCATTAGGACAAACAAGTAGAAAAGGAGAGAAACAATATATTATGTTTAACATTCGGAATGCTGTCTGTTAACATAGTAAGCATGGACTCCATTTTATTACTGTATATAAAAGTTGAAATAATGAGATTAATCAGTGAGAATTTGATGAACAATAGTAATATTCCCTTATTTTTAGCACAATTAACAGCAAGTTTCTGAAAATGTGACATTAAGAACACTGGAGGACTGCCAATCTTACTCCAAATTTATAAACACTAGAAATGACATTTTGAAGAACTATTGATTAGTTACATGAATGTCAGTTCTAAGTGAAATAGTGAAGATCTTTACATATGAGCAACAAAAAATTAGAGACTAAAGGGCTAATTATGGGAATCAGCACAAAGACAAATCTTGTGAGATGACTCCTTTTTTTGAAAAGATCACAAATCTATTTAAAAAGGCAAGTGTAAAAGCATAGTTGGTTTTGGGGTTTTTTAAGCCACTAAATATCATGTATACATTAAACACTTTTTTTGTTTGGATGTAAGAGAACATATTAGGTGGGCTATAAGCTGGGCTGATAGATTTTAAAATACTACTGATGAGAAGATGTATCTGAGTGGTATTATTTCTAGGAAAGACCCTCTATGAATAGGTTCTTGATTTGTTGTAATATTTTTGCAAGTTATGCAAACAGTCTTGTAATGTTTTTGATAGTAAAGTTTGCAGATGAGATGAAGAAAGAACCAGATTAATAAGCTTGCTATTGCAGGGCAAGCTGGGTAGTCTGGTTTAAATATTCAAGTTGAAACCACTATATTTGAATATAGTCAAATGCAAGATACAACAATTGGGACTTCAGAATGTTGGATAAGAAAGTTAATTTTCAAATGAAGCAAGAATGAAATATTTAAAAGCCAAAACCACCTGAAAGTGAGTGGTCTGGGAAAAAAGATTTATGTGATACTGTGATGACTGGAATGGAGAGCAGCAAGTAGAAGCAGGGACATGAGGGCAGTATGAGCTGGAACATGTTGCACTGATGTAATTTCTTTAGAATATTCTGCCTTTTGTTCAAGAAGGAGTTTGAAGGTCTACTAACAGATTGTGGGAGAGCCACAAAAGTGTTTTGAGGGACTGGTACTGACATTTAAACCAAACGCAAGCAATTCAACTTACGAACTTGCTCAAAAGAATATTAAGGAGCACACGTGACAAAAGGCAGTGGACATAAAACTGGTCTGGGCCTTTAATTCAGATTCAGAGCACATAAAATTTAAATTGTTCACTTCCATCATGCAATTTGTTGACTTAGCAATTCCTCTTTTCCCTTCATCTTGAAGGAGGTTTTTGCTATGACTAATAGGAACAGTTCTGCTTTAAGATTAGTAATATAATCAAATTATGTCCTTTAGAGGTCATGAAACAACTCCAAGATGCATAAATTAGTTAGCTATATTCTGTTCATTCTTTTTTCTCTGAATTGCTGAATTGCTTTGAGGAAATATAAATTAGCACTGGGGATTAGATAGTTTTTGCCATCTACCTGTAGTCTGAAGGACTAGTGGGAATTAGCCAGCTGTATCTTCCTCATGTCAATTTTGAAGTAGATTTTGAGCCAGGGGCTACAGTTGAAATCAGCAGAGGAAGGTTTTCAAGGACTTTTCCCTTGCTTTCTTCTGCAGCACAGGACACCTCAATACATTTTGCCTAGCAATCACTTGCCCATGGAGAAATTTGCTGAAATTCTTTCTCTTCATTCTGTGACCTTTTTCACCAAATTACTTAATTTCCTTCTGATTCCAGTCCAAATAAATAAATTATTGTTGCATTAGAGGAGTAACTGAGCTAAATCCAGTGGAATGAAGCTCAGACTAAGCATTCTAGTCCATGAGGCCTGAAGTTCTGTGAAGAAAAGTTGCTTATATTTTCCAACTTTTTTTCTTCAAATCACTTCTTTGTCTGAATGTGGCTGCAATTGAGTAAACTCATCAGGGATAAGCATTCCTTTCTATACTGCTGTTGGAAATGCTTAAGATCAGCTCTCAGCAACGGCAGATTGTAACATACTGCTCCAATTCTAGAGTGACATGGCTGTTCCAGAAGACTCAGAGTAATAAAAAGGGAGGTAGAGGTTGAAGAATGAAAATACCAATATAACCCCATATCCAATAGCAGGGTAAGCCTGCTAAGACTTAAGGTTAAGGGAGCAACAATTATGTAATTAGTGTCCTCTCAGAAGTGCCATGTTAAAAAGTGAAAAATAAAAAATTACTCAGTCCTGTTCTCTTAGTCTTAAAGAAGATGGTAATGAAAGTCCAGTGGAAAACCCACTGTTTCCAGGAAGCTGGTGAATCAAAATAGAAATTCTGGAGGAAGATTTGAGACTGCAGAGCTGTTATAGGCAGAAAGTGCTTTTAATGTTTCTGTTCCAATTTCTATTCTAGTGGCACCTGGGGACATGGTTTAGTGGTGAAGACAGTGGTGTTAGGTTAATGGTTGGACTTGATGATCTTAGAGGTCTTGATCATGATTCCATGATTCTGTTTGAGTAGCACAGAAATCCTGACATGTCTTGTGTGAGAGAGCTCAGTCTCTTTCCTGGATGACTCTGTTTAGACCTGGAGCTTTCATGTGGCTTCAGCCATTTGTTCCTGGGTGAAAGAATGGAGAGGTTTGCATTGCTTGATTTCCTTTGCAAGTCCACCTTTAGACAAAGAGAGACCAAAATCTGCATTTTGCCAGGCAATTATTCAAATTGTGATAGGCATAAATTGAGGTACTGGTTCTGGTAAGAAAATGATCTCTGACAGGACTGTGATAGGCATCCCAATACTGCACTGTAAGTAGCTGAAGAATGAAGGGTAGAGGCATGTCTTTCCCAAGGTCACATTGCCACAGCTTCCAATAAAAAATTTAAAAGTGTTAGAGAAGTAAATATAATGAAGGAAAGATTTTTTTTTTCCTCTTTAAAGTCCCATAAACAGTAGAATTTGTGGAATTCACCTGAGGTGACCTGGAAAAAACAGGAAGAGAAAATTATTTTCCCTTACTGACCTCTAAGAACCTAGTGATTGTAGTATATATAGTTGAATCTTGAAGAAAGACCCACTAGGAGCGATTGAGAAAGGGGGAACTTCTGCAATAGATTGGTCTGAGATCTCATTGTTTTACACTGTGAAATCAGTTTGAAAGAGATTAGCATAAAGACCTAATATCATCTAATGACAAGGCATTTTATGCACTGCTTAGGTTGGTTTTGTTTGTTGTGTTTTCTTTTAACTCTGCCTGAAAGCAAGCCACAGTGACCTACAAGGACATTCAGTTTACTTCCTCACATAAGGGAAGGAAAAAGAGACAGCTGTGTCAAAAAGATGAGCAAGATAAGCAAATATAATGCAGACTTTTATGTCTCTTTGTCCTGTAAGCTTCAAAATACAGTTGCTGATTATGCAATTATTGTGTTAATTGATTTTAGTCGAGAGTTTACTTAAATGAGAGATCAATTAGTAGTAGCCAAAATAATACTTATTCTGACAGATAAAATAGATGTTTTTAAAATAAGGCGTTCTAGAAGTCACTAGAATTTCCTTTGGATGACATAATATTCATATATTTTTAAGGCTTTTCTGCACTGCTTCTAAGCTCTACATTAGATACAGGAGCACTTAAAGTGTAAGTGAAATGTGGATGCAAACCTAAGTCTATAAAGAGTGTTGGCAAGGATGTATCTTGCTATGTAAATAAATAATAACTGGTTATCAGTCAGCAAAGGACTGAAGAACCTCAGAACCTGGGAGCTGCAGGATATAACTGACAGCCCCTGAATCCTCCTGCTCTGCAAGGGACTACCCTCAACTCACAATGATTTGGGACATCTGATATGTTGGACCATTGTGTCTCATGTGCTGAATGAAGGTTTTACGTTTAGGTCAAAGGTATTGACCTGAAAGACTTGTCTCATTCTTACTAGTCTTTATCTTTGGGCTGGTGAAGGAGAAGTGAAGAAGAAGCATGCCCTGACCTAGATGCCTGTGCACCATCCATATTTAACTCTGCATTGTGTGAAGGCTGAACAGTCTTTTGCCTTTGAGTGCTTCCAATGTGCAAGGTCAAAATTTAGATGTGGAATACATAACCTGAAGAGCTTTGATTACTGCTTGGTAAGCCCTTTGTGGAAAACAGCTACAAATGCTAGAGACCTGAAAAATTGCCAGAGACACAACCTTCTTTTTTAGGTAATTGTGAACTCTAATATTGTAAAAAAAGTAAGAGATATATAATCTGTATTATGTCCTGGAAGCATCCAAATGATGGAAATAAGAGGAACAGAGTACAGGAGCAGAAACACTTACTTTGGTGGGAACCAAATAGGTCTATTGAAAACATTTAACAGGTCACCCTCACTTTTGTTACCCTACTGTTATTAAGCATATTTCTAGAATTTCTGGTAAAACAAAATACAAGAAGTATCACTTTTCTATAAAGAATTGTCATGAGAGTGGGGATTTTAGATAAAATTTATTAGAGAAGCCCTCCTGTTGAGTCACAAGGTGCTTTCTAAACTCCTCCTCTGAGAGAGAAGCCTAGATCAGCTGGATCCAAACTTAGACCCAGACCTTGTCAGTAGTTTAAATACAACTTTGTCCTGCAGGATTAAAGACGGCAAACTGGCTATATTTATATAAAATTAATTATTTATTATGAAAAATGATCAGACAAAATATCTTAATCAGAAATATTTATTATATGGCATAAAAGCTAAAACTACTAATAGTGTATAGTATAGTGCACTATATTAAAGCAATTATATTAAAGTAAGAAAAAAGAAACAAAAATTAATTAGAGATCAATGTAACTCACCATACTAACATTTGTGGGCAGTTCTCTTTCACTCAGCTTCAAGGAGTATCCTTGAAAGGGTGTCCCTGGTTCAGGGGAGAAACTCCACACACTTCAAGAAGGGGCATGTTAGAAGAATCTGGTGGAATGAAAGTGGACTGGGCTTCCATAGTATAAAGTGATAAGACTGTCAGATGTCTCCAGGTCAGCTTAGCATCTTATCTCCCAAATCTTTGCCTCACTGCCAGTATGCTGATTTGGGGTTGATGTGTCAGACTATGGTTTTATGCTATGGTTTAGCATAATTCAATACCAAAAGCAGCACTTGGAATCCTTTCTCAGCCCACCACTGACAGATTTACAAACAGGCCATTGTCCTACGGAATTGCTTGACCACATTTCAGGATGAAGAACCCTGCCGCAAGAACTAAATCTGAATTCTTGCCCCCACCCCCCAGTAACATAGGCATTTCAAAGACTCGAAAAGAGATTAAAACCTAATGAAGGCTAAATATAGTCTGGTTGACCGGTCTAGGTCCGTGCCAACTAAAGAAAGACAAAAATAAAGTACTTGAATCCAGAATGAAATTGAAGTGATAATTTTATGTCTTTTAGCTAAAATTCATTACTGATGGTATCTTCATGTGTTGCTAGAGGGGACTGCCAGTCTCGCAAACTTGTTCATTGCAGTAGGTCTTTCAAGATTTTTTGTTAGCCAGTTCTGCATTGTGTTAAATCAATATCACAAATGATGTATGCTGTGGGCTATTTAGGAGGGCTTTGGGAAAAAAAAAAAAGGGGAGGGAAAAAAAAGGCACCTTATTGCTTTTAGTGCTAATGGTACATTCATTATGCTGAACCATAAATCTGTTTTGCCTGATACTGTTCTTAGGCATCAATAACTCATGGCTTGGAGTTCAAGGTACTACCATTACAATTTCTAGAAATGTTCTGATGAGAGACTTACAACTTTATGTCCAAAACTAAGTGTGGTTTGTTTCTTGCTCTTCAGTTCATAAGAGCTAGTTTAACGAGATGCTGAAAACAATTATGCTCTAAATTCAACATTCTGGAGTCATTGACAGATCAAAATTCAACAGTAAAGCCTGCCAGTACTAATTATTTTCAGTTGATAAAGATCATTCATTTACTCAAAATAAACAGACATATTTATCAAATGGTTAATTAACTGCTCTTTCATTTTAACTTTTTTTTCCCCTCTATTTTTGACATGCTCTTTTAGTATTAATATGCAAAACAGCAGATGTTTTCTTATGAGATAAGTACAAAAATAGTGGCTTGGCACTCTTAGAGGTATAATAGGCAACCCTCTAAATCTTACAGAAAATCTGGGAAAGAAATTAAAAAGACTATAGTAGCTAGTTTTATTGTAAAGGAAAAGATGTCAAAGAGAAGTGAAAGACCAGTCCACGAATATTAAGATTACTGTGACCTTGACCTATTCAATGTTCATAGTTCAATTGTAAAAAGATTTTATGCTTAGTTGGATTATAATTTTTCAGTTATTTTTTAGGATAATGTATATTGCTGCATGTCAGGAACCACATGTGGGTACAAAATTAGTGATACCTGTCTCAAGGAGTATCCACTGAATTTGAGAATTCAGGGTTCACCTATCACTGCTGGAATAAGTCATCATTTGGAGGAAAAGCAGGGACCTTCTTGTAAATATGTAGAATAATAAATATTGTAAAACACTAAGGAAAAGAGACTTGAAAACATTGACACATCTTAACCATACATCTAAACCATATAATTTCAGATGTTTGGAAATATAAATACTTTTAGAATGCTCTTTAATTCAGTTGCAAGTTTGCTATGGTATCATCTAAGAGTAAAAGAATATTCAGAGATATACTTCTGCCTATTTGAATATTGGCGTCAGTCAGAAGCCTGGAAGTTTAGTCAACTAAGGGAGAAGAATATCCCTCTTTGACTTGTCCTCCAGTGATCTTTGTTGTGATATGACTGAGTCAAATAATAAAAAATATATGTAAACGGAGTTCTTGAGCTGTCAGATAATACTATAAGAAAAAATCAAAACCTTTTGCTACCTGTTTCAAAAAGGAGTTATGTGCTATGCATTTATTGGTTTTGCTTACAGAAGTAGCATATGCAAAGTCTTCAGAGGCAGCAAAGAGCTCCTATATGGAATCTTCCTCCTCCCCCATTTATAAGAATATGTGTTATCAGGATTTATTTTTTTGAAGACTTTGAGCCACTGTTTACACATTTCAGCATGAATCACTTGTGCAGGTTGTTCAGGGACACAAGAGAGAAATTATTTTGAGAAAAGAAAGAAAGGTCAAAGAAGGATGGAAAAAAACCAAAAAGCTGCACCTTAAGATATTGTAGTTCTCTCTCCAGTCGGTGATACCAGAGCATTTTAATGTTTCAGCAGATCCCAAATGGAATCTATCTTAGTATGAGCTAACCTCAAGTAATGACTTATTTATGTGCAAGGCATCTTAAGAGCAAGGTGTCTAAAAAAAATTGTCCTGTTTACTCAAGGTTGTTGGCAAGAGTAATGTCTATGAGCTACTGCTTTCTTTATTCCACCATGGAACAGAAAAGACCCTACTGAAATAAACTCAGCTAGTAAGGATAATTTAGTGATAAGCATTGTAAACTTCTACTGCCAGATTTCCATAAAAGAAAATTTGAAAACTTTTTTCTTAGGCTTACAGTCTTCTGTAAACAATGATTGGCATTAGCTTCATAACACATGTAGGAGAAGAACTCCTCATTAAACCCCCAAACATGCCTATTTCCATCTCCATCCTTGTGTGAAGGGGTCATCTAGTCCTTTCTTTTCCCATCAGCAGCTTTGTTCTACAGTTTGCAAAAAAAATACAATTTTTAAAAGACATTTTTTCAGACTGCATTTACTTTATTTACTATGACAGAAATCTTTCTATCTGCTGGGGCATCAGAATAATTAATTTGCTAGTTGAGAGTGATATAAACTTGACTTATTTTCTTACCACTATCAAGCAGTAGACATTACCACTCACATTACCAATGCAGCTGGCTCAGAAATGGTCTTTTGGTGAGAGTCCTACACGTCAGCAATTTCTGTATCAATTTGTGTTAAGATAGTCTTGAGTTGCCAGGAGATTGGGCCAAGTTCATGTACAGGAAAAATGCTTATAAGAATTATTGTAAACTGAAAGGTTCTGTGGCTTGATGGAAGAGCAAGGTGGATAGTGAGAGAAGTAAACAATTCTTAAACTCCAAACAGAAGTTATGGCCCTCAGGTGTATTTTGAACAACAACAGCTTAATGTTTGCAAATTATTACATTGTATTTATGTGTCCTCATGACAACAGACTTTGATGAGGCAGTCACTGTTCTGCAGTTGGATATACAGTTTATGGGGAACATCATAGAAAAGAAGACCGGAAAAGCTTGGAAGGAATATCTAGTTCATTGTTTTGCCCAAAGATGGAATCAACTGCATCAAACTTAGACAAATTTGCCCGAACTGTAACATCAAGCAAACTGTATATTGCCTTTGCAGTGCTGGCAGTCAAGTTTGCTAAAATGTCAAGGTGACATTTTCTGCTCAATCTCTGTGTGTTAGCTTGGTTTATCTGTAGCTTACTGATGAACTTTGTTTATTTTTCTACCTGATGCAGTCAACTTTTGGTTATCTGTAGGCAGATTGCCCTGGTGATGTATTAACAGTGCCATGGCTGTGGAGGCATCTGAGCTTGCTTTAGGTGAGTAGTTTGGCTGCTTTGCTGTTTGAAGTGCCATGATCAACAGAACTGCTAAGTTTTTGCAACTTCATTAAACTTCCCTTGTATGCTTTCGTAGCCCAATAGAGATCATGATATTTTCAACTCTTGATTAACCCAGGTCAAGTATGTAAAAAGGTTTTTTTCTAAAGCAAGTAATCTCATTCAACTCTTGAAACACCAGAAGTAGAGGGTGGTACATAGAGAGTAGTTTTAATAGGGATTCCTCATTAACAGTCTACCCTGATATATATGAAAAAAATAAATGCAACAAGGTATTTTTAATGTTATTTTTTGAAGTGGTCTAAATAAATAGTGAAGATTGGGGAAAAAAGTTATTGATTTCAAATACAGCAATAATTGTTTTAAAAAATCATTCTCAAATTATATTTCCTTTACACTTTTTTGTTTCTATATTATGCTTAACGCAGGATATGCTAGCTGTGGGTCTTATGAGGGATCTGCCTTTTATATCAAATGATTCTGATATTTTTCCCTTTATTTTTACCTGTTTTTTTAAATACTCAAAAAAGTAAAAAGAAAAGTATTTAACAAGGGACAACAGCAATATATGTTTCGAAAACCAGGGACAATAAACCATTTTTTTAACTGATCAAATCTGATAGAAAATTCACTGTATGCTTATCTTTAAAAGAAAACTAATAATTTAAATAGATTTTGTAAACAAGACATTGGATTTCTATCCTTTTCACATTCACCTTGATATTCCCATTTAAGATCAGAGCACCAGTCATGTTTACTCAACTAAGGACATAACTAAGAATAATAGTCCCTGTACCTAACCTGACTCCTGTAAAACCCAGTCAGTGTTCCACCTTGGGACTAAAACTTTTCGTGACCTGTCTTTTAATTTTGCCACAGGATTTTTAGTCCAGTTGCATTTCCTCTTGATTATGCCTAATCTACCTGGCTCAAACAGAACTAGAAAACTTGAGGTGCCCCATCTTAGTGGAACCTTTGCCTTTTTTTTGGTAAGGAGAAACTCTAGCAATCAAAATATTCATTCAAGAATAGTATGTATATGCATTGTCAGTATTTAAGGCTCTTTACTTACTATTGAAGTATTAAAAGTAAACAAAAAACATATATAAATAATATATCTATAATTATATATATAAAATATATATAAACAAGTTATATAAAGTAATTTTAATTAATATAAAGTACTTTCTGTAAACAAGGTTGTGTACGTTTCTAATAGCTGGCTAAGCCTCCGGTTGTGCCCTACACAGAAGAAGTGCTGATATAACCCAAACAATAATAATATACCAATGCTTCTCTAAAATACAAAGAAATACCAGAAATTACTGTAAATATCTTCACAACCAGGAACGTATCTTACCCATCATTTTCTTGAAAAATAAAATCTCTGTAATACAAGCACCTTAACCTTTGTAACACCATGTAAAGCAGGTAAAAAAAAAGGTTATTTTCCAGAAACTAACCATGCAGTAAGATTTATTTGAGGGAATAGCACTTCCCTTTGGAAATTAATCCCATATTTTATCTTATGCCATCGCTTTTCTTCTACTCACCACAGCAAGTAAGACAAACAAACGCACGCAGGAGCAGTCTGTCTCTCGTTCCTCGCTTTGCCTTGCTGTTGCTCTCCTATCGGCTGTGGCTGTGCAGTCCTGTAGACACAGTGTGACAGGAACTCTGCTGCCTGGAGAGCAGGTACAGCTGCAGCTTTAGTGCTTTGCTGCCTGCCTCACATTTGTAACACCCTCGCTCCTTCCGGTCATTCGTTCCAGGGGAGGAATGACACCAGCATTTCTGAGCTGTTCTTGTGCTTTCTCCCAGAACAGTCAGGGAAAGCAGACTTCGTGATCTCCATGCTAACTACCAGCCTGCCTGCTGCCAGTCCTCCCTACTTCTGCCAGTGATGACATTCAGCTTGCTCCTCCACACAGGATACAGCACTGATTCCTCATTATGTAAGGCAGTCTAGGTCAAGTGTAGGAGAGGCACTGCTGGCCTGAGCAAGCTAGTGGATTGCTCCCTCAGCTTCATGGGGTCTGGAAGCTGGATCCTGATCTTTGCTACATCTTCTTGGGTGAGTGTTTTTGCATGACTTAAATGGTTACTATGCTGTTTTTCTATGCAGATAGCTGTCAGCCATGCTGTGAATTGCAGAGATAATTTGCTAGGTGAAACCAGCCCTGTCAGCATGATTGAATTAACAGAGTAGTACTTCTTCTAGGCATCTTAGCTTTAAGACACTTTGTAAATAAATAAATCATAAATTGGGTTTGTTCAACAAACATCCTTTCTAACCATGTGGGGATTAGGGTTAATTTGACTGATTAAGCAGTGAATTAAATCCATTTACTTGAAGATGGTGTGGGAAAACATTATTGGATATTGCTATTAGCTCTGAGAGGTTTACTGCAGTTCTTGGCTGTTGCATTGTTTTAGCCTTGCAAATTACAAACATGCTTCTTTCATTAAACTAAACAAAATAAGCAAAAAGGTATTTAATTTTCTTCTACTCCATGGTTATATTCTGAAGTAGCCATTAAATTCAGGATGCCATTTGCTATTTACTGCGTGAATTTGTGAATCTGTATGCTTCTGAGGTATGTAAGGTGAATACTGCAGATAAAATTACGTTTAGTGACTGCTCTGCAGAATGCCAGAACAGTGCATGTGAGCTAGGTTTGTATGAGAGGGTAGCTTTTTTTCATGCACAATGTAGAATTCAAAGACGTTTTTTGGATTTAAACCCTTCGGCAAATCAGTCTGTAACAAAGTATAGAACAGGTTTGTCCTTAAACGAATTATACATGCTGGATATTGCCAGGTGCTGGAATGTCTGATCATACTGGAATGCAGCAGAAGAGGCCCTGGAAAGTAACAGCATAACACTGATACTGCAGTACCATGTAGGGAATTTCAACAAGGCTCTTTTCCTTGCTAGGAAAAATTACTGCCTAATAAATCTGAAAATATTTTCAATGCATTTGAGAGATTAATTGGAACACTTGTCTTTATGTGCAGTACCTTGGACAGCAACTTTTTTGTTCTGTGGTACTGTGACTCTCCTTCATGGGAGTCAGCAATTTGTGAAAATTAAATAATACAAATGTAAGATGCATTAATAAATTCAAAGGCACAGGGGAACTTAAAAAAAAAAAGAGGGGGAGGAAAACTTTGGACAGGATTATATTTAACAGCTTACTACCATTTACTTTTCTTTCATTTAATATTAACTTAAAAATAGTGGTGTTTATATTGAATTATGTTAATGAGTGTCAAAACAGGAAATTAGAAATGCAAAATTATTGGCTATTTACAATATGGCATTTACAGAATTTTCATGTCCAATAGGTAACTGCTCACTTTAAGAGTAAGTGCCAGGGTCCCTTCCTTAAGTCAAAATAAGATTGGATATTAATATAAGTTTATTTATTAATATCAGATTAAAACTAATTTTGATGGAAAGAAAGGAAGCCTTTAAAATGTGGTTATCCTCCCCACAGGAAACCAGTTTTTCTTCACATTGTTCTAGAAACAACTGATAGAATTTAATTTCAGCACTTGTTCCAGAGTGAGATGTTTTATCCTTTTCCTATTATCTTTAAAAACTCTCTCTGGAAAAGAGCTGCCAAGCAGTCAATTGTCTCTTCATCATGGCCTTACCTTACCAGTTACTAATTTTCTTTTTTTTTTTTTTTTTACAAAATGACAGTAATATAACCCTAT
>JAWMRA010000164.1:18957756-18997987 GCA_035584735.1 Pseudotriccus pelzelni | reverse complement strand
ACTAATTTTCTTTTTTTTTTTTTTTTCCAAAATGACAGTCATATAACCCTATGCTGTGATTCAGGAGAAATACGAGGCTGGTATATATACCAGCCTTCATTAATTGCATTGTGAAAGTTAGGTTCAAGAAAATGATTTTTTTGTATCTCAGTAATGCCTCTGTTGCAATGCAGTATGTTACATTGTATAATATTTTATAGATAACTTTTCATGTTTCAAAATACAGAAGTATGTCTTTCAAACAAATAATAGAATAATATAGAACTTAGAACAAAACTGCTAGGTACCGTACAGTATTGTAATGATGTACTTCACATTCTTTGTTTCTTGCTGCATGAAGTGTTCTAAAATAGTTATGCTATTATATATGAGTACACTGTGTTCCATCCCATCTCAAGTGTGGGTGCTTGAGGTATTTTCTTACAGACTCAAGGAGTATTAATAACCTATCTGTTCAATTAGAAGAAAAAAAAATACTTACTGTCTTTAAATGTATAGTGATTTTCTGGAAGTGTTATTTTTATTTTTTGCATCAGGGTTCACAGCAGGGCATGCACAGTACTTCTGGGCATAGCAAGCTGCAGATACAGTAGGATAGAAAGTGTTAGAAAATGGTGTTTCCTACATGTATTCATATATCCTACATTCTGGTGTGTCACTTTGGGCCTGAGAAATTGAATCTGAGCAATAAAATATGTTTTGAACACACTACAATGTAGAATGACCCTTAATGGCCAGTGCCTCCTCCTGTTATTTTTCTGTGGTTTAGTGGAATTGTCTAACCCACTACATCAGTAGTTTGCTTTCAACAAGCACCTTTGTTCTCTATATTTCCTCTAATCACAGTATGCAGCTTGAGTTTCTGACAACTTTTCACTTTTCCTCCTAGCACTAGTTTTCTGTACTGCAAGGGGGTTACTTTGTTCTCTTCATAGGCATGGAAATGACTAAAAATGAGGAGCATGGAAGCAATATGAAAGTGTGTGAAATAGGTTATTTTAGAAGAATTTTTCTAGCATAAACAATGGTAAGACCAGTTTTTGTAATCCATAATGTAAAAAAGTATACCAATATACAGTAGACTATCATTTTCTGTAAAGGTATTTATATCTCAGATTTTATCTGCCTATTTTGAGTAGTTGAGTGATGATAATCATATGCTAAGTAAGTGCTAAATTGGAAGACTACAAAGATCTGCGTTTTAGTTTATCTCATGTAACATCTGAATGTAAGACTGTAATGGTAAAATTGTCAAGTTTTCCAGGCAAGTTTGGGCTCACAAATGCAGATCTTTCCTTGTCCAGAACAGCTGATTTTTATTTGCATCTAGTACACAAAACCATTCCAAATGTGATAAAAATCTACTGCTGTAGAAATGGGCTTTGTCTGTTCTGAAGATACGTGTTTAGAAGCTGGCAGATGTTCTCTGTTCCCTGTGCAAAAAGTTACTATTCTTTTTATTCAGAGGTTTTCCTTGCTTTTCCTTGAAACTGGTTGGATGAAGTCTTCTGTTCTGTGTTGCTGCTGTTCATCTCATTTTTACAGGTTCTCGTTTTCCATTATTATGTTTTTCCACCCTTAACTGCCTGTCTAGCACTTCTGTGACTGCAGTACAATTGGTTCACAAGTTTAGAAGGAGAAAATGTCCCCTGGATTATCATGTTCACCTGCTTGTCCATGGAGGAACTTGGTGTGTTCATCCCTTACATATTAGATGAAGTACTTCTTCAGCTGTTTTCCACACCCACTGTAATTCATAGAATTCATTCCTAAAACACTAGAAGGAGATACTATAAAGAATCAAGGGAGATTTCTTAATATTTTGATAAATAAAATATATCTCAGATACTGCCATTAAAATAGATATGTTTATTGCTCTTAACACTTTAATAATTGTGTATGTAGAGCATACTATTCTGCTTTTTTTGCTTATGTGGTTTACTGCCACATATGAACATCTCAGCTTCTCAGGTTAATTTTAAAGGTTTCTCTAGATTGTACACACCTTTGTTTGCACCAAAAATGCTGAAATAGGATAGTGACAGAAAGGACTACATCCTCTTTTTTCTCCAGTTGCAGTTCATTATAGGTTCCATTCAGAAAGGGAACTGTGCTGCAGAGGCTCACCAGAGAAGAACTTCCAGATGAATCCATTCATGTTCTGCAGAAAAACAGTATCTCACAATGCCTGGTGATCACTAAGGCTCTTGAGCCAAAATCTTAGTGGGATGTTCTTCACCAGTGCTTTTAAACATTTACACAGTATTCCTGAGGTAGAGCCGAGAGTAGGACTGGTCAAAATTTATGTGAGGGCAAGTGAATCTCCATTAATACGAAGTTACCAGGTCCGCAGAATCTGAAAACTGCAAGACTGCAAGCTCATGGCTGCAATGGAAAGTTTGCCTGGCGGCTGTGTCCTTGCTCTGCAGGGCGTAGAGGGGCTCTGCTTTGGGCCTGTTGGATGGTTGCTTCGGCCCTTGCCCATTAAGATGATTTATGCTTGGGCACTCAGGGAGGGAGTTGTCATCACACTTGAAGGAAGAACTGCTCAAAAATTTCCAAACTAAATGCAATGAGTATCCTTGGTTTTGACTAGCTATTACCAATTTCCTATTTGTTTAGAGACAGCAAAAAAGGCAAGTTGGATCTTGGAGAGGAAAGGGGAGGGAGACCATGTTTTATTTATTAACTTTCCATGGATCTTAGAGAAACTGTGATTGGGAAACCTTTTTTTTTTTCTTCAGTTGTGGTGCAATGTAGAAGTTTAAAACATTAAATTTATAAGAATTCATGAGATACAGCTCTTTAGCAGTTGGAAAGAAGTTGCTGTTATGTTGATGAAGTCTTCTCTCTCAAACCCCATATCAGATGACAGACTGGTTCAAGAAGCAACCAGAGGAGCTTGTTAAGATAACCAGAGCCCCTATCTGTTTTCCTGACAATATAAGCTGCTGGAGCTGAATTTGAGCACCTGGTTATACCAGTGTGACGGTGAAATCTGAGGCATGAGAAATGCTGCTTAAAAAACCAGTTTTGTATTCTGTTTATTATACTTGGAGATTTCTCAAAGTCAGTGGTCATATTAAGCATCTTGTGCCAAATCTCTACTGATTCTAAGTTCTTCCTTAAAGAAGGACACCTTAGTTCATTCATTCCTGGTTTACTGTTTAATTTTGTGTTGTTTATTTCATTTCAAAGTGCAAGGTTTTAAAGGAGCTATGTCTGTAACCTGTCAAACATGCCCAGATTATAGCAAAGACTGGAGGAACTCATATTAAAACTTCAAGTGGAGGAGCAAGTATTCTACCTTTTATCCAAGTCAGTGTTTATAAACACCAGAAAATTCAGCATTTCCAGAAGCATCCTCCATTCACAGACAAATTTCTATGAATGATTACTTGACATCAGCAACAGTATCTGAACATCTGTTTAGTATTTAAATTTTTTAGGATGATTCTGAGTCAGGTGGGTTACTAGTGCTACAAGGTAATTTCTCACCTGAAAATGTTCTTCATGGCCCTGAAGAACTTTGCCAACATACAAAAAAAAAGACAAATCAGCCTTTAGAGTTATACCTAAGAAAGCATGAATCAGTTGGTAAGTGTGTTCACCAGATGATAATAAAAAGGTAATGGTTTAAAGAAAGCTCCTTTTACCTGAAGGTCATAGACTTGAACGGCATTGGGCTAATGGGGACCTGTCTGAGCAGCCTACCAGTATTGCCATCAGAAAAGCTAAATTCAAAACTGGTGATCACGACAACAATGAAAGATGAAAGCATGGGAAGCCGTTCTAAATCAAACCTCAGGCATATTCAAAGGAGACAGGTTGCATGATTGTGTCCAGTTTGGTCTTGCCCTTTGTATGTCAGCATATGAGTATTAGTATTATGGTGTATTTTATTATGGCATATACTGTTATGGTATATTTTAACTAAATATTTAGTGTCATAAGCTTGCTTGCTGTTTCCTTTTAATCACTGCAATATATGAAGAGAAAATATTTTAAATTTTGCAAGATTAGATTTCATTGTTAGAACAATTGTTCGTGACATTCTGTATTGCTAAATGCTTGAAAATTAGGTGTTATGCTGAGAGATTCCAAGTGCTTCCTGTGAAGGGATAAACATGTCAGGTCACCACAGGGAGGTAGAGAAATTCATATTCACATAGTTTGGATTCAAGGAAAATTTAAGCAGGCAAAATCTCATGATGTAAAAATATTAGAAAAAAACTGTATCAGAACAATACTGGAACTGACTTTAAGGCATCAAGTTCATTAAAGCTGCCTGGGGTCACTGAATCAGAGGTTAATGTTAAATATATTTTATATCATGGATTGTAGCCTTATTGCATGCAGGTATGAATTAGGTTTGTTTTCTTCTATCTTTACCTGCAGAAATGGTATTAAACAATTAAGTAAATGCAGTATTACTTTTGGCCCTTCTGCCGTGCATCTCCTGCCTTCCCAGTCACTGCCCCTTTCCTTCCTTTCCTACCATACTGCACCCACCCCCTTCCAGCATGGTGGACACTGGGGTTTTCAGAAGTGTTTGCTCATGGCTATCCCGACTTTTCTTTTTTGTCACTTTTTTTTTTTTTTTTGGCAGTAAAGCAAAATGAGAAATACATAATGCCATCAGATTTAGCTCAAACTGAGGCTGAGCCAATGCAGATGGAGTTCATTGTGTTAGCAGTTACTGTTCCTTAGCAGGCTGAATTTTAAAAAGGAGCACTTTTTTGTCTAGGTTCCAGATTTGGCTGCGCAGCTGCCATCTGAATACAGGGGATGTATAGAGCTGACGTGGCAGTCGTGTACCAGGCGCCGTGATTAGCAGCGCAGTCTGTAATAGATGGACACGTCACGGGACTCAGGCGCAGCAACCCTTTTTGGTTTTTTGTGATTGAACCCATGACGGATGGTGTTGAATCTACCACCGCTACTCAGTGGGGAGGTGTAACATCAGACAGAGGACAGGTAACATTTAACTGTGGCATGCCAGGGACTGACCTGGAAAGGTGTCTGATGCTTTCGTAATGGCCGGCACTTATCCAAAGTATTTCCTTGGTATGTTTCAGAGACAAGTAATTACCAGAAAAGAAGTGAAAATTCCTGAAATCGTTAGCTCATTTAACGCTGGAGAAAGAAAACTACTCAGCGCAACCCCTGCCCTTTGTTCCTCGCTGAAGGAAAATGGGGTTGCAGATTTTCAGACTCAGTCAGAAAATCTCCTTCCTAAAAAGTAATCTTTTACAGCCAGTTCTTTGCTTTTGCCGATAGATGGGGCTGTCCTTTAAGGTGATGGCTTGCTATCTTCCCCCCCCCCCTTTTTTTTCTTTCTTCACCCTCCTCTCTGTCTCTCTTCACCCTCCTCCCATCCCCCCCCCTTTTTTTTTCCCTGCTATTTGCTGATTTGTATTAGGTGCCATAGAATGAGCCTTAGAACAGGAAGCTGAGAATGAAGCAGAGAGGATACTGAAGAGGTCTTTTTTTTTTTTTGTCCCCCTTCTCGATGAGAATGCAGCAATTTATAAACACTTTGTAATCTTTTGCAACTGAGGATCTGAACAAGTTTATTAGCATTTCAGTCTTTTCATCATGACTATCTCTTGGTGTTTTTTAAATTTTTGTTTTCTTCAAAATGCTTTTGAAATTCCCATTTTATCAGGTAAGCCAGCAGGATGTGAAATCCTGGACCTTAGTGCATTGATGTGAGCTGTTGGCATGGATCCCCCCACCCCACACCCCCACCTTTCTTTCTTTTTTAAATAATTTCTGAATGCGTGCTTTGTAGTTACTGTTAAGCATATAATTAAGGAGAAAATAAAATTGTGGTGGTTTTAAAAAATTTTTAAAAGCTGCAGTCACTTCTTTTTGGCATCACACCATTTTGTTACATTTGTAGGATTTCAGTGGCCTTGTATTTTTGGGTATTTGCCAGTTTGTTGGGGGGTGATTTTGTTTAAATTATTATTAAGTATTTTACCTCAACTGTTTAGAAGGTAAAAGAGGTAATGTTATTCCTTCACATGGAAAACACGTTAAGGGCTAAAGCAAGCATTGCAGGAGTGCACAGTTTTCCTTCCCATAGAAAAGCTCTGCTTTAAGGCTAAATGCTTCACAGGAATGTTTTACCAAAGGAAGAAAGGCATCCCTCTCCTTTATCTCTCTTGCCCCCTGCCCTTAGTCTTTCTGATCAGGTACGCTGCTAGAAGCTCTTATTTTCATTTACATACTGACCAGAACCGGTTGTAATGCTGTAGATATAACTCGGTTCATAATCTGAACCGTCTTGCTTTTTCAAACAGCACAAGAAATTTGCCAGGTGGACATCAACCTATTTCAGCGTCTTTTCTAAAATGGATTTCTGCTCTGCTGCTTATCTGAGGTATGTGCTTAAAAGAATCCCACTGAAATAATTTACCTAGGATTGGGCTGTTTGTTCAAGCCACCTATCTTTTGTCTCCACTTTGAAAAAGGTGTTGTTACTCATTCAGCAGTATTTGAAAATGGATTGGTGTTTTCTATCACTACTGAAAACCTGTTCAATTGTACTTTTATTGGCTGATGTTAGTGTTGCATGCTTGAAGTGCATATTGTGTTTTTCAGGCTTGATCGAGGTGTTAATATAAAGTACAAAGGAAAAAAGGCTGTTCTAGAAATGACTCTGAGATCTAAGGTGAAACAATAACAGGATGATTGCTGTCAAGACTGACACCCTGATAGTTTATTCTGTTGAGCTTCGTTTGTGTGATCTTGAATATTTGCTGAAGTATTTAGACACAAGAAATCAAGTTAGAGACGAGCAGCCTCAAACTGATTGTCCTCAGTTTGCTGGAAAGTTTTCATTATTTTACAGGAAGTATCAAGAGCGGGGAGGAGGGGGAGCAACACAGGGAATTAAGGGAATTAAGAGCTTGCATAGAGCGTAGTCTAATCAGTACAGTTCTAGTGAGATTCTAGGAAAACAACAGCAATTTGCATATCATCTTGTACCAGAAATAATAGTCTGACTATGGTGACTTACAGGAAAATGATATAGATAAATGTATATCATGAAATCATGTATCCTATCAGCTGTTTGAAACAATACTTTATATTGGAGCAAGGGTAGTTTATTATCAATCACTGAAATCTATGTTGAAATTGTCATATTAGAACCTAAACTTGCTTTGAAGTTTCAGAAATTGTGAATGTCAACTGGGAAGCTAAAATCAATTACATATTATTTCATTCTTAAAATGAAGGTGGCCTTGAGCTAGAAACCTTCAGGATGTCTATGAATATGACTCTTCAATGTACTGCCCCAATGCCAAACAGTTTAAAGGACATCTGGTTGTTGACATAAAGGATGGCATCACTGCAGCTACCCATATTACACTACATCCTTCCAACATGTGAATTCTGCTGTTAGAGTTTTGTACATTAATGAGACAACCCAAAATATTTAAGGGGCAAACCCACAAAGCTTTGCATTGAATTTTGTCCCTTAAATGATATTTTATAAATCCTTCTAATTTTTGGCTACCTGAAACTGAAGAACTAAGAACAAAGTGTGAACGTTCTCCTACTTTTAGTTATGAGAAATATTCTGGTAGTTATCAGGAGAAGCGGGTACTTCTCTTCAGTTTTTTGTGTTTTTTTAAAGGAGCAGAAAGCTTGATCTTATTTGTGTGTGTGCATTTACAGCTGTCATACTCTTCTGGATTAATGTCTTTCCTTTCATCTGATGAATTTTCTGAACTCCAGTGCCAACTCACCTGTGGAAAAACTTACTGGGTCTTTTGGGCTTAAATATCATGAAGAGAACTGATGATTGTTGTCCAGTAACAGGCACATATTCTACCTTCTTTTTCTCCACTGATAACAGCTGATATGTGTAGGAGGCATTGGGATTCCACAAGAGTCCTGTATTTGACCTGCAGACTTTCTGTTGGTGCCAAAATGACTACAGCAGAAGACAAACCAAATTAAAAATTGAACAATATATATTCCCACCCGTAAACTGAGACAACCAGTGTTATGGCGACAGTTTGACGTACTAGAGAAGGCATACCATGAGGCTTTTTTTAGCATAATATTTTGGAGCACTTAAAAGATCACATTACTCCAAGAGAAAAAAAGTCACAAAGCTGAAACATTTTAAAATGTGAAAAAAAGAAACCTTTGAGTAAATTTTAACAATTAAAACCTACAACCAATGTTTCTGAGAGTAATTTTGTAGGGAGATGGGGAATATCATGCAAGTTCTCCATATTTTTTTCCCAAAACTCAGTAGTTCTGGTACATGTTACTTCAATTTTTCTATTTGTAGGTTTATGCTTTGTAGATTCTTATTCATAAAAACACACAGAATTTGGATGGAAACAGCGGAAAATTTGGTATGGGTGAAGTAGGTAGTTAAATGACAAATGTGGACTTAGAAATCATTTCCCTTTTCATACTGGGGTTAGTCCAACTTCTGTAAAATGAACTGATTTCTTTTTATTCAATATTAGTAATATTCAATGAAGGAATCACTGTTCAGTGTTTTTAGGCTTGCGGTCTTGTATGGATTATTGTGTCATCATTTCTGTCTCTTCTGTTTCCACCAGAGTATGTGGTTCCAGTCCCTTTTCATGCTCTTCTGAAATGCTATTTAGCTCTGGCAAAAAATAAATTATTAAAAAAACCACAGTTGTTAAAAATTAGATTGTTAAAAAAAATTGTTAAAAAAATTCTGGGAGGCAACCTTCCCTGCCATATTAAATATCACTTGAAAACCCACAATTCTAATTCAGCCACCATGCTATTTATTGTAGTTATCAGGCTCAGAAACTCTCTCTCTTCTTCCTGTTTCTGCCAGGAAATTCTCCTTACATTGCATTTTCAGAACATGAGTTTTCATTGCTTTCTGTCTCAGCAGTATCCAGTGGATCTCTAACCTTCCAGTGCTCTATTTTAAAGTGTTTCCATCCTTCTTTTTATTAATTTCCTCTTTTTTCACAAGTATCTGAGAAAAAAAAAGGACATAACACCTCTATTTTTGGTCTCAGTAACATCCAGCTCAGCTCGAGCTTTCAAGCTCTATCCCATTTAATTCCCTCTATTTTGGTAATTTTTATCAGTATCTTGAAAACATGCAGACCAATCTTCTTCACCTTTCTCTTGCTCCTTAAACAGATCCTCTAATTTGCTTCCAGCACTGGCTTTTTTAAATTACTTCATAATACAGTTCAAAACACTGAAGATCATTCTCCTGGTAAAACAAAACAAAACCAAACTGAAACCAAAATCCTGTCAAGGTCAGAGAGAAAAATTCAGGAATAAATGTAGAGTGTGTGACTCAGTTAGGCTTTATTTAATAGCAGCATTGATCAAAGATGAAAGCACTAAATAGCAACTACAGTATTGTTTAACTGAAGTAATATGTCTGAAGAAAGCTATCAACTGCTTGGTTATTTAAGTGCATTTTAAGCCAGTAACAAGACTGTGTTCTAGATATACATGCCTACAATTCTTCCATCCTCTCATCTCTCCCCATACTCCATTTTCTACTTACTCTTTAATGGTGTTTCATTCAGAGCAAGAACTTTCCTTTAATTATTTAAAGTGTCTAACCTCTGTTTAAAATGATTGTTGAATTTGTTTGCTAAGAGGAAATCGTGATGGAGGTATTACTGAATGCAGATGATAGGTGCTCCTGTTAGGAACGTCTCAGCAGGGCTCTCTCAGTAGCTTTGCAGGATTCCTGGAGTGGCTCTACACCTGAAAACAGAAGTGAAGTGACTGGTGGCTCATTAGGAGCCGAATACTGAGGATGATTTCTGCTCTAGATGTCCATCTGGGTGGGACGGGAAGTGAAGACGGAAGAAATGGGCTCACCCAGATGAGATATGAGGACAAACGTTTGACTAGAGAGGACAGTGAAGAGCTGCAACAGTGTGAGAGGAATCTGTGAAATTTGTCCTGAAGGTCTGAAGAGAGAGGTTAGATGAAACATCTGTTGGGAAATAGGTATGGCAATCTTGCCTTGGGCAGCGAGATGAACTAGGGTGGCCTCTGATCTTTTTTTATAACCCGATTTTTCTCTGAGTCTACTAAAAGAAGGAGATATCTGTCATATAACGGACTTAAAAAAGAGTGTATAAGAAATTATATAAGGTCCAAAATAGACCTAGTTTATTTGGATTGCCCAAAAGTATATAAACATCCCCTGAAAACATTTATCCTATGCTATATACACTCTCCAACACTCAAAATATATCTAGAAAGAACAGAAAATAGATCCTGAGAAGTTACTTAATTTCTTGGTGTTTCTTTTAGGTTAAATGGATTTTACTGGCTAGCAATAGCGAGTGTGTGAATAAACGGGGCAGAAAAAGGATATTTGGCAAATCTGACCAAATTTGCTTATTGTCAGGAGAATACTATACATTTAATTAAAAAGATTTTTAAATTGATAGTTTTTCTTTATGGAAAACTAGGACACTTCAGAATCTGATTAAAGTGAGCGTACCAGAACCATTTCAGTTTTATTTTTAATGTTTATATTCAGTATTTTTCACAGCTGAGAAACCCAATCTGATACATTTATTTTCTAAAATGAAACCCGATATAATGCCAAATACACCACCTGAAATATTCAGTGATGGATAAAGACAGAACTATTCAGAGCTCCATACTGGCTACCTTAACAATGCTTAATTGAAAAAAAAGTTATCCAACAATTTAATATTTTTCCTTAAATATTAACTGTGTAATCCAAGTATAATCTAGAAACCTTGCACCTGAATATTTTTGCCTTCAATTCAACTTATTTTCTCTTTACTCAGACAGGGGGACATAAACCAGAAAGGATGACCCTTTATTATGTTTTCAGGACTTCATATTTTCTCAAAAAAATTTAGTGTAAATCAAGTACTGTTAATTAATAAAATGTTTTATCTGAAACAAACATTTTTACTCCAAGTAAAATAGTGTGTGTATTACAATATAATTTTTTTTTACTCATTTTGGCTCAATCTAAACCCAAGACTAACTGGTGTTGAGATACCCTTTGTCTGCAAAGGGTCTTGTCTTTACCAAGGTGATGGCTGTTTGCACCCTGTCAACAGGCTATGCCTTCTGCTCTGAGCTAACTCAAGTCATGTTCCCAAACTCCTTGGGAAACTACTAACTAAAATGAGTGAAAATTGCACCAAGATCAGCTCTTTTTAGCAAGAGGGGTGATTTTGTCCCTGGATCCAGAAGTATTTCTTACCATTGGTTAATGTATTGGCCTCCAAGCTACAAAGCAAACAAAATAAATATTGTTCATATAAATATATATAATGAACAGTATTTATAGTTACCTAGGAAGAAATAATAACACTTTATTGATCAGATATTTTTTTAGAATATGGTTTTAGAATTAGCTACATAAATCCACAAACTAGTGTAATGGGTCACTCAACTACACACAAAAGACCCTGACTGGCTGAGTTGGTTAGAGCAGGTGCTGTCCCCAAGGCTGTGGGTTCATATGACTGTATGGGCCATTCACCTAAGAGTTGGGTGCAATCATCCTTGTTGGTTTCTTACAACTCAGAATATTCTGTGAAAATATTGCGCATTCCGAATGAAAAATTTCAGATGAAACAGGACAATACTGTTCAAAGTGTCCCTTAGGAACATTTTATAGCTGGAAAAACATAAATTTGAAATCTATAGCTTCATTGTCTTCCACGAAATCCAGTGTTATGGAGGGACACATCTTCAGATAGATTAACTTTAATGCTAATTAGGAAGTGTTAATTATAGTGTAGAGGATTGTTAATAAATACTTACAAGAAGTGCAAAACCAATTTGGAAAGTATCTTGCTAAATCAGATGCCAAACTGGATTTAATTCAAATAAAAAATTGTTTTATTTATTTTTAATAATCCTGAATGCTTACATGAAAACCAGTGTACATGAATCATTAAAAATACATCACTATTTAACGGCAGATTACAGTGATTTTGCTTTAACAAATGATGGATAATATACATATATGGGGTCTGAATAAAAAAGGATATATAGAATATATTTAAAATCTGTTGCAAAATAGAGTATACTCTATGGCACTGTTTTCTGGGCCTGTGGAGCTTTGTAAAACTATAATTATTGGCACACCTAGATGAAGAAGGCTTGCCAGATGTTATTTCAGGATGTTGCTGTCTGCTTTTTGATGGGCAAATATGAAGTTGCCCACCACATTTTGTAGCAGCAGAATGTACACCCACCTGGGCTACTTATCTGTGGGAAAATTTAGCAAAATTTCTTTATTCTAGTAGAACAGTCAATCTCCAGAGGTGCCTTCCCATCTCAGCTGGTCTATGAGTTTGTAACACAAAACCACATCCTAGGAGTGCAGGTGAAGGGTGTCACCAGCTTGTTCATCTTGAATAAGGAGCAACTAAGCATCAAAAAAACAGAAAGGAGAAAATAAATTAGAAAATATAAAAATATATATTAAATATATAAATTATAAAACTATTTCTATTAATATAAATGTAAGTCAGAAAATTTGGACATGCTAATGGAGATGCAGTGTTGCATCACCAGGTGTGAGGAGTGTACCTGGTCTGAAGTCAAAACATTGTCATATTTTATGATTGGGACATATAGTAGACAGTTTCCAGCTTTATTGATGTGCAATAAGATTAGGGGAAAAAAAATCTTAATTACTATGAGTATCTATCAAATAGAATTTTAATTGAAGATTACTTTTGTTCAAACAATATTTTAATTTTTTAGTTTTTATTTTGCAATCATTTTTTGAAACTATTTCCTTCCAACAGTAGGAGCAGTGGTGCTACCACTTTATTTCACACATAAACTTCAGCCCAACCTAGAAAGAGCCGTTGTCTCTTTTGCTTTGCTATCAACCACATCTGCTGAGGGTGTCACTACAATGAGTTTAAAATCAGCAGCAGCTTAGAAGGGCATGTACATTCTGTACTGAGTTTTTTATAAAATGATAAATGTTGCATGTAATGCCTATCCCAGGGATTCTTACAGTTTATGGGAACTCTAGGACTGCAGCCTGGTAAAAGAAATTCTCATATCTTTTAGACAGTGCATCTGGTAGTTTTGCTGTAGGTTGTGTGCTGTCCAGCTGCTGCACAGGCTGCCTGGGAGTCTGTCCCTGGTGGGCATTGACCTCAGACTTGCTCTCCGCTTTCCCCTCAAGACAGGTTTCTATACATCTGTGAACTCTTAAGTTCAGACTATTCCTGAACCAGCACTAAATAATACTTAATGTCTGCACTGGGAGAAACAAAAATGCTTACTGACCAAGAGTAGAGAATGATAAATTATGAGACATGCTAACAAGAGAAAGCAAAGTAGCTGATACAGTAACCCCTCTCTTACGTCTACATGCCTGCTTCCTAGATGACATCTAACACCGAGTTTTGGGGGGAACACCTGGGAAAATAGGAATTAATTAAATTTTTTAAATGCAGGTGAGTAGTAAACATTAAATTTTATTTTTAGAAGCTATTTCTTTGTTTCGAAACAAATCTGTTTTCAGGACATTACGTTCCATTTCACTTTCTAATAGTTATTATTAGTGTTTTCTTTCCCTTTTTCTTTGACCTCCTTGCACATAATATTTCTCTGTGTGTCTCAGCAGTGGCATTTATTTCTCAGGGTTATGTGCTCTGTAGAATTCTGAAATACAGGAAATTGTTGGGTTTGGCAGTAGTTTTTTTCCTCTTGTGATTAAAGTAATATTGACTATGATATAAGGCTAAAATTTCATACAAAAGGTATAAGCTTTTGTATATAAGTCTATATTTTGGTGCTGAGGCAAAAAATATGCCTCCAAACAGAGTGACAAGAATTTCATATTGATTTTTGTGTGAATTCTTGATTACTTAGCAGTTTAGAAAAGGATGGCTTATGCCTTTAGCTGTCTGTTCAAATAAGTTTCAGATAGGAAATACGAGCCATTTGCTCTCTTTCATGTGAGAAGAGATGGTGAAGATGGCTAAATAATGGCTGAGGGTAGTGAAACTGGGATTAGCAGTATAATGAAGACCACAAAGCAAGCAGTTTTCCCCTCTCTTTAGAGGTCTGCAGGTCTGTGTTTCTCTGTGTATTGTTTCCAATTCAAGTGGCTTTGCTGAAGCGGTAATTGTTAACAGCTTTGGGGGTTTAAAAACAAGACAGATTTCAGGATTTTTTGAGGCATTCATATGTCATCCTAGTTAAAATACCATATTGCAGTGTTGTGGGCTGTATTTTTACTTCTGGAAGTTTCGGGAACTTTATTAAAAACCACCTCGGGCTCAAGTTCTGAATGCATTCCTTCATACTACTCCTCTGAAGTGCACACTCCTGAATTTTAACACCTCTTAAAATCTAGATTCTAACCTGCAAATTACTCTATTTCAATTTGTGCCTATATTACAGTTGCCTTGGTACGGCATATGGGTATTTTCGTATGCCTATAGTAGTCAGGCATTCAGATATGGAATCTAGGACCCCAATCTGTATGTGCCGTTCAAACACAGAGAGAAAGGGAATCCTTGCTCCAACCAGGATGCAAGCTAGCATAAGGAAAAATGTTTAGATGTCACAGAAGGAAAGAAGACCTTTAAGGTGATGGAGTAGTTTTGGTAGCTGAGCAGCCCAACCACTGAAGGGTTTTAGAAAGTGTCTTGAAAAATAAAAGGTTAAAAGGAGAATAATGAGGAAACTTTGCAGTTATTAGTATCTCCTAAATGGAACTGGAAATCTTCTTCAAAAGCACAGTGTTGATGTAAATTAAAAATTTAAACCACAGAGTTAACATCTAAAAACTGAAATTCAAGATAATGGAGAAAGGCTGCAAAGACCTCTGAGAGGAAACCAGTCATCTGTTTTCTGAGAACTTACACAGCAGGATAACATAGCTCAAGCAACTAGTTAGAAATTCATTCTGAATAAGGGCAGGTTTTGTTAGATAGGGAGAAAGAAACTTGTTTCTTTCTAAGCATGATGGAAAAGAAATCTTAGTTATACAGGTGGTGTTATAAGTACAGTAAGATTTAAACATAGTTTGCCTCCAAAACTTGGACAAGGACATTTGACATATATAATATAAGAGTCAGATTCATTATGACTGCCAGCAGCACAGGCACCACTAACCTCAGCAGCCCTTAGGCTTAGTCATTTTTCATGTGCTGAGCTGCTGTGCTAAGCACTCATAGTCTAGGATGAATCACTCCATCTAGAAATTAAAGACATTTTCACCAGCAATGGCAGCAGAAGGAAGTCTGAAATAATTAAAACCTGGGTCAATTGAACTACATATAGGATAAATAGGATTTTTCAGAAGGGAGCTTGGAGATTAAAATAGTTACAGCCACCCATTTTGCCTGCTTTCAGCAGGGCCCATCTGGTTCTGAAAAGATAAACTTCACAAGTGTGTAAACCCATTTACCTGCAATGTGAACATGTCTGGGCTGTCTGGTGTTCAGGGCACAAAATCAAAAAGTAACTCCAGAGAGACTTTCCTAGAAAAGCTCAGATATCTGCAGACTTGGAGATTTGAAAGCAATGTCTCCCAAGTCCAGAAGGACTACCTGTAAAAGGCAGCATCACCAGAAATACCAGCAGGGTCATGTTGCCTCAGAAGCGGCTTATGAGAGAATACAGTTTTGGCAAACACTGTCAAACAGAGTACAAATGTAGCCTGAGAAAAATAGGTAGTAAAACAGAATACTAAAATTTCATGTTGCTGCTCATAAATCTATGTGCTGTTCTTTCAAAACAAATGTCTTAAGATTTGATACTGTAAAATATATTGCACTTTTACACTGAGATCCTGTCTTCTCAGGGGACATGGTCACCAAGAGGACAGGCTGTGTAAGGTGCCTAATCACAGTCTTATGCTTTGGCCATCTGTTATGCATCGGGTCGTTGTGTTCTCACTGAAAAAATGCCTCTTGCTCTGCACTCTCACCTGGCTTTAACTCTTTTACAGGGGTAACAATTCTGATCTTGTCCTTATTTGGATTTGGAATATTTTAGATACATTCACCTCTTCCTGCTTGTTGGCTTGCTGCAAGCTTCCGTGATCAACGTGCAGTTCACCCAAGAATTCCGTCATCACTGAGCCAACAGAAAGCCCAGCTCCACAACACCTAAAAACTCAGGCTTGATCCAGTTAAGCCCAAAACACTCCCAAAGCACTCAGCTTCCAGCAAGCCCTGCTGCCTGGGAAGGCTAAAACAGACATGGAGGGAGGGAGCACACTTGCATATCACTCCCTAAGACCCACTTACTTGAGGACAATGTTAAGTTAAAGTCCTCCATGGGCTTTCCAGAAAGGTGAAAAGATTGCATAGTAGAAAAAGTCTGATCAAGAAAAGTAAGAAGAGAGAAAGGGAGAGCAAAAATTTTCATACCTTTTTTTTTTAAGTACTTTTCTCCAGGTAAATCCTCGCCTCCCTATCCTCAACCTTGCCCACTTCAAGAATTCCTATTTTATAGCAGTTGATTCCAATGACATTATATGTTGTATGACATTATTTGTTGTAGCATAAAAAGCATTTTATCATCCCACAATTTAAACTATGAGAAGTAATTTGCACTATAAGTGACAGAAAAAGACCTCCATCATAATGACTTTATAAACACAAAAAATTAGCTATTGAATGGTGGATGATATATTTATATTTATGTGATTGCAATAGTACTTTTATTAATTTATCCATAAAAATATCTCACTCATATTTCTTTTTTAAGCATTAGTCGTACAGCATTGAAATATCAAAATATGTTCAGAAAAAGAAACTGCATCTTTTTAGCATATATGAAAGACAGCTCATAAAATTTCAGTATGTAAAAGAAGACTAGAGGGAAGTATTCTTCTGGGTTAATGTGCCTCTATTTTAAGATAAGACAAAAGGATTTTTAGTTGAAATTACATTTTTGCCTAGCACAAATCCTAATTCTTCAAGATATAACTCAAAATATATCAATTAGGTAACAAAACTTACCTGCATGTCAATGGCATGTTCTGAGAACAACTTTAATAGGATCAAGACTGCATCTGTTAGATTACAAAAATAAATCTTGATGCAATTTTAAATCTTAAAGAAAACGAAGAATTTTAAGAGTGATAAATATGAAAAACTACATAAATAGGCGTAACAAACAAACTCCTACTCAAAATTGCTAAGCCCTGAAAATGATTCTGTGTTTATACTTTTCATAAGCTTTTTCCTCAAAAACAAATTAAGATCTATTTGATGTCATTTCCACTTATGATATTAAGTCTCCAATTTGTCCTTGACTCACAATGAATGTGACACGAACATTTTTAAGCTTCTTAACTGTGCATGTTTCCCTCAGACTTAAATGTCTTTCGATTCCTTAGAGCCATGACCCTGCAAATTGCATTGATCTTTTCTCTCACAGTGTTCACTGTTGACATACTTACTTTTTAGAAGTGGATATTCCCATCTTTATGTAGTGCTCTTACTTCCATTGTTGTACCCCCACTCAAGTGCATTGAAAGATGGTTTTAAAAAATGGAGTTTCCTACTTTGGCTTCTCACTGTAAGCTTGTTTATACAAATGCATCTAGGTTGTATATATAACGCCTGCAGACACATTATTCAGCTCTCAGATCCTGGTAGGAAACGGTGCCTTGTCTTCAGATGCATCGATCAGACGTGCTGAGGAATGCCTCTCCTCATTTTTCTCAGCTGGGTGTATTGTAAATCAATACCTGACTCTGGGAGGTTGAGTGGCTGAAGCTTTCTTTCATCTTGCAGGGCAAGAACTGGCTTTAACACTGGTCTGCTAGTAGTGGAGTAAAGAGTTACGGACCGAAAATGACTAAACTTATATTTTAAGATACTGCCCTGAACACCTGATGCCAAAATACCAGAAGGCATTAAAACTCACTATTAAAACTACTATTTAGAAAAAGCATTCCAAAATGCATTAAAAATTACAATTTAGAACGGCAATAAGTAGTTTCAATCACAAATGCAAGAGTACTTTCAGTCAAAGAAAAGACAAAAGTATGGGTTTGAACCATACCTTAATCACCAATCACAAATCCTATAAAATGGGCAAACTTATTTTTTGATCAGAAAAGTTGAGGTTGAAAGACATATAATTTGCTGCTAGTCACATCTGGCATTGTTTGCTGTGGTCTTCACTGTATCATGTTGATTCTTCTATTTGAGTTTTCATCTTACATGTGGAGCCACATGAACAGAGTCACATGATACAGACCTTGTAATCTATGCGTTTCAATTTAAGGTAGAAAAACTTTAAAATTATTAATGAAGTAATAAAATATTGAATAATATTTAGTCTTATTAATATTGGTTTTGTACATTTGATGTGCGTGAGTGATATTTATAAGAACTGCAGATCCCAACCTCTTTCCTTTTTTTGTGTTTTTGTACCTAGATTTGAGAATAATTTCTTTGCAAAATCATCACTAATGTGCACTACAATTCTATGTTTAACCACATAGCTCAGTACTATATTTGATAAAGTAAATGTTGCTTGCTTTTTAGCAGATTATCTTATCTTCAGGGCAGTACCAGAAAGTGGCTCAGAATTTGAATAACTGAATGTTTTCTGCAAAAATTGTTATAATTTATGCTATTTTAAAATATATATCAATATTTCAGAAATTTCTGATTAATGATTTTCCATTTTTAAATAACACATAGTAGCTGGTGGTAATGTCCTAGTTTTAAATTTTTTTCTGTTTTCTAAGTACACTTCATAGCATTAACTTCATTAATTTTCAAATGTTCTGGGCTGCTAAACATTTAAAATCCCTGCACATAACATATTCTTATTTATTTTAAAGAAGCACATTCTCTAATTGTTCTTCTTGACCAGTCATAGGATTAAAAAAAAACCTCCCCAAGTCCCAATATAACCAGATTTCATAGTCTGTAATTTTATTGCTCTTGGCTTTTGACTGGATTATTTATTTTATCTTTACATTCCCATCAAAAATCAACCTAACATCCTAAGCATTTCTTGTAAGGTTAGAATATAAAATATTAAATGACTGGAAACTCACCAGCACCTCAAAGGGAAAAAAAAGGTGAAACCTTTGCTTTTAAATGAAAGTCAATGTGGCTAATAATCTTCACTCAGTGGCTTTCAAAACACTGCTTCTGCAGAAATACTAGTCCCTAGACTCTGCCTTTCTTTTCAAATCCAGAACTTTTCCAATAAGGCATTGTTCAAAGGGTGGGGCAGAGGCAGCAGGTCCTGTTGCTGCAGCTTGTAGTTAACTATTTAATAGCAAGAATCATTTAGGAATGGTTTCTAGGAATTTCCAGGATTGTTTTCCCCTTTATGGAATTGAAAATACTGAGAGTCATGGAGGAGCTTTTTAGATCTCAAAACAAGCCAAATATCTAATATTAAACAGAGGAAATGAACTATGCAACTATACTACCTCTAGGGCACAAGGTGTCAGGCCTTGAGCACTGTCATGCCTCAAGATCATGTCATGTATGGACATGCCTGGACATAAAACTGAGACATGGTGGCCTCATGAGTGTCCACTGAACAAGAACTTTGGAAAATTACATTGGCTTATCATTGTCAATTCAAAATTTTGTTGCAAATCAATTCAAACTTAATCAGGAAATAGGTGAGAGTTGCTTGCATGTTTATTTTTTACCAAGTCTGTGTTTTAGAAATTTCTTTACACCAGTGATGTGACTTTTTTAATTTTATTTTTATTTTGAGAGCTATATGTATGTATAAAACAAGTTTTTGAAGTTAAATAAATGTGTATCTGCAAAAAGAGATACTAGTTATGCTACTGTAAAGAGATAATGTTCATCTCCTGGTAATAAGCCATTTCTCACATACTGTTAGGAAATTATTAAGTTTGAAGCAGCTTGCTAAGAAATAGCAGAATCCCCTTACTGTTGGTGAAAATGGTTGCTCATTTGTGTGTTCAGAATCACAAAACTGCTGAGGGACATGTGAAGAAAGCTGCAGATGAGTTCTGATTCTTAGGATCAGGAGTGGCCAGTGAACAAGGACACATTGCCTTGCCCACATAAACAGCAATATAAATGCCACGTTACATGAAATTAGCATATACCATACAAATTACTCTGCAAAAAGCTTGATTCACATGCAGCCCGTGTATTTGCTACATGTCATAAAACTTAAGATAGGCTGAGGGCTGCAGAAGGGGCTGTTGACCACAGGAGCATTTCCAAAGCCATGCAGTGGCAGTGGTGCTTCCCAGGCTGCGGAGCTGGTCTGTGGTTTGAGCATCTCCCATTCCTTGAGCACTTGCTCCTTTCAAAGACAGTGTGTGAGATGGGTCCCTCCCTTTGGGTGCTGCACTGCAGTGACAACATGTAATACCCTGCTTCTAAAACAGAGTAGCGAGGCTGTTACTGCCTCCTTTCTGCACCATGCACAGGCATGTGCTGAGGCATGCCTTGAGTGTATAGTGACTTAAAAGCAAGGGGATAAAGTTTCAGAAGTTCCTCCTTTCATACGTGTCTGAATTTCCTGTGCAGTATAAAAAAGCATTCACAAGTTTCTACAGTTTGGGGGGAGGTTACCACTTCATAGCAGCCCTATCACTGTGCATGCAAACAAGAAATTCTTTTGGTTTACTTAATTACAGTTGATTTTTTCCCCATTATCTTGTGTGTTAAATATGTTCCTGCATCTGCTTCCTTGATTCAGGAGAATCTCAAGAGTGAAATCACTGCTCACTGTTCTATCTGTTTGCAAAAAATCCCCACAGAAACAAGCATAAGTAAAACTGTTCAAAAGTAAATACTTTTGTCATTGTGTCTTTCAGGCATCTGGCCTTTCCACTGACCCCATGAGATAGCAAGTACCTGAATGCTATTAATGGGGTTAGGCAGCCCACAAAACAAATAATTTGAGTATGGCGACGTCTTCATTAGCTCTGCAAATTTGGCATCATCACAGGGTATGGAGCAATCTGTTCTCCATCAGCTTTTCTTTTCCTTTCCCGAGTGTGGTCGTAGGCCAAGACCAGAACTTAAATCTTGTCTTAAATTCAATTTTACTTTAATGCAAAATGAATTAGTAGCATTATGTAATGTACACTGTATAGCCTACATGGCCTTGTTTATTTTTTTACTGAAGAGAGGTGCTATTATGCTTGCTAAGGTAAATGGAGACAGATGTTTTGGAAACCGATATTTAAGAAAATTAATCTTGAGTTAGTAATGTAGATTGCCGGTAGAATGGGTCAGTGCTCTAATCAAATGAAGGAAAGCAGAAAGATTGCTGCTCTGTACTGCAGTAATTTGCTGCACAAGATACACTGCAGGAACAAAGTAAGCGTGGAATTCATTCAGCTTGGTAGCAGTCCAGTAGTTCAAGCTATTAAAAGTATTTGCTCAGATGGAGTAGTAATGCAGCTGCATTGTGACTTGTCCCATTAAAATATTTTTTTTCTTTCTATGGAGCTGCGTAAATAATTTGGGTTTTTTTTCGGTTTTCTAAAATAGAAATGACTTGCTTGCAGTTAATAGAATGAAACTAGCAAAGCAGTAAGCAGTAACAAGCTTTTTTTTTATTTAATCTAAAGCAAAGCCTATCACCTGTATTTTGATTTAGAGAGACATTAGTTAAACTTAAAAATGTAATGAGAATAACAATTTCTACAATGCATACATATATGTAACTAATAGAGATGAATAATATACTGTGTCTGCATCATGTGGCTTTCTGATTTCCTCTAAACAAGGGACAAGGACAGGACTGAGAATCCAGGTGTTAAATCTAGGGGGAAAAGGGTTGCAGCAGACAACAGGTTCTCATACAGATAGCTCACAGGGAGCATTCTGGTTTTACCAGCATGTGGGTTTTGCTTGGCTAGTTTTCTTGTTTGGGGAAGACCGGCTTATTTTATTTGGTTTTATTTTTCAAAACTGAGGCTTGTATTTGCTTCCTAAATTAAAAAAATTAATTGTGAGTGAAAACTAGATCTAAACCCTCTTTTCCCATTGGTAGTGCAAATTTTTTTCTTGTCAGCTATGAATATATCTCTAGTGGTTTTCAACTGCCTTTTCTCAAGTGAATTTACTAGATATAATAGGGAAATAGCTCTAGGAGCAAGGATCAGAAACCCTGATTGCCTTCCCAAAAGAAAGCTTACCATTAAGATGCCAAGTTCATGTTTTCTTACAGGCTTTCTTTCTATCCCATTAATCCTGATTTCATTCCTGCGTAGTGATGGCAGAGAACGGCAAAGAGAAATCAGATGGTCTGTTGCCTGTGGCCACATACAAGTTTTGCTGACTGATGGAAAATATGGCTTTGAAATCCCTGGAGCTGATGAGGGAGTTTAGAAGCTAAGCAATTGTAGCACAGTGTGGATATCGTAGACATGAGCTGCATTTCCTATTCCTGTCCGTTCTGTTTTCTGGCTGTTGGGCAGCCTAGGGTGAGCACTAAACTGCCTCCCTAAATCACATAGCTACCCCCTGGCTGTTTGCAACTCTGTGGCAAACTAGTCATCCTCTCCCTCATCACTCCCCTTCTGTGACTCTTTCATTGGCAATAACCTTGTTGTGTGTCAGGTTAAGTAAAGGAAATACCCAGCTGCAAAGCATAGATTTTCACTTGAGCTGGTACATACTATTTGATTACATCCAATATTTCAGATTATTTATTTATAGCTCAACACATATCTGTGTACCCTATTCTGATGTCTGCAGAATTATTGTACCTACCCTTTATTTAAAATGATTAAGCGTTAAATGAATACATTTAGCTAAGTGCAAGTAATCTAATCCAAGCGAGTCCTTGTGCCCACATCTGCATTATCCATGCTGGGAGGGAATATCAAGAAGATGGTAAAAATAGATACTGGAGAATCCTATTGACATTCTGGTAATATGCATGTTTCCCTTATACAGTGGTCCATGAGAATTACATTTAATTTTATATATGAGCTACAGAGAGTCGTAAAAAGTTGTATAGTCCCAGTATTCTAAACTGATTTCTACCCTTCTGCCAAATATATTCCTTTGGATATCCTACCTACCTTTGCTACCTGCAGTAGCCCTAAAATAGAGACAAACAGGACAGACACAGGCTTGGGATTTCTGCTTAGCTGAGGCCACACATATAAAACTGCAGTGGTTTCCCATACTCTCCTCTCACAAATCCACACTTTGAGGAAGCTAATTTATATTTAATCTGTATGTTTTTTCTTCAATATTCTGTATTGAAGAAGAGAATTATAATGAGTAGCTGATAAATCAAAAGTAATGAGAAACTGTGCCAATAAACAATGTGAAATGTTATAATACAGAGATCTGGACTCTGCGAGTTTACATGTAGATTCGCTAATTTATTTTCATTTTGTAGCAGCTAAATTTTAATTCATGGGTGTTGTAGCAGGAGATCAAACATTGAAGGATGTTGTAGTTTTAGATTTAAACATATGGATAATATAAAGAAATTCACTTGCTAGAGTGTAGGTATTTGCAGCCCTGTACTTCTACATGTGTGCTAAGGTTCTCCTGACCAAACTCTCTAGAAACTCAGGTCACTATTTGTTATGAAGGCATGAAGAATGTGAAAATCAACAATAAACTAGATGCTTACCATGTTAGGAAATTATCTTCCTGTTCAAGCTTGTCTCTTTTTCAGAGAGTTATATATCATTTAGTTGACTTCTTCAAGGGGTAATGTGTAACTGATATGGAAGCATTGTTTGACAAGGGACCATCTCTCCATCAGTTTGTTAATATGTTCCCCTACTTTGCCTATAAAAATTATTTAGGTGAAGTCTGAAGACTATAAAAATTTCCAGATGCTCTGTGGATATTTGATAGTTCGAGTTACTCTTGAAATATGTGTAGATCTGAAATTACACAAGGTGTACAGTGGTTCTCATCCATGAGGGAAGTGCTGAACCAACTGTATGTACATCGTCCAGATGGTCTGTGTGTGCACAGCTAATCCGGTGTAGTTCTGGGTACTTCAGACTTAATATGCATGGGCAGATCAACTGTGCTTTGTGCAATTACACAGATGCAGCTGAACAACTTGTGGCTTATTCTGCTTGTGGTCTACAGATGGTCCGATCCATGCACACTGAGTGTGCTCTGCAGTTATCTGGCTTACAGCAATGTATACCACAAAGTATATATGGATGTACTTTGCTTGGGAAATATCAGAAGGAAAGCAATGATTCTATTCTCAGACGTTCTGAGTACCTTATTCTCCAAAATTTGAAATGTTTTGCCTACTGATAAACTCCTCATAAGAAAGTCGCTCAGACTTGGAAATGTGGAAGGAAAAAAAATCTCATTCTCTCTAGTAGAGTAGGAAAGAACTTCATAAGAAATCTGTATTTTGTGTATTTTATATTCTTGTAGTCTTTCCTTTTTAGAATTACTAGAGTAAATAAAATAAAAAAAAAAGAAAAAAGTCCATTTGGATCATGTAAGCAATCTGTAGTTATTCAATTAATATTTAAAAAATCACTTGGTAGAAATCAGAAGGATATAATTTGATTATGTTGTCTGGTATCAATTTTTATCCATTCCCATAACAGATAAGTGAGAATAAATTCATTGACTATAGTAAAGGAAATATAAACCTATTAGTTAACCACGGTGATATGACAGATTGAAGTGCTTTGGGACTGACTGCAGTGAAATCTGTATGTGTTTAGTATTGACTTTTAAATTTATAGAAGATTTCTATTTGCAATTCTAAATACTTAAAATCATGGAAATATATGAAGAAAGGGAAAATGTATCTGTAATATCGTCCTCTAATCTGCTAAGCAGAGGATAAAAAGTAGGTAATCTTCATAAAGCCTCCTGAAACATTTTGTTAAGTACAGCCTACTTCGGTTTAGTTACATCTAAAGGTGTAGCTAGCTAGCTCCATGTGCATTTGACAGGCCTGTGAACATTCTAGGATTAGTTATAGAAAAACAATATAGAGTTCCTTTCTATAGAAAAAAAATACAGGTGTTATTAGAAAAGCCCACAGTATTTGCCGTTTTTAAACTCAGTGTGTAAACACAGGAGCTGAATCAAATGTTTTTGCAGCATAACTAATGGCTATGAATGATCTTGTTTCTGTGCACCTGCAGGCAAATCCTGTGGGCTTACCTCCTTGTCCTGCATCCCAGGTGGGACATTTACTGAGCTAAAAGGTGATCCTGACACAGCACCCTATGGTTTCAGAGCTCTTCTCTGCTGACTGCTCACATTTCCTTCCTCTTCAACACATGAGATTGCCCTTGCTGCTGTCAAGCTCCTCCCTCCCACTGTGCCGGGGCTTGTTTGGCTTGCTGTACCCTCACTGGCCACTGTGGCAGGGAACACTGAGTGCTGTGTACAGTGATGGTTTTGCACAGTGAATGAAATTTTCAAAGGAAAAATGGCAAAGGGGAAAGCCACTCTCCTGGATCTCATTAGGAGGAGGAGGAGAGCAAAAGGCAGACATGTCTGTGTAGTCTCATTTGCTGTTGCCTATGGGGATAGCAGAACAGAAGAGGAAGAGAAGAGGAGACGAGAGAGAAGATCTTAGTCCCTTTCTTTGCCCAACAAGCTAAGTAGAAAGGAGAGCCTCACTATCTCTTCTAAGTCTCTGAAGCGCACAGAGCAAGGAGTATCCACCTACAGCTGTGTCTTCTGTAATATCTGAATAACAGCTTAGCATGAGATCTGTTTTGCAAATTGTGGTGCCACTTACAGAGATCAGTTCGGGATCCGAAGTGATGTGGCAGGTAGTTTTTTCTCCTTCTTTCCCAGTATCTGCAAGGTGTGATTGAACAGTGAGAAACAATGTCCAAGTGTGAGTTTATAACTGTTCAATTATTAAGCGACTGAAGTTTCAATTCCCAGAAGTAACCAAAACCAGGACATACGGAGCTGAGAACTGTCTGGAGGATGCTGTCTATGTAGAGGAAGCCAAGATTTTAAATCCTTTTTGATTGAGGGATACTTTCTTGTATCCTTCCCCCCTCCCCAATGGAGGCAGAACAGGATAATTCCTTTTCCCTTAGAAGGAAGGGAAAGCTGTACAGAACTGGGGTTGGCATGAGTCTGTACTCTGCAAGAGTGAATACTTTGTGTTTTCATAAGGGATTAGCTCTCTGTAATTTTTTTTACAGTGAGAAATTTGCCACCTTGATTCTTTAGAAGTAATTCCTCTGTTTTGGGGTGATGATCATATACATCTGTGTGAAATATGGCATGGTTTAACTTTCTTGAGAAATCAAGAAAATTGAGTTTGTAGAGCCCGTAAGCACTTTGACCCCTCTTTCTTATGTTACCCACTGTACTCCATTACTCAGCATGTATGTGTGATTAAGATGTTTGTGCTCACCCTGGCATTAAAGATCTAGAGAATCTGGCATTTATTACTGAAGATAATTGGGTGACCTTCTCTTTAATTTCCCAGCTGTATTTTTCTTTTTTCTGCTTTTGTTTGTCACCTAACTTCTTATTCTGCTTTTTGACTTTTCCTAAGTTTAACCCTATCTGTATTTGCTTCTCTTCCTGCTCCTTTCACAGTTCTCCCACCTATGTTTTATTTTCCCTTGTTTTCATCTCTGCATTTTTATACTGCCAATCTTCCAGTCTTCCTGTTTTTTCCTTTTTGCATTTTTTCATTTTCTCCCCTAATTCTTTCTACATTCATTTACAGTCTACTCTTGAGCCATTTATTTCCACAATTTCTGGGGTTCTTTGTCACCTTTTAGTTTGTTTTAATATATTTTTCCTCAACCATCTCTTGTATTCTTACTTCTTTCTCATTCCGTATTATCTAGCTTATTTCCATGGCTGCTGACCTGCATTGATTCTTGAGGCTCCTGAAAGGCTGACTGATCATTTCCTAAGAACCCCCACAATGGGTGGAGACTGAATATTTCTCTTTACATTCAGGCATGAGGGATATACACACCATTGTGAGCCCACATATACATTTCCTCTGTATGTCTACTGTCACCAGAAATCTATTCAGCAGCATGAAAGATGCCAGATCAGTAATCTTAGCAGAATTTTTTTCCCCTCCCAACAGGTTTATCTTCTCAGTTGCAATATATAAATAAATATGTATATTAAAATACTTCCAGAATTTTCCAATAACAGCTATTGAAAAGACCCAGGTACATAGTAACAGCTAATCTGATATAAAACTAGGCAACTGCTCTTCTTATCCAGAATAACTACCCATAGACAAACTTACTGGGAACCACTACTTTAATATTTCATAGTACACAGACTTGGTTTGTATTTGTTTAATAGAAATTCTGATTCTACAGTTTTTGTTTTCTGATACTGTTGCTGAACTCACTGAAAAATTCTGTGTTACCTCTGAGGAACTGTGCTATTTATAGCTACCAGTGTAATCCTGCTTGATTCCAGAGGAGTATAAGGTGGCTGTAATATAACTAGAGTTATGAGGAAATAATGTATTTAATTATTCTTAAATATCGTGCTTTGCTTATTTGGAGTAAAAGGCGATTATAATCCTGGAGCTGAGGAATTTTTGCAGTTTCAATAACTAGCATAAGAACCACACAAGTGCTTCTTAAAAAGGTCAGATCACCAACTAAGCTTCTTACTTTATCTTTCTTTACATAATTTCGATATTGTGTACTTTAACATTTCAAAATAGCATTAAAAAAAAGCATTTAAAAATAAATGTTAGATCTTTCTTACTTGGTATTTTCAACTTGTTTGTTTGAATTTTATTTTCTTCTTTCTTTTAGTATTTTCCTATGCAGAAGAATAAATGGTAATTAAAATGTGCAGGATGAAAAGATGGAGCAGTCAGTGCTTGTACCACCAGGACCAGACAGCTTCCAATACTTCACTAGAGAGTCTCTTGCAGCTATTGAACAACGCATTGCTGCAGAGAAAGCTAAGAATCCTAAACAAGATCGTAAAGACGACGATGAAAATGGGCCAAAACCAAACAGTGATTTGGAGGCAGGAAAAACACTCCCGTTTATATACGGCGACATACCTCCAGGAATGGTGTCTGAACCCTTGGAAGACATGGACCCATACTACATCAACAAAAAAGTGAGTCTAATATCAGTCCTGTTCATATGCCAGCGTTTGGAGTGCTTTATCACGTTCCTTTAACTTTTGTGGAGCGGATCGTGTAGCTACTTCAGTATGTTAATTTGCAGACAGAATCCATCCACCTTAATGGTTCCTGATTTGTCACCTTTTCCTTTTAATTTACATCAAGTTTTATTCCTTTGATACAAACTGAATTTATATAAAAGGAACATTTATATCAAAGCTGAAACATTGTATGTGATCTTTGATTATAAGCAATATATAATACCTGTACAATACATGTATACAGATTATGTATATATTTTGCAAACTTTTAAAAAGTGAATATACATTGGAACTGAGTGAACCAACATTCTGTAAGATTCTTCAGGTTTAACACTGACAGCATGAGCCAATGCATAGAACATTTTGTTCACAGAAATCTGCTCTTGACAGCATATTCTTGAGGAATTTATGGAATCAATAGAGAAACTTATGGATAAGCAGAAAATACAATAAAAAGAGTGTAAAACTTATTTTAAAGTTTCTAGTGGACCTGGCCTTGGACAGGGCTGGAATCTTTTCAGGATGATTCTGTTGCACAACCCATAGGTAGTAGAAAAAGTTCCTGTTTTACAGGGGTAGGGATTTGCTGATGCATGATTTAGTGGATTCTGTGATTATAAAAACTCTATCAATATTGAGATGGGACTTATTTTGACTTTAGCAAACTACTGTGTTCCAGGTGTCTCAGCTTGCTAAATTTCATGAACCCTTTTTTGACAAGAGAGAAAATACTGTATGAAAGAACAATATTTTTATCTGTATTATTTGATGCCTCTGAAAAAGCCTTTATCTGCCATTCACAGCATATGAAGATTTCTCTCTAAATCACAGTTCTACTTTTGGAAAGATAAAAGATGTGTTTCTATAAAAGCAGGCTTTGTAGAGTTCTGTACTAATTGTGTCTGTTTATGATACAATATCCGATATAATTTTATGCCTACCTGCCCACAGCTCATCCTGGACCTTTATAGCCAAATCAATCTGTCTCTTGTCTCTTACACTGAAAACAGATACATAGTGGGTAGAACCTATGACAGATATGCTTCTGGAGCCCTTAGGAATGGAAGACCCTTTCAATCCCTTCACAAATGGAGCTGAAAACTTACCACATCAGCCAGGTCTGATGATAGATTTTCAAGAAATGGTGACAAACCAGCTGAACATATTGAATCAAGTTTCTGTACTATTTAAATGGAAGAATCTTTTTATTTGCACGCTAAATAACTTGTATGGGCCAGTCACGTACCCTCTGGGATTCTCTTCTTTCTGCTGAAGTCTACACATGCTCTCTATGCTTTAATCTTCTAGAGGACAGAAATAGAAACAGCCCCGTCAGTCTAAAAGAAGACAAAAATTTCTCACATGCTGCAATTCTCTCTGTTTTCTCTTCCTTCGGTAAGAAGAAAATGGACTTTCCTAACAGAAATTCAACAATCTGTTTCAGTTTTACAACACTAATTTAACTTTAAAATATCAAATTTCTAGATTTTTTTATCTCACTGTATGTGAATTCTGGAAATACTTTTGTCTTGGTTCACCTGTATTTTGAAAGTATTGGCAGCAGTTGGTGCTCCTGCAAGTCTCCGAAGAAGAATACTTTGAGAAAAGCCTGAAGCAGAAGTGAACATCTCCAGGAAGTTGCATAGAACTCTTAATGCTCTTTAACATTTAATACATCAGTTTCTTCTTTACCCCTCTCTGAATTCCATCTTGTAAAGCCAAGTCCCTCAGCACACACTCTTCTGATGTAACAGTCTGATAACCATCGCACAATTAGAGATTTTATGTTTCTGCCTGGAGAAGCATCTATCTGAAATATCCTGGATCTAATGAAAAACACCAGAACAAAGGAAAATATTTATTTGCAGGAAAGGGTTAGGATAAGTGTATGTATCATCAGATGCCACCATTGCTTCAAACTTCTTTTGAGATCTCTGCATAAACCAAAGCTGTTTTTTTTTCACAGAAACTGTATCAGTTTAACTTCCAGACTTTCAAATAGGGAACAGAAATGGTTGTCCACAGCACTGATCAAATGACACTAATGAACATCATCACAGTATTTATTTGGGAAAGCTGTATAGGATTTTTAGGAATATCTTTTTTATTACAAATTAGGGTCATGAATGAAATCACCCATCATTTGTCTTATATGCAAGTATTGCATCCCACTTCCTGGTGTTTTGGGGTTTTTTTCCTGTTTTGGTCAAGGAAAAATTGGTCAGTCTCACTGCATTTTTGCGTGCACTGAATGTTGAAAGATCATCTGGAGCATTTTACATTTCATCTTTGGGACTCCTTTTTCTAAATAAAAGATTTGTGTATGCCATGATTTGATACAGTTAAATACAAAATAGGACAGGAATAAATAAATGTGTTAAACTGATTTGAGAGCCCTCATTTATGCCTAAGGTAGCGCTGAGATGAAAAGTTAAAATGTGAAAACCTGTTAAGAGGAAAAAAAAAAAGCAAATAGGTGTACTAGATTTATGTTTTTGTAACTCTGTTTCTGTGCAAAACCTACCACCAAAGAGGACATATTCATGCTCAGTATTAATCGGAAGTTGAAGGGAAAAGAAAAAAATTAACAACCACTGTTTGACAACAGAATAGCCCATTAAAGCAGTTTTACACACCTGACAGTATTTTTGATTTACACTGTACCACAGATAGCCCTAATGCCAGCAACAGTACCCTTGAAACATAATTATTTTATTATAATAGGATACAATACTGTTCTTGCATACTTACGATTTCATTATAATGAAATGCTGCTGAGTGTGGTGGACAATACTGCTGGTCTTCAGAACTGTGAAGTTTAACATCCTAAAGGGTTGCAATACTCTTTTTTTTAAAATCCATAATTGACTAAAATTGGCTTGGAACTTTGTTCATTTTTTGTGTTCTGCTTCTGTGTAAGTGCAAATCAGTGTGTTCCCTTTATAATAGTGACTGCCTGTTCATGCTCAAGCTGCCATCACAAAGGATCAACGGTGTTCACATCACTGTCTATAGAAAAAAAGATCAGCTGGAATCTGATCCCCGAAGATCCTGACCTGTGGGCATGAATCAAAATCTGGTCCACTTGATTTCGTACTTTAAGGGCTGGCTCTTTGCCCCTAAACCTTGCTGCTACATTAAAGAGGAAGGAGAGAATAGGTGGAACTAAATGGGTAAAACTTCACTTTCCTCCAGTTATAACAGAGATATAGCATTGTTTATTGTCACTCCATGCCCTGTCTCTTGCCAGAAGGATGTTGAATGATGTCTGTCAGATAAGATGCCTCTTTTTGTCCTGGCATTTGGTAATATCAGTCCCTAATCTGATCAAATCACTAACTCCTGGCTTTCACAGACTTGTCTTGGGTTGTGAATAAACCAAAAAGATTCTGTAAAAGCGTTTCACTTAACTTTATAACATCAGTAAAGTTGAATGCACTGGTGATTTTAGACATTTTCATAGTTGCAAGTGGTAGAATTTTAAGTGAAAAGTTCTAACAAAGCAAAAAATGAGTACTTGCTAGAAAACGTGGTTTCAAAAGATAACCACAAAACCAAGAAATGACAACTTCCCATATGCCATGAGCCTCTTATTCCAGCCACTGCTGGAGTTTTTCCAGAGAAACTGAGGACCCACCTCAACAAGATATCACCTCCTGTCTTTCAAAAGGACCTGTGAGGTTTTAAACGGTGTTTATTTAACTGTAGGAAGTGGAAATGCAGTGGGGTAGCAGTCAGCCTGCTAAATGTAGCCTTCCAGAAATTACATGTAAAGCTTACTAGGAGGAAGAAGAATAAAAATAAGATTTTGGGAACTATTTGTCTCATGAGGTTCTTAGAGACCATATCTGTCTTTCAGTGTTGACTATTCTTCTCTCTTAGCTACATCTTCTCAAAACGCTTCTCTTCCTCCTTTTCTCCTCTAAAAATGCAGTTTCTGGCTTTATTTCAAATATGGCAGAAGTTAAAGGACTGGGTTTTAGATTACAGATGCAAAAGCAGCAAATCAGGGACTTCTCTTCAGGGAATTCTTTGAATTTATATTCACACTCTAATACTTCCAGCGAGAGCCAGTTTTGTGCCTTTATAAAAATGAATTAAGCACTTTATAAAACGTAAGTCCTAAAAAGTATACATAATCCATCATATAGGAGCATTATTCTTACAATTCATTTAGAATTTTTTTTTTTAGCTTTTCTCAGTGTATGTCTGCTTTGTCCTGACAGCTTTGGGTACAATACTTCATGTTCATCCACACTGCCTACACATTGGCTTGCATCTGGGTTGGGAGAAGAGTGAGATATAGCAGGCATACCACGGGGTTAAGCTTACACAAGGATTGGATATCAGCTCTTATTTGTAGTTTTTAATGAAAATTCTTCTTCAGAGATAAGATACAATTTTAGTTCATGTCTAAGGCTAGAAGTCAGAGGACCAACAAAGTCATTCTGAAGGCTCGAGTCACAAAGATGATTTGAGTGAAAAATTAAAATGGAGTTAGGGAATTTATGTCTTGTTGGTTCTTCTTATGCAGGGCAGCAGAAAGTAGAACAGCTAAAATAGCAGCAGCTTCCAACTGAAACTGGAGCTGTGCCAGCATGCTGTTATTTTCCATAAGGCATGTTAGAAAATAGATGTATGTTTAATATGCTTGTGTTCAAAGATTTTAAAAAAAATGTAGGTTGACTAAATGTAGGCGGTGTAGTCTAAGATACAGAGTTAGTAGGGAGTGTAATTTTTTAATGCATTTTGTCAAGCACCTCATAGCTAGCTACAAAAGCAAAGAGCAGGAGTTGGAGGCTTCTGAGATGTGAATCATGGGGGGCTGGGGACAGACTTGGGAAGGGAAACTCACCTTCCCCCTCGGGGTGTGAGGCTTTAAACCATTGTGCCAAAAAATCATTCATCTGCTTGGTTGCTTCAGTAGTTGAAATAAAAGCTTTGTTTAAGGTCAGGTCATCTGCAGGTTGTTGTTACCTGTAAGCTGTAACTGGAATGTAATTTGGAAACATTAGCTCAGGCTGTTCTCAACTTCATATGCAGTTTCTCTATTTCTATGCAGAAACAGAGAAAACAAATGCATATCTTATATTACGCCTACGTATCTTGAGTTTGGATTCAAGACAGTGTCAAGTCTGGTAATGTCCCTTGCTCGCAAGGGGTTTGGTCTGTATGGGAGGGTGTGCTGTGTAGAGCTGTGATGGAGAGACAGCTCAGGGAAGAATTCAACAAGTGAGTTGAGACTGGAATAGCTTTTTCTCAGGGTTTAATTCTTGCTTCTCCTCTGCCTTCAGTACTTGTCGTCTGTAACAGACTGGTGGAAACCCTCAACTGTGCATCTCTCCCCACCTGCCGTGGGCTCCTAGAGATTTCTCTCTGTACTTCGTGGGTCATACATAATAAGCTTTGCAAGAAATGAATGTAAATATATCATATTACTATATTGAGGTGTTTAATGAAGTATAAAAACATTAATGAATTATATTTTCCTATGTCAGGTATATCAGGTAAGTACTGGAAACAATTTTTATTTTAAAAATTAGTCATGGGGTTTGTGTATTAACTGTTCAAAAAGTTACAATTTTGGTGATTGGTCACTTGGAGCATCTCAGTGAATAAACACTAATAAAATGTCTTTTCTTTCTCTTTTTCAGACCTTTATAGTATTGAATAAAGGGAAGGCAATCTTCCGATTCAGTGCCACCTCTGCCCTGTACATTTTAACCCCCTTCAATCCTCTTAGAAAAATAGCTATTAAAATTTTGGTACATTCATATCCTTTTTTAATGGTTGTTCAAAATGTTACACACTGAAATTAAGAAAACACGTAACTATTTCATCGTAAATAAATTGGATTTGTAAGCTGTCATTTTTATTTTACAGTGGAAGATTTATGGTAAGGTTTCATAAACATGAGAAAATATATATGTATTTTATACATGCATTGATCTTTGAATAAAAATATTTTCTTGAATTTCAATTCTTCTGCTGCAGAAATCTGTCTAAGGATTTAAGAATCTGTCTTGGTTAATTTTTCAGGAAAGCTTTTTCAGATTTATCTTAAGATTGAACTGTTTTATTTGGCAGCCCAGATTTTTGGGGGGTTTTTTTGCACTTTGAAGCCTATTTATGAAATAGTGACATCTTTTTTAAAAAGAAATGCAGTTTGTGTTCATGAATTCCAGAAGAGCCCTGAGTTTTGCAAGCAGTTAAGCAGATATGCAGCTGGTTAGGATCAACCAGCTCAGGGTATGTTTATACTGCCTTTTCGGGTTCCTTCTGGGGCCATCCTCAGGATCAGTTTGATCTGTGTTCCTGAAAGCCTGGCTCATGCCTGCTGATTCTCACACTCCCAAACCTGCCCAGTTGCACCATAAGCTTCTGCCAAATTTAATACGTTGCCAGAAAGCATAGGCAGCATTCCTGCAGGCGGTTTGCAAAGCATCTGTACGTGCAGATGGTGGACAGATTGGGGGCCATAACTGATGGGATGGTGCGCAAGGTAAAGCTTTAGACTGATATGTGGGATTGCTGCCTGATGATCATAACTGGTTGATGGGAATTTCTAGTGTGCGGGATTTTGGTGCATTTGGGGTTTTTTTGCAAAACCTCAGGACTGGGAGATGTGGTTACCAAATTAAAACTTCAGTGTGACAGTAAGACTTTTAACATTGAACAGGTTGTCAAGGCAGAAGCCTTATTATTAGAGACTGCTGGCAGAATTTTCTAGGTGTTTGGGAAAAGTAAGAAACAAGGGTGATGATTGCTGACTCAGAATACCTTTTCCTCTGAGCTCCTGGGAAGTTAAAGCAGTGAGAGAAGGGGAGGGTATCTGGAAAGGAGTCAGGGAGCATTTGGGGACAGTAGCTAAGGGACCTGACAGAGTTGCACAGACACAGTGGTGGTGATGGTGAGAAAGCACGTCCCAATACCGTCAGATTGCAGCCTCTAATGAATGCTCATCCATTCACATGACAGACTGATTCACAACACCTTCCAGCTCTGCTTCTGGGCTAGTTGTGGGCAACATTTTTCACTGGCATACTGGTTAATGAGTTTGGTTTTGGTTTTAACTTTCTCTTAATTTTGTTCAAAGAGTGTCCAGCTGGTCTTGATGGCAGTAAGAACAAAAAACATTCTGATAGACAATATGCAATTTCAGTATTTTTCCTTCTATCTATTAGCTGATTGTGTGACTGTGTAATTTAGCTCTACTAAGGGAGGAGGCTTCCCTTCACTGTATGGACTGATTTCTTTTTTGCAACCAGCCAATTATAGAAGGAGCTATTTTTATCTTAGATATTAGACATGGGATTTTTTTTTTTTTTAGTCTTAAACATAAGACTAAAACCTGTGTAGGTTCTGTTACCTTCTTATTCCTTCTTTCTTTTTTTTTTTAATTATTTTTCATTATGGTACAAACACTGTGATATGAAAGAATTTTAACTAAGAACCATGTAATACGTTCCATACTGTAGTTCAATTTCAGCTACTTATACAAGGTTAGCCACCTATACAAAAAGGATTGGGGGTAAAATTGATTACTATTTTTAATAACCTTCTGACTTTTATCTATAAATTCTACTGCCCTCACATTTTCTGGTAGGTGTTGGCATTTTGGCTTTTGTAATAGAAATGTGCCTTTCAGGGTGAAAGATGAGTGTTGAGCACAATGAAACTGGCACATCAGTTGGAAAACCTTCATGTCTTTGTCCTCCAAATTTTCTTAGCCTCTGTATAGTGCTCTCTCATCACATGTGCCCAGATGTGTGGGCAGATATTGTTCTCCCTGTAAAGAAAGAGTGTGTCTCTTCCCAGTGCTCACAGATGTTCCTCAAAAATATTTTTCCTAGCTGCTAGTACCTGTTATAATCCTGGATACAGGAATTGGTAACAGCATGAATTTCTCTCTGCTGACTCACCTCCTGGTATTCTTCCATTTTTCTTTTCCCTTTTTTCTGCTTGACTCGAGTTAAGGTAGAGCACTGAAACAAAGGGGCCAATACAAGAGTGATGGAAGATGGCCAGACTTTGGCAATTAATAGGAAAGGATGAAAAGGCAAGAATAAGTGGAGTGTTGAGAAGACAAAAAAAGAGAGGTGGCAGTGGCTGGAGCTTCAGAGTGTTAAGGAATGTTAGAAAGGAATAGGGAGTGCTCTAGAGAAAGTGTGTAAGTACCCCTGTGCAAGTCTTTGGAAGCTGAAACTACAATATTCCTCAGTGTGACCTCACTGCTGGCAGTTATCTTTGAAACCAATTGGCAGTGTTTGCTTTTTTTCCAATCTTCATCTTCCACCAATCCCCACAGGCTATAAGACACTTGGGCTGCTCCTGTAATTGATTAGCTTGAGGCCGTATGATGCCTCTAACCCTACTGCTTGCCTGTAAATCAATCACTCAAAATGTGGGAGAAGACGGAAGAGATGCACAGACATTGAATGTGTCGGCTGTGTTTGAGATTCCCATAAGGGAAAGCGTGGTCAGCATTTATATTTCAAAGTACGTTAGCCCTTACTGAGCAGCTGTTCTGTTTGAGAGGGAACAGCACTTTGGCCCTGCAGCTCACAGAGTGAACAATGTGCAAGGACCTACCTGTGGCCTTTGTTGTGAATGAAAACACGGTACTTACCTGAAAGCACATAACACAGTGCACAGGGATAAAACCTCAGCTCTCCTATGAGGACATTGTACTTTAACTCTTTCATGAATAGAAGCTGCAGCCAGGCATCTCCAAGTGGGATTCCGAAATGGATTCTCTTTATTTAAAGGAATTTCCCAGTTATATTAAGACAGACTCTTTAGAGCTGCCTGTGGACTGTGGTGAAAAGCATTGTAAAGCATTCTAATAATTTATTCTAAGGCACTGAACAATTTTTACTGTACAAAGCTTGTATGACAACATGATTTTCAAAAACTAGTTAAGTCACTTACTGGAACAGATAACAATATTCACTGCTGGGTCAGGCATTTAGACAAAGGTCACACATCTATTGGAAACAGACAGCTAAATCCTTCTCTATGATTTGACTGTTTATTTGAAAAGATATGCTCAAGTTTGAATTTTTCAGTAGCTGCAAGCAATGATCTTAATGACTGCACCAATCTCCTCACAAGTTTAGACCATGATATTACTTCTCCTATTCCTTCTTCACCTAGAATAAAGGGTTGGTTTTTTGGTTTGGGTTTGGTAGTGGTGGTAGTGGTTGGTTGGTTTGGTTTTTGTTTCATTTCAGTTTTGTCCATGGTATAAAAATATACCCCAAACAACAACTAGCTATCTACTTGATTTAAAAAAAAAAAACAACAAACTTAAATCCTGGTCTCTCAGATACAAGTTTAGCTGCAAGTAGCTTTCTTCAATTTGAACTAGCTTCTTTGTCAGTTATGCTGATGCAACTATTTTTAAGGAACACCTCCGTTAGAGAGATGACTAGAGAAAAAATAAGAGTTAAGCATTTGGTATAAATGTGTAGCAGAGATTTTCTGCTGCCATCCCGTGGCCGTTTTGAGTCATGTTTTTGTCTAGTTTGGTTACTTAAGTATTTCCAAATGATTGAATAATTGAGTTTATTGTCACAAAAGGGGAAGGATTGCACTGTCTGTAAAGCCAGTGATCTGGTAAACCGAGAACATCACACTGAGTGTAATGGACTGTCCAACCTCCCTAACACTGGCCCCTCTGAGCTGTTAGCTTGGGGTTCATAGTCCCAGAACACCTAAATGCTCCTTGCTGAAACTTCAAATGAAAATTAATTCTCACCAGTTTTAGTCTTCGCCATGCTTTTTCCATGCTTTTCAGGCAATTGACCACGAGGTACTATTGAACCAGTTTCAAATTATAGCATTGGCAGAAACAGAGGCTGCCTTTGCGGTTAGCACATGTTTTTGAGAGAGCCCAAAAATAATATTGGAAAATTATTCACCTTAATCTGAGAGCTCTCTATGGTTTTCTGTTTTACTGACTGAGCATGTACTGCTAAGCTAGTGTTAGGGAAACATGGAATGCAGTCACTTCAGCAATTAAATCAGTACTCTGTGTTTTGTTCAGGTTTTGACAGACTGGCTGTGCTAGGTGCTGGAGTGGTACTGACTCAGCTCAGCTCTGACTCAGGGTGAAGAGGAGAAATGTTTTTTACCTTGCATATACCAGCTCTTGAGTTTAGTACCAAACCTGTAGAACTGAAAAACTAACACTTATTAAGTCATGCCGGGTGCTTAAGGCAATCTGTATTCTTCCACAAGGCGTTTCAGTTTCGGCTGCTGCTCAGCTGGTGTTACCTTCCAGGGTATGAGAGCCATTTCCTTCACCTTTCAGTACCAGCTGAAAACAAAACCAACAAATCAATATCAGAGCATCAGCAAATCAAAACTAATAGTAAAGTTTAACATGCTAAACTGAAAACTACAAGGTTAAGCGAAATGTATGTCAATGTTTATGAAAGTCTAAAAGATTTGTGCAAGTGGCAATATTTTACTGTATGTAAGATATATGACTGATGAGATATTGTGTGAATTACTGTTGCGTTTTCCTTAACTATCTCTACATTATTCAGCATGCTTATCATGTGCACTATTTTGACCAACTGTGTATTTATGACCATGAGTAACCCTCCAGACTGGACAAAGAATGTAGAGTAAGTCGCACATTATTTAAATATGCCTTTGGCTGTTCCTCTAGAAGTCAGCATGCCAATAACTGCAGTGTAGGATGTGCTTGCAGGAACTATTCTGAGGCACTGCTACTATTTGCTTTCTAAACTATGTAGAAATGTTGAATAATTATTTAAATTCTGGTAGAACAATTGGGTGGCAAAAATCAAAGTTGTTTACAGAGAGTATTCTACTGAGATTCCACTAGTTTTCTCTCTTTGTGCTTTAGCACCTACCCAATGTTTTTATCCTTCCTTTACACCACTGCATTAGTAGCAGAACCCTGGGCACCTGTATGTACATGTTAGTTAGGAACAGAATATAAGTTATAAGTGTTACTAAAGTGAGAATTCAGTGCAAGCTTGCATTCTGCCCCCTTTTGAGTCAACACTAGATGTTTTAGATTAGTGATTCAGACAGGATCCAGTAGCTTATATCCACAGCTTACTCAGTTAACAGTAATGTTAGTGTTGCATATTTTTAAACTGAATGTCACTAATAGATTTTTAGTATTTATTATCTATTTTATGGATTTATTTATTTTGATTTATGTTCAAGACCAGGACTGCTGTACTTCGACAGCAGGTCGCAGCTAATGCATGTAGAAACACAGGTACCTATCATGAACACAATACCTTTTAGAAGAAATTGCTTATTTACTTTATTTGTTCTGCAGTTTTGAAATAAAAACTCTTTCATTTGATTGTCATGTTTCTGCCAGAACATCAATGCAAAATGTTGCTACTTATTTTGATTACATTTTTCCTATATTTTTCAGGTATACGTTCACTGGAATTTACACCTTTGAGTCACTAATAAAAATCATTGCAAGGGGCTTTTGCTTAGAAGATTTTACTTTTCTTCGAGATCCATGGAACTGGCTTGATTTCACTGTCATTACCTTTGCGTAAGTTTTTGTTTTTTGCTTTTTCTTTGGAAGTGAAGGGCACAAAGGGCATGAAATTAGTATCAATACGTATCAATTTTGTTAAACGGAAAATCTTGTATGAATTTACTGTTGTCTAAAACAATATTTACGTTCTAAAATGCATATTTTGATGTAAACGTAAATACTGCAGAAGCCATTAGTACAGCTAGTATTAGTGAGGCTAATTTCATGTCCTGCTTTTTTTTTTTTTCCTGAGCAGAAAAGGAGCTTCCCTTTGACTTCATTCTCCAAACTTACCAATCTAGTCTAGATAAATTTTAGGCTTTCAAAGTAAAATCAGTGTGATTCACTTCAGAGGCATTTAATTTAGCTGAAGGCTCTGAAAGTGTATTAATACAAGGCAAACTGCAGTGAAAGGTAAACCTCTGACTGTTGCTATTTAAGTTTTTGCTAAAAACGCCAAAGCGGTCTTGATGAAAGACCCAAGTAAGTAGCATAAACTTTGCCTAAATTCTGAATAACTGTGATTTAATCCTACAGGTATGTAACAGAATTTGTAAACCTAGGCAATGTTTCAGCTCTTCGA
>JAWMRA010000164.1:18911323-18957592 GCA_035584735.1 Pseudotriccus pelzelni | reverse complement strand
ACCTGGGCAATGTCTCAGCGTTGAGAACATTCAGAGTTCTCCGAGCTTTGAAAACAATATCAGTCATTCCAGGTGAGCGCGAGGTTAAACACCGAGGCTGACTTTCGTTCCATTGAAGTCGAATTCACTTCCTTTGAGCATAAGTCTTGCTGTTCGCTGCTCATGTTGCCAAAAAAAAAAAAAAAAAGAAAAAAACCAAAAAGCATGGATCATAAACCTAGATTATGATTCTTTGCCTTTTCAGCATTAGCTTCTTTTGTTTTGCAAAATCAGCCTTTGAGTTTAACAGATGCTTGCATGAAACATAAAATATGAGGCCTATGGGTTATTTTGCTTTGTTTTTCTGCATTTTATTATGAAAACTTGCCTCTACATTACAAAAGCTTTAGTGCTCTGGCTTTCTTGGGTTTGAATTTTTTCCTTTGTTTTGCCACTTAAAATTGTCATTAGTCTTCCAGAAAACGAAGTAACAACAAAAAAAGCCATCGATAAGGAAATAAATGATGCACAGGAAAATTTATCAAATGCAAATGATTTTTTTCCTCAAAGTTACTTGCAATTCTGTCTCGTGCTACCTTCATACTGTTGTGAAGTAATGTTTAATATTAACTAGAAATTGAATTATTGGCTGAATATTAAATGCAGAGAAAAATTAAGAAATAGAATGGAATCTATAATAGGAAAGCATGATTGATAAAATTTCCTGCTTGAGAATAACATTATATATTTGGTTTATCAGAATATATGTATGTTGCCTATTCATAAAAAGGAATCTTTGTCTTTCATTCATCTTCACAAGCTCTGGGGCTGCTCATGAAGCTTTACTTTTTGAAAAATAAAAAATTTAAGTGTCTGCATGACATCTTAATTGTATGGGAAAAGCAAAGATACTCTTTGATAATTCTATGGATCTTTTTTCTTTGCAGGCCTGAAGACTATTGTGGGAGCCCTGATTCAGTCTGTGAAGAAACTCTCGGATGTGATGATCCTGACTGTGTTTTGTCTGAGTGTATTTGCACTGATAGGGCTGCAGCTGTTCATGGGCAACTTGAGGAATAAATGCCTGCAGTGGCCTCCAGAAAACTTTACTTTGGAAACAAATATAACTTCCCAGCTTAACAGCACCATAGGTGAAAATGGTACATTGGTTAATTCAACAGTGACTCCGTTTGACTGGAAGGGGTACATTGAAGATGAAAGTAAGTATTGTCTGCAGAATTGTCACTGTGGCTGACCCAGTTTTTAGAAGTAAGGAGGGGAAGGGATAATACATTTAGTTATGACAGAGCAGGAGAAGTGTTGTCTCTCTCTCTCTTATAGGTCTGCTCCCAAGGCCTGTGTGGAAGAGGGAACACGAAACATGGTCTCACTACTTGATATAGCTCTTTTTCTCAGCTCCATCTGCCAAATTCACATCTTCCTTGGAACAGAAAGGAGTTCAAAGGAGTCTTAAAATTACTTAATAATATTAAACATTTTCCTTTCTGATACTCCAAAGCAAGATAAGTGGCAGCATGCTGTGTCGTTTCTGACAGATATCAGAGACTTCTGACATAAAGTGAGAAGTCCAGTGATGAAGTCCTCAGCATTTTCACCATCCATCCATTCTTGTACTTCACTATCATTTTTATTAGAAAGGGAATTTTTTGAACTCCAACAGATTTCCCTGCCAAAATTTATGCTTAAAATTTATTGATAAGAACTTATTATTCTTATCAACTGCAACAAAAGCATCAAAGCCAAATTATTCCCTCCTATTAATCACTGCCTCTGAAGTTTTTAGAGACTATTCTTATGTTTCCATGCTGTGTTCTCTCCTCTTTCGGTCTTCTTTTATTTTAAACAACTCGTTTGATCAAGAACCATTTTCTCCTACAGTGCATTTTCTAGATGTTGATCTCTCATCTGGATTCCTTCTTGTTTGTAAACATCCTTTTTAAAGTACAGTACCCACATCTAGACATTTCTCCTCCACACAAGGAGTACTAAGAAGGGAAGAAGGATGATGTGGTAGCATAGTGACTTATACTTCTGTTTTATATATCCTATATATCTTGCTGTTATTTACAACTGTAGCATTGGTCAGCTTGTCGTCTACCTGTTCCCAAATCTTTCACAGATTTCTACCTCGTTGAGATTTCACTTTGTATTTGTACAGTTCACTTTTCCTGCCTGAACAGCACCTTATCTTTTCAGACCAACTGTCCTGGACCTTTTAAATTGTAATTGTTTCCTCAAACTCACCACCATCCTTATCAGATCAGTATGACTTGTAAATTTGTTAAGCATTCTTCAATAATCTAGATTAGTTAAAGCCTTAAAAAGCAGCAGTCTTAGACAAATGCCTTCAGAAGTTGTTTTGCTGCATCTTTCCACTTTGATAATTTCCCAAAATATGATTTTCCAAACGGTTTTGCTGATAGAGCAGGCTGGCAAACTGAGAGTAGGTAAAGAAATGCATTTCAGTGCAGTTAAAAGTGAGAGGACAAACCTAAGCTCCCTATCCTACATACCAGTGCAGTTCTGTTGAGACAGGTTTGCATGCACAGAGACTGTAGCTAATGGCATACATAACCTCTAACAGTGAAAATTACTTTTGATGTAAATTAAAAACTAAAGGGGGGAGAGGGATAGAAAAGGGAAGACCTTTTCTATCTCTCTGACCACAGTGATCAGCTGCAAAAGAAGTGGTGGGATCCTCTGGTAAGTCTTTTCCCTGGAGTATCCTTTTTAGTGCAGCAGTAATCACTCCACAATACTTTTCCCATAGCAACTGTGAGTTTTTCATTAGCATCTCCTCAAATTCCCTACAGCTCTCTCCTTCTTACAGTGCTATTAGCACTAATTGGAATGCACTTTGATCAGAGTGGGTGCTGCATGTCTGCTTGGTTTTTAAGCTCATACATGCATGGTATGAGCTCACCTAATGTAAATCAAAAGCTACAAGCAAGGAGTAGAAAAATGGGGGAGAAAGAGGGGTGAATCTCAGACCAGGGACAACTGCTTCCTGCTGCAGCAATAGTGTGTTTGCAAGTGTAATGTAATGTTTGCAAGGATAAAAATTACATGAAAAACAGCATGAGAACACAATAAAAACAGTGCCACAGAGGCTCTGGAAAGCAGTTCCACAGCACCTTATGTTTAAGGTTGCAGAGCAACAGAGAGGCAGGATATAGAAATGCAGTCGGAAAGCCCTTAATAATAGAGAGGCTGAGGCACCTAAGGCACTGTGGAGCAGCCAGGACTGACAAATTAAGGCTAAAACTCTGCAGCCAAAAAGCTAAATAATATCCTGTTCACATAAATAAATTATTGACTGGGAAGGGAGAATTACCCCTGTATTTAGCACTACTGCATTTGCTACTGGAATATCATATAAAGTTCAATTTAGATAGAATGTTGAAAAAATGGAGGATGTTCTGAAGAGAGCAGAATGATTAAAGGGTTGGAAAACATTCTTTATACCAAGATAGACCAGGAGCTCAGCCTACTTAGCATATCAAAGAGAAGGTTTAAGGGGTGATTTGATCACAGTTGAAAAAAAAAACTCATGGGGAACAGAAATTTGATTCTAGACATATCTTTGATCTAGCAGGCAAAGATATAACAGGTTCAATAGCAGCAAGTCAAAGCCAGACAAATTTTGAAGAGAAGTAAGACAGCTTCTAACTGTGATCACACAGCTGAGCAATGACTATAATGGATTTCCAGCTGAATTTCTTAAATCAGTTTTTTTGTGAAACTTAATTTACTTGAACATGTGAATTCATGGAGGTCCCATGCCATGGGGTATAGTGAAGTCTAAGCAAGCTGTCCTAGTGAAGACCTAGACTTCAAGCCCTAACTTTATTTCCTCACTTTTTAACACAGAATGTATAAACTCAGGTTCTGATTTCATTTGATTTTAAAAATATCTGAAGCTCCCTGAAAACAAAGCTGAATTGAAGTAGTTACAGAAAGTACTTTGTTGAATGGCTACATGAGCCTTTGGTAGATTCACACAGGATTTCATATGTATTATGAAGTTATTAAGCTTGTCCTTGCTTACCAGCAGTTTCAAAGGGAAAAATGATTTTCTTATGGCTTTCTGCTCTCTTTTTGCAGGTGGGCAGACAGGATACAGAAACCAGCTACATCACAGGGCAGTAGGGGGCTTACATGCAGCTCAGAGCAGTGCAGTGGCACTGTATTTTGTAGGAATTATAGGAGTATTTGTGCTATTAGTTGTGTATACTATGTGAAGAAGGCAGGTAAGCCCTGAGCCCTGAGCTCATTTTTGAAGATGCCATTTAGAGGGTCTTTATGTGAGCATTCCTGTCATTAGCAAGTCAAGCACTCTTTTTTTCCTCTTTTTCTTTTTCAAAGATAGAAAATCTGATAAACTTAGTTCTGGATAAGCCGAAGATTATTTTGGCAAGCTTTCCATAAACTCTTTTTTCCTGGGAAAAAAAAACTCATGATCTCTTTTGTGAAATAACAATTATTCTCAGTCATTTCCCTATGCTTACCCAAACAGCTATAAATCCCCTTGAAGTGCTCACTTACCAGGGATTTTTTTCCCATTTGCCAATCAATTAAAAGGGAGCCAAACATACAACTTTTATATAGTAAGAGATTTTTCACATTGCTGTGGTAAAACACAGTTCAAAGTGTTGCACCTAGTTTGGGATACATGCTTATGCCTCTCAATTTGTGTGTTATAAGAACTTTGCTATCATGATAATATAGTGAGCACTTGTCCTGGTTGTATCAGTGTACTCAGAGAAAGCCTGTATGGCTTTTGTTTCCTGTGGAGCTGGCAAGCACAGCATGCTCACAGAGCACATCTTGTCTGAAGCACAGAACTTGAATGCAGATCCTATTGCAGCAGTTCAGCTCAGCCGGTGCAGCACTGATCATAAGTGACTGCTCCATGTACGCTGTATCAAGGCAGGTTTGCGTTCTTCCCATCGGCTGCTGTGTTCCAGCATGTTTTAATCATGATTAGCTGACATAATGCAGAGTAAGATTTGCTTCCTAAGGGTCAGTTGTGGGCAGCATCCTGTCAGCTTACTGTTTACAGCTGTGTTTCAGCTCAGGGCACTTTGCAACGCACACCAGCCCAGAGGGACAGCGGCTGCACACAGGGCTGTGCACTTCACGCAGCACAGGAGTTTGTTCTCTGTAAGATGCATATATATCATCAAACACTGAAAATGAGTCCTTCACAGAATGTCAGAACAAGGCCTACATGCAGCTTAAAGCACAGTTTTTCCAAATAGTGAATTTTGTTCACAGGATGGGGGGATGCAGCTGGCCCAGGTACTACATCCCTCCTGCAACAAATCAGTACACTGAGACAGCAGCTTGTGACACCTCCTCAGACTCAGAATTCATTAATGTCTATAGTAACCTGGCTTGGGCAGCTCAGTCGGCACAGACAGAGTCAAGTTTAAACTCAGCTGTGCTGGTAGCATTTCAAATGAGATCATTTTAAGGGAATCCAACAGGACAATCCAATGGAAAAGAAATCCTGTGTGGGCTTTAAATCTTCTCAGGGAGCAAAACAGGTACCAACTTAATTCTGAAGCTGCTGTGCTGCAGAAGTTTTGGAGCTGAGAGGGTGCTCAGAGGAGCATCGCCATGTCCCTGCCCTATCCTTACAGACAGCCTGAGGCAATGCTTTCTTTCTCCATCAGAAATGGAATACTGGACAATGTGGTCTGACCCCGTATAAATTTCATCCTTAAGCCTGTGACCAAGTGGGACATCATCACTACAGGAATAAGCTCATTCTGTGATAATTCTTCCAAAAGTCAAGAGTTTAGCAACTGTAGGCATGTGCTTTAAAGGGGAAAAACACTTCTCAAGGATACAGTCAAAATGAATCTTACTAAGCATAAAGTTTTAATCATTTCTTTATTCTTCTAAGAAGAAATAGGTAAATGTCTTTGTTATTTCAAACATTTAAAACATCTTTAACAACAGGATTACTGTACAGACTGTGGGATGGTTGGTTACAGGGTGATTTGGTGGAACTTATCCAATCATTTTTCCTAAGGTTTTCAATAATTTTGTCATGTACTCTTAAAATCCTACCTACACAAGTTGGTGACTGCTGTAGTAATTCTGTCTGAGTTAAATTTAGGTGTATACCATGACCCTCCTACCAGTCAACAGCTACCTGCAGTGTATGCACATGGCAGAGCCACTGGCAGCTGGCTGGATTTTTTCAGAGTTTACATATTAGATAACTGTCACAAGTGTTTTGTAAGTGACAAACTGGAACCCTTGGCAATACGGATTGGAAAGTTTAGTTCAGTGATCAGATGGAAGGGAGAATTTACATCCAGATCCACTTGACAGAATTTTTAGGACATTTTGGCATTTTAACAGTAAGTGCTGTGAGTGATAGCACTTGCTGAAATTCATAAAGTCATTTACTCTCAAGTTACAATCCTGCTGAAAAAATAACACTGCTTGTTTAAAATTGCATCTGAAATCACCTTAACACTTTTAGACTGGAAATGTTTATTTCGTAGAGCTTTAAGATGACTTTTATATCTGGAATTCTATAACTTTTTAAAAATTCTTTTCTAAACAGGTCATTTTTATTTTCTGGAAGGCCAAAACGATGCTCTGCTTTGTGGAAATAGTTCTGATGCTGGGTAAGACCAAATTTCATTATCTTACTGCACTGTGTACAAATTAGATTCCTGTTCTGTAGCTGTGCTATTCCCATTCTCTATATTTTCAGTGACCACTTCCTTTCACATAAGAAATACTAGGATTTTATACTGTACATAGCACAGTGGATTGGTTAGATGAACTTGGAGTGAATGAATGAGTATTTCTGTATTAATGTAGCTCCTGCCTGGTTGAAAAGTAATTGGAACAGCTATGGGAAAATGCATGTTATTTTGGAGTTCTGTCTGCATATATGAATGCATCAACATCCAGATGATAATATTAAAACGACTAAATAGGTAATACCCAGTTTGTCTTTGTAGGCAGTGCCCCGAAGGATATACATGTGTGAAAGCTGGTAGAAACCCCAATTATGGGTACACAAGTTTTGACACCTTCAGCTGGGCTTTCTTGTCACTATTTCGCTTGATGACTCAAGACTTCTGGGAAAACCTTTATCAATTGGTGAGAAATTTTTAATTAAAAATACACTAAATATGTTTGTATCAGTAATGTAAGAGAGCTAGAGTAAATTTGCTTATCTTAATTTTTAGCAGCATGAAAAACAGAACTTCTGTTAACCTTGCTTATAAACATATTATTATTTCTAGACACTGCGTGCTGCTGGGAAGACATACATGATATTTTTTGTTCTGGTGATTTTTCTGGGCTCTTTCTATCTGATCAACTTGATCCTGGCTGTGGTTGCCATGGCCTATGAAGAACAGAATCAAGCAACCTTGGAAGAAGCAGAGCAGAAAGAGGCAGAATTTCAGCAGATGCTGGAGCAACTGAAGAAGCAGCAAGAAGCAGCTCAGGTATAATTTATAGTGTAGTAATACAGAAGTGGATGGAACTGATTTTACAAGAGATATTCACCATCTGCTTTCTGAATTTGGAAACGTAAAACACCCTATTGGTCTCTCAGCTCACACATTTTCTATTCTGCACTGAAGACATCGTATTGTGAATGATTCAGCCACCAGGAAAGAATATTCAAGACTAGATATACATTATCCACTATGTTTTTCTAGTCCAGTGTCATAAATAGTCTGTTAGACTTCTGCATTTAAAATCTACCCAGGAAGAGTGGAAGAAGGTTATGACCAACACATATATTGAGTCAATCGAGTAATAATAATTATTTTAAAAAAACTATGGAGAGCATATCCTATAGAAAGTGTCAAGATCCAGGACATTTGGACTAGAAATTACATATAAATAAATACCAAAAAAAATTATATTATGGTTTGCTTGGTGACATAAATTCTTTCTGCATCATGGCAGGCAGCAGCAGTGGCAGCAGCAGCAGTAACAGCATCTGCAGAGTCCAGGGAGCCCAGTGCTGGAGGAGAAGCAGGAGGGCTCTCCGAAAGTTCCTCAGACGCATCAAAACTGAGCTCAAAGAGTGCAAAAGAGAGGAGAAATAGAAGGAAAAAAAGAAAACAGAAAGAACAATCTGGAGGAGAGGAAAAGGATGAGGATGAATTTCACAAGTCTGAGTCAGAAGACAGCATCAGAAGGAAAGGTTTCCGATTGTCTATTGAAGGCAATAGATTGACATACGAAAAGAAATATTCTTCTCCACATCAGGTATTGCGTGCAGTTATTTTTAGTAAAACCATACATTTAAAGCATCATAGACTGTCGCAAAACCACTGCAGTCTTCCTGGTACTGCTGCCTAAACAAAGGAAGCCCTCAGATTTTTATTAAGCTTTATTAATATTGCTAGTTCTTGAGCGCAAGTGCTCTAGCTGCCTGGTAAAAAAAAAAAAAAACAAAAACCAGAATTAAATGTAACCTCATATCTCTATTCTTCTAATAGGATTATTTAAAAATCATATTAAAATATTCTGTGATTGATTCTGTGGGTTTTTTTGTTAGCATGATTATATATTACCTAGACTTATTAAAATGCCACAGTGTATTTCCATTATGATCGACTAATATTTTCCTCCTGCTTCAATGAAGTTTGAACCAATATTTGTTGACTATGGGCAAGATGCTGCATACATGAAAGAATGTGAATGTATAGATTTCTCTTTTATCTTGGTAATGGGCATTATGCAACTAATGTGTTCAGCAACTCTAGCTGAGAAAGGAGTACTCTACACTGGTTTTCTCTTAAGAACCCATGAACAGTGATATTTCTGTGTGCAAAATATATATATAATGAAATACATAAAAAAATTTCAGAGCAGCATTTAACGTCTGGGTAAAATGATTACTCTTATTTAAGAAAAAAGAAAACCTATGCTAACCTAACAACAGTGCTAAGTTTGAGGATTTCAGCTAATAATCACATCCGGTTTTCCTACAGTCTTTGCTGAGCATTCGCGGCTCCCTGTTCTCCCCAAGGCGCAACAGCAGGACAAGTCTTTTCAGCTTCAGAGGTCGAGCAAAGGATGTTGGATCAGAAAATGACTTTGCTGATGATGAGCACAGCACTTTTGAAGACAACGATAGCAGAAGAGACTCTCTCTTTGTGCCGCGCAGACACGGTGAACGGCGCAACAGTAACATTAGTCAGGCCAGTAGGTCATCCAGGATGCTGGCAGTGTTTCCAGTGAACGGGAAGATGCACAGCACTGTGGATTGCAATGGGGTGGTTTCCCTGGTTGGTGGACCATCTGTTCCTACATCGCCTGTTGGACAGCTTCTGCCAGAGGTGATAATAGATAAACCAGCTACTGATGACAATGTAAGAAAGTTTTAAATAGCTTAGGCATGGTGGCCTTTTCTTGCTGCACCAGGCAGTGTTTTCTACAGAATGGAACCCTTGGCAATGCTCCCTGGTTGGTCAAGCTGTGAATGCTCCTGCATCTTGTAAAATCTTTAGTAGATAAAACAGCTTAGATAGGTTTGCAACCTAAGCATCTACTTACAAAGATTCTCATAACTAACAAATGCAATTTGCAGTTTCCAAATAATAAAATATTAACTTACACATTCATAAAAATGCTATGCTTTACTGTATTACTCTGCCACACTTTCCTTTAGCTAATCTAAAGGTCCATCTAGCAATCATAGTTGGCGTACAATTAAAATTATTATAGAAAAATGTTATATAATTGCAATCGATATGATACTGCTATTACCATTATCAAAATTAGCATTATTAGTTAATTTTGATAACATTCTTCCTTATCAGCCTGGTTAAAAATGTAAGGAAGTTGTCAATTCTTTACTATCATTTATTTCTCATTCCTATATATTTTCCATCCATATCTGGTGGAGTTCTGTACTACAGATAACAAACAGTTCACTGGAAGATCACAGTTCAATACACACTTCCAAAAATACAATTGTCTATGTGAACATATGTGCAGCACATATTGCTGCTATTCTCTTACCGTACACAAGGTAAGAGAAGAAGTCTAAAAAAAATTTCTTGCTTAGTTCAAATTTGTCCACTCACATTGCTAAAAAATAATAGCATGAGGAAGCATGAGGAAGTCAGACTTTTCTTACTTGCTATGGTTTGCTTAGGGGAAAAGATTGCTGTGTTACAAATCCCTGAATATTCTGTTAGCAGGAGCAACGAAAAAAAAATTCCAGTTTGCAAAATTTTATGCAATATTTTGAACTCAATGCTTTTGCATTTCTTTTAATGGTTTCTCATATTTTGAAGGACAGAAATGCAAAAGTGAATGAACTCTCTCTCTCTGTCTTGAACAGTAGATAACTGTGGCTGAATGCCTTTTTAAAATTACTTAAAAGATACTAAAAAGTAATAAAAGTCCGACATGATAAAAAATGAAGTGCACGAAGCACGTATCCAAGCTGAGATATTAATAACAGGGTTATATAGTGTTTGCTAATCTTATTGTTTTTCCAAGATGGTCTCACCTACTATTGTTCTCTGTACAGGGCACCACGACAGAACCAGAAATGAGGAAAAGAATATCAGGTTCTTTTCATGTTTCTATGGACTTCCTGGAAGATCCAGCTTTAAGGGAAAGAGCCATGAGTATTGCTAGCATCCTCACAAACACTGTGGAAGGTGTGTTCCATGCATAGCTTAATATTTAACGTCTGTTTTCCCATGGATTTCTGAAAATTTGAGTTGAAACCTAAAAACTGATTTAAAATAGCTGAAGTAACAGATAACATCCCAGAAACTGTAACACATTTATTAGGAAACTCAAAGGTCTTTATTTACTAAGGTTATTGCATTAGCAAGCATTAAAGTTATTACATACGTAAGCATTTACATCTCATAATTTTGTAGCCATCTAACTCATGTAGATGGTCATAACTGAGTGGACGCTTATACATAGTAATTAAAAATATATTATTGGACAAAAAAAGGCAACTGAACATTTTTCAAACATATGCAACTATTGTACAAATATATAGGTATTTTAGCAGCTATATTTATTCAGTTGTTCTTTAAAGAAGTGCTATTCTAGGTGATCAAAATGTTTTTTTCTTGAACTAGGAATGAAAATTGTTACGTAAATTTCACAAATTTCAAAATAAAAATATTTGCATACCAGATCAGTAGGTGGGAGAAACAGGCTGAAGAGTAATCAAGGAAAAATTCAATACATAATACGAATTGATGCATAAATTGGTGCTGATCAGCATAGTGATAAACTTTGAACACAGTAAATATATTTTATAGCAATTTTTAAATACTTTCTTGAAAAGCCCTGTAGAAAGGGAAGGTTAATGGAAGGTTAATCAGTACCAGTACAGACTGACAACTTGACTGGTACAATTCATATAGGAGTGAGGAGTGATAGAGTAATCACAACTTAAAAATTACCTTTTTAAACTTTCTTTTGCTACAGAACTCGAAGAATCAAGACAGAAATGCCCACCGTGTTGGTATAAATTTGCAAATATTTTCTTGATCTGGGACTGCAGTCCGCATTGGCTCAAAGTAAAACATATTGTCAACTTAGTGGTAATGGATCCATTTGTTGACCTGGCTATTACAATTTGCATTGTTTTAAATACACTCTTTATGGCCATGGAACATTATCCGATGACCGACGAATTCAATAATGTGCTTTCAGTTGGAAATCTGGTAAGTCTGCTGGGTTTTTATGCCATGATTTGTAAGGAAATATGTCTGGAAAAAACTGAAAGAAGGAATTTTAACAGCTGGGTGGGGGGGTTTTTAACTCTTTTTAAAGCAGAATTATTGAATATTTATTCATCTCTAGATATAAGAACATTTTTTGAAATTTCACCACCAACCCTGATTCGTGTAGCTTAGGATACTGTAAAATCAATACATTGCAGTGTTCTGCAAAATCAAATTAAAAATTTAAAAATTTGCTCTAATGTTACATTAAGTGAAGTCCATCTTAAACAGAAGTTGATTTGTGTAACTACTAAATCAGGAAATGCATTGGTTCCTTGAAAAAGACACTATCTAAATAAATGTAGTGTTAATTTCTTAATCAATACAATACAAATCTTTAAATTATGAATGTGTTTTTAATTGCTGTTTCCTGAGCAAAAGTTTACAATAGCTAAAATGTCAGTTTAAAAGCATTTCTAGAATTTTCTTCCGTAAACAACTTTTTATGTGGATAATGGATTGTTTTCTTTATATGCTTTATGTGAAAAATATCCTGCAGTACTTTTTCCTCTTATATTTTTTTGGTTTTATCCTCAGATAATTAGTAAGATATTTTTCCTCATGTTGTCAACTGTATTTTCTCCCTTCTACTTCAAAAAGATAAATTATTAAAGATTTCAGGAGTTAACTTTTTGTAGCTCTCATGCTTTTGAACTGACAGGTTTGATCACATAGAAGTATCTGCAGCTACAGTCCTACTTTATTTCTTATTTTAAGAATTGATTTCTTATAATGGGATTTTTAATAATCCTTGTTTTGTGATGAGAAAAAAATATCTCAGATCATGTAAATAACTACAGGACTTAGGAGGGAGAAATAATAGATAATTGTATAGCTGATTTTCATATACTTAAAGAAAATTCCATATAAATCTTAGTGTACATCTGACTCTGAAGGGTGCTTGAGAGAACCTGGCTATAAGTACCATGATCTTCCAGTTTTGGACTCCCTGACATAAACCTCTCCTGCAATACAGAGGCTCTTGAGGGTTGCATGAAACTCCTTGAGAACCTTCCTGTCCTGATTGTTAGGAACCTTAGTCAGTTTTTCAAACTGTATTTATCATTCCTATGCCTTCCTCAGGGATTCCAGTCCTGTATCTTAAAAATTTGTGACCTTTCCCTCTCTGGTGCCTGGATATAGAATGTATTTAAAGACTAACAAAATCTATCTTGAGTATCGGTGTTCCTAGGCAGAGCAAGTCAGACTCTTCTTTCCCATCTCCTGATTATCCCAGTTAGGTTATTCTCTTTAGCTGTCCCATTTTCTGTTCAGCTTGCTAGAAAACAGGTTATTGAAACCAAAAAAAGAAAGCATTTCGGAGCAGGCTTGAGCAGTCTTTAACTGCAGCTTTAGTACGTTCCTCTCCTACAGGAAAATCTCCCAAGACTTCTCTCAAAGCTACTCAGGGTCATTACCTTGGTGGCTCTTAAATATGATTCCTACTTCATTCAGCATAGCATGCCATGATGAGAAGCCGTTACCAGCAATACCCTGTTTAAAATGCATTCTTAGATGCCCTCTCATTCCTGACATCAAAGCAATTGAGCCAACAAGCTTCACCGAACTTACTGGCAACACCCAGGCAGAAGTTGCTCAGCTTCAGCAAATTGTTGTATCTCAGTATATAATAATGTATCTCAGTGTTTCTATCAACTGAGATAGATTAGACTATACCATTTATTCATCTGGCATAAAAAAATCATAGCTCTGTTGAACTGAATAGCATATTATACCAGCAAAGAAGCTGCCCCTGTGGAGTCTTAGATTTGGCCTCATTTGTAATTCCTATACCAAGAAAGATGTTATACCATGTAATTTCTTGGAAAGCATTCTGGTTTATATTCAGAAAATCAAATTTGGGATACTGTTTGTACAGCACATGAGAAAGTCCATATCCTGATAGAGTTGAAATTGGATTATAAATGCTGTAAAAAAGAAGTTTATGTAATTTGTATAGTATAAAAATTAATTGAAAAATGACTTGGTTCATGTGGTACTTGTTAAGGGAAGGAGGGCATAACAAATCAGTAAACATAACTATTTTTAAGTATCAGTTTTGGATAAGACATTGCATGTATGTATCTTGAATTAAAAACCTAGACAACAGCTAAATCTGTAGTAGTCTACTTCACAATGAAATGACAAACTGCACTTTGAACACAGGTCTTCACTGGAATCTTCACAGCAGAAATGTTTCTCAAGATAATTGCAATGGATCCTTACTATTATTTCCAGGAAGGCTGGAATATTTTTGATGGTTTTATTGTAACCCTTAGCTTGGTTGAGCTTGGTCTTGCAGATGTGGAAGGACTATCAGTTCTTCGATCATTCAGATTGGTAAATATACATCAGTTGGACTGATTTTGCTACGGGGTTTCATTAAAATGATTTTATTTTTGCCTTAAAAGTTTTCTTGATGTTTCCCATGATACTGATCCCGATGTCACTTCCATTATTGCAAATCCTTATTAATTGCAGTATTTTACTGTCTTCCGTGGGAATTTATAGAGATCCAGACAGACAGCAGTGGGTGCCCTGGGCCTATTTCCAATGTATCTATTGTACATACATACTTTAAACATCCTGCTATGCAGAAATAAATTGACTCTCTAAATATATTGTCCTCTGATTTGCATTACAGGAATAGATATGCTCTACAAATACCAGTTGAAAAATGGCCCAGATGATTTTAACAGATGTACCCTAGATTTTAAGTTTTATCTAAAATGACAAGTAGTATCTTTGGACTTGGATAAAAACTTGCTTTGAGGGTATCAAACCCCAACTTTACCAAGTTTTCTCAAGGGAACCTTCCATCTTCATGCTTTTAGACAAGATGATTCCATTTGAACAGTCATACTCGGCATATTTTGCAGTAATATCCTTCCACAAATTAATTTTAAAATATCTTTGTGGTTTTTTGATTGTCCTAACAATATTTTTCTTTTCTTCCAGTTGCGAGTTTTCAAATTGGCAAAATCTTGGCCAACTCTAAATATGCTGATAAAAATTATCGGTAATTCTGTGGGAGCTCTGGGCAATCTGACCCTGGTGCTGGCCATCATCGTGTTCATTTTCGCTGTGGTTGGGATGCAGCTCTTTGGGAAAAGCTACAAGGAATGTGTCTGCAAGATCTCCAGTGACTGTGAACTTCCACGCTGGCACATGCATGACTTTTTCCACTCTTTCCTGATTGTATTCCGAGTGCTGTGTGGAGAATGGATAGAAACGATGTGGGACTGCATGGAGGTTGCTGGCCAAGCCATGTGCCTTACAGTCTTCATGATGGTCATGGTGATTGGAAACCTGGTGGTATGTAATCAAAGTGTTAGCAAAAAATTATTTGGCAATAGAGTGGTCTCAGTCCTGAAGTGAACTAAGTGCTCTGGCTCTGCTTCAAAAAAGCAATTAAGCAGGTAGTTTCAAGCAATGCTTAAAGTTAACCTTAAGAGCTTTTTTGGATAGAGAACAAAGTATTCTGCAATATCAAAATCCTAAGAATGTTAGAGTAAGCACTTAAAAATGTGACTAATTTGTCTTTTGTCTCTTTGAAAATATTTTGTGGTACAAATAATTTTAGTTTATCCACTCTTTATAACCTGTTTGCTATGGTGTTTTTTTTATTTATCCCATATGATTAGCCAACTAAATAATCTAATTTCTACTGTGCAATGGAATAGATTAAACTTTTTTATGATGTTGAATAGCAAATCTAATTTCTCCATTTTTAGATTATAAGAGTTGGCATCAAAATATTTATTTACTTTGGGGATTTAAAGACACATTTATAGATATCAGTCAGTTGTAGGAATATTTTTTGAATGGTGAGCAGGACCTGAGCTAAATTAAATAATCCTGGGTTTCTGTGGAGAAGAGAAAAAAGTGCTTTTTTGTTTATGGTGAATTTATTGGGATTTCAGTCTTTGAAGTCACTAATATGACATTTTTAATAAAATAAATGTTATTTGTTGGGATGAAGTCTAGAACATCCTTTTTTTTTTAATCTTTCTGCAGGTACTGAACCTATTTTTGGCCTTGCTCTTGAGTTCATTTAGTGCGGACAACCTTGCTGTGACAGATGATGATAATGAAATGAATAATCTCCAAATTGCTGTAGCAAGAATGCAGAAAGGCATAGATTATGTGAAAAGAAAAGCACGTGAATTCATCCAAAAAGCTTTTGTTAAAAAACAGAAAGCTTTAGATGAAATCAAGCCACTTGAAGATCTGAACAACAAAAATAGCTGTATTTCTAACCATACAACTGTGGAACTGAGCAAGGACCATGATTATATTAAAGATGCGAATGGAACCACCAGTGGTATAGGCACAGGCAGCAGTGTGGAAAAATACATAATTGATGAAAGTGATTACATGTCATTCATAAACAACCCAAGCCTCACTGTGACAGTGCCCATTGCTGTGGGTGAATCCGACTTTGAAAATCTAAACACAGAGGAGTTTAGTAGTGAATCAGATCTCGAAGAAAGCAAAGAGGTATTTAGATATTTTGTGCATTTCTCTCTAATCTTTTGAGGGGTTTTATTCTGAGGGAGGAGGAGGGAGGTTTGTTTGTTCATTGAGGGTTGTTGTTTTTTTTATAAGCCAGCGTATTCAATTCTTGATCGCTTGTTATTTTTACACTTCTTTGTAGATGGGCATAAATGAATGTATAAAGGAGGGTTTAATTCTTGACTAACAAAAGTGTGAGAAAGGGTTGAAAAATATAATGTCCAGGAGAGGATAAGAGGCCAGGCAGCGGGAGACCAAACTAATCCATAAAAACTGTTTGGGGCCCATATGGTAGTTGCAACAACTCGTAGAAGGTAGCGCCTTAACTACAGTGTTATTCTAAAAGAAACTTTGATTTGCCTCCTGTAACAAGGGTCCAATGAGGGGTGTCATACACCGCTCGGCCACATAAAAAGTACCCCTCTATGGGATTTTATTTCTGGGCAGATAGAAACCAGAAAACATTAAAATAGTTTATGTATGTCCTTTAGACACGGGAATTCTTTTAGATTTTAGAATTGGCAGCTCTTCTAGACCTAGATTCCCATAAAAAGAAGTCTTAACCATAGACTCTTCCATATACTTCAAAATTACTTATTAAAACTGAAAAATATCAACAGATGAAAATATCTAATGTTTCTAAAGGAGTGTCAAAGGAGGCTATAGACGTACAGCCTTTTTGGGACCTGTAAATTTAAAAAACATATTGAGGCTATACCTGTTCCATTATGTGACTTTTTGTCTGTGGCTATCTTAACAAAATAATTTAAATTGACTCAGTAACAAAACTTGCAAAACGACAACCTCGGTGACTTATTTGGTTGATATTTTAGTCAAATGAAAAAATTACCTTTCCAGACACTTAACAATATTAATTTTCTGACATTCTGGTAGCGATGCGATGTCTTTACAGGATAGCTCATCTTCCCCCCTCCCACTGTCGTATTACTAGCAGAAATTCAGATACCTAATTTTAGGGTAGCTGAATTCTTTACCACTGTCCCTTCAGTGTGCGTAAGCACTCCAGTGCTCTCAACAAAAACTCAGTGTTAAGCTAAGTGCAATCTTCAGATCCACCCCCAAGAAAGGAGATCTGTACAAAACGGCCTCTTTCCCCAGCAAGCTATTCCAGAGACAGCATTGTTCTCATTTTCAATTAATAATTCTTTTCCTGTTAGCTATAACCAAAACCTCTATAATTTGGCTTTGACTCACACTTCTGAACTGCTGTTACACAGAGGTTCTAAAATTTTATTTGAGAACACTATGAACTTGCCCCAGCATAATGAATTTCAAAATAAAACATTTAAGCAAAGATTCTTTGGAGAAAATAATGGTTAATCATCTACTCTTCCCACAATTACCTTGATACTGGTCAGTCCAGACTTCCCAACCATCATAGAGCAAGCAGTCAAATAGTGTGACACACACCGGTTTATGACTGACCAATAGAGAATTGATTCCTTTTAGAAATAGGTTCAGTTTAAAAAAGCTTTCTGCCATGTTCCTACATGTAGGAACAGGGCTACCTGTTATCCCATTGAAAAAGTACTATGACTTATATGACTTACTACTAGCCCTGCTTTACGAAGAGTTTACTTGTTACTTACCTCTGAAGCATGGCCTTCTCTGCTTTTTTTCCCTCATTCCTCTGAGCTCCCATCTCATTTACGTAGTTATTTTTAGACTCTTGCCTGATTTTTCAGTAGATGTTACAGATTCCTGTATAATTATTTAAGCTTCATTATTTCTGTGTAGGTCAAGACATCATTACCATTTTTGGCTTGTTGTGCTCATAAATCTTTGCAAGTTCAGCACCATCACCCATATTTTTCAGTTTAAAGCATAATTTTGTTTAAAGTCTTATCTATCACTGATACATCCTCTATTTAATAGATCCATACAATGTAGAAGGAAAACCAGACTATACAAATTTCACCAGTGTTTATCAGCAATTAACTTATGTTGAATTCTAGAACATTCAAAAACATTGCCTAATTATTCACTTATCCCAATTTTCCTTAAAATTATTGCCCATGAATTTGTGGTGCTTGTTTCCTTTACAGAAGTTAAATTCATCTAGTTCATCCGAAGGTAGCACAGTTGATATTGGACTTCCTGCAGAAGAACAACCAGAAGCTGAACCTGAAGAAGCCCAGGAGCCAGAAGCCTGCTTCACAGAAGGTGTTTGGAACAAAAATACTAATAATACTTATTAATAGAATAATGAATCATTTTCTATTTAAATTAAGTATTAAGATGTATGGATCGTGTTAGTCTTTTGTTAATGTTTCAGCTTTGGTTATTAGCAGTAGTACTTTTAGTCCATAATATGTCACATGGATACTGAGACTGCAATTATACTATATATCAGGTAATCAATTAAGAAAACATTTTATCAGAAATTTATCACTATTTTTAAAATACAAAAAATACATTATTGAAAGTTTTATTTTAGTATGAATTACTGTACTTTTGAGTTCAGTTACAGTCTCTTAGATAATAATGCTATTTTTAAAATGTTCTTCACAGATATCTGTCAAAGTGCTTTATAAAGTATACATTACTGATACAGTTGTTGAATGATAAACAAAAACTGCACCTAGATAGTCTCATGCAAAACACTAAATGAACCTTCTACAAACTGACGAAAGAAGAAGGAGGAGCCTTGTGTGCCACCTGGGGCAAGAACAGTCTTACCTGGTGGACTCCTTCACCTTTCATTTTTCCTTCTATTGGCCCACAATTCAATAAAACCAAAATTCAAAAATTCAGAATCTGGTCATAAATGTTTTTCCAATGACATTTCCTTTTGAGAAACCTTATGGGTGGATGCATGTGAAGAAGGTTCGAAAAGAAATATGTTTAAAACAGTAATGTGAGGATACAAATGCCATTCCTGGTGTCTGTAAGCAACAGTTAGATACTGTTTATGTACTGATTTAGATTTAGATACTGGAGCATAAATGCTACTGCCATTTTGGGTTATTTCTGGGCATGATAACAGATCTTTCTTTAGATATTTGTATTGAACTTGCAAGTCTAGAATTTGGTGAGGAAAACACCATTATTATTAACTAGTATTTTTCTTCCTAAAAGAAAGAAGAAACAAAAGTCAGGAGGAAATCACAGAAGCTTAAATAAATTGGGGGCACAAGTTTGAGAAGTTAGCTGGTACAGAAAAGCCCAGAACTCAGCTAAGAGGCTTAGATTTTTTTCATTAGATGAATGCAACATTGTCTGAATTGAGCATCCTGAATAAAAGAGGGTACAATTTAATATCACTTGCCCATATCTTACTACATAAACCTACTTGGAATTTGAATGAGAAGGTCATCTAACTGACAATCTATTGTGTTTTTATAAAAGCACAGCTTCTGTAAAGTAACACTGTATAATTACCAAAATGCACAACCAAAATTAATGCAAATCAACAAAAATATCTCCTTTTTTTCCTCTCTCATTACATACACTGTTTTAAAGGCTGTGTAAGAAGATTCAAGTGCTGTCAAGTAAGTATAGAAGAAGGGAGAGGAAAGCAGTGGTGGAACCTTAGAAAAACCTGCTTCAGGATTGTTGAACACAACTGGTTTGAGACTTTCATTGTCTTTATGATTCTCCTCAGCAGTGGAGCTCTGGTAAGTAAAACATGAACAGAACGTCTCAATGGTGTCAGAAAACTCCCTAAAAGTTGTTCTAACTTTACACAATTCCCTGTCTTCAAATATAGGACTAGATTTTACTCAGGCTTTTTTAAAAATGGCAAAAAAGTCTCTTCTCAGCAATATGTAGTGAAAAAGAATGGGTGTAAGTGATTAGAGAAAGCCTAAGTCCATTCCTGAAGGTGACCATGATACACCTGAGGCAGAGAGAGGAACCACATGTGAAGAAGGGAACATTTTTAACTTTTGTTATTTGAGTTTCCTCTCTTTTCACTGGTGTTTACTGGTGTAACTCAGGAAAAAGAACTGTCACTGTTGAAGAGTTTGGAACTAACTGTAATGGCATAAACAGTTCACCATAGCTTTCAAGAGCCAGGGTTGGCTTACACAGTCTTGTAAACGTTACATGCTAGAACAGAAAGAAAGATTAAAACTGTGTGTTTTTAATTTCTGAGACTAAGAATTTATTACTTAGGCTTGCAATTCAACTTCTACTGACTCATATTCATGCAGACTAGAGGGACATCTCTAAGAATGTGAATTTGCTTTAACAAACACGTAAGGGCAGTAGAAAAAGAAGCCAAGCATAATATAAATCTGTAACAACAAATAAAACAAAACCTACCAATAATAGATGATTGCAAAAATAAAAATAATGAAAATAAAGCAAGAAATTGGAGAAGGATTGTGAAATATAGGTGAGCCTGGATATATACTGCAAACTACATCCAAACTCCCACCCCAGGGGCACTCTGGGAGCCAACACACTTCCAGCTGCCAGGAGTGCTGCTGGCTCAGCCTCTGGCACACTCCCACCTGTACAAGGGAAATTGTATCTGTTGACTTCCCAGTTCTTTGAGATAAAGTTTTCAGTGAACACATAGAAGTGTCAGGTACCCTAGTGCCTTATCTGAGTATCCAGAATTACTGATACAGAGTTGGTAGCTTGATGACTGCTATACAAGCATTAATCATTTGAACTGATAGATGTAAAGTTATTCAAAAGTAGGCTGAATAAAAATAAATGTTAGTACTAACAAATATTCAAATCTTTGCAAGCTGGCATATCATTCCACTTCTTTCAGTCTGATGAAATCAGTCATTCTCCATAAGAAATAATAGTGCAATTGAAATTTGAAAGAAAGTAAAGGAAAAATATTTTGGAGACAGAAAAAAAAATCAGAAGCTATTTGTTTTTTCAAATGCCTAAAAATGAGAACACAAAAAGCATAAATAACATTGCACAGAGCTCAGAAATTTTATGTATCTCATAAAATGTGAATAATAAAGTAAAGCACGTATTTGATTTAAATAATTTCTTCTAAGAAAGGAAGAAGTTATTCTATGATTTATAACTTAAAATTTTCAAAAAGCAACAAGACGTAAAAACAAAAGGTCAATTGACTTTTCATTGTCCTGAAAATTTAAATAGCTATGGTCTTGGATTTTGAAATTGGATCTGCCTACATACAAACCAAATGATCTGAGCAGAATTCAGTTCAGGCACAACACTTTGCAGAATCAATGATATTTTTCAGTAGAGAAAATGATCTGAGAAAAATAATTCAGCAGCAGCAACAAACAAACAAACAAACAAATAAATAAATATTCCTGCCCAGTGGTGTGGTTGCGGTGTAATATCTGCTTCTTCCTCCTGTGAGCTGGAAATATAGTTCCATAGCGGCAAACAGGTATATACTGAGGTTAGCAGAAAAAGAAACATTGGATAGAAGTGATATATCCATGCCTTTACTTAAAGATTGTTTCCTTGTTTTGTTACCTTCTTTTTGTTTGTTTTTTGCAACCTGAATTCTGTGCGGAAACAAAAAATAACATGTCTTTGCATGTTTATACTCACAGGCTTTTGAAGACATATATATCGAACAACGAAAAACTATCAAGACCATGCTGGAATATGCTGACAAGGTCTTCACTTACATCTTCATACTGGAAATGCTGCTGAAGTGGGTGGCTTATGGCTACCAAACATACTTTACTAATGCCTGGTGCTGGCTGGACTTCCTGATTGTCGATGTATGTAGTGTATTTCCTGGGTGATGCTTTTATATATTTCTGATTATTTTTTAAATTATTCTCTTTGCAACCATAATATCTATTAATGCCAACTAGTTTACTTTTCGATTTAAAAAGCAAGGTAGCTAGAAAAATTCCATACTACTCTGTCTTTCACTTTATACTTGCAGCACTGCCTTCCTGTACCAGAGAGTTAGGAAAGACTGGAAGTTCTTCTAACAGAAGGACCTCACTTGGTAACCCCTCAAGCAGTTAAAGGGTTTATCCCAGCGCTGCCGCTGAAAGAGGCCATGCTGTCCTCCATTCTGGCCTGGGTTGCTCATTCCACCTTCAGACCCACCATCCCTCCTGCTGTGGTCTGAGTTGAATGCAGCATTTAGATGGATGTCTGGTCCACCAGACATCCTACACACATCTAAATCAAAACTCCTCTGGCAAGAAAACAAACATCACATCTCCAAATTTCAGCATATGGATAAATTATGGTTTTACAAGGAAAGCAAGATATATCTTTAGGTTGGTAGTGTGGCTTACTTAGTATTGAAGTCCAGTAAATATTACTGAACTTGCAGTCTTCACAGCCACGTTTGAAATTAGGCTCAATAATCTTTGCTGCAAGGTTTATGTGGTATTTCTAACTCTACTGTGTTGTGCTGTCAAACGGGAGAGAACTTTTCTTAATGCATTGATACTATTATGGAGAATTTAACACTATTCTAAGTATACCCTTTTGAGAAAGCCTCCAACGCTCAGGAATGCAAGTACTGTATTTTACACAGTTATAAAACCACAGCCAGTCACTATATTTTTAAGACAGTAATTTCTGGCAAAACATACACAAAACCCAAATATTGAACAGCTTAGTTTTAAAATTAAGATTCTCTTTGAATTTCAAAGTTTCAATGAATTTGAAACGGACGCTGAATAGGTAAAAGGTGAACTTTATAAGGACTTACTATCCCAAGGAATTGCCAAAAATCCAACAGTTTCTGATTTTGCTCCCAGCATACATAGGCTAATGAGAGCAATTAATTTTCTTCAGCTTTGTTTTGTGATGGGTGTCTACAACCTTTTTGATATGTGTACGTTATGGTTTAAATATATCTAGGATTCAACCCCACATATATAGGTACAGATAACTATGTTCATACAAAGAAAGTACCCACTGTTTGGTTCTTTAGTATTGAAATTCTTTTCAAAATGGCACCTAAATTTAAAAATCTTAAAGAAGCATGCAAGCAGAAGCAGCTGTTCCTTTTCTAAACTAATGTTCTTTAATATTTGACCTTATTTAAGTCATAATATTGCAAATGGCCATCTTGTGAATGTGAAAATTTGAATACCTCATGTGAAGGTATAGTACGTATTCAAGTGTCTCAATAAGCTTGTGATCAAATCTTAGATTTATGCATCTTTTACAAAGATGTTTAATTTTGCTTCAGATCATGGCAGCTTAAAAGTTTTTAGTAGTATGAGGAGTGTGCTGGATAAAGAAATTCAGATTTCATAAGGACCTAGATTTGTGGGTTGCTAGAGCTCAGGATTGACAAGTACAGAAAAGCTAAAGATTTCAAAGCTAAAGATTGGTTTTAAATATGGTTCATAAAACGCACTGTCCTAGAGTTCTCTTTACCTGATACATTTTTTTTTATAATGAAAGAGTACATGAGAACATTATGCTATTTTTGGCCCAGTAAATAGTTAAGGAATTAGAACAGCATAATGAAGGAACATTTATGGGAAATGGGAAACAAACAAAAGGTAATATTTTGGACAGGAGCCGTAGCAAATGTGGAGAATGTGGTATTTTGCACTGAGGTAATGTAAGGACATGGAATATTTAAAGGCCTGTCAAGTTCTGCCACCTATGGAACTGTTCTTATAAGGTCTCAGAAACACATAATCCAGGTCATTGTCAAGCTTGTATAACACATAAATTCAGCAGTCAGACAAAAGGATTAGTCAGTGTAACTGATTATAGAAAAATTAATCCTTTCTACCGATTTCCAGAGGAGCAATATTGTGACCCATCACAATAACAGTGACCCATCTGTTAGTTCAACCCAAACTTCAATCACTCTCACTTGTGGGCAATCAAATGGACATTATCAACCATAATTGTTGATCCCAACAGAAATGTAAAACAAAAAAAAAATGAGAGCAATACCTAAATTGGTAAAAAGGACAGATTAATTTAATTTGCTTTTTGTTGTTGTAAATGCCCACAAATCACTAGCAAAATGTGAAATTCAGAAGTGCTAATGTTTCCAGATATTAGTTATCTTACGCTATTTTTTTATTTACCTCTTCTTCTTTCATATTACTTTTTTCTTCTTTTTTTTTTTTTTCATTTGAAAGACTCCCTATTCCTGAAGAAAGTGGTCCAAAATTAGAATCTTCTAATCTCACATCTATGGTACGTAAAGTAGTATGTACAATATAATAATTTTTACTTTCCTGTTTTCATATAGGTCTCTTTGGTTAGCTTAACAGCAAATGCATTGGGTTACTCTGAACTTGGTGCCATTAAGTCCCTTAGGACACTAAGAGCTTTGAGACCTCTAAGAGCTTTGTCACGATTTGAAGGCATGAGGGTAAGACAACATGAAAGAATCTGAACCTATGCATGCATAGAAGGAATACATGCATGCAGAATAAGGAATGAAAAGTCCATGCAGAAAGGCTGCCCTATCTTTTTATCGCATATCTTTTACTAACAGATAAGCAAAAAGCTTCATCAATTCACCTAAATCCATATGCAGTGTCACATAGAAGTTACATTCATTAAGGTTACTTTACTTTCTAGCCAATCTCAGGAGTTTTTCATATACCAACTATGAACTCACTTAACAGATTCTTAATAATGAAAAAAATGTAACAAAATTATATTAATTTTTTTACTGATAAACATATTACAATATTGATACAGGAATCTAATGTAGCATCAGTTAAAGATATTGTCTGTTAAAATTTGATTTTTAAAAATTTTTTCTTTATATTTGATAAACCCCCTTTAGTCTAACCCCACTGAATAATACTAGATGGTATTACAGATATATCCGTACCCACTAGTGGTTTAAAATCTATTTCTGAGTTTGGCTGACTTAAAAAAGCAAATCAAGATATTTGATTTCTCTATCAAATTATTCTCGTTGTAAGCTAAATGCTTTTTTTAATTTCAACTAATCTCTGTTCAGTATTCAATACAATGTATATAAGGTCATTTCTTACTACTCTGAGTAATTCAGAGACCCTGCTTTCTATTCATCTCACTCAAGAAGGCATTTTAACTTATTTTTTCATTTGTTTATACCTTCTGTTCCTTAAAGCCACTGAATACAAACTAACTCTATATGCATGTCAACGAAATATATTTTAAGAGAATGCTTTTTCCTGCTTCATGGAAACATAAGAGGAAACAATGCAATAATGAATTTCTAATCAATCATAAACCAGTGGAATAGGCTGGAATATACTGTCTTCAGAAAGAAATCTAAGCTTCATGAAGTCCAACTGAAGCTTCAAATTCTTTTCCTTGAATTGTATTCAGTAGACTACCTATCTCTACTTCAGAATGCAGTAGAAAATATATCACTAACCAATGATTACTAGATTAATAAATTTCAGCTTCATACAGCTAATTGAATTTTAACAGTTTTCTCTTTATTTGAAACTCATGAATTCAACAGGGTAAGAGCTGGCCAAGTGCTACAGAATGTACAACTATTTGATTTAGTCATTTTTTCTTTGTCTCTCTCTGTACATACTGTTCATGAACATTCAGAAAAATGTATGTGGTTTTGTGCAGAGAAATGTCATGAAACTGCTGTCAGCTTTACTTTTTTATTAACGTTCTGGTCAGCTGCAGGAGGACTGGGAGACCAGTACAGACATTACACAGGAAGGAAAAAAAAAAGCATCTCTAAAAATTATATTGGAAAAAAAAATCATTTCTAGAAAGATAATATCAAAATTGATTGCCACATGTATTATTCAATTTTTCTGTATCCTTACGTGATCGCCTTAGTAAACTTTCCTCTTAAAAAATTTAGGATATTCATGCTCAAAGAAAAGTACCTGTTATTAGAAATCTATTTACTGCTTTCCCTTATTTCTCACTGAATAACTATTAAATTATGCCAGAAGCCCAATCATATGATAGAATTTCAGCTACAGAACATGAATAATTCATGAGCAATTTACTGTGCAAGAATCACAGGCAAGCTTGGAAAAGCAAAAAGGTTTCAGCTCTGTCCTCCAATATTAATGACAGTCAGTGATGTGCCTGATTCCAGTCACTTAGCAAATTTGTCTGGCCAATTATATAGGCCTTATATTTACTATTAGTTAAATGAACTTCTGACAATGTTTTTTTCCAAAGTACTTGGCAAGTATTCATAACAGCTCACTGACAGTTGTTGGCATTACTTTATGAATGACTCACGAACAGTAAAAAGATTCAAATAATAAATAATTGACCAGCTCATGGTAAGGCTATAGTCAGATTGCAGTCTTCTCAGAAACTGAGTTCATTGCATAAAAATTCATAAAAAGAGATTTTTTTTTTTCCTCTGCCTGTGGAAAGTAAAAATAAATCATCCCTTTTGTTTTCTTATATTGCCCATACCTACACTGAGCTGTGATAAAACAAGCTGACTTTATATTCAGCATGTATTTAAATTTTGATCTTTACCCCATATTCAGAACTGTGCAAATTTTGCCTTGAAAATATAAAATATCTTAAGTATTCCACAGAAGTCCATGTATATAAAAAGCTCTGCATCATTTTGTAAAACAATCTGCCGAGTTCTCAACTACTTTAAATCAACCAATGTTTTTCTTATATGTTTACCCTTCTGGGGAACTGGAAGAACACAGCATTTTACAGTCAGTAAATAATAATGACTATTCTGTTGTGGAAGTCTACAGCTAGACTCTGTAGTTACAGCTTAATTTTATAATTATGCTTCATAAATGGGATAAATTCTCTTTCCAAAATGAATATAAGATATATGAATCTCTTGCACCAAAAAAGGGTACAAGTGATCCATATCATGTTCTTGCCTTAAGCACTGAAGTGAATTTTGCCATATTAAAGGCATTTAAGTATATCTCTAGTATACTGAAGGCTAAAATATTTTAATACTTTGTATAGTGAATCTCAAAACCAACTCCATCCAGATGCTGGAAGGCAAAGTAAAGAATTGCTTTAATTTAATTTAAATTTCTGTCTTAGGGTTTATATTCTCATCTCAATTAGTGTATGTACTAAGCAGAAGTAGCTGCAAACTGAGATTTGAATATACCCATTGCTTTTTGTTTAGCTTTCTAGTACTTGCAATATAATGCTTTTGCGCTAGTCCTGAATTGGTATGCTACCTGTAAATGTAGAATACTGAGTATACATTGCTTTGCTGAGTTAGAGAATTAAGTGACAATAAAGCATGCATTTGTGTCTAATTTCACAAAATAAAGCATGTCATGCCGTGCTTGATTTATTTATTAGAGAAATAGTAGAAGGCAGCAAACAATCTGAAATCCACTTGCACTTTCAGTTTTGCATGCCTTATGCATATTTCTGGCTGATGGCTTTAAACATTTACTGTATTTCAAATTTCCAGTCCAATTTCATAACTTGTAAAACTAAATTAGAGTATTTGATGTCTTAAATATCCTGTAAAATTCAATGGCTATTCCTTAGATTTCCTTACAAGGAAAGCGATAACGAGGCATTTTCAAGAGTACTCAAACCTTCATTAGTATAAAAGAAACAATTCTCATATAGTTGAGTTATAAAACATAATATCAAGTGTCTGTCATTACAGATTCACAACTAATAACAGGCTATATATTTCTATTTCATATAGGATAACCTTTCAGCTTGGATGGGGTGGACCCCTGGTTCCTCCCCTTATCTGTATTATGGGTACAGTATTTCCCCTTTTCTACCCTTAATGAGTACAGTCTGACTAATCACTACGTTGTATATTTTAGGGTTAGAAGGAGAGACAATCGTATTTGACAATCCCAGTGCCAGCAAAGTAATATTATATTCACCCTACACTCCTTCTAAATCACTTTAAATCTTTGGAAATAATGCTTTGAAAGCTTTTATGTTACAGAAACTACATCAAAACTTTTGAGCAGATCAATATTGTTATTTAGAGTTCCTGGAGTTCTTTTTGCAGGAGAAGGTACCTCAGCTATTTTAATATTTTTAGTTGCTTTTTTAACTGAGAGAAAAATTGGCTTTCTTTAAAAATTTGAATCTGGCTTTTATAGTGTTTTGGAAAGATCCATGCTTTACTCAGTTACTCAATTTATAGCTATGTATATTAAAAAATGTCCTGTAGAAAATTTTGCACATTACTCTTAATACATTAAGCCCACACCAAAACACTGTGATCTGAACAGTCACAACTATAGATATTTATATAATTGCAGTATACATTTTTGCATAATTTTAACCCCCTATATGTTAATTAGGTAAATCACTCCAAGTGTATACAGACAACATGAAACAACAGATAACATAAATAATCCTTTCTTGGAATCTGAAGTTAGTTTTCTTTGGCCTGTGTTGGAAACCAGTTTCTGTCATTTTGATAAAATGCCACTAACAGTATTATCTTCTTTAGGGTTTAGAAAGGTCCTGCAGAAGACATGTCGGTGGTGTAAAAATTTTGCATTCATTACAGTCATTAGAAAAATCCACTTCTTAGAACTACAGCCCTTGCAAGCACCAGCTGTAAGAGGGTATCATTATTGCAGGAGTTTTTATAGCTTCAGTGTAAATGATGTATCAGCATAAACTGCCCTCAGTGTAAATTTATCACCTTATCTCACATTTAAGGGTTATGTATTCACTCTCAAGAAAGTGTATTAACTATTTTCTGCAAGTTTCTCTTAAAAATAGAGGAATATATTTTGTTGATCTAAAGATTTTGAACTTCCAGGCATTTTTTGAGCACTGTGATGTTATTCATTACCTTTGAGTTTTAAGGAGTCTATGAGACATGTTATGTCTTCTGAAAGACAATTAAAAGCTTTACAAACTTTGGTTTCAGAAGACTCTGTGTATAGATGTTCATAAATCATACAGGAAATATCCTAGTATTTTTATAGACTATAATTCTACAATTAGAAGAGTACTATTGAAGTGTATTATATAAATGAAATTTATATAAATTTTTCCCAGATTTGTATTTGTTGTATCTTGAAGAAAATCCTTCCTTTTAGAATCAAAATTTAATGAAATTTGAATGGGACACATAATGTAGTTTGCATTTTAATTGGGAATGGTACAGGGCATGTAAAGGTCAATAACATTAATGCAACAGCAAGGGCAAAAAGTTGGGGTGTTTTCACTGCATTCCCTGAAATACAAAGATACTGTTCCCACATCAAGTAATTACTCTATTTTCATGCTCATGTTTCTTTACAATATTTACCAGGTTTTCTCAGACAAAGGAAGTCATGTGATTTATTGCTTGGCAGATAATTATTGTATTTTATCATACAGTATGTTAAATTATGTCTTCTGTGTTTTCTTCAAAAGTACTTTGTTATATACTTGATTTCTAGTGAAAAACGGAATCAGACTGCTCCAGAACCTCCAGTCTTTTGTTAAATCCAATAGCATATCTTGCTTTTAATAGGCCATTATGTGAATAACAAATGCTTGTGTTGCTACTTTAACCGAGTTGTATTTTCTTGCTAGAACAGAACTGCAGAATCATCTAGTTGAACTTATCTACTAACAGCTGTAGCATTCCAAGATATAAACTCACCACCCTATAGCATGAAATTTCTCCAGCACAAAGTATTATAAAAATAATTTGTGCATTAAATGTTTGAGGAAGTATTTTGCTTTCTTTGAAGATAAAATTCACTATCAGGAGCATTCTTCAGTCAGGTTGTACAGTACTGATTAGGGAAAAGTACAAATTACAGTAATTGGCTTGTTAAGGAAGGGATTTTCTTTTTCTCTGAGATTTTTTATCTCTTACTTAGTCTTCATCTGTTCAATAAAGTTCAGATTAAGATTTACTTGTAACTCCTTGTCAGGTCTCTTTGGTTCTTTCCACCTGCCTGCCTTTGCATACTCAGTTAAACCCAACTTTTTCTTTACAATCACTGCTTTAAACTGTACTTTTCAAATAATCTTCACTGTGTATTGCCAATGCAATCCTCATTTTATTAAAAAAATGAAGACATGGTCTTAAATAATTTTTTCACTTGATTCATACGAGATGCTTCTCATGCCAGTTCTAAAACTGACAAAATGCATTTATTATTTATTTCAGGATATTATTTTTGTGTATTTTTAAAAAAATTAATATAAAGAATAATATAGTCCCACTATCATAATTTACTTCTTTACTACTTTACTTTACTAATTTTAGTGATCATGACTTAAGGCTAAACATTAGTTTGCTAGAATAAGATTTCAGTTTTATTTTTTGATTTTCTTATAACTTTTCTAAACATTTTTCTAAATGTTATTTAATTCTGGCCTTACATAATCATAGATCATGTAGTTCAGAATAAATTATATATTTGTACATAGCATTAAGGGCATTAAGGCAAACTGTGTAGCAAAGGTGGGCAAGTAGTTCTTTTACTATGCACTTCTTAAAGGCAAATCTATAAAATTTTTGTTGGAAGATAGATAAAGGACAAAGCCAGACTCTTGTTAGATGTGCCCAAGATGTTGGTAACATGACAACAGACATAAGTTGGGTTGTGGGAAATTCTTATTTGATATTAGGGGTTTTAAGGAGGTTTATGTTTTTATGTTTTTAATTTGGACGAGTGGGAGCATTTGATTTTCATTTTGGTGGGGGTTTTTTTGTTTGGGTTGGGAATTTTCTTTTTGCAGTGAGACAAATACTGGAACAATGGAGTATAATTAGTGGATTATAGATCACACATTCATACCAACACGGTCTACCACCCTGATTTCTGTTTGTGGGACAAAGTTATGGAAGTTAGTTTCCTGCAAGAAATCCATCAGGATAAAATAAAGAGGAGTAATTAATTGAAAATGAGAAGGTTTGAATTACTTGGATTAATCTACATTTTTAGATTCCTAGAATCTAAAAATTCTCCTAGTTCCTCCCTAGACTCATTAATCTAGGGAGGAATTATCATGTCAAGTTGGTTGCCCTTTCTCTCACAGATATATTTAATTCTCATCCTCTGTTGTCTCTACAGCCAGTTCATAGCTGATCGAGCATATGCAGCATGCTTCTTCCAGTGTACCCATTCCAAGCTACTCAATCAGAAAATATGTAGTTTAGAGGTAAAAGAATTATTACAATCTCTCTCAGTTCCTTTGCTATCTTTCCTCCTTTCCCATTCTGTTATCATCTGCTAGACTGCATTGTCACATATAGTTTATTACCTGTTATATTCACTGACAAAACAGGATAAATTTTCTTTATTATCTATGAATAAAAGTTCCCATCTACATTACTGCTGTGGCAATGCACATATACTGTGTCGCTTCAACATAATAGACTTTTAATCCTTATATAGCCATACATGGCATCCCTCTTCCATCAAACCCCATGTACACACTCAGATGAGACAGGGTATCTCATGTGGGAGTATTTTTCTTGAATTGCATCTTCAGTTGTCTTCCTTCATGGGCACCTCCAAACCTCACACTAAGCAACTGTGGCAGAGTTCCCAGAGCCTCTCCTGAGGGTCAGTCTTAATCCTTGCACTGGGCAGTGTTTGTATTCAGTCTGCTCGCCCACAGCTCCGGTACCTCCCTTGCTTCTGTGACAGAAACATTTTCAATGGACGTAGCTACTCCTCGTAACTATTTCCTCCAATCCCACTAACTCTCTGCTGTGTTATGTTTTGTAGAGGTGGCTCCTCTAATTTCAGAGAAAGGCAGCTTCCATCATCACTTTTATAGTACCAGGGAGAACAGGAAGCTGTTATTACGGCATCATTACCCATAGTGGCAATCTTTTTGATTCAGGGATGGGCTTTCTTCATGGTCTGCCTCAGATGCTCCTTTGATCCCTGACTGGTAAAGTTAGTGTATTCTTTACGTCTTTCGCTCCCTTGCCTCAGCTCTTTCACACTTTAAAAGAGAATACACCTGTCTGTTTCTTGATACCCACTTAGCTAAACCAGTGTGGTTTCAGCATCTTCTGGCCTTCCTTGTGTGTTGTCCTCCAAGTCCTTCACTGAGAACATGCTGAACTCAGATCATGTATATCACCTGTGCCTCCATTCCCGTCCACTCCCGGCTCCCCTCCTGCTCATTCCAGCAATCTTACCTATGTGATGTACCAAGAATCTAAACCAATGTCTACTTGCTCACTTCTTCATCTTCCCGTGCAAATGGTCTCTCTGGCAACTCTTGGGGAACTTTTCCTGTTTAAGCATAAAATTGTGAAGGTGACACCTTCCAAAGTGGAGGCAACTTTTCATTTTAAGTGGGAAGAATGTTCTGGACACAATCCTATAATCCCCCCTTCCATCCCAAAGATGCTATCTTCCTCCTTCTTTATACCAGGAACACAGTTTGGAGCTTCTTCACAGAGTCTCCAAAAGTTATAGGGAAAGTGGATAAGTACGTTTTTCATGGTTTGTTTACAGATTTCAGGAGACCCTGATATATCCATTATTCAGTTCCAAAGTAGAAATTCCTAAGAAGTCTGTGGCTGCTGAGGTGCCAGGGTCTATGGAAAATATTTTGCTGTGGGAACTAAAGTATGTTTATACTCACCATGTGTTCAGCTCTATCTCCCACAGCAAGGCTGAATCTAGTAAAGCTTCCTAATAATCTACTTACACAGCAGGGATAAACTGGTGTTTTGCACAATTCCCATTCTATACATATGAACAGGTCTGATAGAAAAACTGATTTTTTTTCTAGTTTTTATTGTTTTCTTTGGAGAGTTGTCCAAAAAAAAATACAAGCAGCAAGAAAAAAGAACAACTGGACTACTACTTTGTCTTGACATAAAGTCGTATCAGCCAGAAGATAGGACAGACAATTAGTATTGCAGTAATTCTTTTATCTTATGTTTAAATCTGATGTTGGAAGATAAATATTATGAAAATGTAAGCATGAAAAATTGTGTTTATATATGAAATACTGCTTTGTTCTAAAGGAGACATGGTTTCCCATGACAGTTTTTTATTCCTGGATGAATATCAACTGAACTGAAAAATAGTCAAGAGATCCTTTGCCTTTGTAGGTATCAGGTGTTGTCTCTCACTTGCTCTTATTGCTGTTCCACCTACCTGAAGCTATAGGAAGGTGAGCAAGCAGAATCAACTTGGGCTTTTGCAGCTTGTTTACTGGAGTCAGCCTGACCAACAATATCTCAGCCTTGAGGAAATACATAGGTAATCTACAAAACTAAACAAACAACTTTGCAAACATCTTTTTCCAATCTACTGGCATTATATTCTGTAAGAAGAAATAACAGAAAATAGGCCCAAGAGAACAGACCCTTTTGAAATAAAAAGTACATTTTGAATCACATATATCTGATCTAGACTTAAGGAACTAGCAAAAATAAGAGCTGTAGTTGCCAGCATTTTCCTTTAATTTTCTACAGACTCTTTCCAACAAGATGAGAATGATAATTTTCATTTCCTAAGTTAACTCTTTAAGAAATGCTAATTGATCTCTTTTCTGCATTCAGTTCACTTTTCAATTGGTTCTCCCTTTCTTCTGTCCATTTGCTGTAACTTATGTGTGTAGGTGTTGTCTGTGTATGTATGGGTGCTATCTTGGATATACAGTATGTAAGTTAATGTCATGGCTATCCTGACATACCTAATTCCCAAAGCAAATACCAAAAAAAAAGTAAACCAGAAAAACGCTGTTAAAACAATTACCTCCAAATGTATGTGCTGAAGAAATTAAAGAGTTCTTCCTAAGGTGGACTTTACAGTCAGCCGAGCATCTGACCAGAGTGTAAAAATGCAGCTGTACATTATAAATATGACAGGGAAAAGGCTCAGCACTGGTGGGGAGAAAAACATCAAACAAAACCAAGATGCAAACAGGAAACAACTTCTGAAAGTTTTAATTTTCTTTTCTTCTTTTCCTAAAAAACCTTCCAGGGGGACTGGATAGCTCAAGGGGTTGGTAATAGGATACAGAGCCTTTCATCTCTAGGTCACCAGTTCGCATCCAGGCCAGGTCAGTAGTGACCACAAATTGTTACCATTTGATGGGTTTTCAGTGACCTATATGAAATAAGTTGTTGGAAGCATTGTTGGAACATTTGCTGGAAGCTGTTCTCTTTTTATCCAAGAAGATGTGGCTGATTTTCTCATAGTCTCAGCGGTGAGACTGCATTACCCGTTCATCTAAAGATGCAAGACACACTGATGGCATTTTGTAGAAATCTTTCTTTCTACAACTATTATCAATTCATAGTTGTTGTAACAATTACTGTAGTTGTTAGTGTTCTGCTGCGTGTTCTGGATCTGTGCCGTGGTCCAATGGATCTCAGGGTTGTTATAAAAGTAATTGCTACAGGCACTAAATTCATGCAAAACCATTCTTCGTGTAAGCATAGGTAACCATAATTTGTTTAAGTTGCAGAACTAAATCCCCATCTTTCTTTCTTGACATCTTTATTTTCAGGTTTTTCACAAGATTAAACAGAGGAATTCAATCAGTGTAACACATCCGGAACATTTTTATGAGTGGAAAAAAAAAAGGATAAGACAAAAACTAGCTGGCTTAGAATTTCAAAGCCAGCAGTAGCATAATACAGTGTCATAGACCAGGTCAGCCTTGGAATAAATTCCAGAATTTCTAATTCCATTTCTAATTTTTATGTTGTTCTCAGTTCCATCAAGTGAAGTATCAACAGATTTATGTTCAGAATATTACTAGGACTGTTTCAGCTTTTTTAAACACTTCTCAAAATGGCTAGCTTATGCATATATTATCTAGATACTTCACATTTTCTAAGAAATCTCAAGAAGCAAGAATGCTTCCTTTAAAGCTCTCATCAAAAATAGAAGCTACCAAAAAAAAAAAAAAAAAAAAAGGAAAAAGCTAAATGTAAAAAAAAAAAAATCATGGTTTTATAAAAGATAAGGATTATTTTCTGTTACAGAAAGATCCCATTTCTGCTGTCTCACAGTGGAGGAGACCCTTCTAGATAAGAAGAAAATATGCCCTGAAAATAACATTTCTACCTCAGATCTCTAAACAGGTCCTAATTCCTGGCCATAACATTTGGGAGGAGGAGGGTGTGCTGAGTGACGAATAACACAACCACAATATTCCTCTTCCAAAGGCCTTCAAGAGGCTGTGAAATACAGGTAGTAAGAAGACTGAGCAGTTCTGAGCTTCCTCAGAACTATTTTGGTAGTGGGAAGGATGCATCTATGTCGCAGGGAACAAAGATGGACTAAGACAACTTAATACACTCCAAGTATCCATGCCAATCCTTTCCTGCCTCACTGCAGGACTTGGATTACTGAGAATCAAAGCCCTACTATATATTTATTTTACCTTCATACAAGGTTCCCAAAGTTTACAGGGAAAAAAAATTAAAATCAAATCTAATTTTTAAATGAGAATCTGGTATTGGATACTTAAGGAGAAATAACTGTTAATCATAAAAATTTTGGTAGCTCTGACAGACACATGTGATTAATTACTGTATGTATCACAACAATACAGGTTTTATTGACATAAGGTTTATTGACATCTTGCCTGCAAATGGCTGAGAAGGCAACTGGGCAAAAGTAATTTAAAATGCAAAATCAAAAGCTCTAAATATGTCCTTCTTTAGATAAATGAAGGGTATTGCTGACTTAATACATGAAACAATAAGACTGGAGCTTGAAATAAATTATGTTGATTCAAGTAGACACATATTGCAAAACTGTCTTGCTTTTCTATACAAAGAAATTAATCTTTGTTATAATCTTGCATGGAACAATAAGGCAATAAAGATATGTATTTAATTTGTGCATAATCCTTTTAATGTAGAGCTTAGTTTCTAGATTCATGGCATTTGTGTTTTCAGCTTAAATTTCAAAGCTATGTTGATCAAATCTACAGGTTCCTATTTTTTTAAGACATTTTTAAGCTATAATTTGATGCATTTTTAGAATTTCCTTATGTCTGTATTTTCATTCAACACACTTTTCTTTTTTATCTAGAATACATCGGTGTTATGCTTCATCTTATTACCACCAGGTCTTCTCTTTTATTTTTCTATTAATTATTTTCATTTTGTCACTTATTTTCCTCTCATTACGTGTACTAATGTTAATAATTTAAAAGAACAGTGCAATGCTACAGTTATTAATGTATTGCTTTAAAATTTATAGTATTAGTTTCTGAAAAATGATTTATTAAGCATTGGTGAAACAGTATACAAAACTTTATTGCTGTAAATATGCTTATACTCTTTTCTCTTTCCCCCTGTATTTGTGTACTAGGTGGTTGTGAATGCCCTTTTAGGAGCAATTCCATCCATCATGAACGTGCTTCTCGTTTGTCTTATATTCTGGCTAATTTTCAGCATCATGGGAGTAAATCTGTTTGCTGGGAAGTTCTACTACTGTGTTAACACCACAACTGATGAAAGGTTTGAAGTCGACCAAATCAACAATTTTAGTCAGTGTGAGGAACTCATAAAAAACAATCAAAGTGCCCGATGGAAAAACGTGAAAGTAAACTTTGATAATGTAGGATTTGGGTATCTTTCTTTACTTCAAGTAGTAAGTGATCACTCTTTATATACCTTTTACTGTTTATATGTAATAGTGAACAGCAATTCTAGCAAAAAAGAGAGAAAACATTTACCTGATTTTTTTTATCTGTGACTTAGTAATACCACTGCACTGGTAATTGATTACTCTTTTCATCATAAGCAGCAAGTAGAGCCTACTAGGATGAATAAAAAATTTTTAGGATATCTAAAGAAAGAAGTGCTGTTCTTCCTATTTGTAGCTCTCTTAGACCTCCAGTCCCTTCCAATTTTTAAAGTTTCTAGAAGTACCTAGGAATGATATGCAGCTACCTGAATATTTTAAGTATTCCTGTTGCTGAAAAACAAACACCTGCATTGGTGTGATTAAGTCACAGAGAAGAATTCCAGGTGGTAAATCTCGTCTTAGTCATGTGGCTGCCACAAGTGCAGACTTAGGTGATCTAAGAAGCAATTTTTCATTCAGGAGAGAAATAAGAAAAGAAAAATATCACTGACTACCATAATCTATGAAATATTTTCCCTGATATTTCTGTGCATAAGCACCTAGTGGAGTTTATTCAGCAAAAACCAAGGGAAGAAAGAAAAAAATATATGCAGAAAGATACTATAAGATTATGAATTCACTCTCAAAAACTGTGCTCTCACAACACTATCTGTCCTTGTATTTTGGAGTAGCTAACAGGCTGGTCCAGCTTTAATCAAGAAAAATCTGGACTCTAGCATATGTCATGTGTCTTCAGCAATCTCTGTGGCTTCTTTTAGGTTTCTGTCTAATTCTGCAGTGTCTTAGGTTTCATTTTTTTAGCTTTTAAATAAGTTTCTAGCTTGTATGCTGGCATATGAAATCTCAGTAATACAAATCATTAACATGATGAAGTTGTATCGACATGGTCCTGCACAAAGTCTAAAACAGCAGTTCTGAGCAACGTGAACTGCCTCTCCCAGATAACATATCATCTTACCTGTGTGACTGATAACTCTGACAATTTAAATAATCATTTCATTATGATTATTTACTTTACTGTCATGTCAGGAAAGAGTGGAGAGGGACCAACAGTATTAAAGAAATAAACTACTGAATACAACTTGGTTTTGATAAAAAAATTTTTTGTAATAGAAAGACTTTAAATTCTTATTTTCTTTGCCTTATTTATGAAATCCACTGACCCACAGGGCAGAATGTTTTATTACACATGTTCAGGATAAACAAGACATCAATAAAACTCGAAAATGATAGGGGCTTTTTTTGTATAAGCAGAATGTCCAGCTATTGCTAAAATGCCTCTAAAAGCATGAAGGGTTTTTTTGTTTGACATACCAGAAGAAAAAGGGCACTTCTCTCATTGTACAAAACAGACACTTGGCCCTGCATCTTTTAAGGTTTGGCAAGTAACCCACCAGTAATAATTTTGCAGTTATGGAATGATAAGAGCCATGGGGCAAAGAAAGAAAAATATCAGCTTGATTTTCAATTAAGATGTTATAATATGCAGAATCTATGTTTTTTCACCTTCAAAACACAATTCATAAATGTTTGAGATTCTTACATTGCTTTCTCAATCAAAGAAGACAATTATAAGGTGATTTTCTATTTGATGTATAAAGTACTTTGAATGACTCTAGAACAGGACTCCAAAGCCATCGTGCCCAAAAGAAAATTGAACAGATATGTCATTGTTCTTGATTTACCAACCCTTCCGAAATAGCTTGCAGTAATAGTAAAGATGATTAAATACTGAGGTATTACTCAAATAGAGGTATACATTACTATGTCAGAAAGAAAGATAAAGCTATTGAAACTTTAGTATTTGGCCTAAAATAAGATACTGAGCCTGAAAAATCTGATTATAAAATCATGGTTCCAAATGGATATGCTTTTTGTGAACCTAATGTGAACATTAATGGCCTTTTTAAAACATCTTAATGATTAGTTGAAAAGTCTACTGAAGTCATTTGGTTCTCCACCTTAACAACTTCTGGCATAGACTGTTGTGGTGGACCTGAGAGAATAACCCCATAGAGGTCAATGTCATTTTTCTAGTGACAATCTCCATGATAAGTATCAATACATAAATTACTGATACAAGGAGTCTATTTTCAGGAGCGTAGAAACTAACTACAGAAAGCTTCCTCTTATTCCCCAGTTTTATTTCCATTCTTCTTTCTGCCCTCGGACTCGTGCCTTTTGCATGAGTTAAAGAATGTTGTAAGTCCCTTCAGCTTTTCTGGGTTACCATAACAATAGTGTTACTTTCTGTATCACTATCTTGAGTGAATACTATTGGAAGTAGTACCATTTTCACAACAAAAAGTGGAAATGAAATCAAGTCAAAAGAACTCGAGAACTCCAAAGCCAGGCAATGAGAACTTTGCTGTTCTGGGAAAGACATAAATGAGTCCTCTGAAAATGGGTCTGTTCATCCCAGTAAACCCTTCTTTTTTGTAAGAGTTACATAGAAAAGAAACATAGATATTTCACACAGAAGCATTCAAAAATTGAGGGATAATTTCAGAAAGAAGTATTGTGGGCTCAAAAACCAGAAATGTGTCATAGTTGCATTTTAAGCAAAAATAGCTCTCTGATAAGCTCTGTCTTGAGTTTACTTGGTACTGCTGGCAAATAAATTTCAAGAATGAGAGGCTGAAGAAAACAACATAACCTAACTTTTTGTTGGCATTTGGGTTTGGTTTTTTTGGTTTTTTTTACTTTTGGGGGACAGGTGTGTGTAGAAAATCTTTAGTACTGTAGCAATGTTACAATTCTTACTGCCTAAAAATACAGGCTAACCATATATGTCATTGATAAAACCAAGTTTTATAGACTTTGTTGATCAGACTATTTTCCAGAATTCTTACAGAATTTGAAGTTGGAGTATAAGTACTTATGCCATCAGTCACATAAGTACACATTCTCTCTATAAGAATTATTTTCTTCTATGATGCAGCATAGATCATGTTGGTTTGTGTGGATCTTCAAGCTCCTTTTTTCTTTTCTTGGTCTGAACTTGCTTGAGTATTTCTCTGTCCCTAAAGAGAAGCATCAAAGCAGAGACAGATATGCTGGAGAAATTCCTTTCACAATTGGCATGCATCAATGAGTGAAGAGGAAGAGGTTGGTGTACACAGAGATGTGGCATCTGCCCTGATAATTTTATGGCCTTATGCCTTTTAACTTGAACCTAGTGTTTGGATTCTTTGGTAAGTAAATCTCACAGAGGCCTGATTTTATCCTGCTAGTAAGCGTATACCCTGCTTACCAGGATAAAATGGGGCAAACCAGTGGGTCTCAAACAATATTATATTATACTGCTGTTACTAATATCAGCAAGAAAATACATCTTATGAAGTGTAAGGTAAAAAAATCAGAAGTGGAATTCTAGGTCTAGAAGTTTAGGATGCCTCTAAAGCTCCAGCAGGTCAGTGTTATAAAAGCAAGATGCTGTTGTATCTCCAAAAGGGAACCTTCTTGGTGGTTATTTCTGGTAAAGAAATTCAGTAGTGAAACTCCAGCATGACTTACAACTTCATTAAAAATTATTTAGCAGGGAAAAAAAAAGTCTGTGTACTTTTACCAATACTAAGGGAGAAGGGGGATTTTTGTTCTGTTTTTTTCAACTACATTTGAATCTGTATTTGAATGTGCGTGACTGAAATTTCCTTGGGGGAGAAAAATTTGGAACAGTTGCTGATTTCAGTTATACTGCTGTAATCTCTGAAATCAATGAATTACTCCTGATTTATTGTCACTGAAAATATACAATATATTTTACATGGTAATATGCAAAAAGGAAACTAATGATTTGATTTCCTGTCATTTTCTGTGTTATTTTCTATTCAGTATGCACAAATACTCAAATGATATCTTATTTCTGATAAAGAAAACGTATTGCAGATAAATGTAAGCAGGCCTACAAATCTAGAAATAATAGTAGAAATAATGCTATCACTGAATGTGATGCCTGGACTTTATTTCTTAATTTCTTCAGTAACTGTAACATCTTACAGTTTTGTGAAACTCATTGTGGAAAACACAAGATAGTAACTTGCCCACACTCTTTTCAAGTTTCCTTTTGAACAACAACAACAATAATAATATAGCTCAGTTCCTCGGTTTTCTAGCACTAGCTGAAAGGTCCTATCTGCTTATAGTGCAGTACTTTACTGATCATGGTGAAGCTTAACCTTTTAAAATTAGCCTATTTTTTTTCATTCACTCTAGTCTAGGTTACACTAATAAATTCACAAAACCCCAATAATAATTCCATTTTGCCTGGAGGATGGTATTCAACGATCGTCATGTGTCTGAATCTGAGGCAACAGCACACACTTTGCAGAAGTGGCACTCCATCATTTGCATCATCTTTCTGATGTAAAAGTATGCCAATTATTTGCATTTAGTGTTTCAGGTTGAAGTGCTGATTTCAAGTTATGACATTCCAAAAAAATGCGAATGGTGTACCAAGACAGAAACAAAATTAGCTCTGTAAGACCGAATCCCTTCTTGGTTGTCATTTCAAGAGATAAACTAGTGTAAGAGAGCTCAGAGGAGAATAATGAGAATGATCAGAGGTCTGGAAAACAAGATCTACGTGGGAAGATTGAAGGAGGAGTAATCACTGCCTAAAGAAGAAAGGCAGCAACAATCAGTTTGCGAATAAGTAAAAGCTGCTGCGTGAAGGGGATTAATACTGTTCTCCAGATATGTAATGACTATGACAAGTGACAGTCTTAAATGGCAACAGAAAGATGTAAGTATTAAGGAACAACATAAGCAAGTGCTGGAAGAAATATTTTTATATGGTTGTGGAGTGTTCACCATTAAAAGCCTTTGAGAACAAGCTAAACATGTATTAGTAATTACATAAATAAAGCTGATCTACTTCTCCTAATCCCTTCCAGTCCAAGTATTCCAAAAGGACTTTAAATTCTTCGGCTGAGACTTCCACTTCTTCAGATTTATTGTTGATTTATTGGTCCTCTGATATTACATTTTGATTTCACCATTGCCTGCACTTCATATTTTCTGTGTTGACCCCAAGATGTGAAAGTTGATGCATATTGGATTTGCATCTAAGGATAATAAGGCTTTTTTCAGTATTCCTCTGTTTCAAAAGTGTGGAAGGGACTTTTCCTATAAGAGAATAATTTCTTCTTGTTTTAAGTTCACTTCAGGATGGTCCAGACTGCTGCATAAGCAAAGGCTTTTTGAAACTTCCACTAGAAGTTAAACCTCAAGATGCTGGTGATACTGCAATAACCATGGATGATGAGTGTTCCACTCCTAATTCCGTTCTGCAGCTGGTCTCTATTGCAAGATATACGAAGGAACCAATGATCTGCACCCTTGTTTAGCAAAATTATAATAAGGATTGAATGACAGAGAACTGTTTACTTCTTTGCTTTATTTTCAGCACAACTGGATTAAAAAATGAGAAATTTCTATTTGGAGATGTTGTCTAATTAAAAGATAATTGCTACAATAGAGAAAATTACTTTCTGTTTGAACTCTCAGATTAAGCAATTTACACTTAACCATCAAATACAAAAATTTACAGACTTTAGGCAGAAGAAATAGCTATAAAATTTCACTAAATGCTGTCATCTGTGAGGCATATTAAGTATTCAGTGCACATTGAACACTTGTGAAAATACAAGTATTAAATCAAGTATAATCTTTCAAAGTATAGAAAAATCTAAATTCTGGTTGATAGGAAAATACCTCTTTTGAGCTGATCAAATTTTTGGTTCCCTTTCATTGTCACCTTTTGACTTGAGAGGGAGGAACTACATATTAGTCTTCATTGGTGGCAACTCAGTTACATAAGGCTACTTTCTCAGCCTTTGAAGTTGACATGATTTGATGAACTAAAATGATACTGCCTTCAATGATTTTTAATAATTAATTAGAAACCAAAAATAAGTTGATTACACTTACTGCTTAAAACTTCATATAGAGACAAACTAGTGGGATACACAGCAGTATATCTGATGAGCAGCTCTGTAGAAAGTCAAGAGGCAAAATTCTCAGAAATCTAATGTTATGCTAATTATTCCTGGTGCTGTACTGAGTTGCTGGAATGAGTTTTCTTCAAGCTCTGTGCTTAAACAGGTGTGTACTGTTTACAGGCTACATTTAAAGGCTGGATGGATATTATGTATGCAGCTATTGACTCAAGAGATGTAAGTACTGCAAATATTTCAAATTACCTTTTTTCCTTGAGGTCTGTCTATCAACAAGTGTTTTACATAAGCAATTACTATCCACACAACATAACAAAAAATAAATTAATTAGTGTTAGATTCTGTGGTAAAAAATGTGGAATCCTGTATGCGAACTGCCAGATGCTCTCAGCTATAGAGGGAAAGAACAAAATATGTTGATAAATGTAACAGTGGTATTGTCCAAACACAAAATATTGGGGGCGTTTTGTGCAAGGTTGCCACTTATTCAGTTCAAGTTTTCACATGAAATGTTACCAATGGTATTTCACTTTTTTTTTCCTTAGGTATTACAGCAACCCAAGTATGAAGACAACCTCTACATGTATTTGTATTTTGTCATCTTTATTATTTTTGGGTCTTTTTTCACCCTGAATTTGTTCATTGGTGTCATTATTGATAACTTCAATCAGCAAAAAAAGAAGATAAGTATTGTTTCATTTCCCTTCTAAAGATATTCTAAAATATTGCATTTTTGCAGGTGTATGATGTATAGAAAGTATACCCATGGTTTGTTCAAAATGGAAAAAGCTGAAGTATATTAGGATGTAAAATCATACCTCTAGTAGGCACTGGCATCATAAGATTTTTCATTATAGTGAATGGGGCAGATCCTTATGTTGTCAATGTCCAGTTTAGTTCTTTCTCAAGTCATTTCCTTTTCCATGCCTAAACTTCATGAAATCTCCTAGCATGATCAAACCCCTGACTTAGGTCTCTCCATCAAAGCACTCATCATTTCTTGAATTTTTTTTCTTCTTGATTTGTAGTTACTCTATCAGCACACAAAAAAATAACTAGCTGGTCATGAAACATAAAGCATTATTTCATCACACAACTTCAGGTGCGGTTTTAATGGTCACTACAGATGTTGTTTTAATGAACCTAAGTATTCAAATTCTATTTTGTGGCACTGAACAATCTTAACCACTTGTGGCAGGAGTGGTTTGTATGTGTCTCAGGGTCTTTTTCTTTTGTTTCACAGTGCAGATGTAGATATTCTCACTGGTACAGATGGTCTGAGTATAAATGCTCATCTTTATTTTCTGTAACTAGATAAAGCAATGAAAGCTAAAGGACAAAAGCAGCTATGAATTACTAGTTTACTTTTGCTTTACTGGACTGCATCGCTTTCTTCGGGTTTATATTCACAATGAGAGATGCTAAGTAAGATTTTTGGAAGCTGTACATGGTAGAGACCTAGAGGTATATGGTTAGGGAGCCAGCCTGTCCAGCTTAGAGTCCATGCAATCCCACATCTTCAAGCTTCCCATGCACTTATCCACAAAGGGCTGTATCCAGTCCTATGCATGCATTGACATTCCTGGAATTAGATGTCTTCAAGTATCTTTTATCAAGGAAAAATTTTCTTCAAGAGGTATGGGAAGTCTGATAGGTGTTCATTCAAGCTGTCCCTAAAAGGAGGTTACTATGGATTTTGCCTAGGTTGCCATGAAAGACCCATAATTCTCTCTTTATTGTTACTGTCAAACTCCAAATGCCTGTTCAGGCTTTTGCTAAACTGAACTTCATTGAACATGGAAGCTAATCAAGATAAAAGACTTAAAAGAGAACATTTTGCTCTTAACAGTATCAAGAGTGCTTCAGTCTTTAGTTAAGTTTCTCCAAAGTCTGATAATCCATCTTCTCAAAAACCTTGAAGACTTGGAGTCCCAATGCTAATATTATGATTGTTAGAAATACCTAAAGCAGCAACACATTCAGGTACCGAAAACCTGACTTTGTCTGCTTCCTTTGTTTCATTAAAATTGAAGAAGTGACAGTACTGAGCAGACCAAACTATTTGAGCATCTCTCAAATACTATTTACTGTATCTCTTCCTATAAAAGAGATACTGAAAATGATTTCTTGGAGTTCAAGGAAAATAACTGTAGAGAAATGTTGCATTACTTTTTGGTTTTGTGAGATGCAGTACTGGATGCCCAGACAACTTCTAGACTAAATGTTTATATGGGACAGAGAGCTGCATTTGCTAACTAAGAGATTTTTCCCAATTCAGTGTTCTTGATTTTCCTTAAATCAGTCAATCAGTCAATCATATTTTTCTAAGAGTTTTTTCAGCACTGCATATGAATGTGATTATAACCAGTTTTGATTTCATGTTTTTACTTTGGAGGTCAAGACATATTTATGACAGAAGAGCAGAAGAAATACTACAATGCAATGAAAAAGCTGGGATCCAAAAAACCACAAAAACCTATACCAAGACCAGGGGTAAAATTATTTATACACATCAGACCAATAGCTATTTACAAAGAGCTTTACTGATATAGAGAGAGCAGAAATATGCCCATGTGAAAATTACCATTAACTGTGCATTAGTCAGCAGAAATGAAAAATAAAAACACAGGAAAAAAATATTTTCCCTGACAATCATTTTATGTATGAATATGCAACTGAGGAGGCTGAACTAAGCCACTGTATTTGAGTATTCAATACTACTAGTCTTAACTACCACTAGACCACATTTTTATTGAAGTCTCACAGGCCTTACTGCATGTGTTTTTCTACTTTCTTCTAACAGGAAAAGAAAAAAATTACAGTTTGTATTGAATGTTTCTTTTTTATTTTCCTCCTCAGAATAAATTCCAAGGCATGGTCTTTGATTTTGTGACACAGCAAGTATTTGACATCAGCATCATGATTCTTATTTGTCTTAACATGGTTACCATGATGGTAGAAACTGATGACCAGAGTAAAGAAATGGAAAATATTTTATACTGGATAAACCTGGTGTTCATTGTCCTTTTCACTGGAGAATGTGTCCTGAAATTAATTTCACTTCGCCATTACTACTTCACTATAGGCTGGAACATTTTTGATTTTGTGGTTGTCATTCTCTCAATAGTAGGTAAGTCTTGTTTATTAAAGTAAAAAGAAGGTGAAATGAGTATGAGTTGAACTTTTACTTGAATAGAGCTTATATTATTAGCTTTTGCCTCTGCAAGATTTATCAATTTCATTTTATCTCATAATTTAGCTAAACCAGCCATCAAAATTGTTATAATCATTCAACATATATTGCACCTGCAACTATTAAGTATAACTTCTATAACAGAAACTATTCAAGTGGAATCTATAGAATATCTTTGATTGCTACACAGAACCGACAGTTTTAAAACTATTTTTCTAAATTTCTGTTGTGATATGGAGATTAAGTGATAATGTGTCATGGTTTTCTTCTTTTTTAGGAATGTTTTTAGCTGAGATGATTGAGAAGTACTTCGTGTCCCCCACACTATTCAGAGTCATCCGACTTGCCAGAATCGGTCGAATCCTGCGCCTCATTAAAGGCGCCAAGGGAATCCGCACTCTGCTTTTTGCTTTGAT
>JAWMRA010000164.1:18793785-18910706 GCA_035584735.1 Pseudotriccus pelzelni | reverse complement strand
CTTTCACAAAGCGTGTTTTGGGGGAGAGTGGGGAGATGGATGCCCTCAGAATACAGATGGAAGATCGGTTTATGGCATCCAATCCTTCAAAAGCTTCCTATGAGCCAATTACGACTACATTAAAAAGAAAACAGGAGGAAGTATCTGCTGTTATTATCCAGCGTGCTTTCAGACGTTACCTTTTAAAACGAACAGTAAAACAAGCTTCCTTTATCTATAACAAAAACAAAACCGAAGGAGGGGCTGGTCAGGGTATGAAAGATGAAATCCTTATTGACAAGTTAAATGAAAACTCATTTACAGAGAAAACTGATATAACTGCATCAACAGCAGTTTGTCCACCTTCTTATGATCGTGTAATGAGGCCAGTCAAAGAAAAGCATGAAAAGGAAGACAAAGGTGGTCAGAAATAAAAGCAAATCACAAGCAAAATCGTATATGTGCAAAATAGTTCATAGCCTGTAAGGATCGTGTGTTTGTGTCAACAGGACTCCTGAAGGAGGTCTATGCCAAACTGACAATTTTTACAAATATACTGTACATTAAAGGTCAGTGCCTATTAAAAGACAGTGACCCCTTGTCAGTGACTGTGACTGTGATAAGAGGAAACAACCTTGACAGGAGGTTACTGTTCTCACTACCAGCTGACACTGCTGAAGAAGAGAGAAAAAATGGCTACACAGACTGTAGGGACCAGTTAAAGGGGTGCAAAACCAAGTATTTGTGTGTTTAGCATAAAACAATATGGTAACTGTATCCACTGTTTGCATTTCAACTGCCACATACTTCATATTTTTACAAAATCTGTGTTGGTGGATTCATCTTGTTTTTATTCATATGTTGTTTATTATATGTGACTATTTTTGTAAATGGGGCTTCTGTTGGGGAAGGGGATTAAGTACACCTTTACAGGTACAAGGGCCAGGTGTTCTATTATACGACTAATATACACAAAGAAATTATCTGCATGAAGGCATGCTGCACTTATAGATCATGCATGAAAATAACATTAAGTCACAAAGGTTTTTTTAGCGCAGTGTTTCTGGAAAGGAATAACAGATTTTGAGGTGCTTAATTAATGTATTCATGTTGCATCATGTCCAAACAAGTCTTGGTATGCCTGTAAAGTCCCCTACAACTCACAAGAATAGTAGAGACGGTTTATTTTTTGCACAAACCATTAATTTTCAAACGGTGCAAACTTCTTTCTAGGTCTGGAGTCACAGATTTTGTCTTTGTCCAAATGTCTTTCTGCATACAAATACTAAATGAATCTGCCTCAGCCCTCCAAATTGATCAAAAGAAGCCCTTTATAAAGTTGTTCTGCTTTATCCTGCAGTATTGTTTAGCCATCTTCAGCTCTCAGTAAGGTTGATGTTGTTGTACATGTTAAAGAAAAGCCCTCTGCTATGTAAATAGTAATTTTTAACCTGTGGTGCATGTTTGAGCAAACAGATAATGACTTTAGCACATTTATTGCATCAAATATGTACCACAATAAGTGTAGTGTGCAAGCGTTCAACAGGTAAAATTACGTATTATCTACCATTATAGATAGTTTGGATGCAATCAGTGCATGTTTATATTGCCTATGCTGCTGTTCCTTTGACTGTCCAGGATTCTTAAACATGGAAAGCCATACATCAGAGCTAAGTGAAATAAACTACTCAACAAGACCTCATTCCTCCATACCATTAAGCAATATTTTGCAGCTATTTAGGAGCTTATTTGTTTTACATTTCTGAATTTTCAGTGAAAAGCATACAGTGTATATCCAAACTGTACAGACATGTTGAAAATTACTAAACCTGTTGAAAATAATGTTAGGATTTTATAAGCAAATATAAATACTGTAAAAATCATTTTATTTTATTTTTCAGCATTATGTACATAAAACAAGAACTGAATTTTATCTTCAGGTTGATGTCACACCATTTTTGTTACTTTTTGTCCATAGCACTTTTTCACCAAAAAACTCCAGAGAACAAGATACAACTAAGTGAATGGATAGCTGTAGGTTCTTATTTTTACAATATTTGCCAACATGTCAATACTTTCTGCAAAGTAAGTTCATAATTTGCTTCTAAAAATCTAAGGTTTTTTGCAGTTGGGAGACGGTCTAAAGTTTAAATTGAATGTCTAAGCAGTGCCTGCATCATAAGTTTTCAGATACAACCTTTCTTTCACAGAATCCTTAATCTTTTCTCATAGTTAATTCACAGATTTTCTTTTTTATTCATGCTGCACTAGAACAGCTTAAAATGTTATCTAGGGTCCACAATATTTTTTCACAAAGAGAAAGTAGCAAAATTGTATAATCCAACACATCAGGACATTTTATGTTTCTTACACAGGAAAATTAAATATAGATTACTTTTATTAAAATTATTGACTAACTCTGTATTAGTGAACTGCATGCAGGAAAATGCTACTATTACCCTAACTGATGCTGAAGAACATTATTAATGCGCCAAAATAATAAAGATTACATTTTTTATTGTATGTGCCTTTTCTCTTTTTTATCTGACATTAATATAATAACATATGCTTCTCAAACCACAGAATGAGAGGGTACTGAAAACCTTTACAGCCATGGTGTTCTTTCACAAGCAAATCCTTAGGACTCGCTTGTTAGTCACCAAGTAGGAATTTCTACTTCAGTGTATGTGAGACAGTGAGCATGATGACTCTGCATGTATCAGTGGTGCTGCCCTGAGTGACCTCATGACTTCAGACTTCACGCAGCAGCCCCGTGCAGTGGGGTACCACAGCTGTGCTGAGTGTGTCCCACGAGGCTCACAGCATTTACAGAAATGAGAACTGAGCATTCATGAGTTTACAAAGAGAAAATGAGTATTGAAAATAGTACTAGATACATGACATTCCCCAACTTGGATTAAGAACCGGTTCGTTCTTGATGGCTACTGTTCACAAAGAGGCTACAGAGCATCTTGTACTCCAGTGCGTTTCTGAAAAGGGTGAAACAGAGTTGGGATGAATAACCACTTGTCTTTTAGGTTTTAAATGTTACAGAAGCCGAAATGCTGCTTCAGAACAAGTCAAGCATAACGTAAACAGAAAATTCAGAGGATTGTCTGGGCCAATATGAAAACCCAAATACAATGCTTCTTTGCCTCCTTCCTGATGCAGGGAAAAGAAGTGTGAGACTGACACGCGGGGTGGACTTGCTAGGAAAGCTCCCTCTGAGCGCTCTCTGCTGGAAGAGTCAATCACCTACAGATTCAGTGCAGGGTGGGTTCTGCCCTTGTACTGGGTGGCGTGCCTGACGGCTTTCCTGTTGGACGGGAAGCGCACCCGTTCCAAAGGAAAGCTGTTTAGCAACTTTTGTTCCCGGTGTCTAGAAATTATGGCTGAGGATGCTTTCACCTCCAGTGGAAAATCTGAATTTTACTAGTCTTTGCACCTCTGTAATTCTCAAGGAGGAAAGAAAGGGGGGAGGAAGGGAAGGCGACCTTTCTGTATCGGATTTTATCCTATTGCTATTTTATTTCTAAGAGAAGTGTCACGTAACTCGAAGTGCTCAGGGTTGAGTCACGTTGTGAAACCTATGGAGGGTGGGCCTCTTAGTGGTACGTTCAGCCAGGAAAAGCAAGAAAACAAACAAATTCCCGAAGCTCCCACCCGGCATTCCGGCTGCGACCGCTCCCGAGGGACAGCCGGTGGCACCGCCCAGCCGCCGACAGGGGTCGCAACAGACACATTCTTCCCGGCTCCACGAGTTTTCCTTCCCGTGCCTCTCCCGCCTCCTTCCCGTGCAGGCCCTTCCGCAGCCGCCCCGCGCCGCCGCTGGCTGGCAACCATGGACGCCGAGGTGCAGCAGGTGGGCGCCGCCGCCTCGCCCCGCCCCGGCCCGGGGGAAGGAGCGGCTGGGAACGAGGGATGGAGCGGGGGCGGCCGGGACAGCCGGGGCAGGAGGGCGGGGGGCTGGGGCTGCGGCTGGGGCTGGGGCTGGGGCTGGGGCTGGGGCAGGAGGGCGGGGGGCTGGGGCTGGGGCTGGGCTGTCGGCGCGGTGCCCCGGGGCCGTCCCGGGTGCAGCGATCGCACGAGTGACCCGCGGCCGGTCCCCCCGCAGGCGCTGCTCAATTACTACTGCCAGGAGGGGCGGTTCCAGCACGTCCGGGCCGCGGCGGACGAGGCGCTGGGGCGGCTGGGCAGCGACCCCGTGCTGCTCTTCTACCGGGCCTACGGCGCGCTCAGGGCAGGTAATGCGGGATGCGGCCCCGCCGCCCAGAACGCCGGTCGTCCTCGCCTCACAAAACTCAGTCGTTAGTCAGCTGCACGGGGAAAAGCAACATTACGGAGTCTGAGTGTTTTCCGTGTTGGGGTAATCACCGGTGTGTCGTGATCTATCACCGCTCCTCCCCAGTTTGAATGAAATTGATCTAGATCGCATAGTACCAAAGTGAAATACACGGAGTGTTTTTCTTTTTAATGGCTACGTGAATATGGGTCAGGTAAATGGGTTCCCTGAAGGGAATTTGAGCCCTGCCCAAACGCATACAGCATTCGATCACAGTCATTCCCGTGCCCCAGCTAATAGCTCTTTCCTTCAAAGCAGCTGTATTTAATTCTGTTGTATTCTCTACCTTGGGAGAGCTGACACCTAATACTTACTGGGGAGATCTTTGTGCACATTAAACTGTTCTGAGATGTTTATTTAGCTATATTTGTATTTCAAGACTGTCACAGAATATTAACAAATATCCCAAAGTGGCAGAGGGCTGTGGCAGGGTCTAGGAAGGTGTGCTGATTTTGAGGTAGTGTATCTGTTCCCAAACTCCCAGATGTTTTTTATTTGTGTTACAGTCATACAGTTTTTCAAGATATTGTCTATCCTGTTGATGTTCAAAATATTCACACAAGCAGAGCAAAAATCCTGGCTATATAAAGAAACGGGAGCAAAAAGAGCTGCTCAATACCCTGTATGAAGCAAATAATAAATTTGATTTTCATCTTTATGGCAGTTGGCAGAACTAGCACATAGCTGCTTTCAAGTTCTCTGCATCGAGGTGCTACTTTCTTTCTTGTGTCTGTTTGAAAGACTTGCACAAAGAAGTGAAAGTGGATGTGTGAATAATGAACAAAAGCATGGAATTAAAAATAGAGAGGAAAATTTAAGTCAGATTGATGTTTGATGCTGATATTCTTTGTCTTGAAAAGTGTTATAGCTTATTCTGCAATTGTTTTCCCTAGGTGATATCCAGGAGGGTATTCGACAGTTGGAGTCTCTTAAAAACAAACCGGACGTGTCACTTTGTACAATCATGGCTCTGATTTATGCTCATAAAAAGAGCCCTAATCCAGGTATGCTCACTAAAACATGCTGCTTCATGTTTTGAACAGCTCTGTGTTAAGGCCTGAGAGTTGTAGGCTAATTCTGCCTAATTTAAACAGATATACTCCAGCTTTGCATTTGACAGAGGATTTGCTACTGAACTTACAATTGGTAAACAAAAACCAAACCACAAAACTCTGAAGAGTAAGAGTGAACGTTAAAATAAAACACACACACAAGTGTGATTTATCCACCATGATATAAAAATCTTTGAAGGAGAAAAAAATAGAATCAAGGTTCTTGTGATTCTTGTTCACTCATGTCTGATACCGGTACTTTTGAGCAGAACTGCAGTTTAAGAGGTCTTTAAAGCCGTGCCATTTCTATCTTTCAAGTTTCCCTGACCATACAATTGGAGAAGAAGAACTTTAGTATTCCTTTTCTTTCCCTTTGCATCAGCTGTGTTGATGGGAACCCTCTTCTGCTTTTTCCGTTTGTACCTGATAAATATTTTAAATTGGGAGGGATTGCCTGTGTGTTTATTGATGTACAATAAAGAAAACAGTGTTTGCTTTGGAAGACCTTGGCTTCTGAGCTGCTCTTTTGTAATGTTTTGAGGGGCTATCAACCAGAGCTCTGAATAAAACCTTTTCAGATCGAGAGGCTGTTCTAGAGTTGGATGCAAAATTGAAGGAGCAACGTAAAACAGCAGGACAGAAGGCTCTCTACTATGCTGGCTTGTTTTTGTGGCATCTTGGTCGTGAGGACAAAGCCCGGGAATATGTTGATAGAATGATCAAAATTTCTGGTGGTGGTAAAGAGGTAACTGTTTTTTTCCTATGTAAAATATGTATAGGGCCATGTATACTGTGAAGCTCGACTTATTGCATTAATGCTAATTGAAGGTTAACTATTTTCTGTTCTAGTACTTCCTTAATTAATGTTATAAATTTATTTGACGCAGCTGAGTAAATTCCCATAATGATTTTTTTGTCCACCAAGTATTTGTTTTTACTTAGTAAATAATAAATAATGGCTTAATCAATGTGAAAAAAATCACTTAATAAATGGAAATAATACCCGCTTAAGCCAGTATTGTTACTTGATACTGAGCATCATAATTCCTAGCAAAAAAATAAGCATGGTAGTCTCACTAGAGGGAGACATCTGTTTTGAATCTGAAGACTCAAAAATACCCAGAGGACTGGGGATTTAAGTTTTCAGCAGTTGTTAAAGGCTGACTTTGCCTAGGGTTCTACTGATTTTTGTTTTAAGAAATCTGTATAACTGTTGTATATGGCAATGTCTTCTGCATTTATATACAGACATCAAAATTCACTAGAATCTTTAATCTCTAAAGTGATTTGTGAAAAGTTACTATGTTTTTTTTAAGGAGGTATCAGCTTTAGCTCAAGCAGAGGAACACAAAAAACTGGGAAGTTTTTGTAGTCCAACATCTTTGAGGCAGAGCTATCAGAGCTGAGTGGATCGTTGTTCTCTTAGGACACCAGTATTAAACACAAATGTTGTTTGTGAGTTGTCCCACTGTGTGGTTCAGTACGTTGCTTAATTTGTAATTTATGGTTTTATGGTTGCTACAATATTACATGGGTTAGAAATCTGCAACTATTCTAAACGTTAATTTGTGACATTACATTATGAATTAAGTAATGGCTTAGTTTTTCAACTAACACTGACTATTAATTACAATTGGTAGTTATTTTGAATTACTGACCAACTTATACTAATTGAGAAATAATTTATGCTAATGAAGAAATAAGTAAGGACACCACAAAGCATTAATATGTTACTTTCTAAAAAGACTAAGGATAGGTAATTTTGGTGAAATAGCAGTATTTATGACTGCTTATTGAACTCATAGTAGTTGGTTTTTGTTCTTAAGAATTTGGCAATGTTGCTTAGTAGCAAATATTTCCAGCTGAAGTATTTAATTATATTTGAATTAGGTAATTTATTTTTTATAGATTAAAAAGTACATTAATAATTGAATATGTAGAAAAATAGTTTTCCTTTTTTATGTTCAGTTATGCTTATCTCTTTTTCTAGTTTGACAATACAAAGTTATGTGTACTTCAGATTTTTTTAGAGGTTGTTCAGGGTGCTTAAACTTGGTGAACTATGATTTGCTTAGTATATACAGTTTGTTTTGATAAGATACTCTGTGTATTCCTTGTAAAGAAGTATGATAACTGCCTTTCTTTAAGCAAATCTCAAGTACATGAAGTTCAGACAGTTTCTGTTGCATAACAAAATCATGACCCTGATGGTTAGCAGTTACAAAAATACGGCTCTTCTGCTAACCTTTGAGTTTTAAATACAAGACTGACTTCTTTAAGTTACAAAAGAGCTAGTGATATTTTATATTTGAAGTTTTTGTTTTGATGACAATTATAATTTGGTTAAATAATTCAGTAATTCAAAATAGATTTGGTTTACTTAAGCTACATTTAGTGTCTGGATCACATAAGAGAAATAAAATTCATAATTACAAGTAATAATTTCTTCAATGAAAAGACACATTTCACCTTTAAAAGTTCTTTTTTTATTATTTTATTTTTAATAATACTGTTGAAGATTTGGGAAATGTCAGATTTTTGACCTTCATACACAAGTTTTTCTTTTTAATCAAAAAGTAAAAGAAAAACCCCAAGTTTCTTACTTTTTTTTCAGCACCCATATGTTTCTCTGTGTCTCATATAAGCAAAACCTTAAGAAAACATTGCACAGAAATGTTTGCAGAAAATATTCTGTCTAATGTGATCACTTCTGTGAGGTTCTGTTGTGTCTGCTGAGCATGTTAGACTAGTTCAGTGCCACCAGTGGTTTTTTTAATCCTTTAAGTAAATACACTATGTGTTTAATGCTGGAATGAATTACTAACATTTTAGGTTATGCTGTAGATTGGTTATAATTATATATATTCTAAGTAATTTACATAGGTACTCTTAAATCCTGTTTTATATTTAGGTCACTTCTGCTTATTGTATCTAGCATAATTTTTTTACTGCCTATTTAGTGAAGAATTCCAATTTATATTTTGTTTACAGGGGTTAATTTTGAAGGCATGGCTTGATCTCACCTGTGGGAAGGAAACTCACATTAAAAAAGCTGTGAAATACTTTGATGAAGCACTACAGGAGGGCAATGATGTTTTTGCACTGCTTGGTAAAGTAAGTTTACTTCATGATTTTAACTCTTCCTAAATGACTTATTAGTCTTGTAGAGTGATTAGAGAGATGCTGAGAAGAGTTGTCTGTAGTGAGCTTGTCTAAGGTGTAGAAATACAGCTCAGATCATATATGTACTTCACTGTCCATTAGACACCAGTGTAAAAAAAGAAAATTATAGATTAAATACAGTCAGTGTAAATGTATGTTGAGGTTATGACTTTACTATGTACACAAGAAAACCTTTCTATTTATCTATTTGTATGTACAGAATGAGGTTTCAAGTCACCTGAAAACGTAAAAAATATGTGATCTCTTCCTTTTTGCATGGGACACCTATGCACATTACAGAATTGCTGTGAGCCATGGTAAAAAAAGTAGTAATTAAACACTGTAGTGTGATCTTTTGTGAACATTGTTACCACTCTTTTTTTAGTTGTCTTTAGTGTGTTTCAAGTGTTTATTTTGATTATACTTCCTTAAAGGAGTGGTATGAAATGTCTTCTTCACACATTTTTCTGTTTCAGAGCATATTAGTTTGTTTATATCACCAGATATTGTTACTTATTGACATAATGTTTGTTTTGTATTCTAAAGCTAAATGCAGAAAAAAAATTGTTCAGTGAATACTGAAAGGATAAGTTCAGGAGAGTAAGCACAATGGTATCTAGTCAGGTGTGTGTGTTTGGCTGCATGTGGACCGTTGAATTAGATTAATAGTATATGTAAAATTTAGTTACTACAATTATATTTTAGACAGACAGCTATCTTTCTAGGGCTTAAGAAATTAACTCTCAGGAACTACTGTGTTTGCACCATTTCTGTCTTAAAAAGATGAAATAAAATGGCACAAATGAAACATGGTAAGTAAATTTAAAGCATCAAAACAAAACAGGGTTGAAGTCCTGATTTCTACTTGAATTAATTTAAAACTGTGATACTTGACATGAAGTAGTTTTGTATTTAGAGCACCCTGTAAATTGCTTTACAATTTCAAAATTGTTAACTCTGGCAACAACAACAGTTCCCTGGGAGTGTGGGTTTTTACAGGGTACATACCTCAGGGCTTGAAAAAATGTTTCATTAGTGGGTTGTGTTAATTATCCTAAAACTGTGAGACACATATGCAAAGTTGTTTGAAAACTACTGAAACAATTTTAGGCTTCAGCTACATCTTTTTCATGCTTGCAACTGACTAGTATGTTGTGAATGCTGCAGTTACCTGTTACAGAGTGCTTACCATGCACACACCCGGCTTTGCACATCAGCTTTTGCTATTGGATTGGTGCAGTATGTCTAGTTGTGGTGGATATTGAGGTAAAGCTATTACTTAAGGAAAGATTTTTCTCCCACTAGCTCTTTTTCCTGGTTTCTGTATGAAAGAATCTTCTCACCTGTTTGAGTGTACAGGTTGTTGATATGGCTTCCCTTCCTTCCATTAGGCACAGTATTTTGAGGTCCGACAGAATTATTCAGGAGCTCTGGAAATTGTGAACCAGATAATTGCAAACTTCCCAAACTTCATTCCTGCTTTCATAAAGAAAATGAAGCTACAACTAGCCCTGCAGGACTGGGAACAGACAGTTGAAACAGCACACAGGTTGAGTATGAAGTAGCGCACCACTAAATTGTTGTTGCCATGTTTACATTCTAAGGATTCTTAGAAACAATAGATAGGTTTCCATTCATGTGTAATGAATTTGAATTAGTTAAAGCAGTTTTTTAAAAATAAATTTTAAGTAAATTAAGTTCTGTTAGAACCCAGCCTTGCAGTTCTGTGAGGATACTACATTAATATGTGAATCAATTTGGGATGGAAGGGGGCCTTCCTTGAGATAGGCATGAAACAAGAGCTGTGCTTTCAGTTGAGAGCCATGGTGTAAAATGACTGCGCTTTACAAGTTATCTATTCTCATTTTAGGATAAAATAGATGACTGAGCAAAGGTTTTGTTTTGGTTTCTTCACATTGACTTTTTATTTGGCTTTAGACTACTGCAGAAAGATGCCCTCAATTTAGAAGCCATAAGAATGGAGGCCCTGCATTATCTGTGCAGGGAAGGAAATATAACTGAGGTGAGTCTTCTTATTAGCAGAATGTTGAGCACAACACAGCTTTTGTAGGGACTACATGCCACATGCCCTGTCTTCTTTATGTCTTCTCCTCATATACTTTTGTCTGGTCCTGTGCTACACTTATCTGCAGAAGAAGTATATTCACCTCTTCTGATTTGAATGGCTGCTCTATCTGATTCTTGGGGTGTTTTCTAGATGCCAAAGAAAAGATAATTTTTAACCCCATCTTTCCAGAAAACAAGTATCAATCCAGACAGAAGTCTCCACTAGATAGTTAATCGAATCATGTTGATTTGAATCAAAGCAAGCTTTTTTTGTTTTGTTCACCATTTTTTGACAATTACTATTTGTTTTTTTCAGCTCTAAGAATTCCATATAACTTCCTTCTACTCGCAGGATCCTTTTTTTTTTTTTTTTTTGCACAGGGCCATATGCATGTGTTTTGTACATACGGTGCTTGTGCCATTTTTCCAGAAATTTTAAAATGCTTGAACTAAATTGTCACCAAAAAAATTTTCAATATGTTTTCTTGTTATGCAAAAAATACTGGTATAATTTATGTGGAGATTTAGCAAGGAAAGTGTTTTCAGTGTGTTGTAGGAGTTTTCAAGTTCTAGAAGAAAAGATATTTTAGGTTGTTTAACACATTTTCAGTTATTTAAAGAACTCAGTCTGTTTATAATCAAATTTAAGTTTTACTTATGCACAGTCATGGGAAACGTGGAGAAAAAGTAAGAATTGACGACTCTAGTGAATCTGTCCAGGAAAGAAACTTGCTGCAATAGTAGAGTGCAAGCTAAAGATTCTGGGGTAAAATGTCACATGTGACTAAGACCCATGTCTAGGGAAGAATTTCAAGGGCTGATTAGATTTAAACATGTTTCACGTGTCTGCATCTAAAATCATATTAAAAAATTCTGTGTAGCTTATTATTGTAAGCCCAGAAAATCACCTTAGGTGTTCTGAGAAAATGATGCTAAAAGTCTGAGCACCTGGAAGTGCTTTGTTTTTGAGCATGTGTGTCCATATCACAGCAATGCCCAGACAGGATTCACAGGTCAGATTTCTCAGACTGTCTTGCTTTATGGGATTCTTGTTTTGTATCAGACTTAGCTCAAGTGTTTCACCTTTTTTCAGAGCATGGCTAGAGGACATATGATCTGCTTTATTACTTTGTTACTTTACTACTCCAGAGTATTTTCTTAGGAATTCCAAAGTCTTAACTCCTAGCCCTGAAAACCTCTGAATTTAAATTTCAAGATATTATTCCATAGTAAAAATGTGGCTAGTTTTTAGTGAAAACTGTACAATTGTCCTAATCTGTTAATTCTTTCTATTACTTATCATTATTTTTATTTCCTTTCTCTCCAAGGCTTCAGCAAGACTGGGAGACCTAATTAAAGCACTGGATAGGTTAGAACCACATAATTCTCAGCTCTTCTGTAAAATGGCTTTAGCTTTCAGTAGAACGGTGAGTATGTTCTGTTTTGGTTTTTTTCCACAGCAACATGCAACTGTCTCTATATCCTGGTTATTGTTTTATTTTCTGGTAGGCAGATGTTAAATGTCTACTAAAAAGTAGAAGATTGCAGACAAATGAAATGGATTAACTCACGTATAGCCTTTGGTAACCACATTCGGTATGAATTACAATACTGAAGCCATCTCATTCTAAAAATGGTTTTACTGCCTGCTTTTAAATTAGAAACAGGTTTCCAGTGAAAATATTCAGATGTCTACCAACAATGTTCTTTATGTAGGAAAGTGACAACGTTAATCACATAGCCTTGAAACTGAAGGTTTCTTTAGTCTTTGTATTTATCAGCAATGCTTTAAGGAAGCATTCAAAGCAACTATCAACTATTCTTTATTGTATAGCATTGTACATTTATGTTTGAATCTATCCCATATTAATGTCAGTGTTTTCATAGAATTAGTACAGATTATAATATTTTTGTATGAGATAATGTTGTCTCAACTGCTACAGTATGTTCAGTGTGTTTTTCTAATTGCATCTGAAAACTAAGAAAAACTTAAGGTTTAAAGATTGTTTTTACCATTAGTGTGGCAGGAACCAGCTCATCCTTCAACATACAAAAACCTTAGTTGAAAGAGCATTTGATTTGGACTCTGACAATGCAGAATTTGCTACTGAACTTGGCTACCAAATGATTTTACAAGAGAAAGTGAAGGAAGCTTTAAAATGGTACAAGACTGCTATGACACTTGATGAAACAAGTGTTTCTGCACTAACTGGTAAGGTCTTACACTTTATTTTACTGACAATGCTTTTTCGATCAAGTTTTCCTACTGCCGCTGCTAGGAAAATCCAGAACTCTTAGAACAGGAGTACTGGGCTGTACTTTCAGAATCCTGTTGTGTTGTCTTCCCTGTAGAAACAGTTTCTCCTCACTGGATATGTCTTTTGGTCTTCCTTTTTGAAAAGTGAATCTTTTCTAACAGAACTCTCAGCGTAATGGTAGGAACAGATGTGTGTCTGTATTTTATTTGTTTATTTTATTTTATTTCTGTAGTGCCTAGAAACTAGAGAACTCTTAGGCACTGCAAAAATTAAAAGATCAAGGGCAGTTGATAGAACAAGTTGTCCATATCTACATTCATAGATGTCCAAATTAGATTGAAAAACATAAAGTCAAAGCATCATACTTTAGATGCATGCTACATGAAAAAAACAAACCACTTTGTAAAAAATCCAGTTGCTGTCAGGAAAATGGAAAGTAAAATATGTCATATTTGCTTGGCAGGTTTTCCCCTGTATTTTTTGTCCTCTTGACTATGCCATTGCCTTAAACAGTATGAAAAGTTTAGATGGTAGGAGTGGTTTGTGTGTGTGGTTGGAAGTATGTGTGTGTTTTCCTTCTTGTACTTGTTCTGAATGTAGAAGCTAAACTTTATGGTGCTTCTGCTTAGTTTAGAACCAGTTGAAGATTTACTATTTCAAACTGCTTTATAGCATTGCTTAGATTATTGTATCAATCGTGTGTCATCTCCCCTAGGTTTTTCTAGGTATGTAAAATTTGCATTACCATAAGTCTTGATCCGTTCTTTCTTCTCATGTCACCACTTTATGAAGAGGCTGAGGAGAGAAAAAGTTAATTCTGGCAAACAAATCATGTGCAGGAACATGAATTGGTAATAAAGTCTTTAAATATGTTACAGGAATTATCCGTTGTCAGTTAATACAAGGACAATTAGAAGACGCAGAGCAGCAGTTGGAGTTCCTTAATGAAATTCAACAGTCCATTGGGAAATCTGGGGTAGGAGACATCTTTCTTCATTAAAATACTCTGATTACAATCTGAACTGTTGGTCTACATGTTCTGTATTTCAGTCACTCATGCAGAGCATTCTTGATGGAGTACTGTTAAATCTAAGTTTCAGTTTTTCTCTCTAAGTAATGTGTTCCCTAACTTTGCAACGCAAGTCTGTTTACTTGCAGAGCAAAACCATCATTGCTTTCCAGCAGTGCTTTAGCTCTGAAGATAAGTTTAAAATGTCAAGAAGGTGGAGATATTAATAATTTTCAGTATTTTGTGCTCAGACAAATTTAGAGGTTGTTGCACAAATTAAAGGAATGAATTGATATCATAATCATCAGTGCCCTTTACAGTGAACATACTAAATGTCTTACAATATTCCAAAACATAAAGAAGAAATGGCTAACATTAATAATTATTTAGTATTTTATGAGTAACAGATGAACATATCTGAAATATGGAGAATGTTTAGGGGTTTTATGTTTTGGTTTTTTTTTTTCTGTAGGAATTATCTTTCTTGCGTGCAGTCCTTGCTATGAAAAAACATAAGGGACAAGAAGAAGTTATTGCCTTATTGAATGATGTTCTGGATACTCACTTTTCATCTTTGCATGGATTTCCTCTTGGTGTGGAATATTTTGAAAAATTAAACCCTGATTTCTTGCTGGAAATCATGAGAGAATACCTTAATTTTTGCCCAGCACAGGTAAGCAGCTGAAGATCACATCTGTTTGAAAATGGGAATTATTTCATTTTGAGACCAGTTAGTCAGGAAGCAAAAAATATAGGAAATTTCCCCTCTTAAAATGTGAATTTATTTGAAGTAAGAGTGTGTTAAGATATTATCCTACTATCAAAGTAATGATAAAAATACATCTCTTATGGTGTGAGCAAGTTGCAGTAATAACACCTGAGGAAACATGGGATATTTATTTAATGCACTCTGTGTGTCTAGTTATGCTTTCTTAGTATGTCTTAAGAAACTCTAACAATACAGTGAATGGAGCTATCTCATTGTGAAACTACAGCGTTTGTGCTGACCACACTGTTCATGAAATACTTTTGTCGACTTAGGATATCTTTTCAATATACGTATGTTCTTTCTGCATTTCAGTTCATTTTGTGAGTTGGTAAAAATCAATGGAATACTGCCTTTCTATATGTTACTTAGGTGATTAATGTTCTGTGACTGAATTTGTGTGTGCTAGTTTTGGCAACAAAGGCATGTAGAACTTAGTAAATTGAATGGGGACCTGACATCTTTAAAGCAGAAGAAACACATTTAAAATTTCTTTAAATAGTATCTTCCTTAAATGGATTGTTCTTCTGAAATAGCTGGGAGCTGACTTTTGTCATTTTGTCATTACTGAATTTCTAGCCTAATTATAGAACCTTTCCATAAGTATATTTATGTAGAGTTTTAAAACCTTAACAGGCAAACAAGTATCTTTTTATTGTTATCATCTGTCCCACCATCTGTAATAAAATTATAAGATTTGAAAGTCTAAAACATCAGTATGATATTTGGTTGTTTTTTTTTACTTGTAGCCTGCAAGTCCTGGGCAGTCTCCTTCACCACTTCTTAAGCACTGTGCTTCCGTTCTTGAAACGGTTGTGAAAACTGTGCCTGGTCTTCAACAAGCTGTATTTTTAATTGCAAAAGTGAAGTACTTGTCAGGTAATAGTTATATGAATGGCTAGTTATCCACCTCTTTAGTTTATTAAAGATTAAAAAAGTAATTTCACACTTTTAAATCATAATGAATATTTTTCTTTCGCTTCAGAACACTGTGTTACAACTAAGTGAAGAATATTTGCACTTGCCTTTTTTGTAATTTAGATGAGGTTATCTTTCTTAATTGTACAGACACATAAATATAGTATTTTTTTATTTATTTCTTCCAAAAAAGTTCACTTATTGAATGATTTACAGATGGAACAATGGGAAAATATTATTCTTTTGACCTGCTTTTGATTTCATGTCATAGGCACATAATACTTTTTATATGAATTTAATCGCTAAGTGGTGATATTTATTTTTTAAAAATTGGTAAATAATAAATGGTTTGTATTTAACCTCTGCATTTCATATCAACTGTTTTTTGCTTTTCCTTTTTTAACTTCCTAGGGGATATTGAAGCAGCCTTTAGTAATCTACGTTACTGTTTGGAAAGGAATCCTTCTTATGCAGATGCACACTTACTGATGGCCCAGGTGTATTTGGCTCAAAACAATACTAAACTATGCTCTCAGTCCCTGGAACTTTGTCTAAGCTACAATTTTGAGGTGAGTTGAACAAAAGAATAAAATAATTTTATTCAGTCAGTCATCTGAAGTTGTATGGTTTTGGATCTAATAATTTTCAACTGAACTTATGACTTCCACTACAAATGTAATATCTAAATGTTTATACAAATGTGATTTCTGAATATTTATCAAAGAAAAGACCCTAAAGAAAAAACTAGTATCGTATTATGACATGCTGAAATGGTTTTGAAATACAAAAGAAAGAAATGGCAGCTTTTCTTCAAATCCTTGCTTAAATATACAAAATACATAAACAGAATTTGTAATTTCCCACTAACCTTGCAACAGTCTTTAGAAGCTAACATAGAAGAACTTGAAGAGTGATCCAATGTTGTTTCCTGACTTTTTGCACAGATGTACCACTGCTAATATGCAGTTGTAAAATATGCACAGATACGTGAGGGGATCAGAAGGGGTCTGTAGTTATCCCTTGACAATTCTTGATGCTTTAAGCACTCTAAGTGTTAAAAGAGTAGCCTTGTGCTGTACTGTCTTCCATTAATGTCACATCTTTGTGCATTTTTTCTGTCCCCTCAGGAGCAAATTTTGTAAATTGAGCACTGTATTAAAAAACATTCACTGTTTTGTAGTGGTCCTCACCAGTTTTATTTCATGGGCTTATATGTTGCAGTATGGGATTTTTGATTTGTTGACATCAGCGGAACTTTACCTAGGATTAACACAGAGTTGGAAACACTGTACACAGCACCCATTAGGTCAGAGTTGTGCCAATTCTCTTGAAACTCCTTAGCTGAAAAGTTACAAACTACCATTTCCTTGCAAGTATGTTCCTGTCTTAGTTTCTTCCTCCAAGTGATATAAGAACGCTGAAGACTAATATCTAATAGGGAGACATTGAGGTGCTTGCCACTGCATACACATTATATTTCCCTTATAGACACTTTCTTTTCATGTGAAGTATATTTTATGAATGTAGAGAAATGGCAGGCAGGACTTGTGCCAAATAATGATTGTATAATTCTTTTAATTAAAAGCCTGATAAACAGCAGTGTGGGAGATACTTAGAATCCCTTAAAATTCAGTCTAGTGTAAAGTAAAGCTGCAATGAATATTTTTCTATCCCCAAGTCTCATCTCATCATGTAATAGTTTTTTAATTAAAGACTTACTCAATTGCTATTTCACGTACTCTGAACATTCTTTTATTTTCAAAAGTAAATTATTGAAATTGTATATATTTGGAAGAAAAAAAGGAACAAAGGGCAATCTTCAAAAAAAAGTCTTGCAAGGGGGTTGAATACTATACATAAAGTAAAATTTGGAAACTCTTTATCTTATATTTTTTGTAGGTGAGAGAACATCCCGTTTATCACTTAATTAAGGCCCAAACGCAGAAGAAGATGGGGGAATTGTCAGAAGCTGTTAAAACCTTACAGATGGCAAAAAACTTGCCTGGAATGAGAAAAACTACTGCTTCCTCAAAAACAAAAGGAAAAACTATTGAAATTGATGCAAGTGATCGTGTGTCTGTATTCCTGGAGTTGGTAGAAGCTCATCGTTTGAATGGAGAACCGGTAAGATGGCAAACTTGTTGAGCTATAAAACACACCTGAAAGCAGCTTCCTCTTCCCATTGACAGAAGAGTCTATTCTCATTAGTTCAAAATAGAAGTCCATCACCAAGAGGACTTGCTTAGTAAAATTTCTAGCCCGTCAATATGTGACTAGAGAACTTGTACCTTAAACTGTACAGAGATAAAAAAAAAAACCTGCTTCCAAGGGCTCAATTTTAAGCCTACAAAACCCCTTTAATTTTATACTGTTGATGTTCATTTGCTGGGACATAGATTTCCTGTTTTGTGATCGGAATGGTATTAGCAATGTTTTTGGATCATATCCTTATCTTTGTGTAGCAACATTCTTACTATCAGCAACATCTGGATAAACAGCAGGACACCACATATCTTTAAGAATATGAGGGGAGCCATACAGCCATGTAGTTTGGAGATAATCCTGCTCAAAGCAGGACCTGTTAGAGCCAAGTGTTGAAGACACCATCCAGTTGAAGTTTGAGCATGACTTGTATATACACAACGCAAAAGTCTTTTTCTCTACTAAAAGTAGTTCATATCACATAAACTTTTTTTATAAAACAGAGAGGAAAAAACACTATAGCAAATCAAATGTATACTATGGCTTAGGCATTTTTTGTGGTTTTTTGATTGGTTTGTGCAATGCTCTAAACACTCACTGGCTTAGGATGTCTTTATTTTTGTCTGTTTAATAATGGGAAATAAATTAATTCTATTGTTTTTATTGTTTGCAGCATGAAGCTGCTATAGTACTCCAAGACGCCATTAATGAGTTTTCTGGAACTCCTGAGGAACTGAGAGTTGTGATTGCAAATGCAGATCTGGCAATTGCTCAAGGAGATGTTGAACATGCCTTGACTATGCTCCGAAATATTACACCTGAACAGCCTTACTTTGTACAAGCTAAAGAAAAAATGGCAGATATTTATCTTCAGTATAGGAAAAATAAGAAGTTATATGCTGCCTGCTACAGGTAAAAGTTTGTGGTGTGCATATATAGTTTCCTAGGTGTTTAATGATAGCATGGTGAGCTAATTTGTTCTCTCTACTGCAGTAGATCAGAATTATTTAGTGACATTAATTCATTTGAGTAAGTGTGGTAACATTTAAAAGAGTTAATTGAATTCTTACTTGGAAAAGATGTTTCAGATTTTTTTTTTGCTTTATTTTCAGAAATAAAAAACTAAAATCAGCAGAGGATAAAATTGTTATGCCCTTCTGTTGTTTAGATACCAGTACTGACATGTTTAATATTGAGCAAGGTTTTGTCTTCTGTTTCCAGTGATCTAGTAGAGAAACTGCCAAGTGCTCATACTTTTCTTCTTCTTGGTGATGCATACATGAATATTCAAGAGGTAAGTGCTTGTGAGAGATGAATGAAGTTTGAGTGTTCGTTGACTTTGTCTAATTGAAGCAGTGTGGCATGCTGACTCGATTGGGAATTGGCAAACAGAAACTGCTTTAGGATGTAAAACAAACAAACAAATTATTGGTACAATGTAACTGTTTAAATTCAAAGCAAAACTGCTGAAAATGCATTTCTTCTAGAAACTGACCAGGTGAAAGTCAAGGAGGGAATCTTATTGAGAAGAACACTGACTTAACAATTATCTAGAGTGTGAGAGCTAAATTAAAATCAGAAAGGAGCTGAAGATGTATAGAAGTGTTCTGAAGTTTAGAATAATTCTAGGTAACAGTTTTCATGCTGATGATTTTTATTTAAAAGGTCTAAATTATATAGTTCCTATACATTTTTATACATCCTTTCCTTTCTTGGTGAACTGGAAATGTTCCTTGGTATCTGTAGAAGACCATGTAGTCAAGTAGACACAGCAATTTGAAGGTGTAAATTCATATGTTAAAACAATAGATTGAGTTAGGACAAACAACTGATAATAGATTAGTAATTTGGGGATCTATAAGTGATTAGTGGTTGTTTATTATTTAGTGTTTGTGTATCATTTTCTCCTTAATGAAGAATTATCACACAAAGTAGAATTTGTTTGATCAGCTGTAACATGGCTAGAGGAGAGAAACGGATGATCATCCAGCAGTAGTACATTTGCCTCTTTGTTAACTAGTGGCAAACAGTAGTAACAAAATTTCAGTGGAAAAAGAATGATGTTAATTCAAACTCATTTGTTTGCTAAGTTCTCTCAGTATTTTGTTTTAGCATGGAAACGTTAATTTACCTGGGCTTTATACTTACTGCTATTTTATAGTGACCGTTCTTCTCTCAGAAGTATTGTACCTTATAAAACAGTAGTACTTAGCAGTCACTCCTAGAGTTGTTACCAGATTTTATTTTCTTCATATGCTTTTTATCTTAACCCTTGATTTATGTGTGTTTATATTTTGCTGTTGAAGCCTGATGAAGCCATAGAAGTGTATGAGCAGGCCTTGAAGAAAAATCCAAAAGATCCATCTCTAGCAAGTAAAATTGGAAAAGCCCTAATCAAAACACATAACTACTCAAAGGTATTCTATATGTACCATATTAGATTAGTTGGGTGCTGTGTCCATTCTTGTCAACCTTGTCATGCCTGACAGGTTAGGTAGAAGAAATACTTCACTTCAGAGTGCTAAACCAGACATTTTATCCTGAAAATCAGTTTGTAGATCCCCTTCAGATCATCTTGCCGAAGGCACAGTTGGTGGATCCACACATTGGTGGACTCAAATCTGTTCAGCTGTAGTTCTGGTGACATGCAGTTTCTATGGGTTTGGGCCTGCACTCAAAACCACGTTTAATTACTTCTCCATTGACCCAGTTTTGCTACATCTCCGAGCATTAACACTGAGTAGGAGGGTAGTAATAGAAGCATTAGGTTCTTATTGTAGAAGAAACAAAAAAGTTTGAGGAAAACTTGCAGAAGCAAATGATTATAGTTGGGCAACCTCAAGCTACTGGTGAGTGTGTTCAAAGTGTGCTTTGTGTTTTCAGTGTTATCATTTTCACTTTCTTCCGTTTAGGTCAGTATGGCGAAAATATTTGTCCTTTGTACACACTGAAACAGAACTTTATAACTCTAGTCTGACTGGAATTATACAACTTCAGTAGCTAATGAAAATGTAGCTTAATTGGCAGTGATCCTGTCTAAGATAGAATGTGATAATGTGGTTAAGCTATGTAAATGCATGCTTATTGAAATGTGGGCTCTAGTTATTCTATTTGTCTTTAATTCGGCATTACATTTTTGGAAGCCTTGAACTTGCAACTAAATAGCACTGTTTTAATATGATATTTATTATTATTTATTGGCTACAAAAGAAGTAAAGAAAGCAAAGGAAATTCTTAAGCAACATGTCATTAAATACCTAAGTAACAAGGTTGTTGTCTTTAAGCTTTGTCTTTAAATTATGCACAAATTTTTGCATCTTCCTTTTAGGCAATCAGTTACTATGAGGCTGCACTGAGAAGCGGTGAACAGAATTTCCTTGGCTATGATTTGGCTGAGCTTTTAATGAAACTGAAGCAGTATGAAAAGGCAGAAAAAGTACTTCAGCAAGCTTTAGATCATGAGCCTGGTAGGAATGCTATTAATTCATAGTAAAGTATACAATTTCTACTGTTATTTGTGTTTTCTGCATGATTCTAAGGAGTAAACGAGTTCCATGTAAACTTTTTTTTGAACGTTTCAACGCAGGAAACTATTATCTGTCAAGCACTCTGAACTAAACTTCACTTACATTTAAATGTGTTTTGCCAGGACTTTTAAACTTGAAATACCTGTGATAGATGAAGTCAGTAATGCAATAGCAGAGCTCCACACCTGCAAGGTTCTTTCTCTTCTGCACTAAGAAATGTTCTGATTCTGAATTGATCAAGTATAGATGAGTCAATCCTGCTGTTAGGGAATGGTCATTTAGGTGGTAAATACTACCCAGTATCCTGCAGAGCAAAGAAATTGAACTGGTTGAAGATGTCGTTTAGGATCCCCCTGTTACATGTTAGGAATATGAGCTGACAAGACTTAAACTTCTGGATTTTTTTTCCCCTTGTTTTTGTTAAAAGGCGATTAAGAAGTTTTAAGCTGTTTAGTCGAGCTGTAGCCTTAATTAAGGAAATCTTTTTACAGTGGTTTAATTACATTAGTTAACCTGTGAGGCAGTCTGAATATGGAAACAGTATTATTAAGTCTTATTACTACTGCATTCTGCAAGTTCTTCTTACGCCACTATTTTCTGGGTTCTTCCGTGCTTTGCAAGGGAGTGTTGGTTTTCTGTCTTGTTTACTTCTTACTGACAAAAATCCTCCAATTTAACGTTGTATTCCAGTTAAGCCTTTGAGGATCTGGCTAATTTAATAATCATGTTCAAGACAGCTTGATTTTTCTAGAGTGGAAAGATAATTAGCAGTAAATACAGTTTGCTCTATGTACTTTAAAATCTTCTCTTCCATCTTAAAATGAAGCAAAAAGTACATAAGCCAATACCCTTTTGGTATGTCTTTTGATATACACGAATTCTGTATGTGAAAATTGTTTATCTTGGCTGATTGGGAAAATTATTTAACAGTTTAATAATTATTATGGGGTTTTTTAGAAATGCTAAAATATCCTTCGTTTGGAAATAAAAATGAATTACAGGAAATGTACTGGAGGGAATGATCTTACACGGTTGTCTCCATGGTCTAATCTCTGATTTAGAATAGCATGTCATAATTGCAGCACCTTGAAGACCAATTTGCTAATAGAGTGTAGCTCTACATACTTATTTTTTAAATTTTAATAAAGACAAAATATAGATTTCCATGGCTTTTGTATTTTAATGTGGAACTGTGCTCAAGATACCATTTTGTCAATAGATTAAAATGCATATAAGCCAGGGAGAACTTGTATTCTTCAAATATTAATTTATGTGTATACATTTTAACTATTATTCAAAAGTAGCTTGCTGCTTTGTAAGTAGATACTGAAATATTTAGTTAAATTAACTTTGTATTTATGCCTGATTCAAACTCTAGCAAAAGACACATAGTTTGAGGTCTGACTAGAAATTTCATCAGTCATGCTTTTTGCATGTACAGTAACACATTGAATCAATTTGGACGTTTTTCATTGACTTTGAAGAGGATTTAGACAAGAAATGCCAGGAATGGCTTTATTTCCTGTCCATTTAGATCAAAATATTTTCTCTCCTATTTCTGAGAATGCAGATAGACTAGAGAGTCTCAATTTTTTTGTATTCCTTTTGAGTCTTTCAATATTTTTGTCCTTAAATTTCACTTTGTTTGTAGCGTGTAATGTTTACTCTGCTCACTACCAACATACTGTGCCCACTATCAAAACACAATCCTAAGTAGGTAAGATGGAGCTGTAAGTTTTTCACGTAAGCTCTTGCCTGGAGTATGTGGAGAGCTTCATCCTTCTTTGACTTTACCAGGATCAGGTCTTTCAGGAATAACTTTTTTTTTAAATGTAATTGTTACAGTTAATGAATTGTCTTCACTGATGGAAGATGTACGTTACCAGGTGCTTCTAGCAAAAATTTACAGCAAAATGGAGAAGATCGACAATGCTATTGCTTCACTACAGCAGGTAAAAGACAGACAAGAAACACCTATGAAAGCTTGCGTGTTTATCCCTGATTTCACTTTTATCCCAGATTCTAACCATAATATTCCTGTGAATGTGGGAATGTGTGTATGCCGGGGTAAAGCACTGGTGACTGTGCAGAATTTGAAATAGATAAGGGGCTAGAAAATCTAAGCTTCTCGCAAACAGTATTACCTGAATTTTAGATCAGAGTGCAAGCTTTTACCGGAAGCCTGCAGTTGTACTATGCCTTCACTTGTGTGTGGAGCATAGTTTTAGCAGAGCAGGTGACAATGAAATTGGCCATGGGGACAGCTATGTTACGTATCTTTAGCTCGGCATTGAACACCATTCATAGAGCAATCTGCAGCATCTTTCAATGGCTACCTCTCATTTTGTGTCCTGCTGTTTATTTTAAATAGCAATAATAAGATCTGTTCATTCTGGAGTTGAATATTATCACTCGGGCTAGAAGGGACAAAGTTGGAAGCAAGAGATTTAGTCCCTTAGAAGATGCTTTCTCAACACAAAGGTTGAGCAAGAGGTTGGGTCAGTAGATTCTATTCCATTATACCTCCACTCTGTGAAAGTGAAGGTAACAGAAATGGTAAGCCTTGGTAGCATCTTATGACCAGCAAGAAAAGCAGTGTGTGTAGATTGGTTAGAAAGGTAATTGTATGTAAGAATTAAAAGCCAACCGATACTGGTGTGTAATCTGTTGTTAAATTCTTACTTCTTTTTTCCTTATAGTGTACCATTTTTTTTCACAAAGTTGACTTTTTTCAACCCAATTCTCCTTTAGTAAAATTCCCTCTCGAGCAATCTCATTCTCTTATCTTCTCTTTGCTTTCTTAGTTCTTCCAGGTTTCTCATTATATCACACTTTTAAAAACTTTGTCTCTCTCCTTTTGTTGTTGTTGCTTTTGTTACTGCCCTTAAAACTGTCCTTCCTACTACCCATTCTCTTTGAAATATTTCCCTGTCCCTTTTCCTTTTGATGCCACATTCATTTACACAAAACCACACCTGTATTCTGATCATTTTAGGAGAACTAGCTGCTCAGCTAGTGGTGCTAGTTTAAGCACCTCTTAAACAGGTTTATTATAGAAGGTCTCCCCAGATTTTACGTTGTGTTTTTGTTCTCCTTCCCTGCTAGGCAAAATAGTAGGGTGAATAGTATGAAGCAGCAAAATAGTATTAATGCGTCCTTCTCTTAAAAAGAATTAAGTACACTATTTTCAAGTAGATAATATAAAATTAATTCTTTTGAAAATTTCTGTCTGCTCACTGCTCTCCCCACACTAGGCTCGGGAATTACAAGCCAGAGTGCTTAAACAGGCTCAGCTGGATGCAGTTCCTGCCCAGAAACAGTTAGCAGCTGAAATTTGTGCTGAGATTGCAAAACATTCTGCAGCCCAGCGAAACTATGAAAAAGCAATTAAATTTTACAAAGAAGCCCTTGTTCACTGTGAAACCAATAACAAGGTCAGTTCTCCCTCTTGAGTATTTTGCATTGTTTTTTCATTCAGTTTTTAGATCTCGCAATACATTTTTCCAATTATCTGCAGAGTAGAAGTATATTTGCAATTATTTCTGCTTCATGATATACATAGAGCCTTGAACTTTCTGCCCTTCGTTGCTTATCATGATAAAATAGTTGTACGTACTAGTAATTTCTGTCTCTCACCCAAACTCCTGATTCAAGAGTTGGTGTGCGAGCACTCCAAGGTGTCCGTTAGGTCATACAGTGACTCTGTCTTCAGGAACCAGGTTAGTGTGTGTGAGGTATGGCAGGGTAATAATGGAGATTATTTCAGTCTTTCTTGTTACCTGTCCTCTGGAATGAACTCCCAGTGATTTTGGTCAGTTCAGACTGTATGTAATTTTTGTTCATTTTCCATTATTTTCTATCATAATCATGTTGTATATTTAGTTGTGTGTGAAGACTTCTTATTTTACTGCTTCTTGCTGAACAGCTGTCATATTCACCAGCTGCTGAATTATCAGCATATCACCTAGTTTTAATACTTGAACTTACGTGTTGTGGTTTTAAGAATCTAGGCCCTTCCTAAAGATACAACTTCATATTTGAAACAGGCTTTCCTCAAGGCATCTTGTAAGAATGAGGATGGAGAAGAGAAATAAATTATAAGAGGAATAAAAGCATCCTTAAAGTAGTGATTTCCCTATTCTGCTGTTAAGAGCAAGCCTGTCATAGTACAGGTACAGCTATGGCTTTTGTTTTCAGTATCAAAGCCTTAATCTTTTACCAGCATGGCATTTCCCTTCAATTCTTGATAAAATCAAACTATTGAGAGATTCTCATTGTTACAAGATGTGCTGTGCTGCTGGCATTTGTACTGAATATCTGTTAGATGTACTTACTGAAGACTTTTGTTTCAATGCTTCTTCACTAGCAACACAGAATACAATGACATCTTAGAAAATACACATCTGAATTTATGATTAACTACTTGTTGCCTGCTTAGCATACTGAAAGCAAAATATTTTGTTACCCACAATTAGGATAAAGGAGTTATCTCAATTTATTTTTATAGTTTCGGTAGATTTGAACTTGTCTGCGTCCCTTCATTTTTAAAAACTATTGCTAGTACAAGATTGGAATTGAATTCTTTTTAGGTTACAGAATATAATTTTGAGGTCTTAAACATTTCCCTGTTTCTTGGTGTCTTCAGAGTTTACTTTCCTTAAAATTATATATGAAAATAATGGAAATTCCTTTAAAGGTATTTGTACCTTGTTTCGTCAGAACAAAATGCCCTGTATTTTAGCCAAAGTAACCTAAAATAGATTTGAAATATTGCATTAAACAAATTATTCAGGTAAATGTGAAGAGATGGCTGTCCACATCTTAAGGAGTTTGTGTTGTGTTTTACATAGTTAAATCTGGTAGGAAGTACCCTGCCTTTGCTTCTCTGACCAGGTAAGAGGCAAAGCAGTTTCCGGATGCAGACTTGAAGTGGATCACAGATTGCATCAAGCGCATTATTTCATAGAATCGTCGTTTTCTTGGAGCTGAAAATTCCAGTCAGTAGAATGTAGCATAGAAGTTCAGCTTTACTGGCTTTTTTCTCTGACCTGCTCAAGGCAGGAAGAGTTCCTTGACAACAGGGCTGGATTCTTGATATTCCACTGTGTTGTGCACATAAGAACAGTGGGTTAAAAAAGCTGTTAGAATTGAAGTTCTTCCATGCATGCATTCTCTGTATCATTTCAGTGCTTACCCTCCTGCCTTTCTGTTTCAGAATTACATGGTATATGTTTGAATATGTAAATAACGGGAAGTAAGAAGAAAAGTTGTTAAAAACTATGCAAGTAGCCTGTGTATCCTGAACAGGATGTTCAAAACCTTATTCTGATTCAGGAGTGCCTTTCACAAGTGTAACTAGAGACAGAATTATGATACAATTATAAATGCCTCCTTTTTGGAAACAAAATCAAAACACATTTAAAATTAAGCAGGAGTGACGTTGCTTACTGTTTGTCTACTGCTAATTTTACTTTATGATCAGTTTACCTTCTGTTTGCTTCAATGACAGCTTGATTAAATATGTGGTAACTTGTGTTTATAAACTTTCCTGTGGCATTTTATATCAGAATAGTCTGTGATGGCACTTCAGCTTTAAGATTGCACGCTTACATACCATTTCAGTTTAATATTTGCTCTGTGATTGCTTCTCAGGAATGGATCCACATAGAGTCTTAATGTGGTAGGTTTGGAAATGCAAATAAGAAAACTGTTTCTTGCTTGTACTCTAGAACTAATTAGTGAATGTTAATGAGGTGTTTGTTTCTTTCAATGGATTTAAAACTACTTGCACTTACTTTTTTTTTTTCCAAGACCGTTATTCATATCAAAATACTGTAGTCTTCAGAGCAATACTATCTGAGCAGCTCTGTTTTCAATGTACCTCCAGAATATCCCTTGGAAGAAGTTTTTTTGTTTTAAAGGTGAGGGAAAGAAAATTAATTAAACTAATTGACTGAGAGCCCACAGGCAACAATAGAGAAGGCTCTGTCTTTAGAAGAGATACAGATTTTCCCTGGAGCTCTACAATTACAGGTTGATACTCATAGAACTGAACCAACTTTCTTCACCTTTGAATTACATATGGTTAAATATTTTAATATACAGGCAATGTTGGAACTTGCACGTCTATATCTTGCACAAGACGATATTGATGCTTGTCAGTATCAGTGTTCCTTACTGCTGAAGAATGACCAAGATAATGAAGCAGCAACGCTGGTATGTGCTATTATACTAATCCTGAAATCGTATTTTTTGAAGTTTGCTTGCCTGTAATATACTGTACTCATAAATTACTACTTTTAAGAAAACCTACAGCTTGTTATTTCAAAACACATGTGAAATTGCTTCACTATCTTTTAATTTCCACCTTCCATGAAAAATTGAGATATGAGCCTGGACCTGTTTGTTATTACCTGTGTGTGTGTGTATATAGTGTGTGTTCTCCAGAGAGTAATGAAAAGTCCAACTCAGTTTACTTCTTGTGCAATTCCTGCAGCATTTTAAAACTGTAGTTTTAGCTCCTCACTTCACATAATCCGACTTCATTATTTATATTTTTTATTTTATATTTTATATTTATTTTCATAATTTATAATACCTTGGTTTGTTTTCTCTAAATTGTTCAATATTGTAGATGATGGCTGATCTCATGTTCAGGAAACAAGATTATGAACAAGCGGTTTTTCATTTCCAGCAGCTCCTAGAACGCAAGCCAGGTGAACATTTAGCAGTGATATTTTTAATTCTTTCTGATACATAGTTCTAACAAGAGGGAGGAATAAATATCTAAAAAAATTTTTGCTTGATTAAAAGGATAGGTGTTAATTATTATGTAATGAATTCTAGAGCCAAAGACCATTACTGTATATCAAATTATAAAGATATTGTAGGGGAATATGAGAAGACAGTAACTTACTTTGCTGCAATGTAATGTGCGTAGTTTACCTTAAGCCAAATACAGCTGGGGTGTTATTTACCTTTATGTTAACAGTAAAGCACTTTCTTTTGTGTTTAAGATATTAAGTGCACAAATACAAAGGCAGCACTTTATTTCAAGATTAAATAAAGGAAACTTGTCTTGGGCAGGAATAAGTTTCTTTTAGCAATTTTCAAATTGTGACCAGAGAGAAAGCTACTAAAAATATTTTAAAATTGTACTATAATGATCGTAAAGCTTTCCAGTGGACTTTGAAAGAAGTCGTGAGAGTGCAAAAAATGGTTTTGTTTCTTTTGTCTGTGGTTACTGCGTAATACGCTTTATGTATTAAATCACATTTTATTTTTGTATAAGAAAAAATTAAGGCAGGCACTTTATTTCTTAAGCTATTCATACAGCAAATAACTATAATTACAGTGTCCTAATTATTTGTATATTTAGATAACTATGCAACCCTCTCGCGATTAATTGACCTGTTAAGAAGAGCTGGAAAACTAGAAGAAGTCCCAAGATTTCTTTTAATGGCTGAAAAACATTCTTCCAGAACAAAGCTTGAACCAGGATTTCACTACTGCAAAGGACTGTATCTTTGGTACTTGCAATTATAATGAAGATAAGGTTTATTTGATTATGTAGTATGTATTTAAATTAGCTTTTTTGCCATCCACTGTCATTTAGAGGTGCTTTGTTGATTACTTAAGGTGCTAAGTTTTAAGGAAAGGTCTCAATTTCTCTGAATATCTCAGGATATTCTTCCTGGTTCAGTAATGTAATACTACTTATCTTCACATTTTAGAATTTTGAAGACTATTTTTAGTTTGGAAAAACAAGTTCCTTGCAATAGTATGTGTGCTGTTCAAACCTTGCATTATCAGTGTGTGTAAGTGGTTTGTCTGTTTTTAAATTCTTGGGTTTCTTCTTGGGATTTGGTGGGATTTGGAACAGCAAATTTTACTTAGCCAGGTTTAAATATTTTAATGCTGTGTGTAGGTATATAGGGGAACCAAATGATGCACTCCGGCACTTTAATAAAGCTCGAAAGGACAGCGACTGGGGACAGAATGCAGTCTACAACATGATTGAAATTTGTTTGAATCCAGATAATGAAACGGTGGGTGGAGAAGTCTTTGAAAATCTGGATGCTGACACAGGGTAGGTGAATGAAAAGAATAATGCTTGGGTTCTTCTGACATCCCTTTCCTCTGCTGCCCATTGATAATGTGCCTATTTTAAATTGTTAGAACATTGGGATCATCTAACGCTATGAATATTTTATTGTGAGAGACCATTCTATTCTGTAGTAATTGAGTCTCAAGCACAAAATGTAGAAGGTTCTTTCTGGAATCCTGGTCACTTGCAGGTTACAAACAGCTTGTTGGGTTAGAACTGCTTTTGTTACAGAAGAGAATCAGTGTAGAATGCTTATATGCCAGAGCCATTTTTTACAAAATTGCACACCTTTAGCATAGAATCAGTTCTAACTTGTAATTAATTTGTTGTATATTAAAAAAATAAGCTTGTTCGAACACCTTCTTTCTGATAATAGTAACTCAACAGAGAAGCAGGAGTCTGTGCAGTTGGCTGTAAGAACAGCAGGAAACCTGCTGAAGGAGCTCAAGCCTCAAACCATTCAGGGTCACATTCAACTGCGAATCATGGAAAATTATTGTCTCATGGCAACTAAACAAAAATCAAGTGTTGAACAAGCACTGAACACTTTCACTGAAATAGTCCTGGATGAGGTTAGTAACCTGTCTCATTTCCTCACACTTTCACACTTACTACATTTTTTTAAAGTAGTCTCACAGTTTACAGTCAGCAGTAGGAGTATGTGTTGGTGCTATTCGTTCTAAGGATTTTTTTTCCTATTAAAGAATATTTTTAATAAAATTTGAAAAAACATTTCCGAAATAGCAGTATATTTTAGAAGTTTTCAGTTGATTGCAAATTTAGAACACAACTGAATGCTAATATTGCCAGTTTCTGAAACGTGAATAGGCAATTTGGTTGCTGGGTTTGTTGCTTTGTCTGATGATAAAGGCTATACAGTACTTCATGGCAACTGGACAGAATTTAGACTTCAGGACAAAAATATCCATCACCTTAAAATTCATCCTTATTATGGAAATTTTCAATATTTTATAGCTACTTGTAGTCATGAGTTTTAGGATTAAGAATGGATGTTCCTGTTACCAGCAGCTTTTAACAGATTTTATTTAAGCAGGTGTAGACACATTCAGTGCATCAGAATGCCACAAAATACTTCAGCTACCACTACCTATTAACTGTGTGCTAAACTGCACTTTGTCTGAGCTCAATATACTGATGCTGATCTTATGTGTAAGGCAGTTTTAAGAATCACAAACAAGGTGTCCCTCTGCTTCAGTACTGGCCTCTTAGTCCTGCTCAGGACTGTTGTGAGGTCCTGTGAATATGGAATGTTTTTCACATTGTGACAGTTCCAGTGAGGAAGAATGCTCCAGTGTATTTCGTAATTTCCTTCCGGGGTTGCATGAAATGTATAGCTTTAGTCTCTTCAGACTTCTGAGGTTATTGCTCCGTGCTAGGTGTGGCTGTTGAGGGAGAAGGGAGATGAGCTTGTCGATAGGTGGAAGAAAAGGGATTTTGGTGGGGTCATTTTTTTTTTTTAACACACTGAGACAAACGTATTTACAGCACAACCCTACAAAGAGTTGTAGGGGCAGAATACCAGTAATGAGGCAAGAACACTGAGAGGGAGAAAGAAGCTTTTAAGTTAGCTGCTGATAGAACTACTCTCTGCATTTAGGAGCCAGTTTCAGGATATGAGCCCCATTCTCATCCTTTACTAATAAAGGTGGGATGTTAAACATCACACTTGCTCTTGTACTTCTTTTACTGCTTGCTTTTGAGGCTCTTGCATAGAATAGTGGCTTTTAAGAATCCTTTTTATTTATACACAACTTTTGGATGCATACAGTTTAGACTTAATTTTTTGGGAGCTGTACACCTAATAATAGGAATCGGTGCCCTTATTTGACAGGCGCTTCCAAAAGTGGAAAATACCACTTGTAAACTCAAGTAAGTTCAGTTTCTATCTGAAGTATTTATTTTTATATAAAAAGGATAGGTCTTCGTAGTATCAGACTTTTGCGAGATGACATACCTGTGGATGTTTTCAGCACTTCCTTAGCGTGGTGTTTATTAGAATTAGTCTTATAGAAATAATTATTGCACTAGGTGAAAACATATTTGTAAGATTACATGTTCTATCTTTATTTCCTGAGGTTTAGCTTTTAGTTTAGTTTTCAGATAAAAGTGGTAAAAGTCTTTCTTTTAAAAAAAAAATGTTGAAAACAAAATAAACCAGCACCAAGTAGTCATTATACTTATTACTGCAGAAGGATCATATACCAGCACTTTTGGGAATGGCCACAGCCTACATGATCTTGAAACAGACTCCACGAGCCAGAAATCAGTTAAAACGGATTGCAAAAATGAACTGGAATCTCTTTGATGCGGAAGAGTTTGAAAAGAGCTGGCTTCTGCTTGCAGATATATATATTCAATCTGCAAAATACGATATGGCAGGTGAATTATTAAAACGGTGCCTTCGTCATAACAGGGTAAGTGAATGCGCATTGAAAGTCACCTTCTGTTTGAACTAATCTAAATGTTTAGTTTTTCTCTGAAACAGAATTTTGAAATGTGTTTCTTTGTTTAATTGCCTGGTATTTCACTTTGTAAGGACAGGTAGACCAAAACAAGGCAGGAAACCAGCAACTTCACACTGGAGGGTAGTAAACAAATCTTTAAATGCTACTTAGCCTTATTTGTTGTAACTTATGCAAATTTTAGCTGTGCGGACACTGAAAGCTTGAGGTGTTTATGGAATGTCAGAAATGCACTTAACTGACTCTCACAAAACTGATGAAGAAAGGTATAGCCATACAACTGATGGAGACTTGCTCCATTAATTGAGATTTAATCTTCATCTCTTATATTACATTTTTAAACATTTATGTTCATAAGCCTGCTACAGTCTAGGATTATTTTTTTTAATGCTAGTATTAATCCTCCTCTGTGGTGATACTGTCTGGTAGATTGTCTGGAGACAAGCTCTAATGTGTTTACCTCATGGTTTCTGAGCAGGCAAACTGCACAATACCCTACTTTGACTATGGGAACAAACATAGATCTTAGCTCTTGTGCTTATTTTTCATTTTGTCCCTTTTTGCTGATCATGATTTTCTATCCTTTATGTGAGGCAGTGGTCTTCCATAGATCCCATGCTACACGTTCAGGATACTGTTTATAGAGCACAGATTTGGTTTAGAAAAAGACCCAGTGCTGTATATTTCCAGTTGTACATATCTGAAGTATTTTAGCAATTAAGCTGTTGGTATTATTATGTATAAGCTTACCTAAGTAAAATCTTGAATGAATATTTATGTTTTGCAGTCATGCTGCAAGGCTTATGAATACATGGGATACATAATGGAAAAGGAACAAGCATATAAGGATGCAGCCATAAATTATGAGATGGCCTGGAAATATGGAAACCAAACAAACCCAACAGTAGGTATGTGAATATATAACGCATAAGTATGATTTTGGGTACTACAGTAGGAAGGGCAGAGGTAGCAGCTTTATGATAATTCAGAAGATTCTGCTTTCTGTTTTAGTACAAGGTTTGATCTGAAACAGTTTTAGTTTGCTATTTGTGAACAACTTCTCTGTAAGTACAGCATTAATTTTTAATAATGTATTTATAGTAATCTACTATGTACTGTCTGTATCAGAGAATCTTTTATAAGATGTACATATATGATGGTGGCAGGTCATTGATTAGATGATTTCATTTTGATGATCAGATTATCATATCATATTATTATATGGATCAGGTTTTATATACATGAGTAAGGATTTAAAAAATAAATTATTTTAATGTCTTTAAATGTATCTGTTTTAAAAAAGATGGCCAACTGAAAACTTTGGGCACTAGTCAAGTTCCAGTTTGTATGGTACATTGAAGTTTGCACTAAATTGCCACATATTTAGACTGCTTAGATGTAGGAAACCCATTATGAAATGGATACATAGGATAAAATGCCCTTTTCTTACTCAACACCTATAGTCTGTCCATGAGTCCCAAGGCAAGTGGTTGACACAAATTCTGTTCCAGATTTTGGGATATGTTTATTGCCCCTCAGAAATCCATACTACTTCCAGTCTTTAATCTGTGGTCCTTTTTTGTGCCCTAATTTTTACTAGATGTTTTCGTAGACTGAGCCATGAATATCTAGGCTAAAATATTGCAGTTCTGGATCAAATGAAATCAGAATTAAAATTAGTATTAGAATGAAGTTTTAATTGTAAAAAGTTGTAATTTCTTGAGTACTTACTTACTAATGAGGATAAGTTCATAATGAAAGATCTAAAACTTCAGATTTTGGAAATTGCATGCTTATCATGTGTTTCAGGTCTTTTTCTCAGGCCTGGTCTTTGTCCAGGCTGATAAACTTCAGCTTTACCTCTTAGTTGAAAGTATCAGCCTGGCACGTTGCTATGCGACTTAGCTCCTCCATGTGACTTTTTATATCAGTGGTCTGCTGACAGTGGAACAGAATAGCATTTTAAGTCCCCGGTTTGTTATCCTGATTCTTTTTCCTTTTGTCCTTTAGTAACGGAATTACCTTTACAGAGGGACGGTGTATTGTAGGTCACAGTGAGAAACTCTGTGGGGTACTGCAGTAATTGAAAGAGGACAACCATTAGGCAATTCTCTGTAGTAGCACATGCTCTCCAGAATAATGACTCCTTTTGATTCAGACAGAGCTATCAGTGTGTAAAGGACTTTTATTTACTACTTGAAGTGACTTTCAGTAGAAATTTTGATCACTAGCAGGCTTATATGAGAGAACACTAGAAAACAAACATACTGACTTTAGAAACACATGATGACCAAAATTAATTCAAATGTGATGTTTTTGTTACTCTAAACAGAAACTGAAACTGTTGCCTTCCTCTCCCCCCCTGCACCCCTGTCCCCCCCACCTTTACTTACAGGATACAAGCTGGCTTTCAATTACCTGAAAGGGAAGAGATACGTTGATGCAATCCATGTTTGTCATAAGGTAGAATTTGCATATGTATGGCATAATCTGTCTTCTCCAGCAACGTTCTTTTACATAGTGATCCTTGGTTTTTTGTTCAGTTTGAATTTCTAAAACACACCAAAAAGGTGCCCTATTAAATAAGTTTGATTAAATTAAATATCCTCTACATAATCTGTTCTATCCTGAGCTCCATGGCCACCAGATAGATAAGAGAGAAAAGTGGCTGTCATATGTGAGAGGATATTCAAAGGACACCACGTTCTTTTGGCGATGTGGTTGCAAGTTGGTCAATCCCTACAGAGTATAGCTGAAGAAGTTTAGTCAAATCTTGGCATCAGAAGACACTGTTGGAAAGTAACTTGAAGTATTACCTTTGTATGGTTCAAACATAAGTAGAGCAGATGCAGAATAAGAGGAAGGGCTACTATTAAAGAAGCAGAGTGAATATTATGAATGAATAATTATTTGTATTAATAATAAAAGAAATCACATTTGTTCTTTTTGGGGGAAATCAAGATAAGTAGAAAGGACAAATTGAATGGAAGGATAAGAAAGAAGAGGGAATTGAAGAGAAGAAGAAGAAGTAGATATAATATAGTGAGAAAGAGCCTAAGGGAGTGAAAACATAAAGGCAGTTTATCATTGCAGAGAAAATATATTTAGAACCTCAGAAATGTCTCCAGAGATCCCTGTTCTGATGTGTTTCAAGATGCCCAGAGGCTTAAGCCTTTGACCTGTGTCTTTCACCTCAGGGTAACAGGACAGTGGAAATGGAAGCGAGGTGTCTCTGATAGACCTGGTTTTAATCTCTGTGTGTGGTGGTCTCTAGCCACAGTGAAATATTGGTGCATTCTGAACTGGTCATAAATAACTGAAATAACTGTTATTATTTCAGTTTTAGAATGTGTAAGTTCAGTGATGAGGGCTATTATCAAGTACAGAGTTCTTTCCTTTTAGACATAGAACTTTTGGAGTTTTTGGTCTTTTGACAGGTCCTTGGAGCACATCCAAACTATCCAAAGATCAGAAAGGAAATACTTGACAAGGCCCGTGCATCACTAAGAACCTGAATGTTGGGGTTTTTTATGACTCATGGACTTCTGTTTAATCAGACTTTGGAAGCTATGAATGAAATGCTGCAGTGACAGAGACTATATCAGCACAAAAGTATTGTGAATATGATGAATTTAATTCTATTAGAGATCTGGATTATTTTCAGGAAAAGTCTGTAACCCTGAAAGAAATTGTATTTTTTCTCGTTCAGAAAAGAATTCTACTCCTATGTGTGTTATGTAAAGTGACATCATAAAAGAGTGTTAGCAGCATTGTAAAATTGTTTTAAGGCATATATCTCAGTATTTTGTTTTGTTTATTTGAAATAGCGCTCAAAATAACCTGTTTTATCTAGTGGAGATGCATTGCTAAGATGCTGGACTTTAGTTTGTGTAAACCATTACTTCATCATTACAGTGCAATCTTTATTCTACAGGTGTATTTCTAAGTTATGGGACTTTTTTTCTATGTATAATAAAGTCATGCTTTTTTTTTTTATCTTGAAAGAACAGATATGTGCATTGTTCTCAGTGAAATTTACATTTTTTTAATGAAAATGTAATAGTTAAAATTAAAATCCTATATAAGTATTCAGTAAAGACTTTCATAGATCATGCAGGTCTTACATGGCATTTACTTTCTACTCACAGTGTCTATTATCATTATCCACCTGTCAGATTTCTGTGAAGAGAAATGTCCTTAACTTGCAGTGCTTAGTCTCTCAGCATTGTATGTGTAGACAATACAGTCATATGTGCAGAAATTAGCACTCATTTAATTCGTATAAAACACCTTTTTGGAGAAATAATTTTAATTAGAGGGGATTATGATCTTGTCTGACATACAGAATATACCTGTGGATCTTTAAGGGACCAATAGCATGTCATGAATGAGAGGAAGGAAAAGGATCACGTTGTTTTCACCGATGCAGAACTTTTGAAAAAAGTAATGTCTAACAAAACCCACGGTTGTACTGCTGTATTTGGTTTTCAAACAGCACTTGTTTGTGCTTACTATGTATCTTGTACGTATCTTACTAGAAAAGTAATGTTTTGTCATGAAAAGGGAATTCTTAATGCTAGTGATTAAGTTTCTTTATTTTATAAGCAATTTCAGTTTCCTCCTCAGCTGATTTTAGCTTCTTCTGTTGACATTTTGTAAAGACACTTTCAATGGTTTCTTTTTACGACAACTGAATGTTAAGGCTACAAAAGGTAGCCTGTTTACAATCTATTTAATCTTGCTTATCAATACCTGAGTGCTGTATCTTGAGTAACTTTATAGCCTTGCTTCCTGAGTACATGGATATGCATCACTTACACAGTGATGGTGTTTGCTGGTGTTTGTTTACTGTATTCCAGTAACTTTTGAGCTCTTGGGCAGCTAAACTAAAATGAACAGACATGTCTCAGGACTATGACACTTCTACAAGATTTGTGTGAACATTAGAATTGAGGAAAGACTCAAATAAGTGTCCTCTCCTTCCCTACGGAACCTTGCGAGTTATGGTGTAGCCTGTCCCTTCTGTTTGAGCACTGGCAGTCCCTGTGTACGTGACTGTACCACACACAGTACAAGCTCCCTGGTTTTTGCCTGTAAGTTTTGCAGCATGATAGAGCTCAGAGGACAAAGATTTAGTATAGTAGGGAAAAACTGACGGTATTGGAGTGGAAGGAGGAACATGAAAGGATCTAGAAAATGCTAAGGCTGGGGGGAACTCTAAGGGAGCTGGGCTGTGGGAGTCACTGTGCTATGAATTCTTAAATTATGCACTTTTGCATTTTTTTCCCACTTAAAAGAATAAGTACACAGACCTTACTGAGGCAGTTTCTAGTAAAACAGCATTTCTTTGTACACAGCCTTATTCATGCAGGATCAATGTGTTGTTGCTTCCTGGATAGCACAGGAATAACATTTAGCTGAATTTTAGAATAAAAATAAGTGGGTTTATATTAATAAATGCAAGATGTTTCCAAAAAAGGCAAGACATCTGCATCTATGTTTTTCTCATAAGATGGACATTAGCCCTTCATAAGATGGGTGTGACAGATTATGTCATGACAGCGATAAGATACAGAAATTAGTTGATAGAAATTGAACTGAGACTTTAAGCTTTCCGTGGCTAACTTCTGGTGAAGACTTTTATGCATAAACCTGCATGCAGGTAAAAGATTTCTGAATCCCCATTAGCCATCTTGAGCTTATATAGGCACTGGTGTCTTTATAGAAGAGGTCTGTAAAAGAAGAGTATAAATGAGACATATCTTTGAATTTCAATTAAAAAAAAAAAAGTTGCTCTAAGTAGTCCTTCAGAGAAAATCTTGCTTTAATATAGTATTCTCAGAAGAAATAAGTGTCCTTTCCATATCCCTTTTGGTATACATAAGCCAATTTAAGCTTTCCTGTGCTTACCTTTATTTTTTTTTTTTTTTTTACTTTCTCTGTAGAAGGAGTGGCTTTGTGCCATTTCTATTTACTCCAACTAATTGAAAGTGTTAATTCAGCTTTCCCTCTGCTTTTACAGTTTCTTATTTTAAAAAATGCATGTTCTGGTAGTTTAATGGGGGTTTTTAGCCCTTTTCTTAATAAATGGGTTTGAATGGGAGAGACTTCTGGGATGGAGGGGAGTCAGTAATGCTAATTTCAAAGCACTGCACTCTTTAGTGTGATGTTGCTTAGCAACCCATCTTCCAGTTTTGCCTTTGATGAATAAAAGAGGAGAGTGAAGCTGTGGTTTCTATTGATTCATTCACTGAAACTGAAAATCTAAGCATCTTGGAGCTATGGCAACATAAGCCATAGGTGTCTCTTCCTCTTCTCTCTTGCCCCCCTTTTACCTGCAGGTACAGAAGGCCTAGAATATATTCTAGAGACTATGTAAAAATTGTTGATAACTGTTCTAAATAATAATTCTTTTTTAATTTGGTACTGCTCTTCTCACATTTGTACCAATACTAGAAGATGGTCTAGGAAGCTATCATTAGGAAAAATAATTAGTATGAGTAGCTAAAAATAACTAGTAAGACTCTTAAATAAAACTAGAGGAAAAGGAATTTGAAAGTTTTTTCCCATTTTTGGACTAGGTTTGACCACTGCGAATAATTTCTCAAATGTAGTGTAGCTGCAGCAATTTTTAGAAAAGCTGTAGACTTTCTAAAATCAGGCAGCTCTAGTTTACTAAACTAAACTTTAATCTTATTATTCATTAGGTGAGTGAGTAGTTTATTTACAAACACGATACTTTAAACAGAGTTTATAACATTAGAGAATTTGCTGAAAATTTTCTGAACTAATTATCTTTGAAATTGGTCCAGGAGACATTTCAGGGAAGTGTCAATAGTGGGAGTAGATTCTGCTCTTCAGAAGCTGATGATAGAGAGCTCATTAGTGTGTTCCATATACAGTGCTGAACAGGGAGAAAAGAAGAAAAGAAATTAAGGAAGTATTTCATTAGCAAGTGCTTCTCCATCAGCTTGTGACTATGCCACTTTTCAAAGATCACAACAGTGATTTCCCTGTCTGGCTTTATTTGCTCAGTGGTTTTACCTCTTGCTTCATCTTGCAATGAAATCAGAACCCTTTGTTGTTTGAAATATTGGCCTGTCTTAAAATGTTGAGAATCGGACCATTTGGCAAAAATCACATACTTTTATCTCTGCTATATGTTGCTGCTAATTATGTGACATGGTGCTTGCTAGAAGAGAAGCTAAGTGTACTGTCTGAGTCTTGTTCTGAATTAATTTTTTTTATTGTTGTTCTTGATGTTTGGTTGGGATTGGGTTTTTTTAAGGAGTCAATATGCCTGTTAATGCTGGCTTTATTCTGGAAAACAGCATCTTTTTAAATGTTCACACTAGAAATTTGCCTTATTTTAATTTTGTGCGATGAAAGTTGAATGTTGGCTGTGCATGTCTCAGGTGATGTAGCTACAGTTTGGGCCTCAGCTTTCAAAGGCATGAGGAAGGATTTTAACATGCTAGAAATACCAGAACATATTAATTGTGATAGATGCTGGTCTAAATCTTTATTAAGTGTTTCTGGGCAATATTAATTAATTAGTAAAAAAATGGTATCAACATTTTTGTTACTGCTGTAGAATCGGTATAACTACTGCCAACTGCACACGTAGTTGCTGAGCTTATTTTTTACCTGCAGTTCAGCAGTGAGAGAATGAAGCTTTGAAGGCCTGGGCTGGGACAGTGATTTGAGAATAGGAAGAAGGGGAGGCTCTACACTCCATCAAGGGACTGCGAATAGTACTTTATTTTTTTTCTCCCGTAAATTAAAGCACGCTTCAATAGAGAAGAGATTTTGCATCTGTCTCTCTGGGAAAGCGCATTGTGAAGAGAGGGAGCTCAGTGTGATATCCCTTCTCCGATCTGTGATCTCACCTCTGAGGGATTTTGTGTTCTGTTTCCCAGCAACCTGAGCTGGGGAGTTCTCGGTCAACCGCGTCTTGCACCACATCGCACTTCGGTGGCTGAAGCAAGACCCGCAGCCCCCGCCGTGACGCTCGAGCTGCGCCCCGCGGTTCGGACGGTGACGCGCGCACCGCTGCGGGGCGCGTTGTGTCACTGTGCCAAAAGCGCCGCGTCCCGGGGGAGCGGGAGGAGAACAAGGCAGCGGGGAAGGGGCTTCTCCCGCTCTCACGCCCCTCACACCGCCCTCCTCCCCCCGCCCCTCTCACCGCCCCCTCCCCGCACCTGGCGCCAGGTGAGGGCGGGGCGCGGGCGCGCGGGGCGCAGGCGCGGGCCGCTGGCGCGCACCTGGCGGGCGCGGGGCGGAAGCCGCAGAGCCCGCCCGGCTCCGGCCTCCCGGGGCTCCCGGTGTTCCCGGTGTTCCCGGTGTTCCCGGCGCCCGCGGCTGCTCGCGCGGCAGCGCCTTCGCCTTCCTCCCGCCGGACGAGGTGAGTGGGGCAGCTGCAGGAGCCCCCGCGGGGCTCCGCTCCTCCTTGGCCTCGCCGCGGGCTGTGGCCGGCGGCGGGGCAGCGCCCGGTGCCGCTTCTCCTCCGCTGGCCGCCGCCTGTGCGGGCGCAGGGCTCGGCGGGCGGGCGGGCGGGAGCCGTGAGGTGAAGGAGCGGTCCCGGGGCGGGGGCGGGCGCGGGGCTGGGGCTGCCCCGGGGTCCCCCCTCAGGCGCGGTGCCCTCGGAGCCCCCCGAGGCCGCAGCGCCGGGGCCCTTTCCTGGAACGGCACAGCCCAGCCCTGCCCGGGGCCGGGACAGCCCCGGCAGCCCCGCTCCGGGATAGCGGGGAGTGGGCGAGGAGCCCAGGCTGCTGCCCGGGCAAACGGGTCTCCGGGAAGCGCCGGGCGGATGCACCGAAGGTATTGACCGAGGGAGGTGTCTCCTGCCACGTACGGATCCCGCCCAAGGGTTTGCCCACAGTACCGCATTCATTCCATAGCAGCAGGGTGGTAGTTCCATTGTGTACATTGCCAGCTAACTCTGGGATAGTTCATCCTACGCGAAGCTCTTTTGAAAAGTTACCAGACTGCCTCTTTTCTGCAGCAGTTTGTTAGTCTTCTACAGAGCCGATGACAATACTTCGGGAATATTTTCTGGGGTCTGGAGAACTGTTGGGGGAAGCATATGTTAACATTAATAACCTTAGTGTCATGGATTTTTATTTTTTTTTAAGTTTGTGTAAAATACTCTTGCACAAAGAAGAATTTACGAATAAACTTTTTTGCTGGTTAAATAAAAAATCTTACTGGAAATATGAATGTTATATACACATCTCAGTAGTACTTTACACATTAGTTTTCTGTAACAAAACAAACTGTTTTGTTTAAAAAACTACAAGTTACATTGATCTACTCAGTTTTGACTAAAGCCAGTGTTACGCTGCTGAGCTGACAGAGTTAAAGACAGAAAAAACAGCCAACTTTACGAGGTTTGGTTTCCTTTTTTAGCTAGGTTTGCTCAGTGGTCTGGTCAGTTTGGCATCTGCAACTGTCATCTAAAGGCTTCTCAATAACAGACCAAAGTAAAAATTAAGTTGGTTACAGAGAGCCTGAATTACTATTTTTGTTGCAGTGTGGGAAGGAGCAGAAGACCGTTTTTCCTTGTAATTGCTATTGCCACTTAACTTTGCCCGTTTTTGGGGGCTGGGTAGTACCAGAGGCAACCTGGATATCTTGACCTTTGTTAAAATAGCAATAAGATATAATTGCCCTCTCTGACATTCCCCCAGAGTCTGTGGGTTCAGGTGACATTCCATGTTGCATTGAAATGGGCTTTTTTGCTGTGCATAAGTTTGCTGCCTGGTTGATCTGTCCCAGGATCTGTATGTAGTGCAGGCTTTCCCCTTTCTTTGGAATCAATGTTGAGTATCACATTCATGATATGAACTGCTGCTCAGTTGCCTGCCAGCACTGATGAGTTTCTCATCCCAATCTGCTCGTTGCTGTGCTTATCTTTGCAAGATTTGAAATTGGCTCAGGTTTCTAAGACTGTGAAGTGATAGGTTTTGTCCACTCACGTAAAGCACGAATTTATTCGCTTGCTGTTACCGCTGTCTGATTTTTTCCTAACGCTCACTGATATCATGTGCCGTAGGCAATAGTTCTGCTTGCAAACAGAGAAATCATATCACAAAACTACTGACAGTGACTTCACAATTCCATAGTCGAATGATTAACTTGAGGGGACTAAGGTTATTCAGCAGTGAAATGTAGCTGGAAAATAAACACTGAAGTGGGAAGAGAGGGAAAGCAAAGACACCTTTGGGAGATTCTGACAAAGATTAGTTTAGCAGTCACTGACCCAATGAATCTCAGTAAATCTCCCATGAGGAGATTCTCTTTGCTTTACACTTGTCGCTTCAACAAGAGTTTAAGGCTAGTTGGAAAACTGTGATTTCAAGACCTGCACTTGAGACTCAAATGCTTTTGTTATCTTAAGCATTACTACAATCAGGAAAACAAACAAAGTTCCCTTGGTTATGATCCAGACATTATCTTCTGGTGCTTAAATGATAATCAGACACTAATCCTTCTAAGTTAAAACAGCACTTGACAGCTGCTATCGTGCTCACTTGTCATCATGGCATTTTTAGGGACAGACTAAAATTATTTTAACAGAGGCCCGAACAAATCTGATGAAGAAAAAAGGCAAGATACAGAGCTGAGTGAAATTTAAATTTACATATCCCAGGTCTTTACATCATGTACAGTCCCATGTCTGTAAAAATAAGACATAAATATTTTTAGAATATATGGTTACTGTATATTTTTAATATGCTGTTGGTTGTCAGAGGGAACTGCCTAACTCTGCCTATCACAGTGCTGGGCTGTTGAAAAATAGTACTAGTGCTCATTGAAAGAGCATGTGATAGTTTGAGTTTAAGCACTTCCTTTAGAATACATAGAAAGTTTGGTGATGATTTTTTGATCTCAAAGAAACTGCTGAGGGAGCTAGTTGACCCACTTGTATTCCAGCAAGTTGTTTCAGTGCTGCTGTTGCTCAGAATTTCTTCAGCCTTCTGTGTGATCATCCATTTACAGCTTCTCATTTCTGTATAATAATCAGTGAGGCAGATTACATCCAGCATTTGCTAGAATAATTTGTGCCCTCAGTGTTTCTAAAAGAAAGGCTCAGGAAGTGAATACATTCAGTATTCCTGTAACAATTTTTTTTTGAGGAGGAGAACCACATTTCCAGTGGCTGAGCTTCAAAGAATGTACCCCGAGGAACAGCACCTGGGGTTTGTGAATCTCTGTTTCTTGTAGGTCTGTGTACCCTACCTAGGAGTGTGTTCTTAGTGGAACAGATAAGCAATTCTCTTTTGTTGCAATTGTGGAGGTAGAAACTAGTCGGCTGATTCTGTTTCTCTTTTTTTCATGTCTTACAGAAATCTTTCACTTCTGTACAGCTCATTTTAGTATTTGTTTATTTAAGTCAAGGGCTAATATGCTTGTAAACAGTACCACAGTTTGCTGGACTGAAGTAACCTTTTAATTTTCCCTGATTTCTGAAGTGCTTTTGAATGTTTTTGATTGTATGTTTTGATTGTATTTAGTTGTTTGAATGTTTTGATTATATGTACCTTCATATTCCATATTAAGGTAAACCTGTATGAAAAGTTCACTCCAAACTGGATGTTTCTTAGTCTGTCACAAAAGGTGCTTGTGTGAATGGATGTTCCTCTAGGATGTACTTCCAGGAAGTGGAAACAGTTCTGTTCAGTGATTTTTTTTTTTTTTTTTTCTGGTAGAAACCCCCTACCATTTCCATGGTGGTAGAAGATGAAAATATAATTTAGCAAGCTGATTATTTCAGTACCTAATGTTTTAGTAATATCTACATTGATATTCATGAAAAAAACCCTGTCTGGAATTTTAGATTCAGAAATACCAGTGGTGAAAGTAGCACTTCGTACAGGTGAAGTATTCTGAAATATCTTTGTCAGACTTTTGCTAATTTGGAGAGAATAGTTGATCATGAGTGTCAGGTCTTGTTTTTCCTAAAGGATTTCCTCAGTGTTTCTATTAACACACCCACCTTCTGATTAAAGGGACATTAGGGTTTGATGAAGGGATTGTATACTTTGATAACATAGAAAAATAAACAAGCTGGAATTATAGAAGAATTAAGTTGAAGCAAAGTCGTGTAGTTAAATAGTTTTGATTAGAATAGTTCTGAAGCATTTTTCCTATTTTTCCCTTTTTTAGTTTTTTAAAATTATTTTTAGTATTTTTTTTACTTAGTATTTTCTGGTTTTTTACTTTTTTATGTTCTATAAGCGGCATTGTCAGGAAACATTTGAAACCTGTTTAATACTCAGATTTTAAAAAAGTAGATTTTAAAATAGTTTTATTAAAAAACTGCAGACAAGTGTATTGTTGATAGTAACCTCAATAAATTTTGCCTCACTGGCATGGTCTGAAAGAATTTCTGCTGATTTGGTTTATATTGACACTTTCATTTTTTTATACAAAAAAATGATTGTCTGCAGTGTTGTTCAGACCAGGCTAACAAAAAAAGCAGAGCTGTCTGCATGTTGGCTACAGTAGGGAGGCTTTCTTCTAAGTAAGAGATTTTGCAGACAGTCTGACATCAGTGTTAGTGGGTGGCATAATGTAACATAGACTGCATTGAATTCACACACTACCCATGTGATGTGGTTTGAAGTAGTGTGGCAGCTGCTTTTTGGCACTTCTAGAAGACTTTTGTAGTACGTATTAGTTTTCTGGTTATTTTCTTCTTAAAAAAAAAACTTCTAGTGTTTAGGACTAGTTATTTCAAAGTGCTGTAAGAATCCAGACTGCTATTAGTGAAAATAACACTAATGAATAGAAGATCAAACACTTTGCTAAACAGTCACCCCAGGGAGTTTAATCATGCCACGCAGTTCTTCAGCATGTCCTGGAGGATTGAACGGTAGCTTGGTCTGTGTTTACTGACATTGCTGTGCCGTGAAAATGCGAAAGGCATTTGTGGGGAATAAAGATTCTATTTCTGACTACAAAATTTTCCTGGTAAAAACCCTAAGTAAGACACAGCTTTCATGGCAAAAGTTCTTCAGACAATGCTGCTTCTGTTCTGGAAAATGCTACTATTTTGTGTGACAGAGAGCTCTTCTCTAATTGTAAGCAATATCCGTATCAGATGTTTTGTTAACAAACCTGCACTCAGCATTTGTCTATATCAAAAGGTTTTGCTGGATGTTTGTGGCAAGTGACCCTCTGTCCACTTCATCTCTGCTGCATATGCTGTCCCAAAGCTGTCACTCTATCCTTCCTGTAAAAAAGAAATCACTTGTTTCTGTGCACGTCCTGCCTGCCATGTGTGCTACTGCAGTGTACTCATCCACACAGAAAGGGTTTGTTGCTGTCTGCCACAACACACCTAACACAGGTGAGTTGTCCTTTCATTTCTCGGGACAGACACATTTCCCCTGAGTGTTGTGGTAGCCTGCTGTAGTTAGACCTGAGCAGCCGAGACAGATGTATCCAATAAAAGGAAATATGTTGTCAAAGAGAAGTTCAAGTGTATGCAAATAACAGTGAATACAGTAACACAGGAGAACAAATGTTGAATGACTTGCTCTTGGTTGCTCATTATGGAGAGTAATTTAGTGACTTATTTGTCTGAAGGGAGATGTATGCAAAACAGGCAGTGCAAGAAATATTCAGGATGAATTTTACATTTTGGTTGTTTGGATTTATGGGTATCTTAACTTGTGTTAATCGTGAGAATTCTGAGGATTTGTATGTGCTTAATTTGTGCAGAAAATAGTCCTAAATGAAAACAGCAAGATGTTTAGTTAATGGTTTTGGTAAAACGTACAAATGTACTTTTTGTGTTTTGTGAAGATTAGGTTAGTGTTTCAGCGTCAAAACAGTATCAAAAGTCTGAAGTATGTCTTAAAAATCTATGAAAGAAGTATTTGATATTTTCTAGTCCATTTTTCCTTTTTGTTGCTAGAGCAATGAAGTAAATATAAAACTAGGAAAAAATAATGTCTTAATGAACATAAGTAAGTCTTTCTGCGTTAATTGAAATACTGAAGATGTTTGGAAACCTGACACTTGCAACTTTAACTCTCTAAAGTAGTTGTTAAAATAGTTAAAAGATTTCTTTGGTACTGAGTCAGGTAACACGTATGTAGCCATGCAGTATTGTACCCATTTGAGTAGCCTCAGACCAGCTCCTTAAAACAAAATGAGGCGCATGTAAATATTTAACTCAAATACTGATTAAGTTCTCCAGTTTAAGCATAATTTCAGTGTAAAACAATGTTGATATTAGAATTAACTTTAACCTCCCTTCTCTTGACATATCTGACACCATCATGTTCATTAAAGCTTAACCTTTTTCTTGTCATGAACAAATTTAAGGTTCTTTACCAAGAGGAAGAGGTCTAGAGGAAGTTGGAGTATATAATTTCATGTTTAATGAGATAAAAGAAGTTTGAGGACAACAATGTTTGGAAACCAACCAACCAGCCAATAAATGCTAATGCCCTCCCTCTCCATGTGCTTACCTGATTGACTGTGCTTAATGACTGCTTATGAGATAAAGAAGTTTCCAGACTTCTCTTCTGACATTATGTACTTAAAAAATATATATATAAAAAAGATGTTTTCTTTTTTTCCATTTGAGGAAGATATATTTATATTGCTTACTGATTTCTAAGCTTTAAGATTTACTAGTACCATATGTGCTTGTGCGCAGTGCACTGAGAAACCGTAATGTGATTTTGTTTTTGACGATGTTGCAAAAGCATTCCTGATTAGCAGCCTGCAGAGGCTCCAGCCCATGCAATGACAGTCTTCTTGCCGAGTGCTAATTGTACGTATGCTCAGTGTTTTACATTGTGTATAGCATTTTGATGGCAAGTTGGGGGGTGAGGATGACTGCACAGATGGCCTCTGTGATAAGAGACCAGGGGCTGCGCCCCCCCTGCCCCCCATTCTGGACGCAGCTGGTTCCAGACAGCTGTAAAATAGACCCGCTGTTGGCCAAAGCTGAGCCACCCATGTAGCAAGTGGTGCCTCTGTGATGAGGTATTCCAGAAAGGGTAAAAAATGCTACACAGCAGCTGTGAGAAAAGGGAGCGAGAAAAATGTGAGACCCTGCAGAAACCAAGGTCAGTAAAGAAGGAAGAGACAGCGTGCTCCAGCCACTGGAGCAGATATTCCCCCTGCAGCTCACGGAGAAGGCTGTGATGAAGTATTTCTCTGCAGCCTGTGCAGGACCCCATGCCAGATCAGGTGGATATGCCCTGAAAAAAGCTGCAGCCTTTGGAGAGCCCATGCCAGGAGCAAGATTTTGGCAGGAACTGTGACCAATGGATGGCCCATGCTGGAGCAGTTTATGCTGAAATACTGTACTGCATGGAGAGAACCCATGTTGGAGCAGGGGAAAAGTGTGAAGGGGAAGGAGTAGTAGAGATGATATCTTACTAGCCTTATTCTTCCTCTCCTCTGCACCACTTGGGAGAAAGGATATAGAAGAATTGTCAACGAAGGAGTGAAGCTGAGTCAGGGGAGGTAGTCTGAGTCTTGGTTTCTCACCATCCTACTCTGTTTTTAATTGGCAGTAAATTAAAATTCATCATTACAACTTTTTTTTCACTGTGACAGTAACAAGTAATCACATTGCCCTTAGCTCAACCCATGTGATTTGCCATGGTAGGGAGAAAATTCGTGCAGCCAAAGCTCAGCTGGAGTTGAAGCTGGCAGAAAGGTGGGGGATGATAAAAAGAATTTTTCAAAAGCTGGTCGAGGGAAGGGATTGTCCTGCTCTGCTCTGCTCTGCTCTGCTCTGCTCTGCACTGGGGCGGCCTCACCTTGAATATTGTGGCAGTTTTGGGCACCACAATATAAGAAAGATTTTAAACTTTTTGAGAGTGTCCAAAGGAGGGCAGTGAGGGAACTTCATCTGTTCATCCTGGAGGAGACCTCATTGTGGTTACAACTTCCTTGTGAGGGGAAGAAGAGGGACAGGCACTGATCTCTTCTCTGTGGTGACCAGTGACAGGACCTGAGGGAATAGCCTGAAGTTGTGTCACAGGAGGTTTAGGTTGAATATTATACAGAGGTTCTTCCCGTAGGGGGTGGTTGGGCACTGGAACAGGCTCCCCAGGGAAGTGGTCACAACACCAAGCCTGCCAGAGTTCAAGAAGTGTTTAGATGATACTCTTGGGCACATGGTGTTGACTCTTGGGGATGGTCCTGTGCTGGGCTAAGAGTTGGACTCAGTGATCCTTGTGGGTCCCTTCCAGATCAGCATATTCTGTGATTATTTTTTCCCCACTGTCATGTTAAGGATCAGAAGCGGAGAGGGTGGCTAGGTGGGTGTCTGGCAGCCAGTCAAGACCAACCCACCAGATATGGTGAGAAAACAAGACATTTTTCAATCTGGTAGTTTGGTAAATTGGTTGCAATCCTTTCATCAGGGAAGGAAGTTTAATTCTTAGTCTTACAGTGCATGGGTACTGGTATTATAGTAAAAATTTTTTAGCACTGAAGAAAAATGGGAAAATAATATGTGAGACAAAAGTGGACTGATTTTGTGGTTTTGTTTTGGTTTTCTTCTAAATTTTGTGAGTTGTGAAGCACATTTTTGGTACCTTTTTAGTATCTCTCTGGCAATGATGTAATAAGCTGCCCTCTGCACTCTATGGTAAAAGTACTGTAGTTTGAATGTATGGGTTTATTAAGCTGACATAAGCTTTGAAATACAGTATAATGTGAAGAAATCCAGATGTTTAATTTCTCCTACAAATTCTTGAAGGAAACCAGGTAGGGTTCGTTTCTTTTTTGTTTTCTCTGACTTATATCTCTTCCAGAGTATATATTATTATTGTATATTAAGAAATGCAGAATCTACTCGTATTTCAAAGAAATAAATAGAAAAGAAGTTTTTTTCAGTTTTGTGGTCAGTAGTTATCGCATGGGAACTAACTGTGGCTTTTAGTTAGATGCTGTTTATTTCTTTTCTTGATTCACATACATGCAATTTAAACAAAAATGAAGCTGTTTCTTGCATTCAGGCTGGTTTCTGTATTTCCTTGTCTTGCAAACTGCCAGTTTTGCAGAGAGAATTTAATTCAAATCACTTAGATTTTGGTAGTCCTCAAATGTTCTTCATAGTTTCATCTTTGAAAGCCAGTGAATATGGCTTTCACTTGTCTGTGAAAAAAAAATCTCTGGCAGAGTTCCTGAAAGAGGAGAGCTCTTTGGGATGTTCTTGTGGTGAGCTGCAGCAGCACATGCCAGAAAAGGCAGCACAGGTGAATGAAAAAATATACAGAATGATTACTTGATCCCCAGGCTAAATTAACCTACTCCAATTTACCTGTATCAAGTCTGGATTGAACATGTATACCAGATAACTAAATTAATCTAAGAATTTCCCACTTGAAGTCTGGTTACTTAAGACTGATCTTGAAATAGATTTTTTTTTTTTTAAATATTGGAAACTGTCAAATGGTTGAAATATGTTGATTGAGAAGTCTTTCCTGTCTTTGTATTTCACTTTTCATGTGGTTTTCTCTGATGTGCAACTTGAACCTATGTATTGATTCCACCTGTGTTCGTTCTATCCCATCGTTGAACTAAAATCCTCTGCTTCTGGAAGACTTTAAACAACACTTTCTTCCAATTTTAAACAACTGAATTGTAAGAAAATGAATGTGAAGTAGTGGCACTGTGCAGAAACAGTGTTTTATTCTTAGTGGTATGCCTGATTTCTTGTTCTTCTATTTGAAGTGTATTTAAAAAATAAAACCCCAAACAAGAAACAGGGAAAGGGCATTTTGAGTATCTTATAGATAGCTTTGATGTATATTTAAGTGATGTAGCACACATAATATTTGACATTTGGGAGTTGTGAATTAAATCCTTCCCATTAATTTCTTGTGGCTTTACATTGTTAAATATACTAGATGCCTAAATTAATACTTTTTGTTTTAATTTACAGGTGTTACAATTTCAAGAAATGCTGTTTGAAGAACAACACTCACAAAGTTGTCGTGTGAAAGTTTTTAAAACTAGAATGGCCTTGAAAAAAACACATAAACTATTCAAGACACTTTTTCACTGGAAACTTTGGAAGTTTAGCATTATTGTGTTTGTCTTTTTGGTATTTTTATTTTTATTGCAAAGAGAAGTGGGTGTTCAAGATTTTAAAGATGAAGCAGGAGTTGAGCCAGTTGTTGGAAAGAAAAGTCATGTATTAGGACTTGTGTTAAATGCTATGAACAATATCAAGGGTGCAAAGCCAAAAATGCAGATAAAAGCACCAGTTAGGCAAACTAAGATTCCTGGAGAGAGACACTGTTTGCCAGGGCACTATACTGCAGTGGAGCTAAAACCCTTTCTAGATCGACCCCTTCAAGATCCTAATGCTCCTGGAGCTTCTGGTAAAGCATTTAAAACCACCAACTTAAATTCAGAAGAACAGAAAGAAAAACAGCTTGGAGAAGAGAAACACTGTTTTAATGCATTTGCAAGCGATAGGATTTCTTTACACCGAGACCTTGGACCAGACACTCGACCTCCTGAGTATGTTGAAATGTGCATGTCCTGATAGTTGAAAAACTTCTCAGAAATTCAGACTGCAAAGTGATTTGAGTTCAGCATTAGGTGATAGTTTAGGAAAGTCTCCTAGCTATACATAATGATTGGCTGTACATAACAGTCTGCAGTGCCAAAGCCAAGAATGCTTAGAAAAGCTCACTTCTTTCATGCGTTTGAATTCAAAGTAACCATATTTAAATAAGGTTTTCTGCTTCTGCCTTTAAGCTAAAATTTCTCAGTAACTTTCAGGAAGCCTGCTAAGTTTTGCCTAGAAGAAAACTGAAAATGTGGTTTAAACTTTTTTCCAATTTAAACATCACCCCCTGTTTTTTAAATATGCGATGTTAATAAACCCACCGGCATAATTTAATAAATTAGGAAATTGTAAACTGTTGAACAAGGTAATGGAACGACTCAGCAGGAGTCTTGTAGGTTTGAAAAATTTTATTAATATAGACTTAGGACTTGGATAGAGTGGGTTTTGGTTATGAGTGTCAGATTACTTGTCAGCCATCTGTGCCAGGAGTGACTGAGCTTACTGAGCTGCTGCTGGTATCCGTGGTGCAGCTCCCCATAACCTTTGCTAGAGCATGACTGGTGAGCATAACTGTGTATTTTGTGAGGCAATGGCTGTGGTTATTACCTTGGAGTAATAACCTCCAGTCGCTAAAGTTGACAGGTGGCAAACAGTAAGTGTATATTTAATGTCCATAGTTATAAAGCTTTGTACTAGAAAGAGAAGGGTTTCTTTTCAGAGTTTGAGTCAGAAAACTGTTGTCCATGTTGTAACACCTGACACTTTCTTATCTGTAGATGTATTGAACAGAAGTTCAAGCGTTGCCCGCCGTTGCCAACCACAAGTATTATCATAGTTTTTCATAATGAAGCGTGGTCTACTCTGCTCAGGACTGTCTACAGTGTGATGTACACATCTCCTGCCATTCTGCTAAAGGAGATTATTTTGGTGGATGATGCCAGCGTAGATGGTAAGAAGTCTCTCTATTTTAACTTTTTTTTTTTTTTTTTAATTGAAGACATGTTGTGTAGCAGATAAATTGATTAAGAGGATATAATGTATATAATGGTATTCTAAGTGGTTTTGCTCCTTTCTTTTTCTTTAAAATACAAAGTAGTCCTCCTTCATCTTTTTTTCCATAGTGTAGTCAAATATGAAATTCTTGTTCTCTAAAAGGTTTTTAAATCCCATTTCTAGTTTTTCCAGTTCTAATGCTGCTTTAACTGCATAACTGGTTGCATGACAAGTAGTTTTGTAATTTGTGCTTCAAACCAATTGCAATTTATAGAACAAAGTATCCAAGTACAAATTGGCCAATACTTGTGGCAATTTGCATTTTATCATAGTGATTGTCTTTATGCAAATTAATTTCATTAATATGAAGGGAAGTGTTTTTACTAGAAAGTAAAATTATTTATCAGAAAAATAATCTTCAGTACTCCAGCTGGCTCTCAAACATAATTAACTGTATACTGAGTGTGAACACAAATGCAAGTTCAAAAAACTTTATATGCTTAACTTTAGAGGAACACGTCTTTACATATATGCCTCTATTAATGTATTTACACTTTTTTGCAAGTCTGTATTTTGTATACTGCACACTTGGATGTGAAATATATTCAGTAGTACAGTTTAATACTAAGGACGGGCAAAGTATTGAAGATGATGTGGGATGTATAATGAGGGATGTGGGGTTGTGTCTCAAACCTTGAACATTTAAATAGTTTTCTATATGGCTTCTGTTGCTGTTGTAAACACAGCCTTTAAAAACTGTGTAAATGTGCCATCATTAAGGAAAGAATTTGCATGTTCTGCAGATAACGTAAGTATGTGATCCATTTGCTCTGAAAATGGAGGTTGAATTGGTATTCAAACTGTTAATGCTGCAGCAGAGATGTACTAGCATGTCCTTTGTCATTTAGAATATTTTTAGTGTTCCATCTCCTCTGCCAGTCAGCTCTTACTACACCCTACCCCCAGCAAAACTCAGCCCCGAAAAATAACCCTCAGCAGTTAGGAATTTTGACAGTTTTGATGCTGAGGTAATTTCTGGGGTTAGTGAGTTGTTTACCTTGTTAGTTTAATAATGTAAAATTTTGGGCATGTATATACACTGAATATCCTAAAACTGATTCCTTGTTCTAGAATACCTGCATGATAAACTAGATGAATATGTGAAACAGTTCCAAATAGTTAAAGTAGTCCGTCAGAAGGAAAGAAAAGGTCTGATCACAGCACGGTTGTTGGGAGCTTCTGTAGCAACAGGAGAGACCCTTACCTTTCTGGATGCTCACTGTAAGTGTAATCTGTAACTATGCCAGGTCTGCTTTGTAATGCTGTTCTCTTTGATTTAATGTTGCGGATGTTTTATGAATTATAAGCATTTGCAATGTGTCATCTTCCCTATTGTTGTTTCATATTATTTAAAAGTGTAATTAGCAATGCTGTTTAAAAGCAGTCCATATTGGCTTGCTGGACGTGTTGAAAAATTCCCTGTGTACTACTTTATAGCCAAGTAAAGATTCAGTGTTTGGTGCCATTGTCTCCACAGGTGAATGCTTTTATGGCTGGTTAGAGCCATTATTGGCAAGAATAGCTGAGAACCCTGTCGCCGTTGTAAGCCCTGACATTGCTTCAATAGATCTCAATACTTTTGAATTCAGTAAACCATCTCCTTATGGGCATAGCCACAACAGAGGAAATTTTGATTGGAGTTTGTCATTTGGATGGGAGTCTCTTCCTAAACATGAAAACAAAAGAAGAAAAGATGAAACCTATCCCATTAGGTAAACATTATTTGAATACTATTTAAATCCTTCTGTTTTCATGGGGGTTTTGTTATGAAGAGTAGTTTGTAAATAAACTTTCTTCAGATGAGTATAATCAGACATCTTAGTATCTTAGATGTTTTTTGTAATATTTTTTGTAATATTTTCTTTAAGAACCACATTTTAAAGCTTTCAAAAAAATATGGCTTCCTTAAGACACTAATTGCTCTGCATTACCTTTTTTTCTATGTACACTAGGGATATAAGAAGCAATTTCTATTGCTTATTACATTCCTAGCAGGAGGGGGCAGAGGAAGATTGTACACAGGTTTTTTTCAGAGACACTACCACAGATTCAGGCTTCTCTTTCATGATACCTGAAAGAATGACAAAATGGGTCAGAGCACCCAAGTGCTAGGCACTTGATGATCATTGTACCTGCTTTGACCACACTAGTCTGTATGAGTTATAACTTTACTTGATATCCTCCATACAGGGAAAATATGTTGGTTTTCCCGATGCTGTCTTTTATACCACCAGTCAGTAGTCTAAATGAGTTGTTAATAAATGACAGTAAAACTGTCAAATGAGTCTCCATGTGGGCAGATTTAATTGCTAGAAGTATTATCTATCCCAGGAAAATGCATCACTGTAATGAAACGCTGACAAATGCATAGAAAATTCCTAGAACAGTTATACCATGATTTTACATCTATATTGAAAAAACCCTACATATTTGAATCCTGTCTTCCTTCAATTTTGTTTTTGCAGAACACCTACTTTTGCTGGAGGTCTCTTTTCAATATCAAAAGACTACTTTGAACACATCGGAAGCTACGATGAAGAAATGGAAATATGGGGGGGTGAAAATATAGAAATGTCTTTCAGAGTAAGTTTAGCTCCCTAATGAGCAGTTGTTTCTATGCTGACAGTGTACAGGCGTTTTGAGGACAAATTAGTACTAGATCCTGACTCCTCTGCTGAATCAGCCAACTAGGATGTGGAAAAATGAATTGCTAATTACTTATGAACTAAAATGCAAACATGCTCACTGAACTGATTTTAATTTTTTTAAAATGTGTTTAGTGTTGATAGCTGAAATGTGTATTTTCAAGGTTTTCCTGATTTTAGGAAATTCACTTATGGTATGCCTGACATATGTACTCTTACTAGTGATTTGATGTTTTCTGGTGAACAGTAATATTGCTGAATTTTTTTCCACCCCCTTAATTCTGATTGCAGTGCACTTACACACTAAATGTTATTATTAGGTATGGCAATGTGGTGGACAGTTGGAGATCATGCCTTGCTCTGTTGTTGGCCATGTCTTTCGCAGCAAGAGTCCCCACACTTTCCCAAAAGGTACTCAAGTGATCACACGTAATCAAGTTCGCCTTGCAGAAGTGTGGATGGATGAATATAAAGAAATATTTTACCGAAGAAACACAGAGGCAGCAAAAATTGTGAAACAAGTAGGTGGTGGTGGTGGTATTAGAAATCACACTTGCTGCGTTGAAAGTTTTGGTGAGCAAAAGTTATTTATTGCCAAAGTATGTAAGGACTCTAGATATTTGAATGAAAAGTCAGAGTTCAGTTTGCCTAATGCTGTAGCGCCAACAGACATGAAAAAACTAAAGTGGGTGGTGATAGCGTTGGGTTTTTATGGTGAGTTTTTTCTATTGGTGGGTTGTTTTACACGTTCTCTAAAGTCCTCGGTTGTTTGCATTGAGCAGATATGGGAACTACCAGAAGAGCACAAGAGAAACTACTGAGCACAGACAGTGTAAACTGACTTATTTTTTGGAGTGACAAATATAATGTCTTATAGTCTCAAGTTGCTTAGTAGTTTTACTTAAAAAGCAGGTTTTGTTGTTTTTTAGCTGTAGAATAAAGCTGATTTGATGATGGATAACCATCCTGTCTCTATCTGCTTATAAACTTCAGCTAATTTCAAGGGAGGCTGAGTTTTGGCTTATTTATTTTGTAAGTTTACTGTTCATCGAGAATCCAGAGTTCTCTTTGAGAAGCTATTTTTCCTTCTTCAGGTGATAAATTTTCATGACTATCTAGTAGTACAGCATTAACAAGAAAAAAATCAACAAATGAAGCTTAAAACTTGCTTAATACTAGAACACAGAATATCATAGCTTTACATGTAAAAAATTGATATTAGTAATTATAACATCTTTATCTTCCATCCTTCCTTACTTCCCCAACTCTAACAGAAAACATTTGGAGACATCTCAAAAAGACTTGATTTGAGGCAGCGTCTACAGTGTAAAAATTTTACCTGGTATCTCAGTAACGTTTATCCAGAAGCATATGTGCCAGATCTGAATCCCTTGTTTTCTGGATATGTAAGTTTAATTTTAATTATTTTCTATAGTCTTCATAGTCCAGGAAGTTTGCTAATCTTTTGTGCTATCTTAGCCATAGCTTTTAGACTTTAGCTATCATTAACTGCTCTAAGGTTTTCTGTCACTACTCTGGATAAAGAATCTCTTCTGCATACCTTGTTATTTGAATATTTTATAGCTTTGTCAATAGCTTTGTAATTTTCATTTTTCATTCATGTGAATAGTCATTTTCCCTGCCAAATAACTTTAGACATTGCATTGCTGAAACTAAAAAAAATACTGAAGTAATAATTCTTACCTTGAACATGAATGTTTAGCATGTAGTTACAAATAAATTTCCCCTTCCTTCAGTTCTGAATATTTTATGTGTATCTGTTCAAACTGTAATTTGAATAACAGTAACATTGTACGCATTGTACACCGGTAGGCTAATAATTGCATGTGTGACTACGTAGTTATTAGGCTTTTAGTTAGAAAAGATTAACTGAGAGAACAAGATTTTTAGATTCAAGCATAGCAGAAAGTAAGTAAACATGAACTAACAGCTGTAATTGTTGAACTAAAGGTTAGTTTTGTATATGGGTGAGACAGTTTAATTTTTTATCATCCCCACTGAGCTTTTTTTATCCTGATAACACCCTTTCTTTAGTTAAAAAATATAGGTAGCCACATGTGTCTGGATGTTGGTGAAAATAACCATGGTGGCAAACCACTGATTATGTATTCTTGTCATGGACTTGGAGGAAATCAGGTAAAATATTTTATACATAATTTTTATGATCTCCTCTGTAACTTTACCATATAAAAGCTTTTATTTTAGTGAAATGGACTAACTGTTAATATTAAATATCTCTTCCCCTATCTCTCTTTTTTCTTTTTCCCCTTAATAGTTAATTCCTATATATATTGTGAAAGGAAAATTCCATACCACTCTTAATGTTGTGTCCCACTTCTGATGTCTTAAGTTCAGCATGCAAATTCAGATTTCAAACACAGTTGCCCTGCTTCACTTGACCTGTGTTTTCTGTGCAAAACCTTTTCATCCTACCCTTATTCCTGTCTTGTAAGTGTTGTCTTCTTAATTCTTCCTTTCCTTATGCTTCCTCCTATTGCTTCTTTCTCTGTCACCAGGACTCGCAGTGTCAAGGAAGATGTTGGTTGGAATCCGGCCAATGGGAGACCAAGTGTCCAGGCCTGAGCCACCTTCCCTATCATGCTTGCAGCCTCCTAGTGTGAGGTCACAGTGGCCTATCCTGTACTGGCTAATGCAAGTGAATAATATGATCCCATTTGTTCAAGAGGAGCTCTCTTTGGTGCATAGCTCTTGGAGGCAGCAGTGGTTCTGTTCCTTCTACACTAGAACTTGCAATAGATGTCAGATACTGAATCCTTTAGTCACTACTGTAATACCAATAAAAGGAACATCTTCCCTGCCCAGAAATGCACACTTCTCTGTTGCCTCTAAGAGTCAATAGAATTTAACAACTGTAGATCCTTAATAAATGAACATCAGCAAAGGTTTTAAAATTTTTGTTAGAATATAATTGTTATTTTGGTGGGGTTAATGAGATTTTTTCAACCTTAAAAGCCATCCACTGATGGCACTATGAAAATTCAGACACATAATCCTAGTTAGTTTATACTTTCCTAATCCATTTTTGTGGGAGATGGCATGCTGTTTAGATTAAGAACTACCCTGTTATGTTAGCTTCTTACAGTATTGAACTTGTTTTTTTATTCTGTTGTGGATTAACACTATATAGCCTTTTCACACTGTCACAGTCAGTAATTCAGGAATACTGTACTGAGACATTGTATTAGGAGATCTGCTGTATGCTTCTATTGTTCTCTCTCTCTAAGTTATCTTGGACTGTACTAAAACTCTGTACTTTCAAATGTTAATGTTTTTTTGTTTTCCTCCTGCCATAAAATAACAGTCTGAAGCCCTTCAAATGCCAGCCTTCAGAGAACTTTAATATTGGTTTTGCTGGTAATGCTCAAGGGATGCATATTTGCTTACTTAACCCTTCTCATTACAATGCTCTGTTTTCAGTTGTTTTCTGTCCTTCATGAGACTTTTTATAGTGTAGGCCGATATTTTCCATGCTACCTGTCATCTTTGTCCATATATTTGAGATGGCAGAAGGGATTGGCAGAGGGAACCTAATTGTCAGTTGTACATCAGTTGTATATTATTCTTCCTTTTTAGAATATTCTGGGACTGTGAACATGCCCATCTCAATATCCAAAATTAATGAGGTTTTAAACCTAGCTTTCAAGTCATATTTTCGAGGCGTGAAGAGACTTTGAAGTTCAAAAGATAAATCAGGACAGATTAAGTCAGATTACCAGATTAAGAGTAAATTATTATGTCTGAGAGCTGAGTGTCTAAGCAGGTCACTCCTATCAGCACCTATTTCAGGGATTAACGTTGGTCACAGAGTCTTAAAGGGAGATGCCTGTTTGTGCCTCAGTGCTGTTCCTCAGTGCTATTCCCATTGCTCCCAGTGAGGAAGTGATTGCTGACCAATTGAACAGATGGTTGAAAGCCACAAGGGAGTAACTGAGCCTGCTCTTAGTAGTCCAAGAAAGATACAGTGCAGGCGGCTGACATACGGAGCCAAGAAACAGTGGTAGTGGGGTGTAATGGTAGGAAGTCTGCTGTTTAATGAGGGAGAGAAGGAAGAGAGCAGGATGTTAGGGTAGGGCTTAGAGGGATGAAAGGACAGCAGTGTCTCTTAACTGTTAGAAGTAAATCCCTGTTAAGACCAGAATTATAGCCTAGAATTCCTGAGCCTTAACAGTACTGTGCTGTCAGGAAATCATGGTAAAATTAACTCACAAAATACATGTTTTTATTATGTTTCTAATGTCTAGCTCACAAGGGAACATAACAGCATCCTATTCTTGACATTTGTTGTTTAGATCAAGCAGAAAAAGTTGGCACACAGCAATAAGTATTGTTCCATGACTTTTTTGTTGTTTTTTTTCCCTAATAAAAAACAAAATCCAGCAACAGATTTGAATACAGATTTTTAAAGTTAAGAAATACCAAAATTTAACTTATCTGTGCAACCAGCTCTAGCCTCTGGTTTGCCTCCTTGAATTATATATAATCTGTGTGGGAGCACACAATGAGATATTGCATCATAATACATATGCAGCTAGTGTAATTTGCAATTTATACATGTAAATATAAATTAGCATTGCATTAGTATTAAAAAATGCTTTTAGTTTTGGAAACACTTTTAAAGTGTGTATGCTAAAACTCAGAAATTATTCTGTAGTCTCAAATTTTTTAATAAGAAAAGACATTTATTACTTTGTATATGGGAATTTCAAAGATTTTAATACTTTTTATTTACTGAATTCTTAAAAAATTATTTAAATAGTACTTTGAATATTCTGTGCACCATGAAATTCGACATAACATTCAGAAGGAGCTTTGTCTACGTGCCTCTAACGGACCTGTGCAGCTTCAAGAGTGCAGCTACAAAGGCCAGAAAACCTTCGCTGCTGGAGAGGAGCAATGGCTGCACCAAAAGGTATGTGCAATGAATTGGCATTTTTATCAGTGAACTTTTATATTATTTAATTTTAGATTTCCAGTAAAAGCGAAAATGCCAACTAAACCAAACTCTGAAGCCAAAAAAGAGTAAGTTTAGTTTGGGCAGGAAAAGGTAGGTAATTTCAGCTTTTTAGTTACCAGAACAAAACTTGATTTCACTAGTAGGAGTGTCACTTAAAAAAAAACAGTTTATATCCTTTAGTGTGTATGTGTGGACATCCACCTGGAAGCCAATTCAGATGTTTTGTATCTTTTAAAGTATTTTTTAAATTTTCCTAACAGAACAAGTTGGCACTTTTATTTCTTTGCTAGCCCCATCTGCACCATCTGTATGACCTTTAGCGATCAACCTGGGGGAAAAACAGTGAGGAAAACAGCATGTTCATTGTTTGCTCACTTTTTTTTTTCCTCCTTTTTTACTCACTTTAGGATCAAACTCTGTACAATGCAGCACTACATATGTGCCTTACAGGAAACGGAGAGCATCCAAGCTTGGCATCCTGTAATCCATCAGACCCCTTCCAGAAGTGGATCTTTGGCCAGAACAACTAAGATTTCATATTTATAGCCAGAAGCATTTAATTACAAGAGAAGATCTGAACTGTGATCATATACTGCATTTTAAGTGATACTTTAAATGCAAATGTTTAAAGTTTCTTTTCCCTCTTAAGTTGGGTATAAAAATGTGTCACTGGAGATTCCCTAGGACTCTGCTATACCAAAGATAATTGAGATCCTGATTATATTTAGATATTTCTATGATGAGACTTTATATGTTGACCACTGATGTATGGATCCTATTAGTCCTCTTTCACCTTGGGGGCCATATGTGTATTGCTTTTTCACATACTGTAAGTACTTCTGAAGAAGAGTGATTTTCTCTGTAGAGTTGTGAGAAATTATTGTCTACTGTCTAAAACCCAATACACTTTATATTTTTATGCTCCATTGGTGGACTTTTTTTTAATAATTTACTTTATTCAGTGACACTTTCTCGGTATTTTTTAAGTTTCTTCACTTGAAAAATTAAATATTTGACTGTCAAGTAAAAGCCAAATAGGCTACCACACTGTGCTCAGCTTCTAGCAAGTCAGTCCTTTTGCAGAAGAAAAAAGTAATTCTCTCTGAAATATGTATTTATGATTATTCTAATGGAAAATCTGCTTATCCTGATACTAATCTTTTGTTTAGCCAAAACTTCTATAAAGGTTTTTCATATTTCATGGACTTTAAAATTTATGACAGTTATATTGTAATAGGTTCCCAGCTGCTTACCATTTACACATTTTTTTCAGCCTTTTTCTTATTATTGCTTTTAAATTATTTGTTATCTACTAAACTCGCTTTTCCCTTCCTACCTTTTAGTGATTTATGCCGTGTTTACCTCACAGGTTTCCAATGTGACCTGTACGTGATCTCTTGTGCGAACACTTGCACGGTTTATTTTCTTATTTCTGTTTCCCCTTTTACAAATGACTGACCTTAGTTCTATCCGTCTGAGTGACACCTTGGCCTTCCTAACTATTCTGCTAACTATAGAAAATAATATAGCATAATCGGATATACAATCTGTTTTTTAAAAAATGCAAAGTGAAGACAAAAATATTTAGCTGCGTGATCAAATAGAAAGCTGAGAATACATTTGAAGGAGTGGGTATTAAAGTTGAATAGAACAAAATAAATAATAAATTTGGGTTTTTTCCCTAAATAATATCATTACAGATAAATGCTAATTTACGTATAGGGTCTGGTGGGTGGATGACTGATGATGTGTGGGATTTTTTACTTCTAATGGGGGTGAGGGAGTCTAGCTAATTTAATGGTATCTGCCTAACGAGTTCAGTTTCTGAATAAAAGCAAGAAGAAATCCTTTCAGTCGTTCTAAGTCATCTAAAAGGACAAAAAAGTGAAGAAGCAGGGACCAGTGATAATTTGTTGGAAGCACTACCTTGTTGGGGACCTAGCAGATGTTAGGCCTGAGAAGGAAGGAGCAGCTGCCCAGCAAAAGTGAACTGTATTAGGGTAGGGTGGATGTTGGCATTACCTTTAACTTCTTTTTCTGGCTTGATAATGCCTTTACGTTGTGTCTTGGCTTCTGTAGGGCTTTTGGTGACACCTGTGAGAACATCCTATGAAGTTAAAGCTTTACAACTCACAATAACTTGATAAACTGTGAACAGAAACTGATTAAAAGCCTGTACTGGGGTTATTAATACCACTGTGAAACTGGAAGGTTGTATAGAAGAGCACTGCCTGTGTCCTCTGGTAAATGTTTTAATTTGGTAACGGAATACAAGGTTTTTGCAGATCAAGCCGATATTGGAAGGGCAACAAATGCGCTTGACAAACTGGAGGAGTTGAGGAAAATCAGAATGCAGGTCAGTGAGAAAATTGTTGAACAATATGAATAAAGGATGGGAGGTTACACAGAGAGCAGCTGCGCAGTTTTGAACCTCAGGTATGAAATGGGAACTCAGTGTTCAAGGAACATGTTCTAGAAGACAAGGTATTTAGCACAGTGGTTTAAAAGGACTTGTTCTTTTAGTTCTTAGTTCTCATGTTATACAAAAAAATGCATTGTATTATTTTTAATATCACCCAAGGGCAATTTCTTCATGCAACCTGTATCTCTTACAATCTTGTCAGACTGGAATATGCACATGTTAAAATAATTTATCTACTCATTACCAGTTGGGTTTTTGCGTTTGTTTTTTTTAGATGTAACGTTCCAAATGAGGGTAGAATTTGAATTTTAAGGAGACAAGTGTTCTCTTGCACTCGGAATGAGGAACTTCTTCATGAGCACTGCTAGAGAAGCTCCACTTTGTATTTCTTGTTTTTCTAACTAGTAATCTAAGATCATATCATTGCAGAAAACAGAGCAACAACTGCATAGATTGTTCTATCTGCTAAGATTAGGTATCGCAGTTCACCTAGTTATTATATTTTGTCTTTAGTTCTAGGTGGGGAAGGGGAAAACTAATTCTGTGATTTAAAAATTATAAGATTTTCCTTTCTTTTTTTGAGAGTTCTGGTCTAACATGGGTCAGTTAGACAAAATTCCTATTATACTTTAATTTTTTTAAGTATGTTTACTATCCTTTAAACTATGAGTGACATTTTAGTCTGTATTTTTTCAGTACTTAGTACAGCAGCAGTTCAGTCTTATTTGGATTCCCTGCTACGTGCCAAAAAAGAGGGAAGCAGATCTAAAACAGAGGAAAACTTTAAATGAGTTTTTTGTTGTATTCTGTTTGAAGATCTGAAATTAACTTCTCTGTCTGGACTGAATATTGCACTTCCAAATATTTACACGTGTGTGTACATATATATATACATATATATACCTTGAACATATATGTATGTGTATATATATGCATATATATATATATGTAGATATTATACTAGAAGAGCAATAAGAGATCTGTAAATAAGACAGGAAATTTAAAAAGTTGGATTCTGGTTGCTTTTTGGAATTCAGTAAAAAAGCAGCAGCATCTTCTGGATGTTGTTAATGTTCTCCTGAAAGTGGCATTCTGACAATGGGTTTGTTGCAGGGCCCTCAAATGGCTGTACAAACATATACTGAAGGTTGCTACAACAGCAGGCATCAGTGTTAACCTGCTTCTCACCGTGCTCTTTTGCACAGCCAGGGAAGTAATCACAAGTGCTAAAGAAGGCTTCATTTCAGGCAAGGACAGCTCAGCCCCACTCCCAGCAGGACAAAATGAGTCCTAAACATTTTGGGTCTTCAGGGCCTGTGGCTCTGGGCAGCGAACAAGAGGTCTGCACTTGGCTGTGGCTCTGCCTGGTTATGACACCGTTCACTGCAGTGTGAATTCACCACACCTGAGGATTTTGTTTTACCATCGCTGGCAGTAATTGCTGGTTTTCTCTAGGGTGAGTATAGAATCATGTGAGTACTATTAACACATAACTTATAAGTGCACCTCAGTGTTAAATATTCTTACTTCTGAACTGGCATCCTGGTATCTTGAATAAGAACAACAGTGTTGAAAGTTTTTATAACATTATTTATGTCAGTATGGCTTAGCAAGCCCCAGAGCAGCCCTGTTAACCATAGTTCAAGGCAATGCCAAAACCAGTGTGATAGCAGATGTTAATCTATTTAATTTTGTGTAACTCCTAACAAACTAAAAACAAATAATACCCTAAATGCTGTGACAACTCTTTTTATAATCTAGAGAACATCTGATCTTTATTAGTTTTTTTAAATTCAAATAATTTAGCTATATGTAATTTATCATTAAAGCACACTTAGGGACAACTTTTATAAAGGTACAGCTCAATTTTAGTAAATATCAAAATGAAAATATGGCAGAGACCTGTGATTCTTAATTATTTTCTTAATGAAGCAGTGTTGATTGGCAGTTTTCAAAATAAGCAGTTGTCCTGAAATGTAAAAGTTTGATTTATAGCCATTGAAATGATTTGCTGTGTAACATTACTGCAAATTGTCCACCAGGGAGAGCTGGTGCAAAATTTTATTCCAACTGCTGTTGAAAACAATTGCTTTGTTACCTTAAAATAAAAAATATTAAATTCACCGTGAGAGGCACAGGTGAATCAGGGACTTTATTTCACTGGCCACAGAAAAGTGTAGGGAGTAGTATCTTGAAAAAGCAGATGGATATACCTAACAAGGCATTTCTGTTTATTTCTTCAATTGGCATACAAAGATTTGAAAATAAAAACAGACACAAAAAAACCCTCCACACAAACTGTTTATGCTGTCAGGCTATGAGGAACAGGAGAAATGCCTGAAATTTCAGAGTGTCTTTGGAGGCTCTACAGGTTTCGGGGAAGAGCTGCAGGACTAATTCTGGTTCTCTTAGTTGAGAGAGGAATCTCTTGTGAGTGCACAGCAGAAATAAGACCCACATTCACTGGCAGCCATGATGTAACGTAGAAACCTGTTTTACTTCATTGCAAACAAATGGACAATATATATTGTACAATATATAATAAAAATACAGCTGATACAAGTGCCACTAATTAACAAAAAAACCTAATGTTAAGACTTAAAAATGCTCATTTTTGTAATATATACACTGCAGTAATAAGCCACAATAAATACATCAAATTCCATATCATTCATAATAAATACCGAAAATATAAATACAGAAGAATACAGTTAATTTGAATAAATTATTACAACGTAAGGTCTAGGTTAAGTTCTGTTGAATATTATTGTAGCTTATATTACCCTTTGGCATCTTTGATGTTACAACTTGTTTAAAAAAAGGAAATTAAGGAAATGTGTAGTTCATGAAGCTTAAAATTATTTCCATGTACAGATTTTAAGATGAACTTTCTTTCCCTTCGCTTCTTCAAACAGTTTAAAAGCAGCAGTCCAATTAAATATCTTGCTTTACTGTTGAGATCTCCATTATTTTAGTATGCAAGATAATCTGTAATGGAAAATGTTAAGTACTTAACATAATTATTTTTCTCAGAAATTAGTAAAGTAATGTACAAATTTTAAACAAATGGCTGAAATTACACCACAGTTTTACTTAGTCCCATTTGAATGGATTACCTGTTTGAAAGACCGTCAGCTTAAATGCTTTTGAATCTATGCTGTGGTGTATTATTTACCACTTGCCAACAAAAATTTCAAAAGCAATTTTATATTCTTATGGGGAAATACATATATATATATATATATATACAGAGAGAGATGAACCTCCTGAAAGACAGGGTTGGACTAGACAGTGTAAATGTTACATAGTCTGTATTTGTTAAAACAATAAAAATACTTTAAACATATAAAAGGTTTAAAGTATGGGTTTTGTTTGGTTGGGTTTTTTTACAAATTTTCTATCTATTAGCTGTAGCTGGAAACAAATGAAAATAACCAATTAGCCATGTTTTCTGTTAACAGGTATTAAGCAGTACATTTGTATTAATAATTTTTTTTGGTAAAAGATTATTACACCAGAATGCAATTGAACTTAAAAGATCAACTTTACTAAGACAATATTACAGGCTGAGGCTCTCAGGAATGGATTTGTAACCTAAAGATTTTGACTGTTTTTGCACTGTTAAATGTCTAGCGCTTATTTTACATCAAACACTTTTTTAACATGTTTCACAAACTACACTTCAGACGTATTTCCATAGAAGCGCCTACAATTAGTCAATTAAAAGAAGGGCCCAATTTTTAAGCACTGTTTACACGAGTAGTTGGTGCTACTTGTGTCAAATGGTTGGGAAAAAAACAGCATGTTTGCTTTGGGTTTTAACAGAACCAGCCACCAGTGCACATCTTTTCAAGAACTGAAAATTGGTGCTGAATCTGTATCTGAGACTCACAAATGGGTCCTTACAACGATCCCCCAGCAAAACCCGAAACTTCATTCTTAAGAATACACTTTAAAAGTTCCAGATGGAGAAACCTAAAATAATTGCCTGCCATAATGTGTAGTAAGTCTCATATGAAAATCCCAAACTAAAATGCTAATAAAAAGGACACCTATTTTGTCTTTGCTTTTAACATCTCGTTATCTGAGAAACTGGTTATATGAGAATATGTGCTTGGGAGCAGAATTAACTGATCATGAAAATGTCTTTTAATTGCCATAGGCAAAGAAAGGACATGGTAGGAGTTCTAGGTGTGGCTTTGCTTCGTATTTACCCCACGCATTTGGATAAGTCTTTCATTTAATGGCCACCTGTATGTAACTGGTCTGGAAAAATGGCATTTCCTGTCTGCACTGAGTTCATGTTTGGTTTAAAGTATATTAAGTAACAGAATCAATATTATCGTCTAACATGGGCAAGCTTGTACTGAACATCCATATACTTTTCCATCCTTGCTCTGGAGAGATCTTAATTTCCCATTTTCCTTCCTTTTTTAATACGTAATGTTTTGGTTTCTCCTTTAGAAGAAAGATAATCCGCATCAATCTGCCTCTTGCCTTCATCTTCTTTTCCCTAAACTGTCCTTCCTATCCTCCCCTCACTCTAGTGCTTCAAGACCAAGGACTATCTTGATTCTTGTGTTAGAAACAATGATGTGCGTTTGTATCTTCCTCCATTTTCCTGTCTGTCATGAAAAGCTAATCCCATCTTCATGATTTCTTGGAAAAGTGAACAGTTAGAGAAGAAAGCACGTGAGAGGCAAACTTCAACACGGTTCTACTGGACATTCATTCATGACACAGAAGTGTCATTGCTAAGGTAACTCACTCAATAAAGGACAGAGTTTACCCTTTGACTATTTTTGTCCCACCCCCAGCCTTGGATGACGCTTATCATCCTCTCAGCTGAGAAGCTGCAGCACAGAGCATCAGGAACATGGTTCTCCAGGCAGTGGGACCTCCTGAGTTCTGGATGTCCTCCAGCCACAAAGACTGCACAGCACCAGAGCAACACACATTTTTAACTCACAGAACCACAGAACGGGCCCCTCTGGAATGGACCTTAAAGGTCTTCTAATGCCAACCTCCTGCCATGGGCAGAGATGCCACCCCCTAAATCCAGTTGTTCAAAGCCCCATCCAACCTGGCCTTTCAAGATCTAATTCATAGCACAAAGGACATTGGAGTTGCACTTGTGTTCGACTGTAATGAAAAGTGTTACTGTACAACAGACCTCCCAAACACTTGACAGGAAGGAAGGCATTAAAAAAGAACACTAAGGCTGCACAACAGATGTTCCATGAATTGGATGTTCCATATAAAAAGTAAAATTCTTGGTATCAGCCATTAGGGTAGCAGAAAAGTCCTCAAGGATTTTATAACTTTCCTCCTTAAGTGGAAGCAATACTCTGGCACATTTATTAAAAACAAAATTAAAAGCTGCCTTGGATTTAGGAGTGGGAAGAAACTGAACAGGAAGAACTTGTGAAGAACCCAAGTGTGTGTTCACTCGGACATCTTTAAAACTAAATTGCACTTGTTCAATGTTTGCGCTTTGGATTTGACACTTCTTGGAGAAAATGGACAATTAATAATTTGCACGTGGACAATAATTACAGAGAATAGCAAAATTAAGAATATTAGAAAAACCTGGAAACACTGAAAAGGCAAATGCTGAGATTTCTCATACCAAGGAACATGTAAGTCTGTTTTGAAAATAACAGTTTTCTACCATTTTAAAAAAATAGTAATCAGGTTTAATATTTTAGAAATAAATTCTATAGAATATATTCTCTGAGTTACTTCTAGTTTTTCAAAGTATTTTACATCAAATGTTCTGCAAGCATAATAAAGTAGATGACAGAATTACTCTTTAGTCTCAGCAGGAATGCTTGAGGATTTTCCGTATCATCCTCTTCTGTCCCTGTTCTTGACTGTTTCAGGAAATAAAACAACTGGCACAACAAACATGAGTTCATACAACTCATGAGCTGTAACAATGGAGATCCTTTTTTAGCAAATGCTTTTTAAAAGGATATCACGGGTGTCTCTTGCTTTACCTTTGAGTAAGGGCAGCTGCTTTGCCACAGGTGCAGTCCAGGCAAGGAGTTCCAACTGAGAGAATTCAGCCAGCAAAAGAAGACACTGCATGGGAGTAAGACTGCCTGCTGCTGTCAAGCATGGTGTTGCAGACAAACTACAGTCTTGCTGCTCAAATGTTAAGCACTTGACAGGTAAATGTTGTGTATGCAACACAGCTTTTATTCTAATTTTTCACTGTGCAATTTACTGTTAAACTTCTGTTCATTAATCCAGTCTAAGGAAAGGAGAGCTTGCTTTAGCTGTGCTTCACATTAGTGAAAAATTCCTATTCACTTCTGGACTGGGCTTCATTTGGAAAGTGGCATAGTCTGCAGTACAAAAATTTAGTTATGATACCGAAAAAAGGAATAAAATGGTATTTTGCCTGTTTTGTAGAGTTATGTTTTATCACAGTATCTCCAAGTACATTACAAACCAGAGCACAGAAGATGCAAGTGACACAACAGGACAAAGGCAAAGCCAACAGAACTCAGGTCTCCTGTCTCTGAGCCCAGTACTCTCTATCCAGTATATCACATTTCTATCAGAGAGTCAGGAACACCTGAAATATTAAAAAACATAATATATGTTCTGTTTTGCATACAAATATATGCATACAATCTTTAAAAAACTAGCTGTGTTTGTGAAGATATTCCCTGTGAGGCAGGGAAAGCGAAAGTAACAGCACCACTGACACTACGCTGGATTTCTGCAGCACTTCCACGAAAGACAGGATTGCTCCAGTACCAGAGCACTGATCAGGCTGAACTGTATCTATGGCTGTGTACAACAGCCTAAAATAAATTAATGTCAACTCCAACTATGATTCACCAGCAGGAGCTTGTGTAAATGAAAAACAGTAAAACTTTACAAATATAGAACTTTCTGATCTAAATGGCAGACAACTCAACAAAGAATAGTAGAAAGTTTTACTGACCAGCTTTTAATTTTTTAAAGATGCTCCAGTGGGCACGAGTTATAGCTCTTAGAGAGCAATTGCAATTGCTGTAATTAATTGTGCAGAAAAGTTTTAATTTCATGTCTAATATCAGTCAAAGCTTTACATATATTTAACAATGCACTTTTTTCCAAGAGAGGCGAATATTCTCACCTTATAGGCAAAAAGGCACCTGGTTTTAGGTGCTGTTCCCACGATCTTCTGTGTGAAAATTCTGGTTTATTTTAACAGAGGGAAATGCTTTTGTTATGACTCATTTTTCTGAACTAGGCAATATAATCAATATTACCTGGCTCCTTAGGAGTGTTTATCAGTAGCCAGATATCTTGGGAAATAAAGCTGGCACAACTATCAGTAAAGTAAACATTTCCTCAACACTGTGTTGACACAGAAGCAAATACTGCTGGTTATCATTTAGTAATATAATACTTTCATCACACAGAAACAGCCTACCCAAAATGAAAGGACTGGTTACCAAAATGACTGTAGCCAGCTGAGAAATGGGACAAGGCATTATATACTACCCCAGAAAATAACATTAAAATATTTTCCATAGTATGATTAATGTAAGTTTGTTTTTCCTGAAATGAAAAGTACGTTTTTTGTTATAAACAAAACATTGAAGTCTAATCAAGTGGTGAGAAACCTGACTCTCACCTGATTTCTACATCCTACTCTAGATTTCAGGTAAATTAGCCTACTTGTCAGTTAAATTAACCTTCCTGTTTGGTCAGGGCTGCAACTCTCTTTTTTTGTCACTCTAGTGACCTTACGCATGCTAGAAAACGCCTTAGCTTTGTTATTTGCTGGCACAGAATTGGCTGAACAACAGGTTTAGCCTATTTTTTTTTTTTAAAAGAGGTTTCTGGGGTTTTTTTCATCAGTATGAGTTTCTCTCTGTTAGAAGGGTTGTTGACATGATTAATATAACTACCAGGAACTCTCCCTGAATTATAAACAGACTTGGCTTTATAACTTGTTGCAAGAACTAAACAAGATTTGCTTACTTTGTATCCTGAGATGAAATCTTGATTGCAAAACATCAGATCAGATTAAAAGAAAGGTATTACTATCTACATTATCACCAGCTAGTTAATTAGGAGCATTTTTCAACTTAAATCTTTATTCTGCACATTTTACTTTTTCCCAGGAATTAGCTACTTAAAACATGGGAAAAGAGTATATCACAAATACTTTATATAGCCACTGCTCTCTCTTCCAAGATGTAACTGCTTGTTTACCTGTGCTGCAGGCTTGAGAGAATTCGGCTGCATTCACCCCTGATGCCCCAATTGCATGGAGTAACACACATCTCTAAGTACTCAGAAGTTTATACAGGTGCTGATATTAAGCAGGACTGGGATCTGAAGCCTGTGGGAATGGAAATAGTAAATAACCACCACTTCAGTATTTTAAAACTGGCTGAGATCTATTTTATGAAGTTAATCACTTACTGTGCTTGCTGATACAATTAAAGATATTTTTCAGGTGAAAGCACAGCGGCCAGGAAAATAATTTCTTATTGCTCAGTAAGGGGGTGAATAATAAAACAAAATATTTCATTTAACTTTCCCCTGAGATAAATACCCCAGTAAAGTGCGTGTGGTTCTCCAACACACTCTAAGGGTAAAGAAGCTGCTCCTGATCCTCATGTACTGTCCCAGCTCAAGCAGAAGAGATTTGTGCTTTTGGTGCTGGTGTTGAGTGAGAGCGCCATATTCAACTCGCTGTTGATGCAAGATGCCTGTAACACAGAGACTTGTTACATTTGCCCTTAGAAGATCCTGAACAGACTAATATTATTCTCAGATGCAGAACTTTTAAGAACTAGCACATTTTTCTTTAAAAATCAAGGGTATTTGCGCTGGAGAATACAGGTGTTTACCTGCCTACTCAGCCTTAGAGAAAGAGACTAGAGTGTTCTGTGACTACAGGAGGAACAGAGGATATGGAATTGCTGAGCCAGATAACCAGCATGAATGCGCTTTCTCAGGAGGTGGAATAGGTTTCAAGTTTGGAATCCAGTCCCTAGAGAACTAGACTAGTCAATGCAGTTCATATAAAACAGGTAGGACTTCTTGTGGAAACAAGTAAATAAAAAACCTTTCCAGCTACTACATGGAGTAAAAATATTTTGCTAATTTAGCATAAATATGAGAAATCACTTTGCCCAGATTTCATATAAAAACAACTAAGTTAGCGCTTTTTTTTTAAATGAAAAGCATATTTTACATCTGGCAGTTTTTCTACTGGAGTACTGTACATGGTGTTTTAAAGAGCTTCTAACCAGAAGAGTCATTGTTACAGAGCTAAAATTTACACTGTGTTTACATGCACACTGATAACCATCTAGATTTGACACAGATAAAACTAAGATGCTGATCCTTATTTTGACAAACAAGACAGGTCTACATTTCAACTCACTTGATGTAGAATAAATAAAATTTCAGTATTAGAAGAACAAAAATGCTAACAGGATTCTGAAACCAAAATAAGGCAGTGCAGAATTTCCAGTGCAGCGAAAACCTGGTTTCTATGCCTCCTTTTCTAGACAAGAGCAAGGTTGGTTAATAAATTAAAGGTTGATATACAGCAGGTGCTTTTAATTCCCATGTCATTTAAAAACAAACGGATCACAAGGTAATGGACATCCATATGATGCCCATGCTATTTTGCTTGCAGACTTTTGCAGATACAAAATTTCTGAAGCTTTTTTCCTCACTGAATCTGCTGTTTCCTATTTAGACCAAATAATGCTACATTTGAGGTATGACCAGAAGTCCACAAAAGCCAGTCCCATATTTCATAAAAACTGTTAAATACTCAGGCAATCTAGAGAGTTCCACATTTTTTTCCATGCCTTATTTTAGCTTTGATCAGTAAGGCTCTGCTTTTATAAACTGCATACTGGCATATTCATAAACTGGCTTGGGAAAAACGTCCAGGTTTTATTACATGAATGTTGAGATCCTACAAATGCCTCAGAGACTGGAGCTATGGCATTTCTCCAGAGTGGTTCACAGTTCCTACAGTTAATACAGTCCTGCAAAACAGCACTAAAGTGCAAAGTATCTGAATGGTTGTTGGGCTAAAAGGTGCTGTGCAAGCTTAAGCTACTCCTTTGCCATTATATACAAGATCCTTTTTCTTTGGGGTGAGGGTACTAGTTCTGGAATGCCACTGATTTTAGTTTTAATGGAGGATTGTCTACCTTTCTAGAAGATGTAAATGCCCCGTTTCTGACTCTTCTGTTTGTCAAGAACAGTAAAAGAGAAAACAGCACACTCTAAAAATGTGTTTCGAGACAATTTACCAGAAATGGTATTAAAAAAAAGAAAAAGGAAGAATACAAGGTACTCCAGATGAAAAGTGGATATGCTCTTTGTAACTAGCTATGGATCTTCTGCTCAAATGAACATGCTGTTCATTTTTACCAAAACATGAATCTTAAACTACCATAAATAAAATACATACAGTACAGAACAATTAAAACTTTTTTTGTACAGTAGTTACTTTTACATTAAACTTACCATCTTTTCAGATATGTTGAAAATTAGGACTCTAAACATGATTATTTCAAAGTATCATTTTTAACATTTTTGCACAGGCCCGACAGTCAAAAACACAAAGCTTTGATTCAGATAGCTTGGCAGGTTTCACACACGTCCATAGGTAGGCTACTTTGAAATAGGTTGGCTGTGTTTCTTTACTTACGTGTTTTATTTTTATCAAAAAAAGTTTGATTATTTTTATTTAAATCTTTACGTGAACTGTTTTTGTGCAATACCACTGCCAGTGTAGCTTGAGAAAACACAATTTGTGTCTGGAACACTGATCATAGTCCAAGTGTTGACTATCTCTTAAAAAAGTAATATTCTAGGAAAATCCGACGGGAGTGAATTTTAATACAGGAAGTCAGTCCTAGAATGATATTAAACAGGTACCGTTTCTACCACTGGAGATTTGATGCACTCCTCGTGCAGTCTGCTCTTTTCTGGGAGGTTTAGTGAATTCTCAGCAGGGTGCTCTTGCACGCGGCTGTCGCCGTTCAAAGCTGACACAAAGCCATCTGGAGAAGGACCTTTCAAGTAGGAGTGAAATTCCACTTGCGGGTGACTCGGCCTATGCTCAGTGTATAAACTGTTACATGGAGCACTGCCATCCCCTTCAGAAGATGAGCAGCAAACAATCACTGAGGGGTTTGCAGAAGGGTAGTGAGGGCCGCTAAAAGTTTCCTCTGATTGCCGTGTGTAGTCAACAAACTGTTCAGAAGTCATGTTGTAAGGCACCAGAGAAAGACTGCCGTTCTTGACAGCATCCCTGTCTGAGTAAGTCTCACCCATCTGGTTAGCAGTGCCAGCAACGTGGTTCTCTATTTGGTAATACAGAGTTGAAGAGTTAGTATAGTATGAGGCATTTTTAGAGTGGTTTTCATGCACAGCAGTTCCATCAGAGTAGCAAAGGACAGAAGGAAGAGGCACCATATCAGCATGGGAGCCCATGCTTTCTACAAAATCACCTGCTTTTTCTTCCTCCTCATCTTCCTCCTCATCTTCCTCTTCCTCTTCATCATCATCTGATTCACTAGGGGCTAAACTCTGTGTGCTAGAATCTGTAACTCCACTACAAAAGCTACTCCCATCTTCCTCTTCCTCCTCTTCCCCTGGGCAGTCCAAGTCCTCGGCTGACTGGGAATGCATAACCGCAGCCGGAGGTTCGGTTTCAATCTCAAAATTTTCTGCAATTGAATATTCAACCGGGTGGGGTCCTGGACTCATAGAACTAGTGTGTGCACTTATCTCAGTGTGGCAGCCATTAAGTGCTGGAACTTGCTGCTCTCTATTTTTCTCCAATTCAAGTTTCATTATTGTGTGCAAAAAGTGAGTCCGTACACGGATGGGGTTAAATTCGATTCTACCTGCGGTATTGCTACACCCTTCCTTAGTGCAACCGCATGGAAAAGACATACGATCCACCTTTTAAAGAAAAGAATACAGATTAACAATATGTAGCATAAGCCTGGAGATATGACAGAACCTACACAGCCTAGAGAAATACAGTGGTGAAATGGCATTCACCTTGAGAAATACCTGTAAGACTAGTCAAAGCCAACAGTAATTCAGGGAGTCAGCCCTGGAATTGAGCAGTACTGAGAGGAACAGTAAGTACATGCATCAATGCTGCACAGTAGGAAAAATACATTTCTGTTCCAGTGCTGAAAGTACTACACAGTGGAACAAAAAATAGGTCATTTTTGTATTTATGAATCTGCTACAGCTTTACTTCATTTTGTGCTCAAATCCAGGCAAAATCATTACCAGAAAGCATCTTAAAATTTGGTAAAAATTGGTAAAAGTTGTGGAAACTAGACACCTATTGAAACAAAATGAATTATATATAGAAATCTTTGTAAAGTTGCCAACGGGGACACCTGACTGTGGAAAACAGGAATAAAACCTCAAGTGCGTTTTAAAAGGTATCCCCCTCTATTGTAGGGGCAATATTGTAGGGTCAACAGACTGTGCACAAACTTCTACATCTGAAAATACTCATATTAAGTTCTTAAAAATGTGGCTGAATCCACGTGTCAGCCAGTTCCACTAGACAGCTGAAGGTCTATGACTTCCACCTACACTGTAATACCTAAACATCAGATATGATGCAGAGAAGTACCCTATAACATAATCTAGTACATGTTCCCCACATGTGGAGATGAAAACAGGAACAGCAAGGAGAATACATTATTTAAAATAGCAGAGAAAGTTTAGCTTGGATTTACGAGATGATGAAAAATGCATTCAGGAAGAAAACTCAGCTGCACAACAGCAACTCAGCAGAAACTGGTAGAAACCTCTTTTAGGCAATATTTTGGGACATGTACAGCTGACAACTATGTAAATGTACAATATGAAATACCTCTTCAGTCTGCAGAGGAAAAACCTGCTATATTAGCAGATACATATTTTTATTGCCTACATGCAAATTTATCATGCATAGATTTTAAGTATCATGCATGTTATATAAAGGACAGTACCACAGAGTGTCATTTATTGTTTCTCATTCAGTCTGGACTATAATTCACATTTTATGTGTATGTTTAGTGTAGGTTAATTGCCTCTAAAATAAAAGATAATATCCCTTCTGAAATCTGCGGGCTACTGATTCTTCTGTTGTCTGCATCAGCCTATTCAGATAAAGGTCAAAGAAGAGGAGCAGAATACTTGTATAAGAAAAAAAAACCACCCTAGACCATGTATGTGCCTAAACCAATCATTAAATAAATAAAGATATCTTAGGAGATTGTTTGTATTGATTGCCCACTATATACTCTTAAATCAGGGCCTTAAAAAACTGGTTTGAGATCCACAGGTGTTACTAACCCTTGATCTCCAATGGTTACAACTTCAACAAAAAAAGGTACACGCATGTGCGTGGATGCACCCCCTCCCCCAGATAATTAAACTGGCAATAATGTACACATTTACCTGACATTTTATGCCTGCCAGACTGCAAGTGCAGGTTTCTGGGTCACAGAAGACACGGCAGTCACAGCCACAATCCTCTCTGGACAGGCGGATGGCTCGCAGCTCGTGCTTCTCTTCCACGTCAATCTTCTTCACCCCAGACGCTCGCAGCAACGCCCTGCGCTTCTTTGTCGGCAGGGGCTGGAGGAAGAAGTACTCATCTACCTCAGTGTTGTCCAGGTCAATGTCATCATCAGAAATGTCATCCAGCGTCAGTGTATTGGCTTCTTCCGATTCCACCGTCCCATTCTTTGTCATCTGTTGCACAGAACAGTCAACAAAGTCCAGAACTGCACTCGCACATACGAATGTCACAGATGTAACTTTTGTACTGCACTGCGAATGTGGAAGGCTGTGAGCAAAAATGCTGCATGACTACCAGTAAGTTCCAGAATATGATCACGTGTAGGGTGATCAGGCATTTCTTTCACATTTAGCTTATGAATTAATATACATTTTTAGTACCACGTTTGTAATTAAAATAATTTTTCTCCTAAGTTTCTGGTTACTTACCTGTTCTTTATTTACCTATGCTTCCCATTTGTCATTGACTGCCAGATCTCATGCCTTTCTGAAATTCTAGTCTTTTCTGTATTGTTTTACAAGATAACTTTTGACACCTTAATTGATTCCTGTCTCTGAGCTCTTTGAAATTCTTAAATATCCCTTTTGAGACAGTAATTATACTACTGACACAGGTTTAGATGATGATGATGCATCACACGTTTGTAAATGGTATATTCTATGTAATATTTATTATCCTATTCTTCTTTAGCCTGACAAGTTGTTTGATATCTGTATAGCTGAGAACACACAGCAGTATTTCTACTTAATCAGCCGGGCAGATGGCTATGTTTGCCTCTTGAGTCGACACTTTTAAGCCTGGAAGTCACTTAATTTTGCCCCTTTCTACCTACATTACTCCATTCCAACCTAAATGATTCTGTGATTTCATGTTTATCAGCACTGTGTTTCAGCTAGCTACTCCTGACTCGTAAAGGCAGGTTAAAGCCATACTGCTCCCTTTAAAGGAGGAGTCTCAGGGTCATGACTGGTAGTCCTTATGTACAGTTTCCGTGTACACATTACACTGCACAAAGAGGACTTCTCTTGAGATCACCAATCATCCCATCTTAGCAATTCAGCACCGTATTTAGTTCATGCAGAGGTGTTTTGCCACTTCCACAACCCACTTGATAAGCATTATTGTTTCTTTCTCTTTTCAGTGTATTCTCAAACTTTCTCCCTGACTGAAGCTTTCAGAGTTTAGTGCCTTCATTTTATGCAATGTTTCAGTGTATCATGTCTGTTATCCCTATAACGTGCAAATCCCTTCCAGCTCTTTCTTCACCCTAAATACAGGCATTTTCAAAATGTCGTCTCAAACTTCCTTCAGATTGTTCTCTTACTCCATTTTCTCTTATGCATTTCACGTTACAGGGCTGGGAAAAGAGCAGGCAGTTCTGCCTGGCCCTGGGAGAACGGAGAGATTATTTACACCAGGTATTTCAACGTATTAGCTCAGTAAGGTAGGAGAGGCAACATTAGAAGTCATCCCTTTGTCTGTACATTCTGCAGTGAGAGACAGGTAAATCCACACAGTGATTAAGTGCATCTTGAATTAGCTGCCTGAAGCGAGGGAGAGGAAATACTCCACAAAACTCAGCCTGAATATTCCAATCCAAAATGGCACACTTCAGGGTTCATTTTAAATTTTTCATTTTATGTTAGCAAGGTAGAACTAAGTACAGTGTATTTATGCTTCATTGCTTGTCCTTTCTTTTTGGTTTCATATATAATAGGGAGATGACCTACCTAAGAAACCTGATTTCTCTGCTTTTATATATGCAAGGCTCAAACCACTCCTTAAGCAGATCACTGTTATTTAAGTTTGAAACTGGGGAAGGGGAAGAATTCTAATCCCTGCTTCTGTAATTAGTTTAGCATTTTATTCAATTACTCCTTAATAAAAATTAACTTTTAGGGCTCTTACCCATGAGGTGAATGTTGTAACTGTTCAGTTCACAAAGACAACTACAGAATCACACCAATCCTGTCCTGTGTTTCTCCTCCTCCTCTGCAAATCTTAACTGCTTTGCTACACAGCAGCAGAGCATTAGAGACCGGACTCCAGTCACATGCTGAACACTACATGCCTCCAGCAGGCTGGAACCTCAAATGCCTGGGCATCAAGTGGGATTAGGCAGCAGTTTGCCATTTCAAAGCACCTTAGCTCCTGACTCCTCTGCTGGATGATTTCCTTATTGTCTCTTCTGATTTTTTTTTTCCCTCAATTTTGCCACATGAAGAACAAATGAAGTGAAAGATTCTAACGTTTTTCAAACAACTAACTGGGTAACTATAGAGGGAAGAAGATTATCATGAATCATCAAATACATTTTCCACGACAGAACATTGGGAAAGCATTAAGTTCTCTCGATTGTCATAATATTGCTCATCTGAATTAAATTTGACATGTAGATGGGTAAATTTCTCTCATAAAGCTAAAGGTTAATGTCATAACCACAGAACAAGGCAAGGGCCAATGAATATGTGAAGCCTTTGGGTGAAATTCACTCCAGCTCAGTAAAATTTAGGATGGACACCTTTGCCTGTCCTAGGTGGAAATTATTCCTTACAATTTCCCACAAAGGAAACTAGCTGTGCCCACAGACCTGTGAGCCTTAACATCAGTAGTCTCACGCTAAGCATTTTAATAAATTTGAATCTGAGGAGACATTATGAGTAAGCAGTAAGGACTATTCCAGCTAATTTATTGCGCTTACTCATGTTTTCTCAAATGACTACCTTGTACCTTTTATTTGACAACACGTCTTTTCTGTCCAGATTGCCATTAGAATTTTCACACTCTGCTAGCTAACAAGTGTTTATGCCGCAGTCAGCAGTGTTTGTTTACACCAAAGTGCTGGTGCTAAATGGTCAAAATGACTTGAAGATGATTTCAGAGCCTTTATTTGCTTTTAATTAGACATGTTTCTTTTTTGGCCCTTCACTTGTGGCAAATAATAAACAGTACCTAATATTATGGAAACTCAATATATTCCTGTAGTTCTATCTTTTTAAAACAAATTCTACCAGAGAGAGCACTTTCTACCCACTGATTTGTATATTTTACTGCAATGCAAAAAATAAGAAAAATCCCAGAGAAACTGAAATTAAAAAACACTCCAAAAATGTTACTTTCTGTTTGCATAATGGTTTTCAAACAGAAAAACCTCTGAGCAAACTTTGCACGACTTCATTTTCTCATTTCCTTCATTTTTCTGTGATGTACAGAAATTTTGATGCAAATCCTGATTAGCACATTTTCATTAAAGACCATAATTGCTGACATTGCCACCTTAGAATGCCATTTCCTTTCTCTGTTCTTTTAGAAACTGTGAATGACCAAGCAGCTCTTCCATCTCTATAAAGGAAAATCAGCAAAGCCTAGTTGTCTTAAGCAAATTAAACCATGCTTAGTACTTTACAGTGACTCTTCACTAATTTAGTGAGTCCTGCATTTGCTTTTTATGTTTGAATTTTTTTTTTTAATCCCAAATGCATAATCAGGGATGCAAGTAAACTGAGATTAATGGACTAGTTCAAAAAGGGAGTTTTTAGAACTAGTGAAGAGAAATATTTTATTCTAGTAAAAATGTAGCACTACTAAGATGCAAATAAGGCTCTCCTTATTCACTGAATACTTATGAGGAGATTTTGCAGGAACTTAGTCTCAATAAAGATTATCATCTACTTAAACAAGTGACTGGGAAGATGGAAGAATATGTATTTGGAGGACAAGCAGAAAGTAGGGTCTATGTCCCAAAAAAAGACTGGGCTGAAGTGAAGCAAGTTAATAAAGAAAAGAAACCCACCCCAGTCAAGAGGAGGACTATGAAAGGACAAAGAGCCCAGCTCTACTCCATACCGATGAAGGCTAAAAGGCTTCATCAAATCTTTCAAGGTAAATAGGAACTCTGCTTTTTCTTGATTTACTTTTCAGCTAAGAAAAACAAAAAAGGAAAGGTGAAATATTTACATGCTTGGCTATTCTTTACTCACTCCACTGGGGACTCCTCTCTGGAAGTCAGCCAAGGGTTCTACTGACAGTCATCAGTTAAACTCACACAGCACAATTCATTTGATGCTCTCAATTTTGAATTTGAATTGAATTTGAATTCAATTGATGCTCGCAAGATCCTGTGATGTGAGATGTTTAGAGGTATAACCTCTACCTAGTGATAAGTCACTAACACTCTAACCTTTCCAATATCTGTCTTCAATTTGCCTTTGTCCTGACTGGTTTTCTGTTTGTTTTATGACAGATCAAACTTTATGAACTTATTAATTTAAGAATCCATTTCGCTATTTAGAATCTATTAAAACAAACAAACACACAAACAAAAAAAAAAAAAAGAAGACTGAAAAAAGTAAATACAAATGTAAAGATCATGCACACTTCCTCAAATGTTCAGACGTAAAACTCATGAACATGGTTCATTCTATGGGAAAAATGCTGAAAGGCATTTCTTAAACTTGGAGGGTGCCACTTTGCTCTAGACAACAGCAGAGACAGAGATGTACTATCATAAAAAAGGGGATATGCAACACAGAGATGCTGTTACAGTTCTAAATATTGTTTGCTTTCAGATTCATCTGAAAAAGAGCCCAAACCACATATAATAAAGGCCATGACACAGGAAGCATTTCATCCACCACAGAAACATAAAATGTTCTGCCACCAGTTTTGTAGTGACAGAAGGGACATTTCCAAGAACACAATCCCCTTCTCTGTTCTCCTCTTCTCAAATACAGTTTCTTTTCTCTGCTATGCTGTACTTCAAAGGACATTTCCACAGGGGAGCTGACCCCAGGAGGGCCAACGGTATCCTGGGGTGCACTGGAGGACTGTGGAGCAGGTCAAGGGAGGTGATCCTGCCCCTCTACTTGACCCTAGTGAGGCCACATCTGGAGCGTTGTGTTCAGTTCTGGTCTCCAGTTCAAGCTACTGGAGAAGGCCCAGTGGAGGCCACAAAGATGAACAGGGGTATGGAGCATCTCTCTTAGGAGGAGAGACTGTGGGAGCTGGGCCTGTTTAGTCTAGAGAAGAGAAGACTGAGAGGGGATCTCATTAATGCAAATAATATCTCAAAGGCGGGTGCCAAGAGGATGGTGCCAGACTTTTCAGTGGTGCCCAGCAACAGGACAAGAAGCAATGGCCATAAACTAAAACACATGAAGTTTCATCTCAACATGAGGAAGAACTTCTTTACACTGAGGGTGGCAGAGCACTGAACAGGCTGCCCAGGGGGTTGTGGAATCTCTCTCTTTAGAGACATTCCAAACCCTCCTGGATCACCTGCCCTAGATGACCCTGCCTTGGTGGGGGTGGTTGGAGCAGATGATCTCCAGAGGTCCCTTCCACCCTTAATGATTCTGTGATTCTGTGAAAACTGTAGCCAAGATTTGTTCTGACTACCTAAACTGATACAACTGGGTAATCTGCCAGACACATTTCTTCTTTGACACAGACATTCTTTGCTGAAATATTAAAGACACACAATCATATAAATTAGTACACTACAAAAGAAAGCATTTTGATATTACTGTCTCTTACTTTTTGCCAAATTCTTTCAAGTTGGCCAAGAAAACAAGCCCTTTAACTTTCTGTACTTAGGGTGTTACCATTCCCTTGTCTAACAGGGCCTGTGCACAGGTCAGAAGACTCATTCTCTTCCTGCCAGTCCCAGACTTCTGCTGGACACGGAAGTTCAAGGCTAACTTTCACCACCCTCTGCTTCTACTTTCCTCTCTATAGAAATCTGGGAATAAACAACAACCTCCCTGTAAAGCACTTGGAGGTACACAGCAATGACAGCTGCAAGAGCACTTGGTACTGTCGAACAAAAATGCATCTTCAGTAAAATAAAATAAAGAACATAAACAGAAAAATGCTTGTTTCAACTGAAAATGTTTAACACACACATTGAGCCCATATGGTTCTGACACCACTCATTTAAATAAACAAGGCAGGGATCAAAGTCTTAAACAATTTTTACCTTTAACTTTAGAGAATTGAGTTTCTCCTCCCTCAGATGCTCTCTCAACATCTCCCGGTGAAGCCTCTCCTGTTCCATTGCAAACTCTCCCAGAGTGTACTGGCGCACGCTGTTGTGGCGAGTGGACATTCCCAGCGTGCTCCCCCCTTGGCTGGGAACACTGGTGAAGCCTTGCCTTCTCGTGAAGTAATACACAGTAACACAGTTAAAGTGGACATTTTTTGTTCTCTTCCGCTTCTCTCTCTTCAGGATTGAAGATGCTGGAACAGATGGAGATCACAGCGTGAATAACTCACAGTCACACAGCAGATGAGTTGAGGTTAAAGGGAGCTACACAAGTGACAACACCTGACTCCCCACACATGCACAGACACTATATTCCAAGGTGTGCAGTCTAAATGAGGAGGTAACATTAGAAATATTTCCCATCTGTGCAACCCCAGCAGTCATTACAAACTGCTGCAATCACGAACACCGTTGTCTACCTTAGAGTAGAAACTCTTGGCCAGGGCAGTTGCTTCCCATCATATCATATTTTATCATTTTACCAAGGAAGCAACTACATTCCAGTCAAAGGAACTTCTTTCACAGTGTCACCACAGTGGTCCAGGCTTGCACCTCTTCCAACCCCTGTGAACAAAACTATGCTGCACAAGCCAGCAGTGAGAACTGCGTGCCCCACCCCTCACAGGTCTATGCACACCGCTGCCATTCTGTCAGCAAGGCAGCACAGATCTGCAACTGCATCTCTAAAGCACTGCATCACACTGACAGAAAAGATTCCTATCTCTTATAATCCGAATTGTGATAAATTAGTATTAGAAAAACTACAAAAGCACTATGTTTAGTGTTTCATACTGTCTCGGAAATTCATACTGTCATCATCACCACTGAATGATACAGGAATAATGCTGTTTAGCAGCCTGACACACTTCATTTTTCTTTACCTTCATCTTTCTTTCTGCTGCCATCTACTGAATACAAGTGTGTGTGTGTATATTCTAATGTGCAGGATGCTGACAAAAATGATATCTAGTATTTTCTAATTCTTTTCTGATTCCACTCACACTCATGCTGAGTTTTTCTTATGCACATATGCAGTATCATATAAAACAAATTTGTTTAAAAACAAATGCCAAATTTTAACTGTTAAATATTCTTCTTTTTGTTCTACAGACACTTAGTAACTCCTTCCCACAATACTAATCTACTGTTTCTCACTGGTAACAATGGTGAGCCTGTAGAGAAAAAAAGACACGCAAACATTTGAGAAAGATAAGACATCCATTGATTTTTAAGATGAGCAGTTCAATTTATTTGATTTATTGCAAAATGGCAACAGGTTGTTGAGAATGCAGATAATAAGCCATTGCTTTGCAGTTTACAGGCAAGAACTCCAGGTGTCTGCAGGTGTGAATGAGAGACCTCACCGCCAGGATTCACGCAGTAAAATTATTTAAAAGGTGCCAGAACACTCTTGAATGACTTGGAACTGTTCTATAAAAGCAGTTAAGAGCCACATGATGTACACGGCTAATCTAAAATTGCACTGTCTCTACAGATGGGAAGCACTTGGCCTTTAGCCTTGGTTTCGTAACAGGCCTGGTTTACTGTCACACTTAAAACACAGTTCAGTCTCTAATATTATTATGTAGTGAAATGTTAATCACCACAAATGTAAATCCCCAAACTTCTACACAAAGTAATGCTGCCTAAAAAACCCAGCATAATCTACCTGACTGTAGGAAAAACAACTACCTTAAAAAATACAGCCCTGTATCCAAATTACAGACCGTGGGTTCTCCTGACATAACCACAGAACTCTTTGGGGCTCAGTGAAACACTGAAATAGTATTACTTTTCCTAACTACTAATAAGTGGCTAAAAGTCTAGTTTATTGTAATAATAATAACATGCATGCAGGTATGTTGGATTATAAATATAAAACATAAATAAGCTCAGGTCCTATATTCACTTAATGCTGTCAAGTGAAGGGTATTTCAAGAAAGGTGTAGGATGCACACAGTGGAATCAAAAGACAAACTCTTTTACATTAGGCATGTTTAACTTACATGCAAACTCCACAACAAAGCAAATCTCATATCAACAGAGCCTGTCAAAAATATTTAGAGGAAGCTTACAGTGGGGAAGAGAGTTACTTTGTTAGCAGAGACTAACTGATAGGGGTGTGTCAATTTTGCATTATATAAAATATTGTTTTAATGTGCTGTTCTTTTTCGTATATACCAGTTTCAAAACAAAAGTACCTTTAATAAAACCAATTTTATAGCATTTGGAAGATGGAGTAATTTTGATACTGTGACACTCTTTCATGTAGCATAAAAGCTAATACTCTGAATCAGAACTCTCACTGCTATACACTCTAGTACATAGGGAAGTGCATATTAAAAAGTCCTTTTTCCGCTGAAGGAGGTGCCTAAACCTTTCTGGGGTGTATTCAATTCCCGATGTAACAGTACCAATGTTATTTGGATCCCACCTGGACAATGCCTCTATTTTGGAAGAAATACTGGCAGCTATTGAAGGGCAAGCAGCTTTTTTACCAATTAAATGAACCAGCCACAAATGGAATAAGAGATGAAACTAAAGTAAAATACTCAGGGAAAGAAAAGTTACTCTTGAAAATACATGTTTATGTGTCTCATGAAGATATAGAAGGTAATTCTGTAAATCATACAAGCCAGTGAATACCCTTGAATCTTCCTCTGTAAACCTCAGTATCTATGATATAAAGTCTGTGTTTATAGTAATTTGGTTTGTACCTGAGCTGTGGAACTCCTGACAGGGCTGCTTACTGGCACAAATACCAAATGCTGCAATAAAGTACTCCTGTTTTTTAAAGTCTGTCAATCTCTTTATGGCAGAGATGCTACTTTCATACTAATTGATATACATGAAGAAATGAACCTTAAGTTTTATTCAGACATTACACACTAATATTAATAAATAAATGAAACTAAGCAGAAGAGTCTGAAAACTAATTACTTCCAGCTGAAAAAAAAAAGTCACCTATGATAAAAACTAGATTACACTAATTTTCCACTATGTGGATTTTTGCCCATGTGTGTGCTATTAAAATGCAGAACATGAATTTCATGCATTGCCATATGCTTATGCCTAAAAGTTGTCAGCAGTTTCTCAGTAAGACTGTGATTGGTCATGAGCTGTCTTAAAGAACCCACTCATGCATTTATAGTTCTTAGCACTTTTAATAATTGAATTATCAGTGCCATAGCATCGAAGTTGTTTGCTTGTTTTGGGTTTTTTTTTTAATACATCACTGAGAAAAACTGTGTTACAGTACAATTAAACTGAAGTTCAAGAAATGTTGGCATACTGTAACTGCACCATCAGCAGCACTATAAATCCAGCACTGAAGACAGTGTGAGAGCTGACATGAATTTGTTCTAAATGTCATTAAAGTTCATGATTTTATTTATTTATTAATATTATAGTTCTGAGTCAGACAAATTATATGATAATCCATATAATTAAACATGTATGTAAACATTCATAGCCCTCAGAATACATGGGATTATTTTTTCTGAAACACATCCTATCTTTTGAGTTTGCTTCTGTCTCACCCAGGAGCTCATTAAAGGGCAGAGCTAAGGCTCTGAAGAACCCCATGGTCCTCTCTTGTATGCTGCTGCTAGGAAGGAGTCAGAATATATTTGTATTTATGAGAAGAACAGATCTAGCAGGAACTGCAAAAGATGAGTGGGTTTTATTTGATTACCCAAGAGCATAGATTAGAGATGTCAGCGAGGAGACGTGAGAACTGCAACCACCTCAGTAACCAAGGACATGAAAGGAAGCACAGCCAGCACTGCAAAGGCACTACACTCTTGCTCTATCATACTTCCCAAAATCTCTGAGCAGAGGGGCTGCCTTAATGTGAGCTCAAAAGTATTATTAGATAATGAATGGAAATGTTGGACATTTTCCAACATCAGGGACAAAATGCTCTATAACTCACTCAGTACATTTCCTTCAAGCCAACTAGAACTCATTCTCAGAGCATCTTTATCAAGAGTCAGGGGTATATGTTATTTTGCATGCACTCTACCTTATCAAGTACATTCAAATCAGCTGTAGTTATTGCTAAGGACACTGCTTAACTCAAGACAGAGCAGGAGCACTTACAAAATACATATGTTCTGGTATTAGAAAGCATGAATTTACTGGCTACTATTATATTAGAAAGCAAAATTTACTGGCACTGATCAGTTAGTAAGCTCCATTCAGAATGAAGGACACACACTATGCAAGGCTTGCAGGCCTCTCTGGAGTCAGTTCCAAAGGTTTTGCAGGTAAGCCAAAGCTTGGAACCTATAAATTTATCCATTGAGAGTGTAAACACCACAGTTTCCCAGAAGAGATCTAGTAATGGCTTCCTGCTTGGCCAGTCTCAAAAAAGCATTTCCACGCCATCTGCCTGTGTAACAAGTGGTATCAGTGGATGCCACTATCATCTGTTCTGTGCAACAAAGATGAGAGTGACTCCAGGCAGAGGCTGTTAGGTGGAGAGGAGGTTTTTTAGCATCTATTGGACACACATTGTCAACACCAACTAGAAGATGGTTTTTGAAAATGAATGCCACCACTTTGGTGGGTGAGTATGCCAGAGAGAATAAAAATATTCATCATCACCTAAAACTGTCCAATGGATCACACATGATATTTAACACATTTATATACTACAAGTCTGATATATTCCATGGAATGAAACAAATGCTCCATTCTCAAGTATTTTAACACTTAATATAATTTTTAGTTCCATATTTCAAGATCATATGGAGTTAAATATTTTTGACAGATACACAAGTATTGTAATTCATAAAACATACCAATAATCAGAGGGAAGGATGATACTGTTAAAAGCATAAATACTGGTACAGAACTCTCTTTCCAAAAAGGTATCTTCATAGATATCTTAGATAGATATCACATAGATATCTTCAATAGGACTGTCATTAAGTCCTCGTCTGAAATAATATCAACTACTGAAATTTTGATTTTTGGCATTTGACATTTGAGTTAATAACCTGCTTGCAACTGGCCTTCCTCCTCATGGAGTCAAGTCAGGTCCTGCAGGATTATCAGCTCTTTGCCATGCAAAGGCAGCTGCTGCAGAGTCAGGGCTGTATCTGGCCACATCTGTGCAGCACTCGACCCACAGCACAGTCATCAATCATCACCACAAACCATCAATGGCAAAAATGGCAACTGTATGTAAACAAAATTCCTAAAGGGGAGCCCAAAATATTTAAAGGAAAGCTTTTAATACCAAACCATTGTTTAACCCAAGTGTGGTTAACCCAGCCTGGAAACACAACCTGCTCTTTGTCTTTCCCTTTAGCTCTCTTTGTTCATGAAGTGCCTGCACAGACGCACAAGAGGATGCATTTACTCATCTTTTCAGAGTTATTAACCTCTCTCCCTCATAACAGTTCTCTTTATCCACAGCAGTTATAATTTATTTCCTGACTGCATATATTTCTGTCATTTCTCTTTATGCAAAATTCCTGGCTACAGACTTCTCTGGCTATTGAGCACACAAGGAAGCTCTAAGGTTTCCGAAATTTAAGAATACCTCTATGGTGAGCCCGGGACCTGCAGAATGGTGCAGTGCCTAAACACTACATACTGGACTTTTGTGTTACAGCAAGACCCTTTTCCAGTCACTGACTGTAATACAGACTAGAGATAACTGGTCAGCAGTCTATCAAGAGACTGAGATTTCAGTGATTTATTCACAAGGCTGCACACAAACATCATTATGGTTTTTACCACAGGTGATAAATTATACACATAGTTGAAGACCATCTCCCACATTCGGACATTAAGTCATAACCTTTATTAACACTATTCTTGTTAAAATGGTTGCAAATTAAAATGGTAACAACATTTCACCTACCAAAAAGTAAAGTTTTTACCTCCCAGTGGCTAACAGTAATGGAATACAAGATGGAATACCAGAAAGACTCTGTGTTTCTCAGATTATTTTTTTTTCAGTTTCCAGGTGCTTGATCAAATGCATTAAATGGATTTTTCCAGAACACAGTGTGTTCTGTGTGAAACATGAAGCCCCGCTAATTCATTTTTAAAGATACTCTAAAAATAAAACTTTAATGTCCAAATTGAAGAAAGTACCAATGTAAAAAAAGAAAATACAGCTATCATGAAAATAACAATAGCCTTAAAAAAGAAAACTGTTCTGCAACATAGCTTCCATGGCTGCTCTTGCTTCTTACTTAGGCTGCTGTCTCACATAAGTCTCTGACAATTAATGGGAAAAGGGAAAATATTACAAAGAGTAGCCTGACAATAAAACTTCCCTGACAGATTCATCCTGGCTAAAGTATGTTGTACAAAGCATTGATCTGTGCTGGAATACTGTCACCAAACAAACACAGCAAGTGAGGATTTGGAACAAGAGTCCTCAGTGAAGAAGCTAAGGAAAAATGAGAGCCATTCCCATCACGTGAGATTAGAGAATACAGAAAGGCCCTTGTTCATCAACAGTTAATAAAAGAGAACAAAGTAATTTATATGCTTGCATTTCTGTATTCTAAGCAGAATTTATCATTGTATGTATTATTAGGGACTGAAGAATTTCTTTACTAATTCATTCTTTACAGCTCTGTAACTTCTGAAATCGTGTGCCTTTCTTTCCTCTTCCTACCCCACACCAGGATATTTTGAAAGCATGGAGTGGAGAGATAGAAGCAGAGATTGCTGCTGCCCTCTGCACGCAGGGCTGAACTGTTTATCCGCCTGTCCCACCCACGGCAGCCAACCAGGCTGGAAGCCCCAGCCCGGAGAGGAAAGGGGGAAGATCCTGGTGGTGCCACCTGCACTCAACAGCCCCACTGCCTCCTCCCACCACTGCTAAAAAGTTCTGCAGCTGTTTCTGGTGCCCTCCCTTCTCCACCTCAAGCTGTATTTTCTTCATCCATCCCTGAGAATAACCATTATTTATCTATTTGTGAATTTGTGAAAAATGACAAGACACAAGTCCCCCAGCTCTTTCCATTAGAAAAATTCAGGTTTTATGATACTTGGTCATCATATATTTCTTATATCCTTGTAACAGACTTCATCATTGACCCATACAACACCCATATCCCATAGAAAAGGGAAAATTCAAAGGGGAAAATCAATATTTACACTAGCAGTCCAATGTTTGCTGAAGAGAACCATCCAAGTTCCATTTGCAAATGAGTAAATTATAACTGATAAAACATGTAAGCGACAAAAATAATGTGCTGGCAGACTGAAACAACATTTTCCTGAACTGCTCTCATGTACATAGAAGGCACTTTACAGCTGCACTGTTCATTCACCTTTGAATATCCTCACTTTTCCATCTGGGCAGTGGAGCTGCAGCAGCGTGAAACCTGTGAAAGACATAGCATTTCCTTCCGCGTGTTTAGTGGCCAAAACAGAGCCCGAACTCCCACCCAGGAAAAGCACCCGCTGTGGCTGTATCCATCCATAAAATGCAAAACCTGCTTCCTAATTTCACCAAATCCTGACAGGAGTGACAATTTAAGACCATCATTTTTTACCGAGAAAACTGGTAGTTCTTTGATTAGGAAACTTAAACCATCTCAGTTCTGGCTGGACTCCAAGACATAAGCACTTTCTTCTGCTGTCTCAGCTATTCTCCTGATGTCAAAGACACATTAAAATAAATGTGAACCATATGGCTCCCCAGCAGATTACCCACACTCCTGCATCAATGAGGGCAAAGCAATTCATTGTCACCAGCACAGAAATATTTTAGCCGCGTGAGAATTTCAAAAGGCTGGAAAAAACATGCATGAAGCAGACTTTGGGATTAAAGCTCTTAGACCGGAGGAAATGCTGCATTTCTTACACTCTACTACCTGTTTCTCTGCTTTTTACATACTCTTACTGTCATAAAAACCATTATGGCAAGAAGGATTAGCACCATTCTCCACCTGCTCCATGACTTTCCCATGCAGTGTTTTATCAGTCTAACACCACAGAACAGCAAAGTCTAATCCATCACGCTAATCCAGGTCAGAACACCGCTTAAAAAAGCCATCTTGCTTCCCCACCTTCACAGAAAACAAAACCTGGGAAAAGGTCATATCCAGAAATTGCTTCTACTTCTTTCTCCTACCCCACTGCCTCCCGGAAGACATTTTTCTAAGAGTCTCCGTACACTAAATTTACCACTTTTCAACGTTGAATGATAAATCACTTTTCCTACATGCTAGAAATCCACATTAAGAGGAAATGCTGTGAAACCAAGTACACCCCCTCTCCCCCAAAGAAACATGTGAGCTTGAGGGCAGGGAGGTATTTTCTAGAAAAAATTTGAATCTGGAAGTCTTAAAGGGAACTGCATACTCAGAAAGGTGTAAATTGAGTAATGGAAATTTGACAAGGAAAGACAATGCTGTGGAACAGCAACACCTACCCTAGTAGCATTTCACTGCTCCATCCTTCTTGTACCTTCCTTTAGGATAAAGCCAAAGCTAAATTCACTTCACAGGAGGGGCTCAATGGGAATGCTTGCCTAATGCTATATTTAAGTCACATTTGAAAAGGTTTTCAAAAAATAGTAGCTCACAGACAAGTCTGACATGAATGGGAGAGGTTTTTAATTTGTAGTTTAAACATCTTACCTCACTGATGAGAGCTTTGTCTAAAATCTCACAAAAATGTTAAATTCTGGGGATGCATTCTAAAAGCTGGAACTTTACTGCTACAATTTCAGTGAAAGCTTTAAGTTCATTTCCTCAGCACCCTCTACCTCTAGAAAGCTTTTCTGTGACATTCCTCCTATTAGTCCAGTTTCTCCACTCGGCAAATATCAGCAGCCTGTGGGGAGGAGTGGAGATGGTTAACTGCTCTCTGCCTCTCCATTTACTCTAAATGCCAGCTGCTGTTTCATAGATGATTATTCCTGACCTTGGCCCCGGCTTCATGAGGAGGAAAGCTGCTACCAGGGATCCTTGCAGGAACACCCATGCATAACAATTGCATTTGCTGTGCTCTCCTACGACACTACAGGCAATCCTTTGTCCCACCTTATGGGTGACTTCTGTGAATAGCCATTTGATATAAATATAACTACCCATTCAGCTGTCTCTGACTCTCCATTTGCAAACATATTTTGTGTGTCTATCATGAACATCTACAATAAAACAAAATTGCTTGATGTTTTCCAAGCCAGCAAAAACATCATGTAAGGCAAAAATTGTCCCTCTGGTTGTACAGTGTATGAAATGCACTATTTATAGCAGAGAACTTATTTAAAAAATGAGAATTAGTTGCACAAATCCTTCTAAAACCCAGTGGGAGCCTGCTTCATAACCCCTCTTTGCAATTTTTAGAAACTCCCTCTACAGTAGTCCTCATTCCAGATGAAAGACAGCAGGCAAGATCCTGTCATGGCATACCCGGCCCTGTCATTCTGCGTGATTTTGAGAGAAGACAATGCACTGCATTTCACTGAATTTCTTTGCATTTCTTGTTTTTTGCTACTCAGATGAGCCAACTTATTTAAAATCAAACATCAGATTCTCTCAACCTGTTACCATTTCATAACATCAGTCAACAACAGCAGTAAGAACATATTCCTCATTATCAAGGAAATTCCAAGCCTGGTTCCTGGCAATATAAATAACGGCAAGATGCCATGAAAAAAGAATGCCTGCATTTAGCCACACCTAAGTGTTTTTCCATAATAAGCCAACACCACCACTTCTAAGTCATTTAGATTCCATAATCAACCCGCAATTAAACACACAGCTTAAGTTCAAAGCTCAGGTAATGCCTTGTGCTATTGACCTTACACCAAATAAGGCTTTATCCATCTATAAAGGTAATCTAAGCAAAGCTACACCTTCCTAATGATTTCATGCCTTTCCAAGTTCTGCATGGCCACATACATCAGGCAATCTCAATATCTTAGCAATTCTAGAATATTCAAACAGTACTTTTAAGGCCATATTGAAGGAAGTGCAACAGGGATGTATTTGTAATTTCAAGTTCCTCATTATCTTTAATAGCAAAATCAAAAGACAGCAAAAGCATTTAGAGATCAAAGGGTTTTCTCAGAGCCCTTGACCTGTCACACTCCTAATGAACCTAAGGCATCCAACACTCTAAAGACAGTACCCTAATTAGTGGAATGACAGGACCTGTGATTATGGCTGGAGGATAACCTTGCTCATGACAGTGACAATGTTAATGCCAGTTTCAGAATCAACATATAGCTCTTTATGTTGACTACAGGTCATCTACAACCCCCCATTTCCAGTCAGTAAAAGAGAGTTTATACTGAACTTCATATTTACCTGTATGAAAATAGACCAGAAGGAAGACAGTGCACAGAATCTGACAATGTCTCACCAAAGGCAAACAGTGTAACATGTCAGGAAAAGGCTTAGAAAGATAACCTCCATCAAGGAGGTACTCAGGCATGTAACAGGAATCTGGCCAGCCTCTTTTCTGTCTGCTCATTGGAAAAGTCTCACAGACCTCATCCTTAACAGTACAGATTCAAATATTCGACATGGAAAAGCTCTTCTCTTTTATTTTGGGAGATGAATGTGTTTAGAGCATGAACAAAACACCTCCCAATGTACAATGTTAACAGTTTCGTTACTGTACAACGCATCTGCATGTAGTTTTTAGCCAAGCATCACTTACTGTATTCATGAGACACAGCACTGACAATTTCCACATATTCCGCTTTGACAAGATAAGACTATTTATTTCAGTATGATCAGTTCATTTTTTATCATTTCCTAGAACTCAAAAACATGCTTTTTCAAACAAAACTGTTTTAAAAATCTAGAAGGTAAAAAAAAAAATAAATCCAAGTATATACAAAGGATAGTGCTCCTGCCCTGAAGAGCATCCAACATCACACATACGACACATCACTGATGTCACCCAACTGATACAAACCAAAATGAAAACAAATCCCGTGCATATAAAAATATCAACAAATGTCCAATTAAAACATTATTTCCACAATCAAAGCACACAGTCTCAAGAAAATGCGAGAATAGAACAAAATAAAAATCCAATCTCAACAAAAGCCCTGTTTTTCACTAGTCAGTTATCTTTCAGAATTTTAACGTTAAATATAAACATGATTTTTATTGCAAACACTAATCATCACTAATCATCACTAAGACTCATCTTTTTAGTTCAGAATTCCTTTCATGTAAAAAGCAGATGTACCTAAGGCTTCCAAAGTGTTTTTTCTAACACCACTCAATTGGTAGATATTGATTGTGTAAATATGTAAGTAACTGATACGCTTGACTATTAAGAGAGAAGAAGGTGCAAAATCTCACTTGCAGCATTTTAATAATGAATTAACAAAATCTTACTTCCCTATCATGTGCAACATGGAGTGTCCTTGGTAAAGTTACAAAACAATGATGCACAGTGGAAGAGCCTGAATGCAAGAAACACGCAATTAGGTAGGCATTAAACCATCTTTTCATTCTACACTTCAGGTGACCATCAATATCCTCTATTTTCTTACCAATAAAAAAATTATCATCTTTATAAAGCTCCTGCAAGCATGCTGCATTACAGTAAGAGCAGAGCACAATGTCAGACTCTGAAAGAAGTCTCCAGAAGCCTTTTCCTTGAGGACCTTGAGGTTTGCCTATTCAAATGTAATGCCAAAGTCATCAATTCAAGTCTTTTCCTCCCGATCAGCCTTATATAATACTGGGATTCTGTATTTGACTTCTTGGAATTTAGGCTGTGCATCTATATTAAAGACAATACTTTTAAAAAAGTAGTATCAATGCACGTGCAAATCATTAACTCTGTTTCCATACTGCCAACTGATTGAGAGATATATATGTATTTAAAAAAATGTAATCTGTACGATTTCTACAAGCGTGTGTGTACGAGTGCACACACAGATAAACATTTATTACTCTGGCCACCAACATCTCAGTTAGATAGATCATTAGTCATACTGAATGAACACTGAAATGCTATAGTTTGCCTTGCAGATTTTATTCAAAAACTGAATTATTTATTGTGTCAACTAAATTAAAGCTTTTTGTTACATGCATGTATTACAACTTCCAAGTTTCTCCTCTGAATTATTTGAATGCTTTCTTTGTAATATCTGTGTATTCACAATAAAATTGTTGTCTTCTATGTGGGTGGGAATGACTGTTTGATGTAAAAAGACTGTTTTCAGTCTATGATGAATCATCAACTAATTCCTTCAACAAAGTTAAAATATCAGCATGCAGAAAGTATTGTTACCAAGATATTTCTTGATACTACCAAAGAGGTTTACCGGGTTGCTTACTCCCTTGTGGCATTTCAATAAAATAGGTCCCCTACTAATATGGCATCTTAAGTAAAACACATCGAGAGTGTTCCATGAAACCCACTTGAAAAGTTGCACCTGTGCCCTCCTTGCACAGGAGAGTTCCACACGAGAGCAAAGAGCATTTGGACCCTCATGTCCAAACCCCAGCTCAAACTGCACAGCAGCATTTGACAGACGAATCAGTTATCAGAACATTCAAATCCTGTGCTACAAACACGATTTCCAGGCACAATCCAAACCACAGTTACAAGGACCACACTGTATGGGCAGTGATGAGGAGCCTCACCTACTCCTCGGCTCACCGTCTTCGCAAATTTACTCCAGTAGGGAGATCTATTCGCAACAGGGTTGAAGGAGGCAAACCCCTGCTTTTCAAAATGTGCAGTTCACTTTTAAAACAATATAACCACATAAAACATATATCATAACTGCAACCATAAACTGTAAACTAATTTTTCCCAGAAACATACGCTGGACACACAGCTTTGCTAACTTAAGACCAAATTCTTAACTATACATAAACTCATCGCCTAAGTACAGAGATACCCTGTGAAACGTGAAGAACAGAAACCATTGAAATAATGCGTCCCGGACACAACATTCCTCAATTCCAAATAAAAGAAAGCTTGTACTTCCTTTGGAGAAGAGCTCTCACCAATGCATTACTGCAGACAGCTGACAGCTGTACTACGTTTATCTAAGGAAAATAAACAAACTTATATAAAACTCTTTCCGTACAGTGCCTCTTTGAAATACTTTAAACATAACTCCCAGTGTTAACTACAAACACCCACATAATTCAAACAGCAAATAGGTAGGAGCTTCCAAGTGACTTTCAACTTTTACAATGAAAAAAGTTTTATTTAATTAACAAGAAGTCAAAAGGATACAAGTTCACTAAGTCATTTTGAGCAAGTCACAAACTAAACACCACAGGGAGTCCATTTTATCATCTGTTCAATTAAAAACCATCATGCTTATCTAACCATAAAATTTACTTTATTTTCAGAAATAGGAATCATTCTTTAGACACACAGATTTAGTACTTACGGGTAAAATGATTAGAAGTGGATGGATTGACACTATCACCACTGTCAGCACTTTCACTGCTAGAAATGTCATCATCTGATTCCCGCACTGAGGAACAAGGTGAGGAGCCATCAACTTCTTCAAACTTCCTCTTTAAAATTCCACTCATCGCTGCAATGCTGTCACACGCACCTGTAACAGGAACAGAGGCACTGAGATGCTGAAACATCCAGCTGCAAAAGATGCAGTCATAACCTCCAAAGTAATTTTTACTTAGAAGTACCAGTAAGTTGCCACCTTCTAGTGCTGAATAATCATTTAGTATGAAAGTACATGTAATTAATTAGGAGACAGTGAAGCCGTAGGAAAAAAAAAACCCTAAGTCATACTTTAACTTGACATGCACGGACATGTAACAGCTTGCTTTTGGGGAGAATTTTCCCATTTTTATGTCAATAGTATCCCTGATTTCTGGGTTATGTTGTGAAATTTCAAAGAAAAAAATTGCAGTTTATCTTCAAAGAGCCTGACTCGGTCCCTCCCTTGGCTGCCACAGGACGAAAGAATGTTCACAATCAGGGATGAAATAAGTAAGGAGAAACATCCTGAACACTACAGTTCCCATCACCAAATACATGTGATCTAACCAGTGTTCACATCACTCTGTAAGTGAAATCCATCTCATAATTCCAGTATTACAGACAGCTAAAAGACAGCGAAGTCACAAAGAGCATATATCAATTTAGTGCTCAATAAATACCTGGAATTCAGAAATTCCTCACCCCAGTCAGAGGCACCGATTACCTCCCAAATTTTCTCCTCTTCTCCCACCCAGCACAGGTTTATGAAAGGCAGGTTCTGCTTGACTAATCTGATGCCCTTCTATGACAAGGTGACCTGCCTAGTGTTTGAAGCAAAACCTGTGGATGTTTTCTACCTGAATTTTATTAAAGCCTTTGACATCACATTCTTATGGAGACTCTGGCTGCTCACATCTTGCACTCTTTGACAGGTTAAAAACTGTCTGGATGGCTGGGTCCAGAGAGTGGTGGAGAATGGAATTAAATCCAGCCGGTGGCTGGTCACCAGTGGTGTTCCTCAGGGCTCAGTGCGGGGGTCAGTCCTGTTCAATGTCTTTATCAGTAATCTGGACAAAGGGCACTGAATGCTCCCTCAGTCAGTTTGCAGATGACTGATACCAAGCTGGGCAGAAGTGTTGACCTTCTGGAGAGCAGGAAGGCTCTACAGAGGGACCTGGGACAGGCTGGATTGGTAAGCCAAGACCAATTTGCTTCAGGTTCAGAAAAGTGAAGCACTGGTCCCACACTTGGGATCACAACAACCCCGAGCAGTGCTACAGGCTGGGGGCAGTGGCTGGAAAGTGGCCCAGCAGAAAAGGACCTGGGGGTGCTGGTCAACAGCATCTGAACAGGAGCCAGCCTGTGCCCAGGTGGCCAAGAAGGCCAATGGTATCCCTGCCTGTATCAAAAACAGTGTGGCCAGCAGGACCAGGGCAGTCACTGTCGCCCTGAATTTGGCACTGGTGAGGCTGCACCTCAAGTCCTGTGTTCAGTTCTGCGCCCCTCGGTACAAAAAAAGACATTGAGGTGCTGGAGTGAGTCCAGAGAAGGGCAATGAAGCCAGTGAAAGGTCTAGAGACCTATGAGGATCAGCTGAGGGGGCAGGAGTTACTTAGTCTGGAGAAAAGGAGGCTCAGAGTGGGCCTTACTGCTCTCTACAACTACCTGAAAGGAGGTTGTAGCCAGGTGAGCGTTGGCCTCTTCTCCAAGTAACAAGTGACAGGACAAGAGGAAATGGCCTCAAGCTGTGCCAGGGGATGCTTAGATTGGATACTGGGAAAGATTTCTTCACTGAAAGAGCCATCAGGCATTAGAATGGGCTGGCCAGGGAAGTGGTTGAGTCACCATTTCCGGATGTATTTAAAGGACACCCAGATATGGCACTTGGGGGCATATTTTAGTGGTACACTTGTCAGTGTTAGGTTAATGGTTGGATTCAATGATCTTTTATGGTCTTTTCCAACTTACGTTATTCTGTGATACCCACATTAAGAAGCAAGATGCCTAATATATTCCTGAGGTTGAGTAGACGATTATAGAGCAAAGTATTCAAGCAGAAATTTAGCAGCAGAGGTAGAAATACTGCACGTGATTACTGAGAAAGGCTACCTTTAGGTAACTGAGAACTGATCAAGAACAGCTGGAGCCTGCCCAGAGGACACACAGCTGCCACCATGCAGCCTGCAGGACTGCAAAGACAAGCTCTGCTGACACTTACCCAGGCAAAAAGTTTGTCTAGGATTAATGACACACTATGTTTGCAGAGGACACACACCTAGCACTACATACTTACCACAGGGCTCTGACAAATCCCACCGAAAGTAAGAAAAATAAAAGAGAAATGCACATTTCCCATGAAATGGGACTTTTTTTAATCCGTGCAGCTGCCTTTAGGACTCATTAATTCTGAGCCAGCCACATTCTGCTCCTTCCAGAAAGCTGGAACTAGGTAACTTCCAGAACTCCCTTCCAACCAACATTTCTGTGGTTCTGTGTTTAAAAGAACCAATAAATGTGTCAGGAAGCTATCATAAGCTGGGCTAAGTGGCTACTAGTAAAGAAGACAAAGTTAAGGGAGAGACTCCAGTACTGGCCATACTGTTTAACAATTAGCACATTTCAGGGTTTTGGCCCAGGCCCTGGATAATGCAGGATGAAGCAGGTGCCAGAACCATTCCCAGCAGGCAGGCTGGATGAGGGTACCTGGGTTTTGGCAAAGGCCTGACAGCTTAGCCACTGTGGACAAGAGCTGCATCCTGCCACTTGGCAGCAAAAGACAGAGAATGCTGTCCCTAGCCTGCATCTTTCTTATCTTTTCAATTAGCGCAGAGGTAGTATCAGTGATGTAGGTGCCCTGTTCTGATCCTGTAAGCACAGCATTTCAGAAGATTCTCTGCTAGCTTGGCTCACATTTGGTCTCACACCAAGTAGTTTCAAAGTCTCCTATGCATTCTATAGCCCACTTCAAGCCACAACACCAGTTTCTTTCCTGGAAAAAAACAAAGCAACAGCATGAAGAGATCTGCAACCAACTTTTGGCCTGGTATGAAGCTAGAACAGGATCAAGGTGAGTATATGAGGATGAGAACTACAAAAACAAACAAAAAGAAAACAAAAAACCCACAACAAAACAAAACCAAAAAACGCCAAACCAACAAACAAAACATAAAACCAAACCAACCAAACAAAACCAACCAAACAAAAAAAAAAACCAAGGGAAAGAAAAGGTAGGACTCACCAGGTTAAGTCTGTAAGACCAATTCAGAACCATAATTCAGCAAATATTGAAGTCTATCTATTGGAAATTCTGTGGCTGAGGGGGCAAGAACATAGTGGTTTCCTTCCAGTGCAACAGGAAGTTAGTTCTAATTACTTGTTTTGCTTTGCTGACAAAGCATTTTACCTTGCCTACCAGCTCTTAAGCACAGCAGGAAGGAGTTATGTGCAGGTTTTAACTTGCCTTTGTAAGTCAAAACTGGAAATTACATATGTATTATGTAACATTTTTATTACATTATTTAATTACAAGGACTAGAACAAAAGTTTTATAATAAGGGAGTTCATTCACCTCTTAAGAATCAAAAGCTCTAAGAAGCACACACGCGATTGCACCAAGTTTAATATCCTGTCTCCAGCAGCAGTCACTATTTAACGCTCCAGTGGAAAGCAATGGGATGCGAAATCCAGCCACAACCACTGCAGACGCAGAGCTCTGCTTCCTCATCCTTGCAGTCAATTTCCCCTAAGCATAAGGCTGAAATGTTGCTATATGACAGTGCGCAGCATCTCAGAAATTCATTTGACTTGATCTCCTGAGGCAACAAATTTCTCATTAGTTTACAGGGAGAAAAAAAACTACAACAAAACACTTCTCCTGAAACTATAGCCACAGACCCTTCAAAATCACAGCAGTTTCAATCTTTATAATATTTTGGACAGTAAAGAGCCACAGAAAAGCACCACTGTCTTGCTGCATGCTGTACTAGACAGAACTCCACTTACACAGGTACTCCCCACGAAGTGGAAACAGCTGAAGAGAAGTCACTGACATCTTCTTGCTATATTATAGTGATATTTCCATTTCAATCACCAGCAGTGATTATATTACATGAGAGGCACAGTGCATCTGTTGATCCTGTATGGAACTAGGAAATGCTTTTATATTTGGGGGTTGTGCAGGGAGGGAATGGTGATGGAGACACAAATGGAACAGCAGCATCAAGTTCCTCATCCCAAAGCCAGGGAGTCTGTCCAATGGCTGCAGCTGCCAGAAAGCACCCGGCTCGTTCTGCCTACACTCTCAATCTCACAGCTGTGCACCCTGAACAGCCCAAAGCCACATAGCCTCTTGCTGACACTACCCCACTTTTAATGTGGTAACTAAAGTGTTCATCAGCCAGAACAAGGAAGAGAAAGTGAGCAAGAAACTCAGGCAGGTCTGAAAACACTTGTGCACTTGGTTGCTATTCAGATTCTTCACAATTCCGAGGTAATCATCCCCAGAACAAGACATGGATTCCCACCAGAAGGTACAGCTCATGACAGTAACGTGAAGGCAACACTGGTCCCTGGTACAGACAACTTGCGTCTGCTCAGGGAACAAGTCCCAGATCCCCTAGGGTGAGAAAACTGAAGCAGAAGGAGTGATATGCCGTCTCGACAGGTATACATTGCCACATCACAGTTAAACCTGCTCATCTACCCCTTGTAAGGGCACAGGGGCATACAAATGCCTGATTACTGCCGTCTGAACAAGAAACATGTGCTTTCACTGGAGCAACCAGTAACTTTTAAATTACTTCAACATCCTTGTCTTTGGCTTGTCCTCAGATCAAAACTCCTTTTCTAGAAGACTCTTCCCATGTCACCAAAAAGTCTTCTTCAAAGGCACGTGAGCTTTTCCTGGGTCTCACTTTCTCACTTTCAAATTCCCCTAGCATAAAGGCACTTCTGCACATACACAAAGTTACAGAGATCCGAAATGCCTGAGTAAGTTCATGTTGAGGTCTCCCTGGGAGCCTGAAACTTCATGGTCTTCCAAGTAAAGCATCTAAGAACAAAAGGAAAATGCAGTATGAGTGCAGAGAACACTAACAAAGAAAAGCAATGGAAAGGCTGGGCCAGGCCCAAACCTAAAAGCAACTGAAGGCTGGTAAATACAGTGTAGCACTTGGCTTGTATCTGTGCCTGCTCTCTTCGGACTACTAAGACTCTTGGTGAAATGGCCTCCACCTAAGAAGACGACTAGGATGCTCTCCACTAAGCAATAGCTTAGAGGCAGCAGTTACTGAACAACAGCTCCAGCTCTCCACCATCCTGGTGAGTTCCTTAGCTGTTCCACTGTGTAAATTAACAACAAACCCATTCAACAGTGGATTTTTACAAGAAACGTGTTTTGAGAGGACGAGTGACGCACGCTCTTTTCTTGAAAGGAAAGGTCTGTGTGCTTGCCTTCAGAAGCAGGCATTGGACTGCGACCTGGAGCACAGGCAGCTCCAACAGGAAGCACCCGAGCCATCGTTCCATGCTGAAGGGTAACCACCCCGTGGGGGATTAAAACATTTATCTCTCAAGCATCTAACCTCCAACTGCCTTGCTTCTTACTTCATTAAGGGGATATGACTTAGGGACTAATCCTGAAACCCTACTCAGAAGCAAAAGACCTGCAGTCCTCAATGAACACAGACAATCCTTAGTGTAAGGAAAAAAGCATTCCTGATCAAAGAGAGCCATTGGAAGGGTGGGGAATTTTACAGCCATCTCAACACTGCTATGAAACACGCTCCTCCCAACACTATGCTACTGCACCTCTGCATCAGTAAACGAGCTCTGCTGGCACTGTAATTTTGCCTTGCCTTCAAATACAATGGGTTCTGTCAATTCTAAAACACTTTAAAAGAAACTGTTCGAAAAACAAAGCAGATGTATTAACTATTAGGCATAATGATAGCTTGGCCTATTAATTTCCAAAATTCTTTTTCTGAACATAAATCACTCTCCCCTGCAACAAAAGGCAACCGAATTCCTTTATTTTATCTTCTGGCCACCTTAAAATAAACTTTTTTCTTTGTTAAGAGCCTTAAATTATGTCTTTAAAGCATTAAGTTTGCATATCACAACTAACAAAATGTCAAGATTATAATTTAAATATTTAGTCAGAACTTCCTTATGAGGAAATATACCTCGTGCTACACAATGTTTGCTCCAACTGAGAAAGCATTAACACTTGGGATGAGAGTGACACAGTATATTGTTAGAGCCTAGATGCTTTCTTTCAAAAATATGTCCAGGCATTACTATTTCAAATGCAGAGGAAGTGTAGTGAAAGTGTCAACAATGAGACTGCCAAGGGCATGGTCAAAAGAAACGGCTACAACAATTTAAATGGCTAAATAAATATAGGCTAAAAGTCAAGTCAAGGGTAAAGATATAAATTCATACTGCCTCTGGCAGGAATCAATTACGGTGGCTATTTGACCTCTAAATAGGTTCTTCTGGAGAGGAAATATGAAGAGCTTGCTCTTACTCTCTCACTTTTTACCCGTTTTCTCTCATCTTCATGGCAAGCTCATATGTATGTTCACATATGTTTAAACTTGGCAAAAATATTTAAAAAGGAAAAAGAAAGAAACTATTTTATTTGTGTTTAGAAACAGTGACAGTTAAAAAATTTTGCAACTACAGTGGTTGAAAAGTATTCTCACTCCAAAGAACATTAAGGAAAAGATTTGAAATTCTTACTGGAGACATTTTGAGAAATGTCAAAGATGTGCCTAAACAGATGAAAAATTGCCTATATTAGTGAGTTTTTGAGAATGACAATACAGACTGAATAACAGCACAATGAAAGAGGTAAAACTGGAGAAAGAAAAAAAAGATGAGAAGGGATTGAAGCAAAACGTTTCCTTCATTGTTTAAGAGAAATATAAATGAAATAGCAAATGCACTGTCACTGTCACTGGAGGCCAGTTATAAAGGAGAAGGTAAACAAAGCAGATATAAAAAAATACGGGTGTCCTCGAAGTTGAGTGTTACTGTGCAGTGGTGTTCATCTCTGCTACGTATCCCATCATATAGGTAAGGTTCTGCATTAGCTCTGCACAATCAGCAAAAGCAGATCAGTTCTACTAATATATGCTGCATCTCAGCAGAACGAATTTGTGAAGCAGAACGCTGCTCTAACACGGTTAGACTGTTTGCAGTACCCTTGTGAAATACATTCTTAGCTTCAACAGGCACCTCTGAAATGTAAACACACATTGCTTTGGATATCAAAATAAATAAAAAGTAGAAGGCCATATGATGGCAAAACTTATGCTATTTACCAATTATTCATTACTTAACTCCGCAAATTTTGTTGCTCTTCTAACACAGGCTTTCCTCTGTCATACACTGGCAAAATTTAATTATGTGTACACATTTAACGCACATGTTTAATATGCTTTAGCAAATACTGTTAATAAGAATTCATCACAGAGGTGGCATGAAAAAGGGTCTTAGCTTATTATGCACCAAATCCTGAGATATTAAAGACCTGCCTGTGCACAGCCAGCAGCCATTTGCGTTTTAGTACTGCTGCAGCGTTATACAATAGACATGCTCAGCACGTTCCCTAATGGAGACTGTTTCAACTTTCCTCAATTCAGTGTTCAGATTCCAGCCTGGCAGATGATTTTGTCCAACCCAATGCCTTTGTCTTGTCACCTCCAACCCAAGAAAAGGCACAGCTGCAGGAATACCTTCTCCTACGCCCACTGACAGAAACATCAGTGCTCCAGGAGTTCCAGGTTCAGTGAGAGAAAACATGAAAAATGCTGTAAGCCTCTGATACTACAACAATCAGACCGTACTCTTCTCACTTCAAGACATTTAAAGCTCACTGCATGAACTTGGTTCTTTGCATCCAACAACTTAAAAGATTTTGGACTGATGGGGTTTTTTTTACTTTTTCTTTTCTCTTTTTTTTTTTAACTATGGGAGATAAAAATCTCTCGTAGCAGCTTGCTTTTATTTTTTTAATAAATGTTAAAATTAGAAAGAACATAATTATCCTAATTTTCTAATAACATCACAGGACTGTGCACATTTTTAAGACACCAAGTAAATATGTGACACAGTTATCACTAGCCACTTAAAGTCACAGACTGGCATCTCTGTTAGCCCAAAGTGCTTCTTGAAGAGGTTACCCTATTCTTTTTTCTACTCCAAAGCTGAAAGAAAATGGTAGAAACTAAACTGCAGCTCAAAACTACCAGAAAACCTATTATTTTCTCCAGCAGAAATATCTGAGGAAGAGTGAAACAGGCTCCTAAAAACATAAACAATTTTGGTCAGCAGAAGCCAACATTCAACTGCCACCAATGAAATGAATATGGCTCCATGGCATGACAGTAAGATCATGACTTCATTCAAGGCTTGGCCTCAAGTAAAGCCAAAATTAGTAAAAAGATGCTTAAGTGCATCTTTTTCCCTAGAGAATAGAGTCAATAAAACTATTTGAACTGGAAAATATAAATTATTAATATCTACTGGAAGGCTGTGATATTTTGAAATTACTATCTTCAAAAATAGCTTTATGGCTATAATAATTCAAGTTTTCTATCTAGATCAAGGACAAGGCACAACCAAGATAAAATGTTACAATCTGCAGGTTTCATGCGCACCCACGACAGTCCTAAGTGCACGTTAAAACCCACAGAAAAATGACTCAAAAAAAAAAGATGTAAAATTACAATTGTTCCTACTATTTGCTTTTTGACTTTTCACCATACATGGTGTATCTATTCAACCACGAAACCAAATATGTTTATTGAAAAAACCCAGAAGATTTTTAGCAATAATATTATTTCAACAATCAACACAGATGGCAGAAATTCACCAGAAATCCGCCATAATGTAGACAACAAATTACTGAATGCAGGAAACAATGAATTTATACAAAAACTGGTAAGTTCCCTTCTGACATATGTGTAGAGCACTGACAATTCACCTTCTTTTCTAAGAACAAAAGGTAAAAATAAACTACTCAATTACCAGCTAAAAATATGAATAGAATGTAGTTTCAAGTTTACAATAAAAACAAACAAACAAAAACCAAACAAACAAAAAACCAAACAAACAAAAAAAACCCAACAAAACAAAATAAATCTGGGGAACTAATGGAACTTGATTATTTACTATTTGCCTCTTCTGGATGGAGTACTCAAGGCACAGTACAAGGGCTGCTTCACTGATGCTCTTCCCCAGGGACATGGTGTTTAAGCTCTCCTCTGTGTGGTTGCTTTGATAATCAGGGACTTAGTCATAATGCAAATTGTTTTTCTCTGGTGTGAACAGTCTCTCTTTCCTGTCTCACCACCCATTTGCACAACACTTAAAGAAGATCGACTGCTTCTCTTCCAAGCTTAGCTGGTATGAGGTATCCGGTTTAAAAAAGTAATAAGGAAAGTACGACAGACATATTGAGCAATATGATAGGCACAGAGAAAGCACAGTTGCATACACCTGATGTCCTTAAGAAATCAGTCAAAAAGATCAGCTGCCCTAAGATTTCAAAGTCCCAAATTTAGTGACCATAGCATCATGGAATGGTTTATGAAGGCAGACAAAATAATCATATTCAATGAACTAAAACGTTTCTCTGTAAGTCAGTCATCTTCTCAGAAATTTCAATAACTTAAAACCTCAAAGAGGATTTTTAAAGCACATATTCAATTACAGGCAATCTTTCCAATAATAACTTCATGTTTTTGACCATCAAAAATCATCCACAGGTGCTTATTCACCTGTGCATGTGTACACATGTGTAATCAACACAAAGCCACACAAAGCCAAGGTGTATGGTGTTAACATGACAGACCACTTACTAGTAAGACTGACCTAAAATTAGATTCCCAGTTGTGTTAAAATTGAATGTTGACTCTCTTCACTTCTTTTTTAATACTAAAAGAAATCAGGAGGTTTTGGCTGTAGAGACTTGGTATCATAACAAACATGTTTAAACATCTCTTTCAGTTCACTTCATAATTCAAAGCTGACAACTTCTCCAGAAGGCTGAGAGAAGAGCTGCAGATCTAACAGTAAGTACATACCCATCCGATTCCCAAGGCCCTCTTGTCATTAAGACAGTGATGAATAGGCACTGAGCAGCCAGCCAATTCCCATTGCACTGCCTGACTTGTAAGCACCTTACGACCATCCAACAACACGTCAGCCAGGGGACTCTGCTGGGACAAAATTAATTCTCTACCGTACACTCTCCTGAAAAGCACTGCTGTGAAGGTACGTGGCTTATGCTTTCAACCTGAGGTGAGGGGTTTTTATTTCATATATTTTGCTTTATCAAATCTCTCATCATTCTGCCTTTTTCAGGGGAGCTGAGAAAGTTAATTTCCATTTTTCCATTTTATTGTTAAAAGATGTTTGTTTAGAAATAAGAGTGGGTGAGGGGGGCATAACGGTAAACAACTGAACAACTTAATTGAAAGCTACAAAATTAAACCTTGAGCTACTCAGAAAGTGAGTGGTTCAATAAAGACTCAGGTACTGTAAGAGAGCAAAGCAGTGGCAGCCCTGCAAGGACTCCAAGTCCCCCCTAAGTCATGGGGTTTCCCTCCCACCGCCATAAGGAATACTTAAAGACAAAAATGTTTGCTTGAGAATAGCCTGCCCAGCTGTCACAGGTCATGTTGGAAGTAAGCAGTGCTATCATTTGTTGCCCACGCTAAAAACAATTAAAAAACACATTTTGTGGCATTCAACATTTTTTTGTTTACCCTTTCACCACCCCCCCCACAAATAGCATTTACTAGAGATTGCTATCACTTAGGAAATACAACTAAAAACATTTGGAATCCAGTTTCCTTTTTTAACATATTCATGATACATTAAATGCAGACGTTGTTCAATTATAACAAAGAGCAGATTTTAAATCACTGAGAAGTTCATCATCAAACTCACATCCCTATTCAAAAAAAACCCAACCTCCTCCTGAAGCCATTGAAGCATCAGCCCATTTCATCTTCCCAGAAGGACCAGCTGCTCCTCAGGTAGGATATGCCCACAGACACTGGAGGAGCCCTGGCCCCCTCTTTCAGGCAGCCCAAGGAGATGTGTTTGAAATGAAAACCGCCTTCCCCCAGCTGTGATGCCCAACAGGGAATTGCAGGGCCTAGAGCTGGTCTATCAGCCCTTCCACAGGTCCTGTGGTTGTGGGACAACGTCTGTGGAGCCACCCCAGCAGCTCCCGCCCCCTCACACAGCGTACGGGCCTGAGGTACCAACACTGGAACCGCTGCCATAGCACGGGCCCAACGCAGACCCATCTACCCCCGTCTGCAGCACGGATGAAAAACATGACTTATTTATAGGCATACACAGAAATGATTTACCAGAATTAAATACATAAATGTATCGAAGCATGCTAATGAGAGCTACAATTACGACAGAGGTTTATTTACTCTGCAGCCTTACCCTACATAATGGTATCACTTGGTTGCATTTCCTCATCAAAATTCAAGAACTACATGAGACGATGAAGCTACAATTGGTTAATGATGTAGTTCCTGCCCATATCCCTCAGAACAACTGATGAGGGTCAGGCTCCATACTATGTAGCCCACATTTCCTACTTCTCACCTGACAATAAAATAAATACGCAAATCTGTACTGCTTATAAAAGATCAGGATAGAAACCAACCCCAAAATGAACCAGGACTTCAAGTTAAATATTCCATGAAATTATTTATGAATAATCAAAAGCCATCTATCTGTTCATCGGAAAGCCTAAATGCAAATGGTCCAATGCATTTTGATGTTAAGTTTTAAGAAGTATCCTTGCTTATATTTTTGCATTTACACATAGAAGAATCTGAAAAGCTCAAGCAGCTCTTCTTCCTTTTATCCTTCACTTCACAATATGTAAGTTGTCTGCTTATATAGGAAGTGGATTTGTCTGCTTATATAGGAAGTGGATTTTCCATCAAATTGTCACGGTGACACACAATTTTTGTTCTTTTTCCCATTTTCCCCATTTCATTGTGGAAAAATGATGATATTAAGTGATGGAAAACTGAAGCAGAGGTGATAGAAACGCAAACCTTTTTTGTAGGATGGGGAATAAGACTAGAGGAAGGGGAGCTGTTGGACAGAATTACATGCAAATGTGAAGGAAGAAGACGAACACAATTTTTCAGTCTATTTTTTTAAAATCAATTACTCACATGTCCCATTTATCACAAGTTTCATACTGTATCCATATCTATGGAGAGATGGAAAATTAAAGCCATGCTATTTTTCTCAGAGCTGTTTTAATGAATATTTTTGGCTTGTGTGCATTTGTAGATGCATCATATCAGTCTTTTATCTATATTCAGTCCCTTTTCCAGGGTGAAAAAAAACATACAAAAGAGAAATGAAGCAACAGTGATCAAAACTCCCTGGCAGGACTTGGGATGGCATTAACATTTTAAGGATGTGATTGGTATTTGGTGATATTTTATTGAGGGAATGGTACATCTATAATCTATTTTTTCTCAGCATCATAACTGGTTCAGAGCAAGGACCAAGAGAGATACTGACAGACTACATGTAAATTTATCTTTCAGACAGCTTTGCCAATCTTGCAATAGATTATACCTGCCTTGCTTCAGCCTGACCTTCCACCTGCTTGTTTAAAGGGAAAACAACTCTCAAATTCAAGGCTGAGTTACCACAAGTACCCTTTAGAGCAAGTAAGTTTTAGATGACACAATCATCTGTTGCTATCTCAGAGAAAACATTTAAGCTTTGGAATGAATTTCCAAACATTTGCCGTTGTGTACTCTAAACCATGAGTAACATGTCTTCAATTAATACTGAACTTAAACTTTAGTCAACTATTGCATCTGTCCAAAGTAAAAGGTTTTTCAATAAATGCAAATTCCTCTTTCCCATAAACGAGACCAAAAATCTAACATATAAACATTGCACATTCTCAAACCAAAACATTACACACCAGATTTGGGCTCCTCAGATCTAGAAGTAAATTAAGACTAATATAAAGAATGCTATATTTTGGTAACATGGGAGATCGTAATCATGTCTCTGTCTCCAAAATGCCACACACTTACAGAAACGTTTGGTTGTAGTTATGATTCTTAAAGGGGCTCAACAGCCACCATTCAAATTACAGCACAAAATGTTTACACCTTAGTTCGAATACAGATGGGGAAAAAGGCGTACCTCAAAATTATCGTAACTTGGCGGCAGCACAAAACACCTTTTCGCTTCAGGATTTTTTCCTTAAACGTTCTTAAGTAACTTAATATTGGGAGTGCTTTAGAACGTGAAATGCCTGATTCACAGGAAAAACTTTTGTTTTCTGCCTGCATAAACGAACAAGACAGGTGCATTTCAAAGCTGTGATTCCATTCTAACAGTGGGAATGCTCCTCTGTTGGGATGTTCCTATTGTTATTTTAGAGCACACTGTTAACTTTATCTCTGTATGTACTTACTTTAAGTACCTAACTGCCTCATAAATTGAAGTTTAAAATCCACTTAACTCATTTTAGACAAATACAGTAATTATATGATAAAGCCACGACTATATAATGTTATATTTTCCACATTTAAATTCGCACAGAGTGACACATTCAGTGTATCTCATCCAATCTAATGGTACAAACCGCAGTGTTACTGTGATTTTACCAGAGTTCCCTGTGAAACAAATGAATAGTTGCACCTAAGTACGGCGAAAGAGTACTTTTACATATCCTTTCTGATCTATTGTCTAAAACACGAACAGGCCCGTTTTCTGAGACGCCAAGCCGTATCCGGTTTTCAATGCAGAATTACCTTTCACAGGAGAACTGTTTTAAAACTGGGATCGCAAATCAGTTTAAACTAGGTTTCGGTAGCATTTACAGCTGCAAAATCACGCACAATGGATTCCGAATCCGAGAGCGCGTGTGCTGCGCTGCCGCCGCCGGGGCAGAGCCGGAGCGCGGGTCCCGCACGGGGAGCCCCCGGTGCCGCCCCGCTCCCCGCGGGGGCAGCTCCGGACCGCTCCGCCGCCGCGCCCCGCGCCCGCCCGGCACAAACGGGGCCGCCGCCGCCCCGCGCCCCCCGTACCTGCCCCGAACGCTGCCCCGCCGAGCGCCGGCACCGCCCCCTCATCTGCATGGCACGGCCCCGCCCCCGCCGCGGGGCACGCCGGTCACGGCCGGCCGCGGCCCCCGCCCCTCCGCTCCGGGCCCCGCCGGGGCCGCAGCCCGGCCCACGGACCGGCGGCAGCGCCCGCGGCCCCCGCCCCGGCCCGGGAGAGAGCCCGCCAGCCCGCCCACCGCGGCGGTTTCCAAGGGCACCCACTGCCCCCTCCGCCGGCTCTGCGGCCAGAGCCCGGGCTTCCTTCCCCTCTTCCCTCTCTTCATTTACGGGGGCGGGGAGCTCGGCGGAGGCGAGGGTCGGGCTGTGCGCGGCTCCTTTCGGCGCACACACAATAGCGACCCGGTACGAACACACCGCCAGCGCATCTCTCCGCCCGCAGCGCCGGGCCCTGCGCTCCCCGCAGGGAGACGGCAGCGGAATCAACGTGGGGCTTAAAAAGAACATTTCCCCATTGAAATCATAGGTGCACATAAAAGAAGATCGCGTTCTCAACGTCTCGGGTTTTGTTTCTTTATTTTCCCCAACTGCTTTTCAAGGGCTCCATCTCCTTTCTGCTGAAATACTCCCCCAAAATCAGCACAATCTATTTCTTTGAGGCATTGCCAACATATCTCATTCACGATCTCCAGTATTTAGAAAAGAAAAAGAAACCCCAACAGTAAACAGATTTCAGGATTAAAACTTTTACGTGGTTAATTTCTACGTGATGTGATACAACAGAAAAATTGCACGTCTGTCCTCCGTAAGACAAACACAGGCCACAGAAATCTTCAGGAGCAGTTTTCAAAAAATAAAATAATTATGTATTATTAACTAAGAACCACTATGAGAAATAAATACTTGCTTGAAAAATAACATTGCATTAATATTAGAGTGAAATGCAGGCAGAGGGTTATAATTTATCACTCCCATGTGTATATAATTGCATTAAAAATAAGACAAAACACCACTTTCAAAATTATCCAAGAAGAATGTGTAGGAAAAAAAACATTGTTAGATATGCTCTAATGTTACAGTATTTTTAACCAAACACAGACGCTACAGATCTCCTACTGAGAAAGAATTAGTCTCGAATACATAGCAGAATAATAGATTGTTGTTACTAAATATTTTATGATATTGGTAAATGATCCATCTAGCATAAATTTAATTTTACTTGCTACCCCATTTTTCATGCACAATTGAAGTTTGAATTGCATAGGAATAATGGTAGAAATATTTTTACAATGAGTTTGATCACAGAACTTACACAATTTATTTAGCCTGGTATCACATTGATGTGAATCCTTCCAATCCCACCTTACAAAATGCAAAAAACCCTGGCTTTACTAATAAAAAAGAAATAGCAAAACCCCCACTTATATTTAAAATACTGAAGTGTGTGAAGAATCTATAAAAAAAACTGACCTGTTCAAATTGTTGTTTTTCCAATCCATGCACTGTTTTTATTAATTAGGAACCAAACCAGATTGATCGTCATTTTATAACGTTTGACATATTCACTGTCTTCCTACTTCCAGCAGAATCTTCTTAAATCTCCCAGCACTGTGTTTTATTGCTGGTACCATATGCTTTATTGTTCAGCCACAAGAGCTTCGCTCTGCACAAAGACTCATTACCTACTGCTTGCTGAGCAGCTTCAGGCTCACTGAGGCTGCCTCTGTGATCACATGGGAGTTTTGTCTGAGAAAGCCAGGCATGCCACTGATTTCACCGGCTACAGATATTTTTATCAGCTGAGGTCTACTATGAGGAAGGAATAACAAATTCTAAGGCTTCTTTAGCTCATTAAGACAGCAGTTGTTATGGAAATCCCCTCAACTTTTTTTTTTTTCCCAATTATTATTATTAGCACTCCCACTTGTAACACTGGTCCAAGTAGAAATTCAAGAGATCTGTTACAAGTAATTTTTTCTTGTGGGGAGTGGCACAAACCATGCATTGTCTGCATCACTCCACACACAGCACACACTGAAATTAATATTCTGGAGTGGTAATATTTTGCCAACATTTAATCTGCCAGTGTTTATCCCTTATGGAGAGGATGAGCTTCAAAATGAAAAATTGTACCTAAAAAGCAGCCCCTTGATTTGAATTTGTCTCATCAGTCAAGGGCATTATCCTGTAATCTTTGGTCGTAAAATGAGTTTTGCTGGCTTCAGTGAGACTACTCAGGTGAAAAAGAATTGGCCATTTGAGCAAGGATTAGTCTCAAATCCAAACGACAAATTATGTAATACAATGAAGTCTAATCTTTTCTTGGTAATAGCTGGTGATACTCAGGGCAGGGTTTTTTCATGTGCACGTGTTTTGTTGGTTGGGGTTTGTTGTTTATTTCTTAAGAAACATAAATTTTAATAACATTTTATATTGGTTAAAAACTTACTATTTACCTAAGCATTTCACACTGGAATAAGTGAATACGTACATTCAAATTACAAAAGCCTTTATAGAAAATGGTAAGTATGACTTATCTTTTTTCACTGATGCATTATCAGTATGAGGGATCCATGTTGGAATATTTGGAGATAGCTTAACTCCTTCTGCAGAGTGAATTCGCCGAATATTCTAATTTAAAGCTCTCAATAAGCAGCTAGTGACGATAAATGAACATCTCTTCTCCACCCTGAAAACTGGTAGTGAACACGCGATTATCCATAATTTTAACGTTGCAAAGATGCAGCTATTCTATAGTCAATTATCTCTAGAATAATTCATAGGATTTCGATAAGATAGCAAGAAGAAACCGTTTTCTCATTAACATTCCACAAATGAAATACCTCCTTATTCTACTTAAGATCTCTCTCATTAGAATAAATGACAGCTCGTAGCTCATGGTTGGCATTATTCTGGTCCTATGCAAGTGAGTGGAAGTTTTGCTACTGATTTGCATGGAAGAAGGGACAAGCATGACTAATACAGTTTCATCCGCCTTACCGTGTCGTCATGCAAATCAATGACAAAACTCATTTCTTTATTGTTCTTGGCATCTTGTATTATTAAGGTTTTGTAACAGTTGATACACAGTCTCTGTGATTACACTGAATTATACGAGTAGGTTAGTAAAGGATTCAGAATTACCCACAACTAAATCCAGTAATGAATATCTTCTAGACTCTTGCATTCATGTTTTTTAATAAAAAATTCCGTTATCAAGAACAAGCGTATTTTAAAGTGCCACCATTTTCATCTGCCCAACGACACGGACCGAGCAGATTGTTCGTGGCTGAGAACCTTCTATGTCTCTTAAGCAGCAAACACTACTGTGTGTACATTAATGACAAGAAACGAAAGCAGACTAGATGGGTTGCTAACGAACAGCTGGTTTAGCTAAAGCTATGCATTTTTTTTCCCCTGGCGATATCACTGATGATGTCACGATGCCAGTGCAGGAAGACATAAACAAAAGGCAGGCATTTTTGCTGCAGTAGCACTAAGGGAGAAAATAAACCCCAAACCTCTGACAGATGGAAAGAACAAAAACTGGTCAGAAAAATAGTACCACTGTCACATTTTTGTGTTTTGTTGTTATATATGCTATGGAACAGTTCTCAAATACTGGAAGGTGGTTAGAGGAAAACACATTCAAGGACATGATACAGTTAAACCAGTTAGCAGCAAAGTGTTGTTTCTGCAGGAGACAATAGCAGCGAGCAGTCTCCAAGGCAGCCTCAGTTAATCACTTCTTCAAGGTTGATGGGGGAGGGAGGGAAGCTTCAATCCTCCATAGCAGAATTTGGAATTTCCTAATTCTAACTTGACATTTTTAGGTAACTAAATTATATTCCAGCCCCTACTCTCTTCTTACAGAATTACTGAATAGAACCAAATCTTTGTCAAAGCAACACTGCTGAATTTCTGCTCAAACATAGTATTGTGGAAGAGCCTTTTTGCCAACATGGAAGGCATTATAGATCACCCAAGATCCAGAACCTAGACCTCCCTTGTCACTCCTTAGTAAGACGAGCTCCAAATGAGACAATACTTTCCAGTATCCCTCTTGTAAGAGACAGGACTTCTTCAAGAGAATACAAATTCACCTCTTCTTGAAACAACATTGCGTGAATGCAAATGCTTAGCAGTCTCTTCTAACCAAGATCTCCCGTGGGAGTCAAGGTAAGCAAGAGCTCTCTTTTCTCTAATGTAAGGAAACAGAATCAAGAATCTGCTGACCACCACCTGCATATGAGGGTAAACTGTCAGATCCCTTATTTCCTTTGTAGGAAAAACAATTCATAGAAACATTCTTATGCTTTCCTATTCCACAGAAGCTACAGCGAATGCTAACTGCCAGGGAAATCTGGACTCTGAGTAACCTCTATCATTAATTAGAAATAACTGTATAAATCCTGGTTTATTTTACTCTATAAGCATTTAAACTTGAGTACTTTTAGATCATATGCATCAAAATACAGATCGTTCACAGAATTTAAAAACAAACAAAAAAACCCCAAACCCAAGCCTCTCACAACAACCCAAAACCAGCCATATATTGCAAATCAGACTAAGGCTATGATTTGAAATTCAAATAATTTCCACCGTATACAACTAAATTATTTTGTTAGGTATTGAACTTAATCTGCTGTTCAGTATCCTGTATCACAGTTGGATGAATCAGATACGAATCAAAACAATTACAGGAACAGACTGCTCAATTTCATGAAACAAAAAAGGGGCAACTTGCATTCCATACCTTATTTTTCTAAAGTTTGGAATCTTGTACCTTGCAATAAAATGCAAGAGCTCCTGTTTCTCCAAATACACCAGAAATGCTATAACTTCCATACCAATTGAGTAAAAGAGGGTTTTGCTGAAACTCTTTTGCAGTCTAGTGCCAAAAAAGATTTGAAGTTCAGGATTTATAAAACGTGTTCAGTGGACCATGCATGCTCTACTCCAGCTCTTACAGACAGCATGGTTCACATGCCATGGTTTGCAATTTATGAGCTGCAGCAGCAGCAGCTCTGAATGCCTCAGCACTGGCTTTCAGGTTTGGAAATAGATGATTTGTGGTCACTTCTTTGGTAAGATCTATAAACCTTGCCCATGCCAACTCCTCTAACTTGAATTCAGGATGAGGCACAGCTGCAAACTTCCCATGGAACTCTGCCTTTACAGAAGTTCTAGGGAGTTAAAAATGCACACCTAAGAGAAAACAGTGTAATAATTAATCTGAAGTTACTGAGAGTAACATTGGGGTAGGATAATCTTAAGTATAAATTCTACATATTTCTTTCCAGACCAAATATAATTTAATCAAATAAATTTCCACATCTGGGCCCCAAATGTCTTGCTTTCTCTAGATATATCATAGTTACATCTAAACTATCTTCCAGTAGTGTCATGTTAACTCTTTCTTTCCAAATACTGGGGCTTGATGGATTTCTATAGCCTGCCAGGAAGAATGACACACTTTGGGTTCCTCAATTGTGCAAATATGAAAATCCTACTCATTCATGACATTTTCAACAAAGAAATGCAATGTTTTGAAATAAGAGTCTTGTCAGTGAAATGAATGAAAATAGACAAAATTTATTTGCAAGGTAAGATGACATTCTCAGATCAACAGATGATGGAGAAAGCAACCTATAACTGAAGGGCAGGCCTGTGGGAAGCTGTTCTGATTTCTGCACCCTAGCAATCTCATCCCCAACTTCATGCAGTGACTCAGCTTGTCAATGTAGGGCTGCCACTGCCACCCTTCACTCCTATTTCTGGCACCCTTACCCTGTCATGTCGATTTGAAGGATGCCATGTACAGGGTTTGTTTTTTTTTTTGATTCTTACAGTACCTGCTTGACCAGGGCCAACTTCCTAAAAGCAGGCACAGAGTAACAGTAAATCTCTTTACACATACTATGAGGTATAGAAGAGCATACCCCTTCCTAATGAATTTTAGCAAAACAGGTCTTGAAAACAACCTCATTTTTAATGACACATTCCTGCTACATCTTACATAAGCTGCATTTTTCCAAGATAAAATTAATCTCTTCCATGGTGATATCTCAAAGGAAAGCACATTAGAAGAGCTACTGTATGCAAACAAAAATACTCCCCTCTAGTAAACATACAGGGTTTCTTTCTCCTTTCACAACCTTTCTCAAAACTGATGGTTAACTACGAAAATCAAAGAAATATTAGCTTTGGCAGGCAAACTAATGTACTGAGAGGTGTATAGTCATGTGGAAAAAGAATCTTTTGACTGCTGTTGCATTAGATGATGTGAATAATCAAAGCAAATAATTAATAATGTAATGCTTGATTCAGCCATCATTCAAAATGCCAGCAAAGCATGGTGTTTTTTAAATAAAACTAAGCAAGTTATATTTGAAAAAGCAAACTGGTCATCACCTTGTTTAAAAACAAAACAAAAAAAACAAACAAAACTTAGAAGGCAGATACTTAAAGAAGAGAGGCTGCCTGTGCTGTCTTGTACGTGCTTTATAAGCCAGCTTTGCTCCAGCCAGTTTCCATGACACCTCAGACATTGCAACATGATCCATGCAGATTAGTAACTCAGCACTACACAGAACTATGCTTGGTGTGGTTAGAAATTGCAAGACATAAACAGAAGAAACAAAGGTGCCTTTTGGTTTATAATTAACTGACTCTTTACTCCATTCCCTTTTCTCTTGCTAGGTCACTAAGCACACCTTTTCCCACAGTATCATTTTCCAGCTTACAGATTTCATTTGCCTGTTGACCAGCAAAAAGTTTAAAAATAAATAAAATTGAGAGATATTTGAAGCAAGCATGATAGCTAGTATTTTTTTCCTCTCCAACTACTTGGTTATTCTAGTCTTCTTTATACCACAGTAAACCAAAAAAGTTTACTGAGTCAGTGTGGTTGAAACAGGAAAAAATCCAGTCAGAAGGAAGCAGACTGGACTTGTCATCAGCAGAGCTTTATAAAGCACTACTGCTGCTAAACCAGCAACATTGCCTCATTCCTTGTTTTCTCAACTTCCAGAGCAGACAAGCTCTTTAGTTTTCATCTTCCACAGAAAAATGAATTTTTCATTGTTACAATTTTTGCATTTGTTCCTGTTTACCATAAACACAAGTATATTAATTTGAGCAGAGACAGATGTAAAAATATAACAGACACAGAGACAGATCTGAGCAGTAACGTAAATTTTACAGCAGTTAAGTTTATGAAGCATTCCAACTTAAAACACAAGTCTCTTCAATGTATTACTTAGAATAAAAAACAGAACACTGAATTACAGGTTATATGGAACTTGTCACCGTTTCAAATAACATTTAAAGCCTAGAAACCGATTCTCCTTTAGTAATGTGTATTCAGCAGAACTTGAAAATAATTTTTATTTACTTTTTCATTTGTCTACTAGCATCACTGATAACATCAGCACAGCAATGGGAATCTTATTGCTTATCTTGAGTCTTCTCTACCAGCAGAACACAACACATTTCCCCCCGATATGTTCCCTGACAGCAGCCTATATTAATAAAGTAAAAGTATTTGACAGGCGATTTCGCTTCTCATACCCTAAAAAACATGGTAATGATTTCACTTGCCCTAAAGTCAACATTAAAGAAATTAAATGAAAAATATTTTCATATATTTTAGCATCCAAAATAATTTTCCTACCATGAAAACACATTTTCATAATATTAAAACCCGAACTGCTGTACTTTTACAGCAAACTTCTTCCTATGTCATTGTAACTTTCTAAAGCTTCAGAAAGTACATGAGCCAGTGGTATGCGTTCACAGCCCAGAAAGCCAACTGCATCAAAAGAGGAGTGGCCAGCATGTCAAGGGAGGTGATTCTGCCCCTCTACCATCCTGAGAGCCCACCTGGAGAACTCCATCCAGCTCTGGGGTCCTTAACACAAGAAAAACATGGATCTGTTAGAGCAGGTCCCACAGAGGGCCAACAAAGATGATCAGAGGGCTGAAGCACCTCTCCTATGAAGACAAGCTGGAAGCCTGGAGAAGACTTCATGAAGACCTCATTGTGGCCTTCCGGTACTTAAAAGGGGCTTAGGACAAGTGGGAACTGTTTTAAACTAAAAGAGGGGAGATTTAGATTAGACATTAGGAAGAAATTCTTTAGTCAGAGGGTAGTGAGGCAGTGAAACAGGCTTGCCCAGAGAAGCTGTAGAAGTGGTCATGTTCAGGTGGGATGGGGCTTTGAGCAACCC
>JAWMRA010000164.1:18738480-18785702 GCA_035584735.1 Pseudotriccus pelzelni | reverse complement strand
AAAATCCAATGCGCAGGCTGGAAGGTGTAAAGACCTTCCCCGGATCTTCGTTCGCGAAGACTGGCCATTATTATTACCATTTTCTCCTTTGAGTTTTTTTTCCAGTAAGGTTCCACCTTACCGTATGCTAAGCACACAAATAAGAGAAACATACTTCACATCACCTGAGTACAGCAAACAAAAAATCCTTCCATACTGAAAGTGGTCTTTCTTAAATGAATGTTATGTCAAAAATCCAATGTATTCATCTTTACTTATGCACTAAAAATGAGGGAAGCTGAGCCAAGTGAGCCTTCATTAAGTGGCTTGTGTACTCTTCACTGTAGAAACTTATCAGATAACCGAAATCAGACACAACACAATATATGGCTTAAGCTACTGAAAGAGAATCAACTACCTTCAGTAATGTGTGATAAGGTAAAAAGAAATAATATAAGAAGTTCATTTGAGTCAGGCTATAAAGACATTCACCGAGGTAAATCAGAAAAGGAGATCAGTAACTCTGTGGTCATGGACTACTGATCTACATGGGCATGTCCACAAGGTGTTGAACCTAATCTGCACACCACTACACTCAGACCCCCCAAAACCAGCCAGGTTTACTGTCTGCATTAATATCATGCCTAATCCATAACTCAAATAGACCCTTCAAAATAAGGGTTACCTACACCCGTGCTTTCTGATCTTCCCTTCATCAGTACATGTTACATTTAAAAATCACATTCTAATAACAAACAAGTAAAAGACAACAGTTATACACATTTTCCAGTATCTGAATAAAGCTTTCATGAAATTACAAACAGATTATGCAAGAGAAGATGCTATCATCATTTTCTTGCTATTTATCAAGCACTTTAAATTACATCATGACATTATTAAAATATTATACTAATTACACAGAGTTCTCTGAATGCATTTACTGTTTGAGATGTGTTGACCAGCTCTTTGTAGCTAAATCATATCCCTTACTTCCAGCCTTTGGGAAAAATAGATCACATCATGATGCGACAGATTACCAAAAAAAGCCTTGAAAGCAACTCTTCAGATTGCGTTGGTGTTTCATTTTCCAAAACATTAAAGAGCTGATATTTTTGCAAGCAAGTGACAAAAGATACAAATATGCAACAATTAACTTACGTACAAACACGGGCAACAAGTTAGGAACATTTTACCTGTCTGCATCTAATTACACCGAAAGCTGCTGATGTATACTAATCCAACAGCTTTCAGCATGAATTTTAAGCATTTTTAAACACAAAGCTGCAGCTGAAAACCTGATTTTTCTTTTACTAATGTCATTCCAAAATTGCTAATCAAAATCTCTGCGGAGACATAAAATATAACATCGTGTTTCGTATCAAATGGTACAAAAATGAAATTGGGCCTGGATAATTGTATAGGTATATGCATATGAATAACTGCTACTGTACTACTGACCTTGTGATCTCAAAGAATGCCAGTTTCTCTCAGGAGATTTTTACATGTCTGAAATCATGTTTTCAATCTGTAGACATTTCCTTAATCTGTCCTTAAAAAAAATGAAATTCATGTCTCATTGCTGTTAAAATAATACAAACAAAATTTTAGAACTTCTGTCAAAGTATTGGCAATGCCACATGCAAACTCACAGAATAAACAGAAAATTCCGTTTGTTTGCAATGAAACCAGGTGCCATATTAGGGTGAAAAAATTCAGTAGAACAGGTGAGTCACATGTATGAATAAGCCATAGGAGTTATAGTACCAAAATATTTAATTGTTGCAAACAATTATTTACTGACTTACAAAATAATATGTATTTCAGAAGAGCAGACCTGACTTTTTAGAAAATACATATATACGTGTGTTTATATCTATCTATACAAAATAAATTACCATAAACCTTTAAGCATATAGCCAGTATGCACATTTGGTTTTTGGTACACATGAGCTACTTCTGCTCTGACACAACAGGGAATCTGAAAACCTTCCTGTATTTCACTGAACAGAAGAAAATCCATTAATTGCAAGGACAATTAAACATTAATCCTGCTTACCATGGTAGGTGACAGACTTGCCATCTGTTGAAGTCCTTAAAGCAAGGTTGGATATCTTTCTAAAAGACATTTTAGGATATAGTTTTTGGGAGGGGTGGGGGGGTAAAAGGAAAACCAAACCAGAAAAACTAACATTTGATCCATACTTGCTGCCTGTTTGTGTCTGCCGCGTTTAGCCCCAGCCAAGCCCCGCGCAGCCACTCGCTCATTCCCCCACCAGCGGCACTGGGGACAGGATCGAACGGTAAAACCAAGGAAACTCGTGGGTTGAGATAAAGACAGTTTAATAGGGAAAATGAAAGCCATGCATGCAAGCAAAGCAAAACAAGGAATTAATTCACTGCTTTCCATGGCAGCAGTTTAGCCATCTCCAGGAGAGCGGGATCCCGTCACAGGTAATGGTGATTTGGGAAGACAAACACGTCACTCCGAACTTTCCCCCCCTTCCTCCTTCTTCTCCCCAGGTTTATATACTGAGCATGATGTCATATGGTCTGGAATATCCCTATGGTCAGCTGGGGTCACTGTCCCACTTGTGTCTGCTCCCAGTTTCCCATACGTCCCCCACTTCCTTGCCAGTGCGGCAGTATGGAAAGCAGAAAAGGCCTTGGCTCTGCTCAGCAATAACAACATCATCTCTGTATTATCAACCCTATGTTCAGCCCAAATCTACAACACAGCCCCATACCAGCCACTTGAACAAAATTAACTCCACCCCAGCAAAAACCAGCACAGTGACCCTTTCCATTTTGGCCCCTAATACTTGTGATCCTGCTTTAAAATTATGTTGGAGTCTTAGCTTGGTCAGTCTTAGCTTTTGGTCCTCCAGTTTTCATACCCTCCTTCAGCCCAGGCCATGACTCTTTCTGGATACAGCTCCTACACATTGTCTTAGCTATGATCTTGAGCATCAGAGCTGCAACACTTGCTATTGTGCCATTCTCTTCTTAAGGGATACATCAGGATCTTCTTAAGGGATACAGCTTTTTAGGGTCAGTATGATTTGGGAAAAGAAGATTTTGATCATGAATACAGGAAGTGTAGGTGATGATCAAATTCTGCATCATAAAGGCAAATGAGATCAAATCCCAAAAGCATTTAGTACTTCCTGTTTTATACCATTAATATATCTTGCCAATACTACTGCTGCTGTTTGCAGGTATCAGAGTGTAGGCAGATGGACACAGATCACACAACTAGAGCTTTCTGAAGCAAGAAAAAAGGTAACCAAAAATGTCTTATTTTTTGAGGTACGCAAACAAATGAGTTTGTAGCTAATCTAAGAACATATGACTGAAGTGATGGAGCATAGCATGCCGTGCAGTATAGATGAAAATGAGTGGCTGTATCAACTTCAAAGCAAAAAACAGGCTACCAGAGATGCGTGGGCACAGGGGAGAAAGTGGGAAATATAGGAGAAATCAGGAGGTGATTCCATTACCAGCTGCAGGGTGCTTAGGATCCAAATGTCATGACAGACTCACAGCTACAAGAGGGTTTCAGTAATTAGCAGATGGTCCATAAACTTTAGAGACCAAATATATTTTTTGTGATAAGAGTCTATATTTTAGCACTTCTCTGTCCTTAATTTGTATGAAACTAAAGATTCCTTCACCTAAAAAACACAATAAACAATTCAAAACAGAACAGTGTATTTATATAAAGAGCATCAAACTCACCCAAATTTAAAGAAAAAAAAAAATTAAAGTAAATCCTTTCTCCAATTTAACAAAATTTTCAGAAAATCCAAGCCTGGCTCATCTGCAAGCCAAAGTTCTAGCATATCACAATATTTAATGACTTTCCTAGGCACATGCTCTGACCCAATTCCTACCACCCTGTGTTAATCTCACAGTGAGAAATGTATATTTAAAATGTGAACTTGAGCTTTATCTGAAATGTCACACTTTGCCCTCTCTCCTGGCTGCTCTTTTGTCTGTCTGCTGAACATTCTCATTTTTTGAGAAAATTCTCACATCCTGAAAGGAAGATGAATTTACTAAAGCAAAAGTACTTGAAGCCCAGTAGTTTGAGTAGCTTTATTCATACAGTACCCTACTGACTGCAATGCTAGTGAAATAGGTAAAGTCACAAGAATAACAGACCATACCCTGGTAGCTATACAAATAATACATTATTATAATGCACACTGCAATTAATTAAATTGTGTTACCTTCTTGCTAAGAACATACCATCAGATGTGACACCAAAGGCAAAAATTGTAAATAGTAGTGTAACCATGAAATGGTATCTCTGCTCCAAGATTTTTTCTGTCAATTCCACACTAATCACTCAAACCCAAGAATACTACTTGAGTAAAACAATGTGTAAAAGATGAAAAGCAGTAGGATAAATCAATGGGTGTGCTTCATTTAAAAAAACAAAAAGAAACTTGATCACTTTTTGGTAAAATGTAGGTCACCTATGGTTTCCATAGTAACCACTGCTGAACTATTGCTCTGCAGATGACCACTGCCTATGGCTGCTTTCCTAGCAGGTGATGTACAAATACAGTCCTACCTCATTAAAAAATAAGAAAGGCTAAAAAAGGGCTTGGAATTGCCATTAGATTACTTGCAAACACAACTCCTGCTTAAACATTTTCAAAAGTCTTTCCTAATCTTGTCTAGATAAAATACTCAGCTAACCAGTTGAAACACATAAAACCCAGTTTTCAGTTCTAAAAAATCTGCTCTTTGTCTGTATCTCAGGCCTGAAGTTTCCAAAATGTAGACACACAACTTTACAAGAAATTTTAAATACAAAAAATAGTTATACAGAGCAACTCACTAAACATCAGTAACACAGAAGTCAACAAGCACTGCCATTAGGTTACGCTTAGTTCTGTGACAGTGTATTGAGTACACGCACTGCAAGTGGGAGTTAATGGGTCGGCATATTAATATTTTGCACACAAGTGAAAACTAGTCATGTAACAAGGCTGGAGCCACAGATAATAACAGTTAAAGCCTCACTTGGGATGAGGTCATATAGTCTTCAGTCAGCTTGATAGCGAAACTTCTCACCACTATTACTCTGGGGCATATATAATTGATGATGAATTCATTAAAGCACAAAAGACTCCATGTTACAAAAAGAGTGAACTGGCTTTGATAGTGAACTGGGAAATAATGGGACAAGCCAATGCCACTGATAACTGCTAACTGGTCTTCCCCTTCAGAACAATCATATCACTATTGTGTGAGTTCAGACTAAATGAGGTACTTTTTTTTTCCCCAGGTATTATAAAAACTCTGAAATATAAGCTTTGAGGTCTGGAAGCTACCCACATGCCTTAATGCTATTAATGCTACAAATACATTGCAGTAGGGTAGCATCAGTATTCATGTACACAATCAGAACACCAAAAATGCCATCAACGAAGAATCATGTACCCTCACCTGCTCTGAAAGTTCAAAACAGACAGATGAACAGGTACATGAACACAAGGCACTGCAGCAAGACTGCTGGAAAGACAAACAGACAAGGTGTCATTGAATGGAGACAGCTTGAGAAAGCTGTCTAGTTTCCATCAGAGCTTTAGAATCAAACAATTCATGCAGCTGTTTTTAATACATTGAATTGGCAAATTCCAAAGAAACAATAGTTTTTATATATTCTCCTAATTGCAACTGCTGACAACATCACTACAGTATTTTGTGGAGGGGAGGGGATTGATACTCTATTTCTTTATATTCCTGTAGGAATCAGGGTCTCCAATACACCATCATGCTCAGTGCACACCATGGACTGCCACGAGCACCAGACATCTCAAAGAGCAAGACTACAATACATGTGGGAGGTGAATCAGCGCTACAGGGGAAGAAGAAAGTAAGAAGTGAATACAGCCTCTAGCAAGCAGAATACTTTTCTTTTTCCCTAACGTTTCAGTCAAAGTTCTTGAATTTTTTGCTCACAGGTCAGTAATTCTCATGGATTTAGTCCCCCCTGCAGTCCTACATTTACTGTACATCGTTGCTGTCTCATAAGACTGTAAATTATTGCAGGAAGTCTGTGTTTTCTGTATGCAGATACAGCCTTTCATCTTAAGCAGGTCCAGGTCTAGGCCCAGTAGGGGCAAAAAATCCTAGTACAATACAATCACTGAAGGCTAATAAGACTGAAAACAGAGATAAGAAATACAGTTGCATCTTTCTTGTAAGCGTTAGAACAGCATTTCATCAAGAAGCACCAAGAAAAGATACAACTCCTAAGTACATCTGTTTGTTAATTCTGCTTTGCAAGCACATAGGCTAGTCTATTAAAACAAAAACCAAAAACAAACTACAGAAAGAGCAACTAAACCAAATCCCATGAAAGGCTGTTCCCAGCTCACTGCTAGAGACTGAAGATCTCTGACAGCATGTTAATACAAACAACACCTATATCAATTGACAGAGAAAAATCCTTTGAGCAGGAACAAGCCACTGGATTGAAGGAACTTCTAAAGGAAGATCTATTACCAGCAGAAACTGCCTTTATGTTGTTGTCCTTCTCTTGCTAACTCGCCTCAGTCATGGCTATTGCTAAATCAGCTGCTTGTGTGAGCAAAGAACAACAGAGCAACGTTCAGCAAGGAGAAAACACAACCCAATGGCTCACATACGGAGGGTGGAACAGACTGACGTTAGTTATAAAGTTTACGGTAATGCACGATCACAGAGTGCTTTAGTTTGGAAAGCACCTTGAAGTTCACATATTTCCAACCTCCCCACCACGGGCAGGGATGCCATCCATAAGGATCAGGTTGCTCAGGGCCACATTTAACCTGGCCGGTAGGACAACGTGCTTTGTTAAAAGCACTGAATCTAATTTGGCTTTAAATTTCAAAACATCTTAAAAGCCATCTTTACACAGACTGGTAGGAAAAGTTGTAAACTAGTGTAAAATGCAGAATATATACTAAACATGGCACTAGGTAAGGAGAGGATATTGCAATAATCATTCTGAAGCTTCATTTGCTTTGTAAGAGTACATAAAACAATCCAAAGAAGTCTGCTGAAGGGCTATTGGGACTCTCACCAGGGATAAAAGCCAGCGTTAGGATAGAGCAGAGAAAGCAAGCATGAAACATTTTTTCAGACAAAAATGAAGCTATTCAAAATCATAAACTGGTAACAGAAAAATCCATTTTTTCCTTTTTCTTTATTTAATTCACCAATTATTTCCCTACAGAAGCCAGTATAATGGTATCAGGCCACCCACAGCTTTTACTGGCATCCAAATGTTTTCATAATGCATCTTCTTATATGAAGAACAGGACAGTGACTTTTAGTATTCAAGATATCCTAAGGTTTTTACCCTTAGAAACACATTTTAAAGTTCTGATATTATTTGCTAAAGACCATGAAGCAAGTCTTCACTAAAATTAAGCTCATCTACATCCCAACCTTATGGTTTATCTAGAGAAGGCAGTTGGCTGAGATTAGTTCAAATCCAAGCTAAAAGAAGAACCCTTGAAAGAATTTTCAAGACTGTGGGCTTAGGTATGTTCCTCTTTGTCAAGAAAGCCATGGTCATCATGATTTTGCATTTTTAAAATTGCACACACATGTCTCTAGTGAGAGAAAAAATAAACTTCACATTCTATGAGTCTGTGAATTAGACCATAAAGTTATTTAAATTATTTTGCATGTTGTAATAGAATCTGAAGACAGCAACTGCTATACAAAGTCTAAAATCCGGGGCTAAGGGTTGATCTGGTATACTACTCCAGTTGTGGATCTAATTTTTACTGTTTAACAAACCAAGGGCAATATCCAACCATCCTGTTTGATTTTATCAAATCTCACAGACAACCACCACTCAGCAAACATAATTTCGTACACTGTGTTAGCATAGTTCTGAACTAGAGATCCGAGATTTCCCTGCACAGGGTGGTTCCAGCCCTGCTGACAGTACATACTCCTGAATATGGACCAGAATTTATTCGTATGTTCTCAATGCAAGGTGCTTTCTCTAACTGATAAAACCAGAACAGATCCGGAAGTGCTACAAAATCTCAGTCAACATTTCCCAGTAATTTTCTAATTTGTTTTTGAAATATGTTCCATACACACCGATGTAGTGAGAGAGGATGACTCACTTTGAATAAGAATTTGCAAACTCCTGGAGCAGTAAATTCCTTTGATCTTGATAAACTGGCTCATTCTCATTCTGTTCATTAGCCCCCCCCCCTTTTCCCAGTTTTGAGCCAGCCAATCTGTAGCCCTTTCTGCAAGCTGACATATTTACTAAGTAAAATCTGTTACTGCTGCTTTCTTGCTCTTAATGAAAAACACCCTGTTGCTTGTCAAGCTCCTCATCTTAGGGAACCTCCTTCTCTCTTTTCCTTCATACATGACAAAGTCATCAAGCTGTCTTCCCACCCTGATCAGCTCTTCATTAGCTCCTCTCTGTATTTCCCCAGTAACCACAAACTGCTGACCTGTGCATTCTGTTCTTCTCTTTTTTTTTTTTTGACTCTCACTTAATGAAATTTCATCAAGTACCATTTTGCTGATGACTTGCAAAAAGTGCCAGAGAGTCTTTGAAAACAATCCAGTGGTGTTCATTTGAACCTTGCCTTGATAAGTACCTTTCTTAAGGGTTAACCTGGAAATGTAAATATCTACATGACTTGAGAAATAGGAACATCCTAAATTGTAAGTATAAATTATCAGTAATTTTACAGAGAGTTATTTGGAAGCTGTAATAGGGCTATTTTCTCATCTGTTCTATCTCAAAAATTAGTATATGTGGAGTCTGCCACAAACAGGTATCCACATTTAGACAGCAATTCAACTTCAATACTGATTAGCAAAAAGCATCTTGGTATTTTCACTCTACTCCTTTGATGGAAAAATACTGTACAGCCCAAAAAAATCCTTTAGTACTTGATTCTTTACCAATCAAAATCATGGTTGTCATAGAAACTGTAAAAACTGAAGTCAGTCATGACATAACAACAGGGTAATGGAAAATGTCTGCAGGCTCAGGTTTTTGTATTGGAGAGGTTTCTGTGAATTTAACTAGCGAGCCAAGCAGTTTCCTAAATCCAGCAAAGAATATTATAACAACACCTATTATTATCGTTTTTAATAATCTAGTCAGAGTCTGAAAAGTAACAGTATTTATCACTCCTTCTCTACACACTGCCTACATTAACAGCAAACAGACTCTTCCCAAAACATTCAGTGCTATAAGGGGACCAAATTTCTCTGATCACACATCTTAAATACCCTGGAGGGACCTTTGGTCGGTGTTCTTAGCATTCCTGAGATCCCATTTTTGGCATTTTAAATAGATGCAAACCACTTTAAAAATCTATATTGGCATTAGTTTCTGGCTCTTGCATATGCTGTTCAGAAAAGGACTTCTAATCTGCAGGCCTCTGCCCCAACCCAAGGTGATTCAGCTTCATTCCAAACATTATTTCAGGTTTTTTGCCCCGTGACATGAAACTCCGTAAAATAAAACTTTACTCCTGACTAACAAAGGCTACAAGAGCCTTTCCATCTCCCAGAGCTAATTTATAGACCAATTCCACACAACAGAGTTCTTCTGCCTTTTACTGGCAGTTCATTATTACTTGACACTTCATAATTACTAACTGACAGGGCTGCCTTACTGCAAACACTTGCCCTTTAAGCAGAGGCCATCCTCCTGAAAAGAAAATAATCATAATACACAGAAATATTGTAGGGTTGGCCTCACTGCAGGTGAGCAAACTGAATAGCTTAACCACAAATAACATGAAAGGCAGCAATGTGAATGTGGAAGTACTCTGATCTTTAAAAAAATAACAATATCAGAGCCTTGAATTAAATTTTGTGATGAAATTTAAGAGACTTTTTGTTTCAGCTAGTTTCCTAAGACATATTTTCGCCTTTAATTTATTCTTTCAAAATAACTAGGTACACATATTTTGAATAGAGAGCAAACAGGTACTGGCATTCCCTATGCTTTCCTAGAATTATCTTAAATAAACTCTGTTTTATCCTGATTGCATCTAGCCATTTCCAGACCTGTTAAACTGGTCACTGACACCCACACCACACCTCCCTGTCCCCGCCCTGCGTAAGAATTAATTTAATAGCAGGGGTGAGCCTAGTTGGTGAGTAACTGCTTCAGCTTCAACAAAAGTTTAACTGACATACATAGAGAAACTTTCCAGTTGCACCTGAGTTACAGTTTGAGACAGTGAAATTCACCTGTTCGCTAACCCTGAGTTTAGAACAAAGTGAAATCCTGATTTCGGAAAATAACTAGCAAACAACCCATGAGTAAAACAGTAAACTTTCTTAAGGGAACAAAGGAAAAAAATACAAGTCAAATTTCCTTTAAAAAAATGGCATGACATTTGTTTACTGCATTATACAGTGCAGGCTTCTTACTAGAAAAGTGCCTGATTCACATAAATCCCTAAACCTCAGGGGGAGAGAGACATTTTTTCAGTTACCATGACTGGGACCCTAGTCAACAACATGTATAAACCCTTGTAGCTTCTCACTCTTCAGTTCTATGGCATTCTGTCAGACTTTACTTTTAAAATATCACTCAACGGTCCTGATTGCCATTACCACGCACTTGTACATATCCATGTACAGAAACACAGGTACATAGATATGGAATTTGACAAAGCTTATACACATATATAGTTACACTTTTTTTCACGTTATAAATATATGCACACGTGTTTACATGCAGCAGACCTGTATCTTTAATTCTGAAAAAGGCATATTCATTTCCATGGAAGCCACTGAGGAAATGAAAAGCAATATAAGGGTACTGTAATCATTTAACTGATTCGGATAAGCACATTTATTTTTTAATAAAACATGCTACCACAGGAAAATAAATATAAATATTAATGTAGAATATTGAGTATTAATTATTAACAGCAGCCTTAATCTACATTCAGCTTCTAAAATACTGTTATAACATTCCAGTATCACAAAGAATTACTGTGTACTGACGGGGTTTACTGGAGCTCATGGCACAATAAAGAATTTTTAAGATGGCTGTTGTGTGTCTCAGCAGTCCCTTGGAGAAGCAATGAATCTGCACACGTATTGATAAATAAGAGAAGGAAGAATTTATATGAATCTTTTTAGATTTTTCTGAACAGCAGAATGGTTTTGGGCACACAGTAGGAGACCAGATTTCATGGACAGAATAAACACATTCCTGCATAAAGTAGGCTGAGGAGGTAAGAATTTTACACTGATCTCAGATGAGGCTAGAGCAAACATGCCTTACATATTCTAAACCTGCTGTTTTGTGTGTAACATACGGTAGTGAGGATAGAGTTGTTTGTAACAGCGTTTTCTTGTTTTGCTCCATATTCAAATGTTATGCAATGCAATCTTGCAACCTCCTTACACACAAAAAAAAATCTTTATTTGGAAATATTCTTACTGATTTCCATTTTACATCTAGAGATCTTGGACTGTCAATAAATTTGGCATTTGTATTTTGCAGAAGCTGATGACTAATAGAAAATGACCACAGCAGAGGACAGGAATCAGAAAACCAGTCCTATCCTAATCTGATTGTAAAGAAATGAGTTCTAATACAAAATGTGCTATTCCAGATCGTTCAAAAAATCTTAAGTAGTAATCTGTTGCAGCAATCAGTCCAATAAACCCATTCTTCCCAGAAAGATATAAAACTGTACTTCCAAATACAAACAGATTAAGTAAAATTCTGAAAACAAAACTTATATAGGAATTGATAAATTTTCTTTGAGGTAACAAACAGGAAAATATCCAGAAGGTTCTCAGATAATTTAAATTTTCTTGGACTACAGGTCTGATTCTTCACCACCTTATATAAACACCCTTGTAAAAAGTAAATGTGGCTTCTATTTTGACACCACTAAATTGTACAAGATTCAACTACGGAGAGACAAGCTCCTTAAATTCAGTCTTTGTTGTTGTTTATTTCTGCTTTACAAAAAACAAATGAACAACTGTGATTTATAAAGTCTGCCTGCTGCAGCAGTCAGAAATGTTTAGGTTGTTTCATCCCCGTTATTATATGGGGAATATTATAAAATACTTAGCTATACAATTATATTAGAAAAGTACTGTCATTGCCTACAGAAACATGAGCAAAAAGGTTGTGACTCTCTCAAGAATGAAACAATGAAAATAAATAAATAAACAAAAATCCCAAAACAAAACCCCAACCCAACCAAAAGTCCAAACTACAAAAACAGAAAACAAATTAAAGCTAAGCAAAATGTATCTGCATCATGCCCTGAAACCTATTCAGCAGACAAAAGCAATGGCAGACTGCAAAACAGAAGAAATTCCAGGCTGAAAATTCTATTACTAAATTTGGAGAATTCAATTTCCAAGAGCAAACATCAAGAGCACCATTAAAGCAGTGTAATGAGTTGGGAGAGGGGGAGTGGGACATCTCATATCTACCTGTGTCTCAAATCATCCCAGTCTTTGTTCTTCCCCCTAGCACTCTACATTCAGCAAGAAGCCAACAGAAAACCTGAGCTTTTCAAACCCAATAAGTACTGAGCTGCCATCTGTATTCACAGAGATGAGGCAACAGAGCTGAATGTATCAAAGTAGAACACATACATTTTGCAGTGGAAAGGGGCAAAGAGATCTCAGAGATAGTAAATCGATAAAGCAAAACACAGTTCCCTACAGACTTATCAGACCAGGCCTAAAAGCAGCCTAGCTGAGGATTCACAGCACTGTACAAACTGCTTCTGGACATGTGCTTGCTGCTACCACTCAGCCTACCAGTGAACTTCGCTCTGGAACAAGAACAAGCAGTGCTACTTCAGCTCTCTCTGAACCTCTGATGCACATAAGCTATAAACCCATGAAATGATTCAGGCTGGAAAGGACTTCAGCAGTCTCTAGTCTGACCTCCTGCTCAAGGATGGCTAAGATATCAGACAAGGCTGCTCACAACTTTAGCCAGCCAAGTCTTAAGAATCTGTAAGGAGAGAGACTGTACAGCCTCTCTGGGCAACCTTTTCCAGTGCCTGGCTATCCTCAAGTAGAAAAGTTTCTCCTTAAATCCAGCCAGAACATATCTTGTTTCAATCTACATCGGTCCCTCACTCTCCCATCACTGACCACTAGGAAGAGCTGCACATTGTGCACGAGCTCCTCAAAGGTACTGCCCGGCTTCTACGGGGGCCCACCCAGAGCCTTCCCTTTGTCAGGCTGAACACAGTCAGGTTCCTCAGCCTCTCCTCATATGGTTGGACACTCCAGCCCCCTCAGGACCTTAGTGACCCTCTGATAAAAAGGAGCAAGTGCAGCAAAGTCTTGCAGTGTGGGACCAAACCTGGACACAGTTCTCTAGGTCAGTTCCCAGCCTGTGTCACTGCAGGGGTTCTCCCTTCCAAGGTACACAGCTGCATTCGTCTTTGCTGAATTTTGCGTGTCTCCTGTCAGCCTGCTCCTCCAGTCTGTCCAGGTCCCTCTAAATGGGAGTTTTTCCTCTTAAGGACACCAACCAATCCTCTCAATGTGGTTCTCTGCAAATGATGTAAGTCACTGTCACCTCCTTCAGGTGATCAGTAAAGATGTTAAGCACAACGGGTTTCAGAACAGACTCCCGTGGTGCCCAGTCAAAGTAAAACACAATCCCTTCACCACCACCCTCAGCTGAACATCCATGTCCTCTCAGTGCTTTGGAAAAGTCTGCTTTAAGAAAAGGTGGCACAGAAGTATTTCTTACTCTGAGAAGTCTTTTTCCTTTTGGGATAAGGAGCTACACTGATTCTGTTTCCAGCTGTAATTTACAAATAGCTTTGGCCTAGCTTTATTAGGCAGACAATACATAAAATTCTAAAAAATGGAGACACTCTTCTTGCTGCTACATATGAACTGTCAAATAAAGTCCAAATCGCTTACTGCTACTCATTTACACACTGTTTACTGCAGATATGAGGCTTTATATAGTCCACAATTTATGCCAGTTTAGTAACTGGTAACCTCAACCCCAGAAGTCAAAAGAAAAATATGCTGTAAAATTAACTATTCATGTTCAGCTGGTTGAGTGGGAACAAGAAAAGGATTTCCGTCCTTCAAGTGTCTCATGGAGACATCAAATATGAATCTAACATCCTCTCAGGAAGGATTACAAATTTCTTCCTCTGTTTACTCCTGTAACGAGTGAAAGAAAAGGACTGAAAGCCGTATGGTTGCATTGGCTCAAGGGGCAGGATGACTGATCAGATTCTATCACAGATTGCGTACTCTACTCTCAACTCTGAACACGCACACAAAGCAGGAGCACTGGCCTTCGAAGGTCTGGTATTAGCTCTTCCCCCAGATCATCACGCAAAATGGAAGACATACTCCTATATACTTAAGACATTCCATAATAACTAGATATGAATGATAAAGCATAAGAGTGGAGTTTCCTCTGAAACTCACTTTGACATACAAATTTTCACAGAAAACAATTACCAGATGAAATAGTTCTTTTTCAAAAATAAGTACTTCCTCACGGTATCAGCATTTAAATGTAATAAAACAGAAAAACACTTCAAAATAAAAGCAGATAGCCTTCACTGTATGTCTTACAAGTAAAATGGACCTTTCTTAGCTTGTAGAAAAAGCAGTATCGTGCCTGACACACCACTTTAGTACTTACGAGTAAAATGATTAGAAGTGGATGGATGGACATTACTTCCACTGTCAGCACTTTCACTGCTAGACATGTCATCATCTGATTCCCACACACAGGAACAGGGTGAGGTGCCACCAACTTCTTCCAACTTCCTCTTTAAAATTCCACTCATCGCTGCAATGCTCTCAACATACACCTGTAACAGGAACAGAGGCAATGAGGCACTGACACACCTGTCAACTGTGCTGGTCTTCCAATTCATTCACCCTGGAAGAGTTCACATATCAATCAAATGCTACTACTGTAGCTAAATGGCTCCTTACCAAGAGTTTTAAACAACTTTTCCAAGTAGGAGTCAAAAACAAAATTATCAGTATATTTATTATCCATATCATCTGTAATGTCAATGCTATCTGTGCTCTGCCAGTGCAGATAAAATTTTATAACCAATCTCATGTGTAAAAATATATATATGTTTCAGTCGTGCAGCAATTTTGGGCTAAGCATAGAGTATACATACTCCAATATAATTCACCAAAGATGTGCCTTTATACAACACTTAGAAACTTACTTGGCACCAAATGACAAAAATCAGTGTTCACTAATCAATATAGTTCAGAAAAAAACATTCTCTTTTGATTTATTTTGAAGGTCTGATTTATGTAATACTCATTACTAACAAATGCCCACATTTGCAATTAGATTTGAGAGCTGTATGACACAGTCAGCATCAGGCCAGGCCCTGCAAACACAGTTCTGGCTCATTTTGTCATTTTAATTTATGCAGGAGTTTCTTGCATAGCCTTTTTGAAATTCTGATATGAGTACTGGCACACATGTAGACTATTTCCATTCAAACAAGTATCAAGGGACTGAATCTATCCTTATGGACTTGACTTCCTAATAACATTGCCCAACAAAGCCAGAGTCACGTTGAATATTCCTTATTGTTTCTCTTTCATATACAACAGCTGATTTTCATATACCCGTTTATGAAATACCATGCAGAAAAATATCAAAATATTTTAAAGCAATTCCTAGATCGTTCTAATACATCTGATGGGCTGAAACATTTTTTCTCTAATTAAAAAATATCTTGATAGTTTACTGTCACCATCACTACTGATTACATCCGACTGAAGACTGAAAATTAATTCTAAGATCTTAAGTTAAAGTTGCAGATAATATCTACTCTCTGACTACACTAATCAGTGAAAGGCTGTTGTAAATAGCTGGGGAAAAAAGGCTGCTGTTTGATGCTTTTAAGCGTATAGTACCAGAAGTTCTCATGCTGCTGAATGCCACTTGCCTTCATCTTGTTAAGCTGCCAATTCGATTGATTTTATAACAAAGTTATTTCCTCCAGCAAGCTTCACTCTACCTTTATGGATGTATCTAAACTAGAGAAAAGATTTCAATATAGACATGGAATCCTGACATAATGCTAAGAACAGATGCTGCATAAACATGACTTTCAGCTCCCAACTTGTTCGTATGCAGAGCACACTAAAAATTAGATAACGAATATATTAGGGTTTAATACTCTCAGTAAGACAGCTTTGAACGCATATGCTCACCATGATGTTCTCAGCTTGTTTTACTATTTATGAAAAAAAATGTTTTCCTGAAAGGGATTTCTTCAGGCTAAATATATGACTCAAACAGAATATGCTTAGATCTCAACCTCTGCCCTTTTGTCCAAAAATGAATTACTATAAGCTGCAAAGAAAGGATTGTATTTTTATTCTGAGGACATGGAAAGGAGACTTTAGCATCACTTTGCAATAACCTTTGCAAAAAATGTAAGAATACATGACATTTTTATGAATCAACCTTTAATAAAAACACATTTACACACAGCAAAAAAAAAAAAAAAAGGAAAGAAAAGAACTAGACACACACACTGAAACCCCACAATTACAAAGAGGGGAAAGAAATCCCTCATCCCCTCCCCGAAAAACAGATTTAGAAACAACTCCTCTGAATTGTTCCCCACGTCCTCACTATATCCCTTGCCAACTACCTCTTCCATTGCCTCCTGCAGTGCTTACAGCACTGAAATTGTGAAATCACCATTATTTCCATGGCAACAGCCTGCAATATCGAATCCACAGGATTATAGCTTGACTGCAGAAGAGGGTAAAGAAGCAGCTGGAGTGTGAGAAAGAAAATGCTTACACTCAAACATCTCAGTGAAGAGAGTGAGAAATGGACTGACAAAGAGTTTATCATACAAGTGAGACCTAAATTAAATCCATGTCTGTGCCCATTGAAATTGTGGCTACAGGAGTTATGGAGTTGCAAGTCCAAAGAACCTCAGTCATAAGTGCACTGCAAGGCAAACCTAATAGCTGCAATCATCACCAGTGCACAGACTGTCAGAGAGCAAGATCCGATTTCATAGCCTGAGATGATTTCCAGACAAAAGCCGTTTTGTCAGACACTGTCTTGCACCATGATACCACACAGTGCCTGGATGACTAATGTGCATCCTGCACATCAGTAAAGCCGTTGCAGATAGAGAGTCTCAACAGCCAGAACTGTTCACAACAAGTGGCAGAAACAAATATTTTTCACAACAAAGGATTTTTAATTTGCTTGCTTTTGGTACAGCCTACATTTGCAACAAGTGCCACAATCTGGTAGCAGCAAAGCCATTTCATTACTATTTATAGAATGAACTCTAACAAATTATTCCCAGGATCCTTGGAAATGGCACACAGGTTAGCGCTACACCCTGCTAGCTGATTTAGATAAGCCAGGAGGTACAGGAATACTGCAGAACCTGAGTATCACCACAACACAAAGAAGGCATAACTATCCATTATATATATTTAGTGAGACTGTTGCCTGATTTTTGTTCTGAATCTCTTCTAGGGAGATTACTGAGAAGGTTGTTTGACAAAGTAGTTGCGATACAATTTATGTGTTGCCACTTTCCTGAGATCTGTTGATTCTAATCTCTCTGCTATCAAGTCTCCCCAGGAAAATGTTACACGGGGGGAAGGAGACACTTCCATTATTTAAGAGCTTGGCTATCACACAGATAGATTAAAGAGTATCTAAAGCTGTTTGTATACACTATGTACCAGCAGGAGATCCCTTCAGAATAACATCTGTATAAACAGATGCCTCTCCATAAGCCAATATTCTTCAGAAAGAGGCACATCTGCACAGTAGCACACAAGGCATGTTCTGATTGCCTTGTTTACACAGGCATCCTGCAGTACCTGTGAGACCCACTTCTCCAGAACTAGGACATACTAAGCATGGGACACACAACCCAATGCTGTTTATGAAAGTGTTATTTTGCTCTCTGCTCACTATGTGATATATCCCAGTGGAAGGCAGAGATATATGCCAGAGACCAATAGGAATAAGCAACAGTCAAACTTCTACCAGCAATGAGGTCACAAAATTAGCAATATCACAAAAGGTTCTCTAAGTCCACAATCAGGAAACCAGGACAGGGAACTCAACTGAATTGGTCTTTGTGCTGCACCATAATTACAACTGAATAGGTAACTTCAGATTTTGGGGAATCAAACTGAAGCAACTGCAGTCACAAAGAAATCTGAATCCAACCTCATCTGAACAGAAGACCCTCCAGGTTTAGGGGATAAGGCACCAAAGACGTATACAAGTCAACTTTTCAATACGTGAATGGAAAGCAAAACTATACATAAACCCCATATCTGATAACAGGAATCATACAGGTAATGTAAGTAAGCAGCAGGACAATTTTGCTAACACAAGTCACTTAGGGCCTATAAAAAAGTTCCACCACACAGGATGGGAAAACTCAAAACACAGAAGTACTGTAGCAATATGTGTATTCTGAAAAAAAATGAGCAAATGTACATAGGTACAGAATCCAGTACACGAAAGTCTACAACTGAGTACAAGAACCAGAATAAATGACTAAGAAAAACAAATGCAGAGTGGTGAAACAATATTCTTGGACTTCCAGTAAGACACCAGTGAGGTTCAGCCTTCAGAGACAAACTCTGAAAACCAACCACCAACTACAGTTAAGAGATCTGCTATATGAAACTTATCCATTTGGTGGTTAAAAGGAGCGAAAGTTGTCTTGAAAAGTTCAATTAGAAACAGACCTTTCCGGATGATTACTAAATAGCTGTCTAGTAGCTATGATTCATTTGGAGCAGCATCCTGCTGATTCACACAGCTGAGTAACAAGCAAGCACTGGAAGCTTTCCTGTTTGTTGATACATCCTTCACACAAAAAATCCTTGCACAGCAATGTGATACATCATCCTCTGCCATCCCTCACCGTGCTCATGTGCCATTAATCCACGGCAAAGCAAAACAAAGTTGAAAAGGAGGGAGCAGAGTATTAAAGCAAGGAAAACCAGATAACACACACAATGCTGTGAGTCTAGGTCAAACACCAATTGCCTGGCACAGTTAAGGATTCTTCAAGAAAATGGCAACCTGACACAGCAGAAGCATATGATGGATGGGGGCTGCAAGACAGATACATCTTTCTTTAGCACCCCCCTATCCATTTTTTCCTCCTTTCTTTCCTAGTTTTCCTCCACCCTGAAGAAACTACCTACAGAGAGATCATTTCTCTAGTTCTCTCGCTGCAGGTATGCTGACTGCAGGTCCTCAAAGCTCCATGGCAACAGGCTTTGCCTTGCTATGATGCCAGATAATCGGCAGGCACCATATATTCAAAAAGTTCAGAGGCAACATGTTATTACTAGAAGACAAAAATCCCATGTAAATGTGGGGGATATATTTAAAACAGTCACAATACTACCTGGAACCTACAAAGCAAAATAATGTAAAAGCCTGGCTGGTTTGATTTTTTTCTGGTACTTAAAAAGGCTGGAAGTTTTAGAAAATCTTTGTAACAATCTCATTGCAGCAGGCATCTCCAAATCCCAGTAAAAATCCCCAAAAGAGTGATGTTAGAATTACTGAGGGAGTGAAGGGGAGGGACAACAGTGCATTCATATAGTAGTGCTCCCAAGAGGAAATTCTTATGGCATTGCAACAACGTACACTGCCAAACTTGTTCTACAAAACTTAACTTTAAGTTGCCATATGCTCAGTGTCTCACTAACACACATACGGACAGGAAAAAAGTAAACCAAAAAATAATCCAAAATTAAAAAAAAAGGGCACCAGGACCACATTAGATAAGCACTGTAAGGAGAGGTAAAAGCATGTCTCATAACTTGCACTTCAGCTATTGCTTTGAAATGTGCTAAAAGATACTACTACAACAGACAAAAAGCTGCAATATGAAAATAGGGAACTGACAAAATCTTTGTGCAGTGGTGTAGGGGTTTAACACCAGCCAGCAAATAAATACCATGCAGCTGCTCACTCACTCCCCCTCCCCACCCTGCAGTGGGAGGGAGAATTAAAAATAAAAAAGGTAAACCTCGTGTGTTGAGATAAGAACCATCTAATAATTGAAACAAAATTTAATAATAATAATAATAACAACAATAATTGCAATTCTAAGGAGAGAGGGAGAGCAACAGATCCCAAGACAGACAAGTGATGCACAATACATTTGCTCACCACTCTCTGACTGATGCCCAGTCTGTGCCCAAGCAGTGACTGGCCTCCTTCCAGGTAAGTCCCCCAGTTTATATGCTGGATGTGACGATTTGTGGTATGGAATATCCCTTTGGCCAGTTCAGGTCAGCTGTCCTGGCCATGCTCACCACAGCTACTTGTGCAGCTCCTCACTGACAGAGCAGAAGACACTGAAAAGTCCTTGACTTAGGGTAAGCACCACTTAGCAACAACTGTTGATAGCAGTGTTAACATCGTTCTCATACTGAATCCAAAACACACTAAACCAGCTACTGAGAATAAAGAAAACTCTTTCCCAGACAAAATCAGGACAAATCACAAAGACAAATCCAAAGATATTTTAATTCTTGCCAAAATCTTAAAATAAATGTTTTGCAATATTCAGCACTATAGCATACAGCTCATACAACATCACTTGGGAAATTGAACAAGCATGGAATATACCTATGAAGACAAACATCAAGCATGTACCATATGCAGTAAGCATAAGAAAAGATATGAAATAATAAAATAGGACCCTGCTTTAAATTACCTACCCTTGTAAGTTAGAGAAAGGCCTCACTATAGAAATCAGTTATTGACTAAAGCTCAGGAAAAATCAAGAGGAAAAAAAGACCAAGAATACATTGGCACTTGGGGTTGGGAAGGCACGGGAAGAGGAAGAAATCTGATTACTGTTTTCTTTGATTCATTTATGAAACTTTATTTTGTACTAGTTCCTTCCTGAGACCTGACCATATTTCAAGATAAAATCTACCTGGATAAGAAGTTCTAAGCTGAAAATAGAAACCAAAATAAACATAAAAGGCAGGCATTAAACAAGTATCTGTCCTATGAGTCACACTACATTTTGCTTTGTCGCAACTGTATCATCTGAAAACACGGACAAATTTAAAGTCTGTAGTAGCAACACAGATTCTCTTCTGAACATAAAACACTTCTATGCAAATGACTTCAAACTGAACAGGAGGATGCAAAAAACAGATGTTACACATAAAACCTTACTGCAAAGTACTCATCACAAACAACTCCCACCCACTGGCCAGTCAGCATGTACTATAACATGCTAGGGAGACTTGGCAAATAATTTCACAGTCAAATCATGAATATTGATGCTCACAAGCAGAGATGTTTGCGTTATTTGTTGTGATTAATAGTGGTTTTGAATTTAGGTCTTTTTCTTAGCTTGCAAACAAAGCTTCATTTTTTTTAAAGACATTTTTTCTACCTGTGAATAAATGGCAGCAGCAGAGATGATTTTGAACTAATCAATGTGCTTGCTTGTTTCCACATATTGCACTGAATTATTGCTCTGTGTAACTGACGGTTTTTAATTTGGGAGGGGAGAAGGTAGTGAAACCCAAAAGAACCTACAGTGACATCATCACTCACACAAAGAATATTACTTGCTTCTAAAAATGACTATTCACATAAAGAACTGCATTAATGCAGACAAAAAAACCATTTGCATGTATGCTTACAAACAGTGAACAACAAAGGTACGCGAACATGAATCAAACAGCTGTTCAGAATTCAAATTAAGGTTTGCAATACACGTTTTGCTATATTTGGCAGCTCTGATCACAAGCACCAGTTGCCAGAGGTAGGCTTGGGTAGTTTCAGTATTACAGTCTGTGAAAGTTAAAAACACATTGCAAGCCAATCCCACTTAAGACACTACACTGCATAGGCACAGGGAATATCGTTAGTATAATCTTACTCATACATTTGGGCTTACAGCAGTGGTCAAGTTACACAAACATAAAACAGAAAAAAGTCTTCCTCTCTTCGATTGCTTTAGTCTAAGTTCACAGCACCAAGTAAATCCTGCAGGATAAGAATGCGCAATTCAACCTGGGGAATCTGTTCTGGCACTGCAAGCCAAATCCTGCCAAGTCTGCTCTTTGCAGGGTTTCTATACCATCACTTTACAGCACTCCTGATTTCACACTTGAGTACTAATCCTCTAATCTTCTACACTGCCTACACATTGTTGTACACTAACACATGCCACCTAGCTCCACTGGCAAGGAATTTAAAATGCAGAAACAGTGCTGGCATATGCTTACCTCCTGTCTCTACAATCAGTATGGATGCAATGCTGGTAGATCTGGCTCCCTTAGTCTTCCAAAAACATCGCACATGGTCTTACATGCACCAAGCATGCAAATATCCCCCCTCCAGCATCTGAGTGCAAGAGTCCTGTGTATAACAGCAGTGAAATGGCTTTCTAACTCTTAGCTACATCAACTGATGTCAACAGTTGAATTAAATGCTTTTAGGATTCAGCCAACAGAAGAAAATTCTAGGCTAGCTCTCAAGTTTTCTCTCAGTGTGCCCCCCAGAGAGCAAAATAACACAAGTAAGAGGTAGTATTAATTCAACCAGGAACCCAGGAGCTTAGCATACAGGTCTCAAATGGTGAGTGTACCACCATCAAATTCACAGACTTAATCTGCTGAAGGGTAGTGAGGCTCTGCAGAGGGACCTGGGACAGGCTGGATCGATGGGCTGAAATCAACAGCAAAAAGTTCAGGAAGGTCCTGCACCTTGGCCAGAATAACCCCATACAGTACTTACAGCCTGGAGAAAGAATGTCTGGAAAGTGGCCCAGCAGAAAAGGACCTGGGGGTGCTGGTTGACAGCGGCTGAACATGAGCCAGCCTGTGCCCAGGTGGCCAAGAAGGCCAAAGGCATCCTGGCTTGTATCAAGAATAGTGTGGCCAGCATTACTGTTCCCCTGTATTCAGCACTGGTGAGGCCTCACCTGGAGTCCTGTGTCCAGTTCTGGCCCCTCAATTCAGGAAGAACGCTGAGGTGCTGGAGCATGTCCAGAGAAGTGCAACAAGACTGAAGGTGAAGGATCTGGAGAGCACATCCTATAAGGAGTGGCTGAAGGAGCTGGGGTTGTTTAGCCTGGAGAAAAGGAAGCTCAGGGTTGACCTTATCCCTCCATGAAAGGATGTTGTACCCAGGTGGGGGTCGGCCTCTTCTCCCAGGCGATAGTGACAGGATGAGAGGACAGCCTTCGGCTGTGCCAAGGAAGGTTTAGGTTGGACATGAGGAAGAATTTCTTCATAGAAAGGTATTGGATATTGGAATACTGGAATGGGCTGCCCAGGGAGGTGGTGGGGTCACCATTCCTGGAGATGATTAAGGAAAGGCTGGATGTGGTACTTAGTGCCATGGTCTGGTTGACATGGTGCTGTTCAGTTGTAAGTTGGACTCAGTGATCTCAGAGGTCTTTTCCAACCAAACTAAGTCTGTCATTTCAAGTAATCAAAATGAAGTATTCAACTTCTACTTTAAGTGACCTTTGCTACTTCTGTTGTCAGCTAAAAATGGATTTTAATATTAATTCGAAGAGAATTCATTATTTGTCGGTGCAACAATACCTTGTAATATTTTAATACTATCTTTAAGACACTGCATAACAGGAAAAATACCCTGTTCAGTGACGACAAATGAATCAGCATGCTGACTGACATATGCTACCAAAAAAAAAAAAAAAATCACATACACCAACAAAATAAAAGAGAGGTATATTTAACCCACTAAGAAAATGCCATTTGTTTTGTTTTCTAGGCACAAGCAGGAAGCCATCCAATGCGAAAGGAGAAATTGAAAAAATAGCAGTGATATTTTTCATTTATACTGAAGACCAGCTAACAACAAAAGAAGTGATGATATATGGAGGGAATAAATAATAAAGAACAGGATTAAAAAACGTAGTATCATAGAACATCCCAAATAGGAAGGAACTCACAAGGACCATCAAGTCCAACTGCTGAAAGCAGTGGCTACGAATTCTTCATTGAAAATAATTAATTCTTTAAAAGATTAAATTTCTTAGCAATGCTACGTAATGGAATGGCATTTCTTGCTTACAACATGTTCCTTGGTAATTTAGATTTTGGCTTTTGTTTAAGGTAATTTAGTATTTTACTTAAAATGGCTTGTATGATATTTCAGTCACCTGCAGATACAACTGACAAGGAAGCATCCATGAATGAATTTTTTAAAAAAATGTTGCATTTACAGGATGTTAACTTACAAAGGCATGGTTTAAGCACATATTTCCTATCATAGACTTCCCTGGGAATAAACCTGTACCTTCAAATATTATACAACACATACCTGCATGACCTCTGTGATTTTTTTAACCAACTTTCTACGTGATTTCAAACTCTTCATCCAGTCTTTCTCCCACTCACATGCTCCCTTCTCAGCACCGTCTCCAACACAGGCTAATGAGCTTATCTCCTTTCCACTGAGCTGGTGAGTGCTGGCAGCAGCTGACAGGGAATACTGGACACAAAATGCAAATCTGTAGTTCATGTAGAATACCTGAATCATTAGGGAACTTTAAAACTAGTGACAGCACAGTAGTTTTATTCAGTATCTTTCATGCTGTCATTATTAAGCGGTAGATATTTTTAGCCACCAAAAGCCAAATCCATCTGCAGCAGCAGCGTTGCCAAGGAGACAGAATAATTTAAACACATGTGGAACTAGATCTCTGTTTTCATCAACTCCTCTCTGTTACTGGAGCTCCTCTGAGTCAGATTTTTTCATTTGAGGGGAGAAGAGTGATTTGAATACATGAATTTGAGACTGTAACGTAACAGTTGTGCTTATGGTTTCAGATACGCATCTGTTACTTACAAATAATAAATCTTAGGATGCAACTCAACTCTTTTTCAGTCAGTGTTATTTACGAGTGTTTACATTCCAGTACAAAAAAAAAAAAGGATACAGCTCGTTAGCCTTTAGAATAATTTGTGAATTGCTGACATTTGCTATAAATTAGTGATTTTTTTTTTCGATTGACTGATGGTTTTTTAGCAAACAGACCAGCCTTCATTTTCTGAAGAAGCAGCTAGGAGGAAAGGACACTACTCCAGTGGCTGCAACTGGTAAGGTACATAAATAAGTGGACAGCTTCTTCTAGTGCTTTTTAGCACTCATAAGATTTCTATTGACTTGTTCCAGTTTTACTTTAATGACATCACTTTTTAATAATTTTAGATCTGCTCTAAGGGAATTCACTCAATGAATACAACAAAAATAGATAAATGCATTTACTGCTTTTAATCTCTGAAATCTGTTAAAACTAAATTTAAGCATTTTAGCTTTATAAATATATTTTTTGAATACATATACTCTCAAACCAATGATAATCACAATTTATTAATGTCAGTTAAGATTTCTGCTTCAAACCAGAAAAATGGGGATGTGTATAATAATTATTTACTACAAGTAAAATGTGGAAGTAAGTCAATACAGAGCGGATACATTGAAATGCTTGCCCCAGCGAGGCCAGTATCAAAATCCCCAATTCTTTCAGTGGGGCCAGGACTTCTGCCTGTACTTCTATATCCTCACTTAATGTGGCTTGATAAACAAATCTATTTTCTGTATCAAGTTATTTGCTACTTGCCATCTCCAGTCTCTTCTCTGTGAACAGCTGCTGCTAACACAAACCCAGCAGAAGAAAGCTATTTCAACAGTTTATTGAAACTGGCACACAAATGCTGTAGGTACTACAAGATTTATCTGTCTCATACACATAATTATATGCATCACGTTTTCCTTTATAACCAAGATAATTTTATGACTCCATTATCAACCATATTCATTCCAAATTTAAAAATAATGCAAAAATCCACAAAATCCCTTTCAGTTGTTCTGAGGAACCATTCTTACTGTTTGTTCAACACTAAATAAGACACAATTTTAGAAGCAGTTCATCTTCCTATCCAAATACAAAGAAAACATTTTTAGATCTTCCAGCACTCTTTTCCTGCTGGTAGCATACGCTGTATTTTCAACAGCAAGTCTTTCCATCACACAAAATGACCTCTCTTTCTACAGCTTACTGAACAACTTGGGCATCAATGAGATGCAATGCGTACACTGTCACATGAGAAAGCTGTCAGCATCAGGCGTGCCTGTGATTTCACTGCTCACGGATCTCACATCGGCTGAAACCTCCCGGGCAGGAGGAATAATAACTGAAAAGCTGCTTCACGGTAATTTGTGAGGAACAAGCAAGATGCTTGCACATGCATTTTTTATATCTGAAAAATGTTGTGGCAAGGATCAAGAATAGCTATTCATAACAGGAATTTTTTCACCCTTACCTGTAAATCGGGTTTCTGTGTTTCAGCTCTGTCAGTGCAGAATGAAAGGTTTACTCCTCCTTTTTCCGTCTATCAGACAGCAGTCATCCAATAACTGAAGTCATCCTGGCATCCTCTGGAACATGCTCTCTCCCTTATTTCCCACTCCCCACCCCCATCTGCATGCTAGCAAAATGGGAAAACAGCAAGAAGAAAACAGAACAAAAAAGCACATCTAAGAACCAGCTTTAATGAGCTACTTAGTAATCAGTGAGGACACTCCGTTCTGAAAGGTAATGACAAAATTTAACAAGAACAAAAAAAAGTCTCTCTATTAATAAACCTTCAGCTCCACTACTGAATAGTAATTCTCCCTTTCAGCTCCTTTTTGTAAGGAAAAAACAAGCAAACAGCTGTAGGAACACAGTTACTGCCTGTATACACTCTTTGGGACTGACTCAGCTATCCAGATCTTCAGTGAAGAGTGCTGCTGTGTATTTAGGAAAGCTTGTGATTATCAAAATAACAGTGATGCTTTTATACAAACAAGGATCTGAAATCTCAATGCAAATTAGAATAATTCAGAGAGAGATGCCAGGAATTTCCTACTAAATAAGTTTTCTTTCTGTTGGAGGCAGTATTTGTAAAATACCTGAAAGGGAATAATTAGTACATACTTTTTCTTGAAGTGTTGGCTATATAAAGGTCTACCTGTATAACAGGTGCACCTGCAATGATTTTACTGTATTTATAATATAGTAGAAAAAGTTCAATGTGGTGCATGAATTTCATTCACACAAAACTTTCTACCTAAATAAGAATTCAAGTGCAAAAAATGACTAGGTGAACAATTTTCAATTCATGTGCCTCAAATGTACTATTAGTCTATTTGTAGCCTCTTAAATCTAGTTGAAAAAAATTACTTCCGAGATCAGAGAATTTTTATTTTCCTCATATCTATATAAATTGCATATCAGCTCAGCTGAAAACATCACATTCAGTTTATGACAGTTTAATTACATTTAAAATCAAAATCAAGCATGAGTCTTCCTAGCTACATCAAAGCATTTGTACTCTAGGATTTCCCCTTGAAAGGAAAATGTTAAGCAGCAGAAGCTGACAAATACCTTCGTGTTTACAAATTTCAATCTTCAGCTATAGCTTTCCAATAAAATTAACTGTGAATTCCTTTAAATAAGAGCATCTGTTCTCTTCACTGAATTATTGATCTTTAACCACACAAGACTATACCAATTAGCATACTTTCAGGACAGAGTAATAGCTGATTTAGCTTCTGAAAAAATTAGCTGTCAGTCTTATCACAATGAACTGCCAGCAGATCCTGTGCATAACATTCAGATTCTGTCTTAACAAGTAAAGTAGGTGTCTTTTTAACCAAATTACCTCAGTTTAACATAAAACCTCTTCCTATACGTCTAGAAAAATGGAAATCCATTCCTGCAAGCACTAACAAACTATTAGGTTTCAAACCCAGACAATCACTGCAGTTTTCTTTAGTGGGAAAGAACTGTAGGGAACACTGAGGAAAACCTAAACAGACATTTTGCCCCAATAAACAATTGGTTGGAAGACTTCTGCAAATTTATTTTCTTTTTGATCTGCAGAAAGAAATTTGGAGTTGAGCACCAAGGCTTCACCTCTCAACCAGCATGACTGCTGAGGGAAATGCATAGACATACAGAATTGTAGTGTCATAACCAGACTTAATAAAAATATTTTAAATACAGATGCAAGGTGCAACACTGATTTCACCCCCAAAGCACTATCAGAATAGCCAGTCAGAGAAATAGGCAGTATAAACAAAATAAATCAGAATGCCTTGCAAAATCTACTATGAAAAAAAGGAGGTTATTAACCACAAAATCCCCAACAGCTCTTCAATACACTTCCAGAATGAAGCAACTCCACAAAGTGTAAGTGTTTCTAAAGTAAAACACAAATAGTATTGCTACAAAAACTGATTAACTGGGCTGGTGCTTCCCCCACACTTCACACAGGAGCCTCCCCAACAGTGGGGTCTGCGCAATCTCCATAACCCAACCTTGCCAGCTTCCTTAGATTTCTGGGTAACATCAGAGTCCTTGTGAAACTTGCCCCGATTTGAACATCAAAAAATTAAGTAAACTCATTTACTTGATAAATGCATTTTAAATGTATGAATCACTTCTGCAACTACTGCAGGGTGCTGAGGTGCCCTGTGCAGGTGGGGGTTTGCTCTCTGGGCACAAGGCCAACCTACAGACAGGGCAGCAGGTGGCCTTGAGAGAGGAAGGGAGCAGCAGCCCCTGCCCACCCTTTGCCAGGACCCTGCCTTCAAGTTCAGCCTCTTGCCCCTGGCCCCTGCCCGACCGTGCTCCCACTGCCGCAGCCTTGCTGGGGCCCAGCCAGGCAGCCCCTGACCCTGGAGGGCTGACCCAGACCCGACTGCCTGCTCCTGAAGGATCTCAGACGTGCCTCTCCACCTGACTCCAGACAGAGCCTGGCAGCAATCCCCAGGCCTGATCTGCTCCCCACTGCTGGGATGCCCTCGACTTCTGTCTTACCTGCCCTTTCCAAGCCACCTGCTGCACTGGCTGCTCCCCGGCAGAGCACCTGGACCCGACTGTCCCTTTCCAGAGCCAGCACCTGCTAAATCTTAGCAATGCTTTCCAGCTCCAAAGTGCCATTATTGGGCTAATTAATCACATATACACAGAGATGGAAAAAAGGAAATTGGCTCCTTTTTGAATCCAGGTTTGTACTCAGTCCCTGCTGTGACTCAATGGTTTAGTCTTTGTGTTGTATTTCTTTGGCTAGTTCTCCTTTTTTTTTTTTTTTCCTCATATTTGATACTCCATACAACACACATTTATCTTTTTTCTCCAGAGCTGTCATATGGGACAAAAGGAAAACTCCACCAGAAAGCAGGTTCCTGCAACAACTTTCCTCACTTCTTTCTGTTATTATGTCTGTTGCTACCCAAATCTTTACTTCCATTTTTTCTGACTCTACAAAAAATTGAGTCAACATTTTGGCAAGTCCTGTATGGAAGGACAGTACTGCGACTGCATCACCACCTTCCTGAATAAACCTTCTGGTTAGAGTACTGGGTAGCATCTTCAGCACCATTTTAGTTTCTTCTGAAATGCAAATCTTTGCAAGTAGGAGAGAAGGGAAACAATGACTGGGGGCAAAAGGGCCTTGGAGATGTGTATCTCTCAAAGAACTCTGATTCCTGGTAACTAACATCTCTTGATCTCCACTCAGGCACTCACACAGCCCCTGGATCCCAGAAGCTATCCTCAGGTTATGTAACTCTGTGATAGCTTATCACATAGCCCTCCATCAGAAAGCAGTTACTGTAGATCTCTTCTGTCCAGCGCAGAGATCAGCTCTAACATACTGCGTCATGAAGACACCGGTGGAGCTTCATGTTTGGAGAAAGCTCCAGGCAGACTTCTGAGACTGTTACCAGTTTGTTTCCCAGGCTACTGACTGCAGGACCAAGCACTTGCCTACAAAAAGCAGCAGCTCCTGTCCGGCTCAGGAGCAACAGAGCTACCCCTGGCCTCTTATGGAAAAGGTCAGGTCTGCCACAGCATAATCACTCCTCTGAAAGATGGTTGTTTAGACATCAAAGCAAATTTCTCACACTTATCTAGAAATAAGAACCTTATTCACTGTTCGGGACCTTATTCACGTTCAGGAAGGAAGGTGTCATGTTCCACACATTAGATCCACTAGACCTCCTGTACGGAGACATGTAACACCTTGTTTCTCAGCATCCTACACCTCTGTGCAAATACTTCAAGAAAGAGGAACCTGGCTGATAAAGCAGTAACAAGATTATGGGAATTTCATAGCCACTGGCAATTCCATGTGTCAATTTAGTATCCAGTGTCATTATGAACATGGCAGCATGGTCCCCAAGCAGAGTAAATTCCAATAGAGAAAAAAAGGTGATGAATGAACTGTGCATGACTTACTGGTGAGCACTCAGCTTCCTAGAAAAATCCTGCATGGTCAAAAGAACCAGAACCCACTGATGTCTGATTATGAAAAGCAGGCCAAGGTTTCCTTAATTGAAGCTGCTGCCACTGCAAGGAAATTACTTATGATTTGTGACTGAAAACAAATGGAAAATTGATATTTCTTTCTCACAAATGGTAGACAAATGCCATCATCTACCAGTGTTATAAATCTCTCAAGGCATGCAGAATTCCAATAGTCTGAGGTTTAAACAGTGAGAAGCTATCAAACAGGATGTGTGTGATTCAGTTTCCATGAATCTCTGGAAAAAAAACAAACTCCCAGTCAAAGAGCAAAGCCATACAACAAGCTATACCAGCTTTAATGCCCTACTGACTGCATTAATGAAGCCTGAAGGGATGACTGTTCAAATTGGAGAAGGTGGTGGGTAATTATGGGCAATGCACAGTGAAAACACATCACCATATAGTTTAAAAAACAAAACTGCTTCAGGAAAGAAGAGTAGGATTACTTAGCCACAGCACTCATACATTTTTACTCCATAATAGATCCAAGAAAACTCTACTGTGTCTGAAGAAGCCAAAGTGTGTTTGTTCCAGTCCAGAACAGTAGAAACCAAGCCCTTGTTATAAAGGCACATCATACTGGTCAACAGATCTGACACTCGAATACATTCCTCCTGTTACATAAGGAAGAATTAACTATCAAGGAGCTGTAAAAACTACACAGAGACTTTGGGGGGTGTTGTGGAATACACCTGGGTCCTGGTAGCCCAGCTTGCCAGCTGCAGGTTGAGCCCTGGGTGGGAGCCCAAGACAAGAGATGGTTCCTGAATGGTCAGACTGAGAAGTTTCCTTAATAGGAGGAGGGGGAAGGACTACACTGCTTATTGTGCTGCTCTAGGCCAAACAGCATTTCTCCCTTAGTTTTAACACAAACAGTACTGCACCACCTGTTACAATAAGTTTTTCTTTACTCATTAATAAACAACGAAGTAAAACCAAACCAAATTTTCCTTTCCTCTTAAAATATATGTAGAAAGCTTGTGTGAAAACAAATAAAATAAAATAAAATAAATAAAACCCCAGAACAAAACAAAACCGTACCACAGAAACCTCCATGAAAATAGTGCTAGGTGAGAACAAACTCAAAAACATATTCAAGGCACACTAATTTTAACTTCTTAGAAATGCAAGTTACATAAATTTCAAGTTTCTCAGACTCCCACCCACTTACCAAGATCCATTTATATTCCTTCAATCAACTCAAGAGTACAGTCATCTGCCTTCAGTCAAAGCAGAAGTCGTATAATTAATGACACAAAAGGAGATAAAAGGTAAGCAAAGAACTTCTGCACAAGAATATACCTGGATTTCCATTAATTCATCTGTGACTATCTTATAAAGCAGCTTTCTAGCACGGAAATTATTTCCAATTTTACTTATTTACATACTAAGTCAGGTAAGCCCTTCCCAAAATCAGGAATTGACTTCTCATAACCAAATAACAACTACAAAAGCCTAAAACATCCGACTTCAAAAAGAAGTTTCTCTTGAACCATTATCTACACATCATGACTGAAAGGCAAAATTAAGCAAACCTGAAAAAGTTTACTAATCCAGTTTTTATTAGCTGTAAATAAAAAATTCTGGTTTTCAGCTACATCTGGTCCAGTGAGGAGCACAGTGGTGGCACAACACAGTAAGAAAAAAGGTGAGGTATTACCCCCTTTGAAAGGAACACGGAGACTGACAGCTAAGTCAGGGAAGAATACCAATTCTCACTGCTATGACAGGCACCTTTGGAGATTTTACTTAGTCACTACAGCTGAGTACCTGAAAGATTAATAAGGGTTATTTTGCCAGTTAGATGAGTTTCTTCTTTTATTTATATTCCTCTTCCTTTACTAATGTACCAACCTGATGAAACCTTTAAGCTTAATAAAACGTACAAAACCACGAACGCGGGAAGCCAAATATTCTGAGCCTAAGCAGCTATACCACAGTTAGTTACAAACATATAATTCAAACAGGAAAGGTGGGAAAACATTAAAAACAGGGATAATACCTAAATACATTTCCTCCAAACATTTGATGCTTACCCCAAGGTGGTACTGTGGGCATCTCTACTTTTTTCAAGAATAGAATTAAAAATCAACTAGCTTTAGATAAATTTTGCCCTGCATGCTACCATATGCACAGTGTCCTAATCCTCTTAATTTGGCTTTTCCCTATAACTTTTTGCTCTCTCCACCCAGCCCAGCTTCATACACGACTCTACAGCTGCCCTGTCCTCAGCCTCATCTATTGGTCGTGTTCACTTAAAAGTAGCCTTCTACTCAGGCACAGTTACTATTGCGGGACTGCCACAACCAGTCCACAAATTACCAGAGAGGTCACAAGACCACACCAGTATCTAAAAGTCACCCTTCTTTTGTTCTAGATTTTGATTTTGTGCCATATTCCACATGTTCATATGCCAACCAGTGATAAAAAGAGGTACCAAACGGTGAATCAGGTCCTCAGGTACACTATACAAATATAAAACATTTTTTTCATAACCTAAGTTCTGGTTTAAAAAAAAACAAACAACATTGCTTTACATTTCTACCAATACAAGTACTACATTTTTAAATACACTTGCGCAAAATCTAATTCCAGAAATCACTGAAGGAGCTCCTCCTTTACCCAATGCACAGTTTTAAGAAAGGCTCTTGCTGTTGATAGTACTCGCTGTTTTTCCCCAGTGGTGCTACTGCACAGCTCATCAAAACAGACAGGGAAAAAGAGCACCCAAGGAAATCATGTCCAGTGCACAAGGACATGTGACTAACCAGTACTGACCAGCCTTTCAATACAACTATTTCCTTGGGGTCATTCTTGCACTTGTTCCACAGCACGTTTATGGCTTTTTCTAGAATGTATTTTTTAAAATAACATAATTGGCTCTTCAAGGTAAACTATGCCATTGTACTTGTAACAAATGTAAGAAGTTGGGCATCACATAGGCCCTGGGTAAAGATCTGTAATCACAAGAGATGATCAGTACCAGCATTAAGTTAAGCTATTGAATAGTAAACAAATATAAAGCTTGTAAGCAACATATCTGGTAAAAAAAAAAAAAAGGAGGGAAAAAAAGAAGGTATATGAAAGATCAGCTGCCTGATTTGTCCTGTTGCTCCGTGTAACAAGAAAGGTCTTTATTTACCTTTTTGCTCCATCATAGCAAAGTGGAATTCAAAATGTATGTAGTTTTGCTGCTAAATTAAAATGTACTCATTCCCCAAGTGACATGAACTTCAGCTGCACCAAAGCAAGCAGTGTTCTGCAAAAAATAGACCTGTGTCTTCACATACAGATTTGTAAAAGTGTTCTAGAAGAGAATACTCACTTGGGAGAGAACAAGAATCTAGTCCCTATTTCCAAATCAATCTTGGGAACAACAAAGCCCAGCTATCCCTCCACACAACTGAATGGCCCAGTATTAGACTGTTATGCTTCATTTCAGCCCGTAGCAATTAAAAAAAAAAAACAAAAAAAAGGCAGACCTCTGCTTACCACTATCCTCCCAAAATTATTTCACAGCTTGTCAATTATGGGACATGTCTGAGAGATCTCACTTTCAGGCTGAGAAAAAACAATAACCAAGTCTCTCATTTCCTTAGGGACTGCTCTCAACTACACTAAACAGGTACATGTCTATCATTGGTAGAAGAGAAAAATCCTATTACATTAAGAGTTCACCCATAGAAAAGGGATCAGAGCTTTGGATTCCAAGTGCACACAGCTGTGGATACTCTACAGCTCAGAAATTCAGACATCCTGCCGTGCTGGTACGTCCATTTCAGCAAGGTGGAAATCCCAGTAAAATGCAGGATGACTGAATTTCTCTTTGCATGTTTTGCAGAGACACAAGCTTTACTGGCTATGTTAAAAACACAGTAGGCATTACTTTAAAAGTTGCAGCTGCAGAGAGCCATCAAATGGATTTTCTGAGTTGCAAATGCCTTTTTAATCATCCTCACTGCAGCAGCAGGCCTGCAAGAAACTGCTTAGCAGAATCACGAACTTCAAAGGAGCGATACCAGCCAAGCTTCAGGGTTGGCAATGAAAACCAAGACAGTAGAAAGAAACCACCATTTTAAACAACTTTCTCAAGACATGTCAAACAAGGTAAGAAAAAATTTGTCATTAGGCAGAGAGATCTCTTTTCAGACAGATCAGCTTCTGAGAGAGGTCCTGGAAGAATACCCAAGTTGTCATTAAAAACAAAAGCCAGCACTTCTTACACAGAAATTGTTAAGCCTTAGGTTAGGAACAAGCTTTAAGACAGTAACAGAGTCTGCTTTATTTTGCATCATCGTGAACAAGTAACAGTTTTTGGTGAAGTTAACGGGCAATTGAAGCTTGAGAACGGGCTTTCGTTCAGTATTCAGAGGCACAAAATCAAAGTCATGCTATGAGAAGTCATTCAAGCTCTCCTTTATTTCAAACTTGTTACATGGGTTTATATTCAGTATGTCTGTAAGGGAGAGGTGCGGCCTCTATGGTCTTACTACTGTATCTCTTATGCATCTTCTTATACAAGCTCAATCAAAATTCATCTGAAATCTGACCAGTCCAGTAGTTGTGTTCCATGATGAGAGATGCAGTGCTTAAATTTAACTGGAGGGACACTGGGATGGAAGAAATATGCCTCTGTCTGAAGGTCAGATGGTTTCTATCTGACAGGTAAGTGGTAAGATCAAACAAAGATGGCACCAAAGATGGTACTCTTATAGAGCTACAACAATAGGGAAAATACTGAAGGTTGGCCATCAGACCATCCCAGCAATATTTCTGCTACATATCGAATATGTACGATGCACAGCACCACTCCAAAAACTTGTCTTTTTAACCAAGCTAACTTCTCTTACCTATTTGCACAACTATTAGCACTTCCCTTAAGGTAACAGGGAATAGTTCTAAAAAAAGGCCTCACTTGTAAACAGATTAAGTATAAAAGGGTAGCATGTAAATGTTTTTACCATTCATTAACTGCTATGGATTAAAATTTAACAGAAGTTCAATACAAACTAGAAGATATAGGAAAGCCATTTCAAGTATCTGCATTTATCAACTAAACGACTCTTTTTGCTATTTTAATCCATTGATGTGCAGTTCTCACCAAATACTTTCATATGCAATATAAAAAATATCCATTTTGCAACAATTTAAACTTCTAATGAATGCTGATCAGTCTATACAGATTGAAAAGATGAGTTTCCCTAAGAATTTATTACTAAAACTAAATACAGATTTAAAACTGTTTAAAAATATTTCTCAAAATCTAGTGCTGAGATGCAAGCAATTCAAGATATTCTAATAAACATGATATTTCATTCTAGGGACATGGTATGGCAAGAGAACAGAAAACCAGGCAATTTTAGCTAGATTCATGGGGATTTCCTCCTCTTTTACTGACATTTACAAACTTGATCTTCAACATCCCTCAAGGAAAACAATAGTTTTGCAAATAATTAAGTGAATGAGTTCATTTTACAGATAATGTATCACCATGATACATTTAGTCACACCCAGGATCAGCAGCAGTATGAGCAGAGTGTTTGATCAGTAATATACCAGATTTTGACAAGAAACCCTAACAGTGATCCATTCAGGGACTATTTTAAGTCTAAATTATTTTCATTAAGTACAAAACATGTCGGTAATTTTTTTTTAAATCAGAATTTTTATCAGACTGCTTTTAAAATAAAAGATTGAAATAATTACTTTTAATCATTAGCTATTCTTAAATTTAATCCACACTGCCTTCTGAAAACCAAAGTAGGAATCTTCTTTAAAATCCCTATTCATAAGGCAGGCAAAGAACTTCTCAGCAAGAACATCAGTTTGATGCAATCACGCACTGACACCTAGTGAATACTTGCAGTTAAGAAGTCCTGTTACTTATCTCCTCATGTTATCTCCACGCAGGACAAGTGTTACCAATATATGCATCCTGACAAGATGCTTCACATACAGACTATGTTTCTCTTCTTGTAATTAGAGACACATTATAATGTGCAGTATTTCTTGTACATGAGCATGAGAAGACACGAACAGTATCTGACCTGCTCAAAACTGTGTATGTCCCTGTAAATGAGTCACTACTTTGTTCCGGTTTGCATCCATCACGGCAGCCTAGTGACCACTGCACAGGGTGTCAGTGAGAACAAGCAGACAAGTTCTTCGAGATGAGATATATTTTGCAAACCCCCAACTCCACTCAGGGAGTCAGCTGGCTCCACACACAGCACAATTGTTTTCTTTCCATTATGCAGCAGATGGTGCTGGAGATGATCTGAAAAGCCCTTAAACGTGAACAGCACATGCAGAGAAACAGCGGAGACTGCAACCAGAGGATTTATAGCCGAGAACAATCTGGGGTCAGTGATTATGTCATCACATTGTCACTCCTCCTAATGCGTCTCAGAGATGGCTGTGTGACCCATTCATCCAGCTTCATGCACAATCAAAAGCCCCACATCCTCTCCACAAGCAACAGAAAATATCTGACATTGCAACTCAGCTCTTCTTATTCTTTAATGGCATTTAATGGATCCCTTCCCCTAACCTTTGCACATTTCTCAAGCATAAAACCCAAGTCAGCAACTATCTGTTCTCTTGAATTCTCAGGGAGCACTGGACAGATTATTCAGCGAAAAACTGCACTGCCTGGTATTACAAGCAAAGCCAGAAAAACAAATACCAAAATAAGCAAGCCTTCAAGCTCTTACAAATGGGTTGAGGTTGTGTTGGGAGGCAGGGCAGGAGATAATGCAACACTCTGCCAGATGCTATTAGTCACCATAAATCTTTTCAGACCCATGTTCAAAAGTCCAGTTTTCATAGTTTGATTTTCTTAATATCCCAAACATACGGATGTCCCACAATCACATACAGCATTCTGAATTATATACTACTGCAGCCTGTAAGCTTTTTTTTTTTCATTATTAGCACTAAATTGGCTTGAGTGGAAGTCAGTTGGAAGAAAAAGTTAAAATTAGTCATTTCAGAACTTCAATCTTCACTTGAAAAAACTGACTTGCATCCAGAGTATTCAGGCCTTGGGTCTAGCTCAGTTTCCCTCTCATGCATAACTCTCTCAGGTTATTTTGTTACAGCTATGACATACACAGGTGACAGCACTAGTGAACTCTTTTACAAATGGGTATTTGGATGAAGTTATTACCTAAATACTATGTTGCCCGACTCCTGTACAATATTTGTCCAGCAGAACTGCTTGTCTTTGGATGAGTGGCTTCAGTTGCAGAGATCAAAGTGGTGTTTTATGCTTTTCATGATTCCATCATACTCCTACATTTCAGTGATGACGGTAGCAAGGGGAGGCAGAGGTCTCCCAGCCCAAATCACATGAAGACCAGCAGGCCACTGGCCTTCACTTTTCAAATTTATTTTTAGTGCATCTCTACATTGCCTTTCCCACATCACAAGGATAAATTTCTTAGATGTACTATTCAGAGGCTTTTACAACATAAAATTATCTAGTTTACTCATATTGTTTGTTTTAGCCACTGCATCATTCCCATTTCCTTTTTTGTTAGTTACAAAACAACCCAAACTTAACTGTGGGGGTATGGAGGGAACTTGACAAATCTGAATAATTGGTTTCTTATTTTGGAACAAGTGCTCAAAAGCAAAAACAATAACAAAGAAAACCTACCCAACTTAGAAAAAATGACCCATGCCCTAAGCATAGTTACAGGATAAGCCTTGATAGAGTAACTGTTTGGCTCAGGATACATCCCAAATCTGATCATCTGGTCATCTGAGATGGTGAGGGATAGCCACAAAAAACCACACAAGGCTATTGCCACTGTTAATAAATTTTAGTTCGAGAATCAGGAGCAGTATTTTGAGATCTTTTATTTAAAATGTGTAAATCCATTAAAAAGTAAATATTTTATAAATGCATCTTAGAAACAAGTCCAAGCCAAACTAAACATTAGCAGAAGCCAATGCAAATCCTGAACAACTTCAGTTGTCATTGCTTTTTATTTGCATATGCAATGTTCACAAATACATCAACATACAAACTTCTACCTACATACAGCGGTCTCCTGTTTGTCCAGCCTGCACCTGGCAGAGGACATGTTTTCCTGTGCTACCACAACAGTAAGCCTTGACAATTTTTCTACTGTCTGTTGTGCCATGTTAAAAATTAGAACAGGTAACTGTATTCTTGTCAAATAGGAATTCCCATTTAGGTGTAAGCTTAAGGGCATAACACAGATGATTAAGGGAGGGACATGAAGGGAGACAGTAGAGTATCTGATCAGCTTTCATGGATCAAAATTTCTTCTGTAATAATTTATACCCCCTCAAACCACTATCCTGCTTTGCAGCTCAAAAATCCTTGTTGCCATGGGAACTGCAAAAGAAGCCAGTTACGACATAGCAAGGCTGTAACAGAAACAAGTCTGCTGTGAAATGACCAGTAGTCCAGGGTTTTGTATAAAAGACACTTGAGTATTTTCAACCTGACAACAAAATGTTTCTTCAAATCTTACTTCCAAACCCTCATTCCACAAATATTTTGCAGATTTTCACTAAAACCTGATCATATGTATATACTATTTATACAAAACAAGGCTAAGCAAATTTGTGTTTAAGATCTACTACATCCAATGCAAAAATACCAACTTGCATATGTCTTTTCCAGATATACTTGGTACAAGTGTACACTATTGATTTACATTACCATGCTATGCGTAGGTGGACTGAGCAAACAGATCTTTCTGAAAAAGGTAGAATAGACAAAAAAAAGACTAATGCACCTGGTGAGAAGCACACACATAACCAAAAAAAATAAGATTGCATAGAACAAACTATATAAAGCAAGACTCCTAATGCAATTGTTTAAAACAATATATCAAGGTCATACATTCAATTTGCCTTTGGTATCTCTGCTCTCACCAGGTAACAAAAATTAGTGCTTGATTACCGAAATAGAGTAAGCCTTTTGAGAAGGCTGTTGGCACTTCAAAGCAAAGTGAAAAATCAGTGTCAAACCCTGAGTCATGCAATTCCCACTTGAACACAAACAGTTCCCAGAAGTGTGAATTAAAAAAACCCCAACAGGCTGATCAAAGGATCCATGTAATAACACGGAATTCATACGATCAAACGTACCCTTTTCAGCACCCCATTATAATCTTATCAAGGCACTAGATTTATTTTCCTGTCAAATATGTGTACGATACAGAATGTCTCAAGAACGCTGCATGGTAAGTACTGCACTGAAATGATGTGACCTCTGGGTCATATATGCCAATTCATAACACAACAATAAAGCTGGGAAACACCCTGGAGAAAACAGTTCTGCAGAACAATATCTGCAAAAATCACTTTTATATGTCAAAGCAGTCTCAATATATATGTTTAAAATACCTTTTCATTTTAACATTATAACTACTTAACTACCAGATTATGGCAGACTAGTTTAAAAAGAATCCTTGGAAACTAGGTACACGTCTTATCTGCAGACTGGTTCATGGTTCCAGATTGCTCTTCAGAACCATTAATTAGGAAATACATTCTTTTTTTATCTGTTCTTAAATAAATACCTTTTTATCTGTTCTAACAACACTTGCTTATCAGACAGCACACTCTACAGAATGTATTATCACTGAAACCAATTAGTTTGGATTAGCTTCATTTCATCCCCCTCCCTGGAGTGCAGATAAGGGCGGTTGTCTCCAATCTGGCCATGCCCACTCTCCTTTTTGACCTGGCCTGTGCACCCTGGCAGAGAACTGCTCAGGTCTTGAAAAATGCTTGGAGAAATCATCAAATAACCGAGGATATTTAGAGCAATGGAAGGCACTGCTAATGGAGAATGTACTCACCTAGGAAATAGGAAATGCAACAGGTTTTGGTGTTTTTTTACCTATCAAAGCCACCCAGTAAACAGGATGATGGGAAGGGGGGCACCAATACCTGCACCTTTATTATGGTTTGCAAAAGTATTTAAATTGGGCTCAAGAAGTCAAGCAATTTACAACAAAGTAAAACAGTTAAGCGTGCAATACTTTTCAAGGTAAATTGTTATATTCAAAATAATATGGAAATATTCATTTGAGAAGTTTTTAGAATTAGAAAAAATATGTTTCTTTAAGCAGGTTGTGGGGCAAGAAAGTAATAATATAGCACAACAATGTATACTAGAAATAGTAAAACACATAGGAAAATGTTTAATCTTCTAGATCATCTGCATATATCAGTCCTTCACTTAACATTGCATCTATTCAATAAATCCCTTTCTCAGTGACACAAATGCTCTGCATTTTTCAGATTCATATACACATTAGGCAGATGTCTTTGCTGCCAGTGACATCCAAACCTTATCCTCTGGCTCACTGTTACTCTAAATTAGTGTGCTGGTTTGGGTTGGGAGGGAATTAATGTTCTTTACAGTAGCTAGTGTTGTGGTGCTGTGTTGCAGATTTGTGCTGAAAATGGTGCTGGTAATTCAGGGATGTTTCTGTTACTGCTGAGCTGGGCTCACACAGCCCCACCAGGGAGGCTTGGAGTGCACAAGGAGTTGGGAGGGGACACAGCTGATCCCAACTGACCACAGGGATATCCCACACCATATGGTGTCATGCTCAGCATATAAAGCTGAGGGAAGGAGGACATGTTTGGAGTGACTGCTTTTGTCTTCCCAAGTCACTGTTCCCTGTGGTGGAGCCCTGCTGTCCTGGGGATGACTGAAAACCTCCCACGCCATGGGAAGTAGATAAATGCTTTGTTTGGCTTTGTTCACGTGCACCACTTTTGCTTTACCTATTGAACCATCTTCACTTCAACTCATAAGTCTTCTCACTTTTACCCTTCTGATTCTCTTCCCCCGTCCCGCTGGTGGAGACTGAGCGAGCAGCTGTGCAGCATTTAGTTGGCAGCTGCGGTCAAACCACAACAATCAGTCAACATCAACCACCTGTAGAAGATTCCCCCTATAGAAAGTAAGTCAAACCACAGTTCAGCTCCACTTTGAACAAACAGACTGATGTAGCACATCCATGCTGGAACACCTGTCTGTGGTAAAGCCAAGCTGTGCTATCGGTGTGACAATACCAAACTAGGCTGTGTGCCACTCTGTAGCCTCTCTACAAGGCCATTTGTTTCCAAACTACAACAATTTACAATAGTGGATATGTTGTACAACCTCCTGCCATTGCTTATTGCTCACTCCCCCCACAGACATTGCTATGCAATCACAAAAGAAGGAAATAATCTCAAACTGTTATCAAAACAACCTGACAGAATCCAAAATCTAGAAAGGCACAAGACCTACCACAAAGGTAAAAATCACAGCAAGGTAACACTGCAGGCTGCAAACACTTCTCAGACTATTACTCAAATAAGGGTCCCCACAGAGTGAACAAGAGTGAACGTTCAAGTGCTTTTTACTCCAGAAATCTGAGACTACCTAATTCACATTACTGATAGATTTCTCAGGGTTCAACCAAACTTACACCACATACTAAAGAAAGTTCTATTCATTTAATGATAAGAGCTATATAGATTTAAAACGCTCCAAGAATACTTTAAAATAAAGGACGTTTAGTCACAAACTATCTCTCCAAGTTCTCTGGTTTTGCTGCTCTTAATTGCATTCTCTAAAATAAATTATGATGAGGTATTTAGTGTCTTGCACTCAACTAGTAAGGGATGTTGCTGGACTAGCATGAACTACTGTTCATACAATAAACACAAAAATAACATATTAAAACAATCACCACAGATAACAGGCATGCAGAAAGGGTAGACCTTTCTTTATTTTTAAAATTTTTAAAAGCTGTATTTTAGAGATTACTTCGGCCTGCTTTCCTCTGACAAGACTAAGCAGCACAGCAGTCATCCTGGAGTCACCCTATGGTATGCCACTTCAGCATCTTTCCCCGTGGGTCTTTATATACTTTACCACTTCTCAGGGTAAACACATTGAAGTTTACAAGCCTCTCTGCTATGTAAAAAAATCCATTCTCCAGTTTGCACACTGACAAAACAAGGGTGACGTGGATTTGGAATCTTCCGTGGTGGACTTTTGTTAACAAATCTTCCCCCCGTAAAACGCATCCTCATTCAGAACACTACAATATGCGGTGGGTATAATTCACTGGTATGTGCGAAAGAACATGGGAAACTGAGTGTTTTTCAGCCTGCAGCAACCCGTCTACTATTTAGCTCTACTGGCCTGGGTCAGCCACTGCCCCTGCACAACTGTTTGCCTTTCACTCTGTGACTTACAAACCCAGGTGTTCGTGGGGTTTTCTCTTCTCCCCACCCAGAAGCCGCCGCTCCCGGGCTGGCAGCGGGTGTTCCCGGGCTCCACCGCCGCCTCCGCGCTTGGAGACACCCCCTGCGCTTACCTGAACCGCCGCTATCCCAGCGCATCCCGCCGCCTCCCCGCTTCGCCAGCCGGTCCTTCGCTGGCAGCCGCGAGTAACGGGGACGCCCGGCCGCAGCCCTCCATCCCCGGCGGGCAGCGCGGCCAAGCGGCGCTTCCCCAGCCCCGGGGCGAGGTGACCCCAGGGAGGGGTGACCCCCAGCGGCTCTCGAGGGCCGCTCCCCGCTCTCCGGGCAGCCGCTCGGCCCCCGCCTCCCGCCCGGAGCTCTCGGTATCCCCGGGGATCAGCCCCCCCGACCGCGTCTCCCCGCTCCCCCCTCACCTGCAGGCGCGGGCGGGTCCCGAGGCCCCCGATGGCGGCCGGGATGGAGCGGGCGCTCCCTACCTGTCCGCTGCCCACCGCTCCATGCGCGCCGCGCCCGCTGCGCCAGCGGAGGGTGGAGCGCTCCCGGCCGGGGGGCGGGGCTGGGCCGGGGCCCGGGGCGGTGTTGTGCGGGGCCGGGGAGCGACGCGGGGCCACGGGGCGGTGTTGTGCGGGGCCGGGGAGCGACGCGGGGCCACGGGGCGGTGTTGTGCGGGGCCGGGGGAGGTTCCGCGCCGGAGCCCCGCGCGGGTGCGGAGGAGCTGTGGGGACACAGCCGGGCAGCGCCTCTGTCCGATGGGACACGGGTGCGCCCAGTACATCTACACACGTGTGCTAGCAAAGAAAAACAAAGAGAGAGAAAAAAAAGGGGGGGGGGGGGGCACACACAAACCCACCGCGGTTTGTCCGGTGTGCGGCACTTAATTAATTTTTTCCGTTGTACTAGTCTTCTGTGAAGCACAAACCCCTGCCGGACGCGTACTAGTTATTTTCAGAATGGTCTAATTCATACGCGTATATTATTTGTGTACCTGCATTTTTTTAAAATTTCTTTTTTTGTGGTGGTTTTGTTTACCCACGAAACCAACCAAACTGAGGAAACTTGTCCGTAAATCACAGAATTTCAGATTCTCTCATCTATCCCTATTTTACACCCTATCCTGACAACTGTTATTTCACAGGCTGAGGCAAAAAAAGCTAATTGCAACACTGGAGCCTGAGAGCTCGCTACACTAATGTAGCAATCCTCATTTGTAGAGTAAACAATCTCCAGAGACCATCAGTAGTAGAAGACTGGAGGGAAGAGATGAAGGGCACCCACCATCCCACTGCTCTGTTTGGAAGTGTTTCTGCTGCGGTCCGCACCCACAGCTCGCACTTCCACATCACACAGATCATGGGGTATATCTGGGTTTCCCGATACTCTACAGAGTATCTGATGTGCACATCTGCACATCTATGATGATTATTAGAGTTTGTGCTTTTAATTTGTGCAGTGTATCCTACCTTCACGACAAGACTTTAAATTTACAACAAAGTTCTTTTTTGAAATAGCACTCAAATATGACTGCTACCTAAAAATTTGACTCTCATGCCTTAACACAAAATAATAAATTACATTTTAAAAATTATGAGGTAAATAATTTTTCTTTATAGACCAAAGATAATTCTTCACGTCAAATGTAAAGTATTGCTGAAATGATACATACTGCTTTTCAGCCTTGATAGCTAGAGTTAACATCTATGTTTCTAGTTCTCAGAATAAATTCTATGAAAAAGGAATTTAAGCATCATGAGCACATAAACGTTATCTTACTAGGATCCTGAACAGTATTAATAACATGAAAAGTGTAAGTGCAAATTATCTTTCTGAAAGCATACAGCTTTGATTATTTTTAATTTTTGCAAGTCTATTATTATAATGGATTCTAATCACTACTTACTATTTCTAACACTTCATATGTTCACGTTTTATTTTCATAGCACCTCTTGATAGGCAATAGTTTGTAGTGAAAAAAAACCACAACGAACCATTAAATACAATAAAAAATGAAGTCTTTATTCTTTTGGCTCAACTGTAATGTGGTTTACTGTTCTTTATGGTAATAGCATTTTCCTGCATGCAGTTCACCGACACACAAGTCAATATTTTTGTAAAAGGAGGAGTCAACATCGAATTTTTGCTTGTGTAAGAAACACAAAATGTCCTGATGTGATCAATTATACAAGTTTGCTATTTAATTCCTGTGGAAAAAAAAAAGCATTGTGGATCCCATATTATATTTAGAACAGTTCTAGTGCAGCATGAATCAACAAGAATAAGAATAGTCTATGTAAACAAACACTGGTAAAGATTTCATGAATAAAAAGACTACCTTGAGACTTCTGATGCAGGCAGTGCTAGAATTTTAAACAAGTCTTCCCCACCACATTTCAATTACAAGTTATATCTATTTGGAAGCAAGTGCATTTTGGACTCAGTTTGAAACTTATTTCACATTAAAATGTGTGCAAAAATACAGTACTAATAAAAAAGCAGAAACCTAAAGCTACCCCATTCTTTCCTTTGTTTCTTATTTTGTGAAGTTCTTGAATTAAAAAGTGCTATGGATAGAAAGTAACAAAAGTGACAGTAACATCAACCTGAAGATAATTCTCATTTCTTATTTTATGTACAAAACGCTGAAAAATAAAATAAAATGGTATTTTTTACAATATTTATATTTTCTTAGAAAATTCTATCCATGTATTTTTCAACAGATTAAGCAGTTTGCAACATATCCTGTACAGCCTGACTATACACCGTACAGTAGTCACTTAAAATTTTAGAACGCAAAGCAAGAAGCTCTTAAATAGCTGCAAACTATTGCTTGATGTTGTGAAAGAATGATGACCGATTGAACAATTTATTTCACTTAACCACTGAGATATGGCTTCCCATATTAGACTCTTAACAGTGGAAGGAGTAGAATTACAGCAGCAAAGGCAAGATAAACATGCATCAGTGATAGCTTCCAAACTATCTATAACGGTACGGAATACTTCATATCAGCTGTTGAGAGCTTGCAAATTACACTTACTGTGGTACATATTTGATGCAATAAATATTGTGCACATCATTATTTGTTTGCTCAAACATGCACCACGGGATAAAATAACTATTTACATAGACAGTACTTTTTTAATCAACACATACAATGTCAACCTTGCTGAGAGCAGGAGATGGCTAAATGATACTGCAGGGTGAAGCAGAACAACTTTATAATTCTTAAGTTTTGCAGGTTTTTGGTAAACACAATTTCCCAAGGTCAGGTAGGCGGTTTTTCGCACAAGAATACTTAAAAGTGGACTCATGTCCCTTGGAAAAATTTTTACGCAGAGTTTGTTCAACTACAGTTAAATGACTTATGAAAAAATAAAACATCTGTTCTATTATTGTAGACTCTATGGGACTTTACAGGCACATTAAGATTTGTCTGAATGAGATACTAGATGGATACTGTTATTAAGCACCTCAAAATATAGAGCCACCCTGAAACATGGAAGTAGTCAGACTGCTGCTTTGTGCGACGTCATGTTTCTCCATGCATGAACTACAAGTGCAGCATGCCTTCATGCAAATCACTTCAGTCTGTACATTATAGAGATTCCGAGAGTAGAACACCTGGTCCTCATACCCCCTTCCCCAACATAAAACCCATTTACAAAAATAGTCACATATAATAGTAAACAACCTGTGAATTAAAAAATGATAAGTTCACCAACACTGATTTTTGTAAAAATATGGCAAATGTGACTGTTGAAATGCTAACAGTGGATACAATTTTTGTACTGTGTGTTTCATGTTAAACACAGAGATTCGTAGGTTTGCACCCTTTTTTTTTTTAACTGGTCCCTACCATCTGATTGGCCATTTTATCATCTCTTCAGCACTGTCAGCTGGTACTAAAAACAACAACCTCCTGTCAAGATGTTACCCTGTTTTACAGAGTTGCAGTTTGATGACGAGGGGTCACTGTCTTGTTATAGGCACTGACCTTATATATATATATATATATATAATTATATATATATCTATATATGTAAAAACTGACAGTTTGGCATGTACCTCCTACAGGAGTCCTGTCGACACAAATACATACTTTTTCAGGCTGTAAACAGTTTATCACAAACATCGTTCTGTGTTACTTTTTACTTTCCTTGCTGTCTTTACCTTTATCTTCTTTTTCTGATTTGTCTTTTTCATATTTATCCTTGTCTGGCTTTGTTACACTGTCATAAGAAGGTGGGGAGGTTGTGGATGGGGTCATGTCTGTTTTTTCTGGAGTAGAGTTCTCATTTAGTTTATCCATAATCATATCTTCTTTCATGGGAAGATCGTCCTCCTCTTTACCTTTATCCTGACTAAATATACATGACACTTTTTTGAATTTTTGCCTTAAAAGATGACGTCTGTAAGCACGCTGGATGATGACAGCAGACACCTCTTCCTGCTTTCGTTTCAATGTGGTTGTAATTGGTTCATAGGAGACTTTAGAAGGATTGGCTGCCATAAACCGATCTTCCATCTGTATTCTGAGGGCATCCATCTCCCCACTCTCCCCCAAAACACGCTTTGTGAAAG
>JAWMRA010000164.1:18713790-18734539 GCA_035584735.1 Pseudotriccus pelzelni | reverse complement strand
CTGTTGGGTTTATTTGTTTTGTTTTGAAGGGGATTGCTCTGGGTATAGGATTATTGTTTGAGTGTCTTACTTGTGTCGTTTTTAATAAAGGGCTGTTATTCCTTCCTGGACATAATTCAATCTTACCTGTGTCTCATTTAAACTGAGACAGAACTAGAGAAAAACTTGCACCAAGGGAGCAAGGGGGAGGCAAAAGGGTAAGAAAATGCATAGGCCGAATTAAAAATAGGCACTGTGCCCTAAAGAAAGGAGTCAGGCAGCTTGCAGAGCACAGGGAAAGTCTTAGCTTTTAAAAAAAATCAGTATTACGAAAAAAACTTATCTCTGTGTCGGTGCCTGTTTCCAAATATAAATAATTCCTCAATGCACAATAAGAGGAGGAAAAGGTGTCTCAGGCAGAAGTTAAATCTGTAGTGGGATTGAGGAATTTTGGTCCAACCATACCATTGAGAATGCCAAACCCTTTAGGACTGCTCCTCTGCTTTCCCTGTCTCTTGTATTTTTCCTATGGTTTACCATTTTCTTTGACTACAAAATTATAACAACTCCTTGTTCTCTCATTTTTACTGTTATTTCTGAAAGACGCTAAAATTACATTCTCAGATCTTGGCGCTCATACAGTCAAAACAAATGGAATCAAGGGACTATACTTACATTACGAGAATCCACAGCTGCGTACATGATATCCATCCATCCTTTAAATGTAGCCTATAAAAAGGACATTGGTGTTTACATCACACTTTTCCTGGAAAATGGCTTGTCAGAAATGTTGTTTAAGACCTGAAGACTAAGTGTCTTTAGCTCTCATCATAGAAACCACCACAGCGCAACATTAATAGCTGACTCTTGCCTGCTATTGTATGTTTTATTCATGCACAAGAATTGCAAGCAAATTCTAGTATCTCGCTATAGAGGTCACAGCACCTATTAAGAACTTTTACCTATTATGAGTAATATCTGATGTAAAAGTTGTTTTTTTGTGCAAGTTATTTTTTTCAATACAGCTAAGGTGCATTAGGCTTAAATTATGTATTTTTTCTCATATTCAGCATAGACTCTAGGCCTTGAATGATTTCTGTAAAGTCATGGATTTATCCCACACTTCATAAGTCAAACCAAGAAGTGACAGACAAAATTTCTCAATTAAAAAACCCAATAAAAAATAACTTTTTACTGTTACAATAGAGATATAGAAAGAGAAACAGAAATTAAGGAGTGGTGACTTACCACTTGAAGCAGAGAAAGATAACCAAGGCCTACATTATCAAAGTTAACCTTCACATTCTTCCACCGGGCAGTTTCATTGTTTTGTATGAGCTCCTCACACTGACTGTAGTTGTTGATTTGGCTGATGTCAAATCTCTCATCAGTTGTAGTGTTAACGCAGTAGTAAAATTTTCCAGCAAACAGATTTACTCCCATGATACTGAAGATCAGCCAGAATATAAGGCAAACAAGAAGCACATTCATAATAGATGGAATCGCTCCCAGCAGGGCATTCACAACGACCTAGAGGACAAATGAAACCAAAGAGAGACATTGTAAGAACACAGGCGTCAGTATCTTACAAGTGCATCCTCAGCCTTTCTTAAATGTAACTCTTTTATAGTTCTAATATCTGTATTACACTTCTTTAATTGTTGAGAGTAACAAGTCAGAAAAGCAGTATAGAGAAAAGATAAAATGTCAACATAATTAGAAATTAAAAATACAAACAGTAGCAAATGGTAGCTTTAAAGACTGAGAAAAAATAAGAACAAACCAGTAAAACAAACTAAAAAGATAATCAGAAAAAAAAGTATTTATTATTTTTAGAATATTTACTTAATGTATGTCTGCAAAATCATGTCCATAATAATTGTAATCACTGACTGAATCAAACCAAATTTTTTATATCACATGTTTACTGGGTCAGCAATTAAATTCTAATACTGAGTAAATTTGTAATTGAAATTAATTTTAAGTCTTCTTAAAAATAAAACCCAGGGATGTGTGCATGTTCATTTGGATGGTTACATAAAAAATGAGAAAAGCAGCAATGTTCAAACCAGGAAATCTGCTGAGTGTCTGAACACACCAAAACTGTTAGGGTTCAGGCAAATAAAACTTGGAGACTTGATTTAATTCTAAAACAAATTTTAGGAAAAAATCAGGCTTCAGGAGAGAAAAATGTGAAAATGAGTTAATGTATGATGATAAGCAATGATTAAAACCATTCCAGAATAAAAATAAAACAGTAAGGAAAATAAAATTAGGGAGAAAGTAGGTCCATTATGAATGAGAATTATTAATTTCATGATGGAATTGATGAACCACTAAATTAGTTAATTCCTATTTTAAATCTTTCTGTAAATAACTCTATAAAATTTAGTAACTGTAGAGCACTGCTGCCAACTTTGCCAAAAGAAATGAATCGGATCCTTAGGCCCTAATGAAGATTTTTTTTAAAAATTGCTTAACTAATAAAAAGATAGATCATATTTCTAGTCTGACATTATCTAACTTTTTATTATATATTTATTAATCACAGTGGGGTTGGATCAGGGGTTGGACTTGAGGATCTCAGAGGTCTCTTCCAACCCAGTTAATTCTATGATTCTATGAGTCTATGACCTTTTGCTAATCATAAATCTCCTCCATATCTTAGTATTTTAAAAAGATACAATTGGCAGATCAGGATCCAATCAGTAGGTAAAGTTTACACCAACACAGAAGTCACGAGACTGACAATTACCAATAAACCTTCATGACAAAGTGATTGTTTTTTCCTTGTCACGATAAATTGCTATTTAGGCAATTTATTGTGCATATAAAATTTGTAATATTTTTTGTTTGTTTTTTTGCTAATCATTGTCATTAAAAAAAACCCCAGCTAATGTAGTTTCTAGTGAGACACTGCTCAGATTTTAGACAGGCCTTAATCCTGATGTAAACATCCCAAATTTTTAAATTTGCTTTAGTCAAGCTCCAGAAATGTGTTGGAGGCAAGGAAATGGTATTTCCTATATGAATTTATAATGTTTCACCAAAGCCTTTCTTCTTTTTGGTTGAAGCCTCTTCTCTTACTTTCCACACACATAGAGCATCACATTTTCTTCTCACCAATTTGTAGCTGACTTACAAATTTGCTAATCAGCTTACAACCTGGGGTGCCAAAGATCAGCGATTTCAGCAGAGAGCTCACACAAGGATCACTTTTAACAACAGCAATAGTGTTCCAGTTCAGGTGCATCTGCTGTTTAGATCTGTGGCAGTATGTCCAGGAGAGACAGATGGACCCTGAAGGTATATGTCAGACATCTTCCTGTGGCTGGCAGCTACAAATATCTACAATCTCCAATTGCTCACTACTACCCCTAAGAGAAAAATTTCTAGAGCCTTCAAGTCACAGCAGAATACATAAGATCTTTGTCCATTTCAGTGCACTGAAGAAGTGATCTAAACTAACCAGTTTGATTTAGCACTGGCACAGACTGAGCATGCCCCACTGGGCAGCTGAGGGGCTCAGCTGTGGTAACGGCCACGCTGTTAATGAACAGCTGGGGACAGGTTAATTCTCAAATATGCCCAACTCTCACAGCAGAAGTCAGGTAAGTTTTCAGGCTGCTTAGTGCTCCATAGATTATAATCAACATTTTAGAATCAATATGGAAAGCAGTACACAACCAGAAATAAAACCAGCTCAATCTCCTGATATGACAGACAAGTTTTCTGAAATAGAATGCAATAGTTCTAATATGAAAGAGAGAAGGTATTTTAACAGTGCCAATTTACTTATTAACATACAAATTCATTATAAAACTTTTAGTTGTAACAGACACTCCCAACCAAGATATACAGAACAGTAGGTTAAAAGATGTTAGACCATGATACTCTATACTTGTAAGAAATACACATGTGCATATATACATGGGTGTATGTGCACACACTTTTGGGGGGAAGTATTGGGTTTTTTTAAACTGTTCTGACTGTAGTAGGATGTATTTTTATGGGATAAATTCAGTTTTGTAGTAGTATTGCATAGATCCATGCAGTTCATAAATCCTTGGGCCATTCATGAAAATATGAAATAGGGCGAAAGGCCAAGGAGCCGAAATAAGTGTAAAATGTGTGCAATAACACATGAATTCATATAAGCAGATGAAGCCTTTTGCTTATATGTTAGTGAAAAATGTGAAATATACAGGATGACAGCGTAGCACTTCTGCATGGATTTGCCGCTGAGTATTCTGCATGCATTGTTTCCGTGTATGCATGCACCAGTTCAATTCTTTCATGTTGTCTTACCCTCATCCCTTCAAATCGCGACAAGGCTCTTAGAGGTCTCAAAGCTCTTAGTGTCCTAAGGGATTTAATCGCACCAAGTTCTGAGTAGCCCAAGGCATTAGCTGTTAAGCTAACCAAAGAGACCTACACAAAAACAGAAAGGCAATATTGCTCATTCATCTTGTATATCCTTTCGAGACATATGGTGGGAATGATGTGTGCCCTGAACTTCTCGAGAAGATTCAAGGCTGGACCTCTTTCTCCAGGAATCCCTCTATAATGCAGAAAGATCTTTCAAGTCAGACAAAGTAGAATAAAAGTATATTCTAGGTACCTGTTGATGAAATCAGGTTGGTAGAATGGTATAAAAAATGCCTTCTACATTCACATAAACCAGTCAACATTTGGTGGTATTTAAAGAAAAATGAAGTCACATGCAAAAAGAAAACTCTCAAAAGCTGGGTGAATTGGAATGGCCAATTTAGATCAGGACTTCGTATCTTCAGAACTTGATGAGAATGTAAAAGCTCTCAAAAACCACATCCAGATCTGGCCTTTGGTCAAATGTAACTTTATAGTGTCCAGAAAATCTCATTCAATAGCCATTGCTACCAGTGCTGTTCACATTTAACCAGACTAATCAAGACTGAAAACCAACTGTTTGTTAGACAATGGTAGAAGCTTCATTGTTAGGCATATCCACACTTCATTACATTCCCTGTGATTCCTTTAACCACTTCATCAATTCTGGCTTGCATAACGCTGGTCTGGTCTGCAGGCAGATGAGTAAATAAACTAGAATAGCTGTAAAATAAATAATACAATTATCTTTCATCAGCAATCCTTGGAAATGTATTTATAATAACCATTGGGAAGGAGTGGCCCTAATAAAGAAAAAATAAACCAATTTATCCCGTTTCCCTCCATTTAATGCCCTTCCCTTCCATCCTTCCTATTCTCTCAATTCTTTCATCTCCAAATTGATCTTTTCACTGTTTTTTATCTCAGTCCCCTGACTACAGATTAAAAGGAATGCTTGAGATATTAATTTTTTTCATGAAAAAATTGCACCAGAGTAAGGTTGCCATAAAAAACTAGTGAAGTCATTTATAAACTTCACAGAAGTAACTAAATCCCCAATTATCAAATTAGAATAAAATATTTGTTGATAAATACAAGCTCTACTAGTCATGGCAATTTACACATCCAATGACTGAGCCAATACATTGCTTTATACAAAGGTACAGACTCATTCACAGAATACTAAACGTGTATATAATCATGTTTTATCATAGGATTTGCAATGCTGATACAGATTTAAAAGTTACAATGTTTTCTAAGCTCTGTATAGTAAAGACTCAGTGACCTATCATATCACTGTAGTTTTAGGGAGATACATAGCAATCCCTATAGTATTCTGCTGCTTTTTGAAATGAGCAAATGAGTGAATCAAGAGACCTTTTTAGCCTGCTTTCCATGGGAATCACATCTGTGGAACTGAGAGATGCCTATTATCACAGACTATTGGGGATGGAAGAGAAATGAGTATCTGCTATATGGTAGAAGACCTGTAATCTTCCATTTGTGCTACCCAGCACTGTGCACATTGTTGAGCATGTAGACTTGAAATCACAATGCACTTCTCACCAGGCCTCTTTCGGACAATGTGTATCTGCTTCTTGGTAGTGCAGCCTTTTGAAAATCATCTGAGAACCCACTCTAAGGGGGCTCATCTATGGTTCCATGAGGCATCTCTTTGAGGTCACCCACAGTATGGTGAAAAGTGCAAGAGTACTGAGTAGTACAATGGAACTGAGAATTCCTAGCAGTATTTTCCTTTCATATTGCACAGACTAAGTGACAGGATCAGTGACTTACAGTAATTTATTAGAATATTAGAAACCCATAAAGAAATTGCTTCCATATATAGCAAAAACTGAAGAGGATCCTTTCCATACCAAAAAAAATAAGATAGTAAAAATCATTATCTCAATAAAGCATTACAAATTTATAAAACTAGAGAATTTTAATACAACACCTCTAGAGTAACAACTATACCCAAATATTTTTTCCTTTCTGAAAAGAATTATAAACCATACCACACCAACAGTTAAAATAGAGTTTTCATTGAATAGAACAGAAATCTTATCCTGAAAACATAATATTCTGATTTAGTACAGGACATGAGAAAGAATACTTACATCAACAATCAGGAAGTCCAGCCAGCACCACGCATTAGTGAAATAGGTTTGAAAGCCATAAGCCACCCATTTTAAAAGCATTTCCAGAATGAAGATGTAAGTGAAAACTTTGTCAGCATATTCCAGCATGGTCTTGATAGTTTTGCGTTGCTCTATGTAGATATCTTCAAATGCCTGTGAAAAAGATTTTTGACGATATAATTAAATATCTTCACAATTTGCAGTGGGGTATATAATGGCCAAGAAAGAATTTAAATTGAAAAATGTATTTGATGATAAGGCATATACTCTTCCCTCAAGTATAACTTTGGCTTTCGCTTCACACTTCTCATAAAGCTGGGTCCAAACACAATATTCATCTTTCTGCTAAGCTGAACAGTGACATGCAAAACTTACTGTAGCATCACCCTCCAAACTCAATTTTAATTTGTTTCCATGGATAGTGTATTGGGCTTGCATGGCCAGGTTTTGGTAGTGGGTGGGGTGTACAGGGGTGGTTTCTATGAGAAGCTGCCAGAAGCTTCCCCCATGCCTGGCAGAGCCAATGCCAGCCGGCTCCAGGATGGACACACCGCTGGCCAAGGCCAAGCCAAGCACGAATGACAGTAATGCCTCTGGGATAACATATTTAAGAAGGTGAAAAAAAGTTATTGCATTGAAGTAATTGTGGCCAGGGAAGAGTGGAGTGAGAACATGTGAGTAGAACAGCCCTGGATACACCAAGGCCACTGTAGAAGAAAGGGCAGGAGGTGTTTCAGGCACCAGAGGTGATATTCCCCTACAGCCCGTGGTGCAGATCATGGTGAAGAAGCTGTGCTCCTGCAGCCCATGGAGGTCAATGGGAAGCAGAGATCCACCTGCAGCTCATGGAGGAGATCCCACGCCAAGGCAGGTGGATGCCTGAAAGAGGACTGTGAACCAGCAGGAAACCCATGTTGGAGCAGGCTCCTGGCCCACACCTGCGGAGCCATGGAGAGAGAAGCCCATGCTGGAGCAGGTTTCCTAGTAAGACTTGTGGCCCTGTGGGGGACCCACACTGGAGCAGTCTGTGCCTAAAGTACTGCACGCCCTGGAAGAGTGACCAGCGTTGGAGCAGTTCATAGAGAACTGCTACCCATGGGATAGACTCACGCTGGAGAAGTTCGCGGAGGACTCTCTCTCTTGGGAGGGACCCCACACTGGAGCAGGGAAAGGACTCCTCTCCCTAAGCAGCAGCAGGAACAACCTGTGATGAACTGACTGTAACCCCCATTCCATGTCTCCCTGCATACTGGGAGGGAGAAGGTGGAGCCTGGGAAGAAGGCTGTTTTGCCCATGACAGTAATTGGTGAGAGATTTCTCCCAGTCCTTAACTCATGAACCCTTAGTTATATTTTCTCTCCTCTCTCCACTTGTGGAGGGGAGTGATTAGAGCAGCTTTGGTGTGTGCCTGGCATCCAGCCAGGGTCAATGCATTAGAGAGAGCAATGGCTTACTGACACAGGATTTCCTTTGTGGTAGCTACAACTTTATATCAAAATTCTATGAAGGATTTAAAAATGACTCTGCGATACAGTATTTTTTGATGAATAATTGAAACCAAACTCTGCACGCTAACCCACAAACAATCCTAAATACAGAGAACTCTCTTTTCAAAAGAAAATGTCTACAATGACAGTGAATCACTGTGCATTGAACTGAGTGTAGCAAGAATATTACATTTTGCTCCTGCTATGAGGAACTAATTACTTCAGTACTTGCTCAGTGCACCTGATTTAACATCAGTCTGTAAAATACCTGACAGAATCATGTTGGCACCCTACATCTCAGTTTGACAATTCAAGTTGCTCTTGATAAGTTCCTAGCTCAGCTGTGTTTTTATTTCAATGTTTATTTGAAAAAGAAAGCTATTATCATCAATATGAAGGTATGTGAACACCAGTCTGATAAAACTATTTATTTCCATTAAATCTAAATTTTGAACTTGCCAAATGATTTGTTTCACAGCGCGTGAGCAAACTCTGATGTAACCCACAATATATGCCAAATATTTGCTGATACATGTTTACATTATAACATTTATGAATTGGATATCAATTTCTGATTTGTTCCCTGCAGCTATACGATTAACTGAAATTCTAAACGCTTGCTGCTTAAAATAGTCACAGTAGTTTCACACTTAATTTACCAGAGCACCGCTGCTGAGAAGAATCATGAAGACTATGAAGGTCTCAAACCAGTTGTGTTCAACAATCTTATAGCAGGTTTTCCTAAGATTCCACCAGATTTTCCCTTTTCCATCTTCTACACTGACTTGACAGCATTTGAATCTCCGTACACACCCTAAATGTGATGACAAATTTTAAAATGTCAGAATAAGGTAAATATTTATTAGGAATTACACTGAACAGTAGTAATTTATTTCAGTGCTACTGCAATAGATGTTTGTAAATAAGTACCTCCTATTTAAGCATTTTTGTTTCGATATTTGAAGTTACAGCTTTGTACCTTTTATAATACCTACCAAGGAGAAAGAGAGCACACACGAGAACAATAAATCAATGGTAGTTAATGCTGAAGGAGTTAGTAATGCAAATAGAAATTACAACTATGATCACAAAGCTTCTTTCTGATTTTGAATAAAAATAGAATTCAGTGCAAGGCAATACCATTAGGTCTATGTATCTTGCATATATTTTGCCTTCCCTACCTTCTGTAAAACAAGCCTCTGGCTCCAGAACTTCTTCAGGTTCTGCTTCTGGCTGTTCACCCTCTGGAGGTAGTCCAATATCCACTGTGCTGCCTTCTGATGAACTGGATGCATTTAATTTCTGTGAATGAAACCCCACATAATGTTTTTTTCAATTTCAGTTATTTTGAATAGAAATTAATGTTTGAAACGCATATCAAAATATTTTGCATGTATTCAGTGCTCTGACATTAAATGAAACTTCTTATCTACAATCTATAATGCCAAATTGCTCTACTACAGGTGAGGTCACAAGATTAGAAACTACATCATGTGCATTTTCCCTATTGAAAATATTTTTATATTTTCATACAAAGAATTGCTGAAATTATTAGACTACTATTCTCAGCCACACATAAGAATTTTGAAGGAAAATTTCAGTATGTAAGGAATGGGTACCTTCCACACTTTGTACTGTTTAATTATTCCAATCATGTGGCTGCATTTTAGATTACACTTCAGATAGCATGTGTTAATACAAATAAATTTCCAACATCATGACCAAACCAACAGCAAGCTCCACAGATGTATTTTCATGTCTCAAGTAAATGTTATTCTACCAAGTCAGTAAAAATCTAAATCTAAAAAGTTTCAGCATAAACTCTGCATTATCATTGACATGAAAACACATGTTATGAGTTGTACAGGATAGTTTAATTCCCTCTGTTTCCAAAAGAGCAGCACATTACTTTAGGAGCAGTAGCTGATATTTTGCATTCTCACTTGCCAATGCATTTTCTGAACTTATTGTGCATTTTGAAACTACTTATTACTTTGGTACAGTACACATAGATGTCCAATCACCATAAAAGGCCCCAAAAAAATCTTTGTAAGATTAAAGTGAAAACAAATGCTCTTAAAACAATACCATCATAAAATAATACCGCACCAATAAATCATACCGATAATATAATCCAAACTTTAAAAATTATTCTTTTACACCATCACATTATATGTTGGCAACAGACAAATATGAGTACTATAATAAGTAAAAGTAGTTTGATCACAGCATTCTATGACTCTTCTAATGTTATCACTATGTGGAGTATAACATCAGTAAAATGGCTGCATTGATAAGTAGCTAATCTTATAAAGGGAATGATGTAAGCAGATTTAGAATAGAGACTACAGGGAATAAATACTAAACAGAGATGGTCTATGGTAACATTAAAGATACGTATTTTTGCTGACACTTAAATCTGAAGTTAGAGGCATTATTCCTTTAAAACATCTTTGAGAAACATCAGTTTTTTGTAAAGGAAATGTAAACAATATTAGTCCGTGGATACAGAAAGTAACTTAAAACTTTAATGGAATTTTACATTACATCTAATATACAGTATGTTCTTCAAACAAAAGGAAAATTCATTCCTTTCTCCCACACTCTGATTTTGTTGAATCACACTGACAATATACTGTGTTGTGATTCTGACCTAGGCTTAACTCTGATTTTTGTGTACCATGGTGCACTATAGAGCACAATTTAGAGGAAGGCCAAACAAATGGAAAAATGTGTTGTAGGTTGTATTATGCACTTAATTTCAGTGATATGTGCACATCCATTTTCTCTACATGTTTTTAAAAATTCTGGCTTACATATTAATGTCTCATGTTCTGTGCACAAATTTTAGCACCCATGAGGTCAGGTCCCACGTACAGAGATAGGGATGCACACTTTTCTGCAGATTATTATTTATAAATTTCCCACTGTAATACGCTCAAATTATAGACAATGCATGGCAGTTTGGTCATTGTGGAATACTGCCTCTAAAATGGAGAAACTGGAAAGTATGGAATAAATACTGTAGTCCTCAAGTAAGGACCACAGCATCTAAACACCAATGTAAGTCCATCATCAGTTTGTGCAAGGGCCAGAAATACCATAAATGCAAGGTACATTCCAAAGAAATGTATATATGGTGTTAAAAATTACCATTTATCAATACAAAACAGTAAATTATTTTTAAACTGCTTTTATTATGAAGTGTTTTCTTAAAATGTTGCTTGCATCATTCCAATCTGGACAGCATTTCTAGCAGAATGCTGTAGTAGTAGCAGAGCAAACAAAAATTATGAATTGGCTAAACAATAAGTTTGAAAGACCTACTGTCCATTCTTTTACAAGAAAATGAAGAGTTCAGTAACTCAGATATTATGAACTTAGTTTAATATGCACACGGGATAATCAATTCCTATTACTGAGATCGTGTAAGACTAACAGTTAACATGGAAGAATTGAGATATCCACTGTAAGAAAAGATCAAAAAGATCAGATAGAAAAGGTAGAAAATTATCAGTAGAACTGTCAATTATCAGGAATATCAAAAAGACAGCTTAATTTATGTGGAGCACTGTGTATGGTGAGTTGTATCTTACACATCTCTTTTCACTAAAAATCTGGGATGCTTCCTTTACAGAGCTGTAACAATAATCACAGGAGTTAAGCTGAACAGAAAAATTCTAAATTGAATTGACAGCAGCTGATACTTGAAATGCAACTATTAAATGCCTTATCCCATTGAGAATTCAGTTACTCTTCTGTTGATGTAACAGAGCATTTCCTCAGCATGCTGCTCTATTATACCTGAATTTAGCCCCAATCAGAACAGTATATAAAGAGGAATATTATAAAAATGATTCAATAAATTCAATCTGTAATAATTCAGTATCATTTGGGGAAGAAAAAAATAGAAATTGTCAACAGATATAATTACTTCTTTCATTTTTCTTTGTTATGTTTAACATTGAACTTACTGTATGTCATTCTATACAATATTTATAAAATTCAGTATGCATTACAAACAGCTAGGAAGTTCTATGATACAAAATCTTAGGATTTTATCAGAACAATTAAGTTCAGTATGCTAGGAAAACTCAGTAGCAATCACATATTTCCACAGCAAACATGCTCTGGCATAAAGCAACTGGTGCAGGGACGCTGTACTGATTTCTACGTATTCAACACAACATCACCTGGAAATGGACCATGTTATTGCTCATTATGCTTTGTCCATATGCTTTAATACATAGGAAGACTATTTCTACCACTTACTGTGACTTGCCAGTGTTCACACATGGAATCCAGCTGGATAGCCAGACTATCCCTAACTGTAGACCCTGATATATTAGGTATTTGACTTATGTCCCGGTTCTTTACCTTAACGTATCTGAAAGTTACCTTTGTACCTGGTAAATTGTTCTCTGCTCACCTGCATTATAAAAACTGGATTTAGGCAATGACTATACACTGAACATGGATATAGCCTTTAAAAAAAATGAACCTGTAGAAACAAGATAATTGTCAAACCCAACCTTTAGCTTTGATCTAATGGTAAATCCCTCTTAAGCTTTTTGTTATACCATGGTTCTAGATTTCAAAAGTACCCAGTCATGCAGATTATAAGAGATTTATCAGGATCAAGCATTAGAAACTCTTTGAGAGTTATGATAATTGATTTTTTTCAGAATAGTATGCTTAGAAAATTATTCTGAGAGAAATCTGTTTTTCAAAACCTTAGAACGTACATACTCCGTCTCCTTCACACACAAGACAGTAGGGCACAAAAGTACTTACATGTTTCTAAAGCAGCAAAATACTGATTATCATAGAGTTATATATCTTTTACATCACATGTACCAACAGCCTTGCCAGTCATGCTTTAATCAGCAATACAGTACAGTATGAGATACAGGTTTTAGTTTAGCTTTCAAGATAGGAAAGCAGCTTGCCTATCAGAGCAGCATCACAAAAAGCAGCAGCCAAGATTAGGTCAGGAAGTTTTTTACATTATTACTTTCTGAACCTTGACAACATCTCATAGATTTGTACAATTCTGCTTCACTTACAGCCAGGCCACTTTTAACTGCTAACGTTTCTTTGTTTGTTTCAAAGACAGTAGCTGAACAGCTCTTAGCTTAACATTTTTAACAAAGCCTGAAATTTCAAAATTGGCCAGGATGCCACTAATAGCTTTTGAAATCATAATTTAAGGGACTGAAGGAGCAAAGAGCAGAACAGACTTAAGCAGGAAGATGGCACCAAGAGAAACCACCATTTTGGTTCTGCTTTCAATTTCCTTTCCTCCCAAATACCTGTTAAAATGTTAAATAATGAAAATAAAAGCAATGTAATTTCCTCAGTGCTGTGTGGATGTCAGTATGAAAATGAGATGTTCTGTGATATAAATGGCAATATTATATCCAACTATCCAGTCTTTTTCATTACAGCTGTATCACCTATAAAACCAGTCCAGTGGTAAATAGCATTGTGATTCCCCTGGTTTAATTAAGTGGAATCTGGATGTCACTATTTCTAGTTCTGATACAGTCAGGCATACTAAGTCTATCAGTACAAAATACCAGTAAAACCCTTTCGTGATGACTGTTGGCTGTGAATACTGCGAAAACCCAGGATCCCTAAATTATAGCCCACTCCGTACTTTATTGATATTCATAATTCCTTCCATCTACTTATTTATGAGCATTTCATAAATGAAAATATTTGCAAAAAAGTTGTATGAAAGCAAAAGCATCCTAAGTAGCAGTGGAAATATGCTCCACTGGGAAAAAGCTCTCCCACTGGAAGCTACTTAAAAAGGCTCTTCAGTTCATACAAGAAATAGTGAAAGGATATTTCTGGAACAGAGTAAGGGACTTCTGTTTGCAAAGAGTAATTAAGCAAACTCCAATTAACTGTAACATTAACAACTTTATATCATCCACTACAAATCACAATATGCCAGTACAATGTGACCAATTCACAAACAATACAAAGCCTAAATTCTTCAGAGCATAAAAAGACTTTGAATAACGAATATTTTAAAATCAAAATACATCTTATCAGATAAATAGAAAAAGCTCTGCAGCAAGTATATTCTAATTCCACTGATTTACCAAACTGGAAGCAACGTCATACAACTGTGGTGTTGTAAATATTATGGCAATGTTTAAGAGGTGAGATGTAAATCACACTGAAGCTGGGGACTTTTTGGTCCAAACTCAGTAGTTTATTTACTAGACTGCTGAACTTTATTTTTTACTGAGTAGATGAGAATAAGTTCAAGTTTCTCAGGCCAGACAATTTTAGATGTTCTGGGAGGTAATTAATTTGTGAGCAAAAATTAAAGAGCTATAGTAAGACTAATTTGGGCCAGATCTTACTATCAGTTTTCTCTTTGCACCTCTACACCTCTAAGTGTGGGCGTAAGTAAGAGCAGAACTGATCTCTGAATGTTTGACCAGCCAAATACCAGTTTTGCATGAATTCTTTTAACCAAATTATGGTCACATGCTTTGACTGCAGAAATTAAGTTAACTTCATGCTTAAAGGTGCTTCAGGTACTGCATATTAATCTCCAAAATAAGTAAATGCTTATACGAGTACTAAAGAAAAGCATTTCTAAAACAAAAAAAAATGTGAAAAATAAAAACATGACTATCATGAGTTTGCAAGTTACCTCCATTATAAGCTAAAATACAACAGTCAGAATGTTTTCCAAAACAGCTAGCAGCTTCTTATTATCAACACAATTTACAGATGGACTTCTGATGAGAAACAGAGCATATGTGTTGCATATTCTGTCTTCCTTCAGAACAAAAGAAAACCCTTCAAAAACAGAACACTGAAAACTATACCATCAAGACTGGGAAAGGTAGATAGCATGCACTGCGAAGTACTACTCAAATACCATGGACAGTATAGCATCTGTACCACAGGGATGTCGGGGCTGCCGATCTTGCCTGACCATGCCGTGATGCGAGTCCCGTGACTCAGCAGAGAGCAGCTGTGCATGTTGGGACTTATTGCAATGGATGGGGCAGGATCATAGCTGAGGAGCATGCAGGCCAGTCCATACCCGCTAAAAAGTGATTAAGTAGGATATACAGAGAGATGTATAACTTGCTTAGGTAACCTGTGTAAAACTGGTGACACGATGCTCTGCCTCGCTAAAAGGCACCAGAGCTGCCCGCTTGACTGATCCAGCTTGGTTCTACTCCTGTGAGAAGTAAGAACGGTAGGAAAGGAAGTTCAGGACACAGCACCTCTGGTGTTTTGCGCTGAATATTGCTTAAAGTAAAATATAGATTATTAATGTGTCTGCAACAGCATTAGGAGATTCTATTTGTTTTCAAACCATTTAAAAATATCTTATAATTGGTATCATTGGTGTAATTACTGGCCTAGAACTTACACTTAGCATACATTAATTATTACCAGCTATTATTATTTTTATCATTATTTTAACTAATTATTACACAGTCACATATGCACTACAAAATTTCCATTTAAACCATCCCCATAGTACTTAAGCATCTAAAATGGCAAATTGTCTTTATGCTTTCTACACTGGATAGCAGCAATGCAGCTCAGATCCACAGACCTTTACGTACCAGGCAACAGACTCAGCATAGTGGTCCCACATTTACTAATAGGCCTACTTCCATAGTAAACTTTTATTTAGTATTTGTTCTCTAATTCCTTATTACACTGTATTCACCCACAGCCATTTTTATGGAAACAATGTTCTTATAACTAATTTAATCTTAAATTTCAGGCAATTTTCTATAAAATTCCCTGTTAATTCACACCTACTATGCACGTACTACACTGTAGGTATTGTTTCTAGAAAGGTGTAATCTAGTTAACATTTCCATTAAAACACTGGAATATATGTGTGTTACAATACAGAATTCACCAAACATTAATATACTTAATCAACACTTGTTAATAAATCACAACTACTTTGTTGAAATTCAGCTTACTGCCCTACACCAGGGTGAATATGTGTATTCTGTGTATACATAAAAGCAAGGAGAAACACACACTCTGTGTCAGCCTCTGGCTGTCTTGTAGAGTCTCTGGCAGATCAACTCGGCAACAGCAGTATCACATAAATGGAAAAACATGAGAGGGCAGAAATGTAAGGCAAATTATAGCATGGAAAAAAGAGGAAGCCTTAAACAAAAAGCCATTTGGAGCCATTTTTTTAAAAATTTTAAAAATGCCTTCTTTTGCTATGGATCGTTTTCATGACAAGAGTGTTGGTCCTCTGACTAATAAGCCATCACTCTTCCCTATATCAAAAAAACATGGTGGATAAGAGTATCCAGGTGAAGAGTAGCAACTAGGATTCAGATTTTAAAAATGTGCTTTTGTGACTCAAATCTATTTGAAATCTAACCATTTCAATAAGAAATATGCTCACAATCTTTCCTTACTGCTCTGTCTCTATTTAAAGTTGCTGAAATTTATAAATATTTCTCTTCAATTTTCCCCTTTCACCTTCTGCAAGAGCAAGAAATTTTGGTCCTGAATATGCTCAGATGAGTTTCAGCTTGACCAGTCAAAACTTCTTGGCACTAGCTCATTCCTGACTTAATATGCATTTCTTTGTCTTATCACCTGATCAGTTTGCAGTTCCTGAAGAACAACAGGATTAAGAATGCAATGAGGACACTGTTTTCTTCTAAAGATGGTATATGGAGTAGAAAGCCTTCCTTTCATGGTGAAAGCTTAATGACAGGAACTCCTGTCACATGTGGCATAAACCTCTTTAAAACTTTCCCTAGAGGAATTCAATACTTTTTGCCACCCTGCAGAATAACCCAATTAGGGTTCTTCCATCAGAAGAAAGGGATGATTGGGCTATTGAAAACAGTCAGCAGTCATCCCGTCCTGCTACACAGTGATAACCATTGTCACTGTGGTCATACTCAGCCCTGCTGACCAGCAGCACAGAGGTTTGTATGAGCTGTATCCTCCATCTCTCCTACAGACATAATGTTCTTGAGCTTGAGCAAAGAGTTAAAGGAAGAGCTGGGGGCAAAAAGAAGCAAATGGGAGAATACTAATGACTTAATCTGATTTTGATCCCTATCTCAAAATAATTTAGCCACTGACTACAGACTGTTAAAAAAAGTACAAATAGATTTTGTAGCAGGAAAAGATTTCATTCTTAAAACAGATGCCTTGATCAGTAGGCAAGTTCCTTCTTGCTATCACCGTTCAGTGAATTACAAATTATTTTCTGCACAACAATTGTAGTTTTTGCAACAGAAATGGAGACTACTCCACCAGTACAGAACATTCCTGTGATTATATTTTTAAAAACAGACTTCAGCAACTTATTAATATCACCAACGAAAATATTTAAAATTACTTTTCAGTCATTTTAATGACATATAGTATTTAAATTGGTAGACTCCAATTACACTGCCAAATAACCTTTTGCAGAGAAGTTGCCAATTAAAAATCATCAGAGCTATAATCTATAATCTATAAACTTCAGTTAATATGTACATAACTTCATAACTTTTAAAAGAGAACAGGCATAGGAAAAATACACGGCAATTAAAACATGGTTTACTACTGCCATGAGTAGTGGTGATATCACAATCAGTAACATCAAAATTAATCTGATATGGGTGGGAGCACAAAATAAGCAGTGAAGAGAGAAGAGTTTTCTTGGGTGCATACTTCTAAATGTACTGGAATTTCACAGTCAGCATCTCACGCTGTGTTTGTGTCAGATTTTCTTTTAATGCCATTCATACAGTAATATAATCTGAAACATCATTTACGATGTATCTGCAGAATAACAGTATCTTCTTCACACTTTCCAATTTAGGCATTTAAAATGTTTTATAAAAAGTGGTAAGTTTAGGTTGACAGCACCCTTGAAACCAATAAAAATACTATACTAATCTTACAGACAAATACAGATCGATAGATAGGTATTTCTTATTCCACCGAGACAGCAATAAATATTTTGTGATGAAGAAATCCAAAGTATTATCTTTCCTAGTACTGAACTTGAACTGAAAACACTTTATTCCCAAACTTGCAGGATATTCTCTGGCTATCACTAGTTGCTAAGCAGAGAAAAGGCTGAAAGGGACAGATGGACTTGAAAAGACAAACAAACCCAGAAGGACCAGGTCTACACTAAGAAAGTATGTGATTCACAAAAAGACAGAAAAATTATCTGTGCTATCACTGTCACATGCATTTATTATGGATGATTTCACTGATGGGTGGAATGTCACCAGATCAATGATAGAATTTGCTGCTCCTTTGGCAGCAATAAGTTTTGAAACAGTTAACAATGGGACAACAGAACAGTGGAAGGACAGAGCGATGCTCTAGAGATCTATCTGGCTTAAAGGTGCCTGAGAAGATTCTTTTTCTTATCTTATTTACAAAGACAGAATAGAATCAACCAAAATTCTACATTCAGTGAAACTTCCTCTTCGTTACACAGAAAAATTAGAGGTTAAACTACAATAACCTCTGACTTGTTCTACACCCAAGTCATTGTCTTGAAGAGTAAGATAAATATTAATACAGTCAACCTGAAAAAGAAATATTTTTAAAAGAACAATAAAGACATTTGTGATAAGAAAAAAGAAAATATGATTAAACATGTAATATAGTTTGTACAAAAACGGATCTCAGGGTGAAAATTACTGAATCTTACCAATATTTATACCCTCTGCATGAGAAAATCACTTATGAAAACCTTTATGTTTGTTAACTACCCCACAGCATGCAATACTGCTTAAAAACACCCATACTAATGCCAAATGATCTAGCATCAGTACTAAGCATTGCATAAACTTACTCCATTGAGACAGTGTGCCTCCATCACTTTCAGTTGTGCAGGACAGAGCACTGGGTTAAACTCCGTAATAATGCTTTGGCATCCACTGTAACTCTTTAAGTGTTTCCTTGGATTTATTCACTTGGCATCACATCGTGCCAGAAAGAGGTACATTTTATTACAGTCACAGTAGGTGGATTCAGTAGATTGAAATATCTTAAAGTTTTGAAAATAACAATGGGTAGTCACATGAAAGGACCTTATACTGAGATATAAAGCTTTTTTTTACCAGAAAGCCATTACTTCACTTCTTCAGTGGTTCTGTTACTGTCAAAAGCATTATTAGTGATTTATATGAAATTGTTTGGATGCTGGTACCTATCTATGTACCTATTTATGATGTATTTAGATGTATTCCAACCATATCAGAAAGGTTAAAAACATCAGAATGAACTGCTGAGTTGACAGGAGGCACTCCAGAAAGCAGATAAAGGAATAAAGACACTTCACTGATGAAATAGGCATGGAGGAACTTGCACCAGCCACACATATTTTGTATGACTTCTGGTATCCAGAGCAATTAATTGATTCCTTTGCTTGTTAAAGATTTAACTAAATAAACATTTTCTAAAATATTCTTAGGCATCTTGATTATTACTGTAAATGCAATATTGTACCATCATCTCACTCAAAATTTGCAACCTTACATCAATTCATTTTAAATAAGATTACAAGTTTGTATATGCTGTTACAAAGGAATTAAAGAGAGATTTCAATTCAACACTAGTAACCTTCAGAAGAAAAGAAAAGCATCATAGTATTTTAAATCTAGAAATAGCCTTACCTCTTTGCTTTCTTCCAGGTCCGACTCACTGCTGAACTCCTCCGTATTTAAATTTTCAAAATCTGATTCCCCGACAGCAATTGGCACTGTCACGGTGAGACTTGGGTTGTTTATGAATGACATGTAATCACTTTCATCAACAACATATTTTTCCACGCTGCTGCCTATGCCACTGGTAGTTCCATTCCCTTCTTTAAGATAGGCAAGGTTTTTACCTATGTCTACTATTGTATGGTTGGAAATACAGCTGTCTTTTTTATTGTTTAGGTCTTCAAGAGGTTTGATTTCATCTAAAACTTTCTGTTTTCTAACAAAGGCTTTTTGGATGAATTCACGCACTTTTCTCTTAACATAATCTATGCCTTTCTGGATCCTTGCCACAGCAATCTGGAGATTGTTCATTTCATTATCATCATCTGTAGCAGCAAGGTTGTCTGAACTAAATGAGCTCAGCAGCAAGGCCAAAAAGAGGTTCAGTACCTAAAAGACAGTAAGGAAAAAATACATTGGATCTCTTACTTTTAAGTCATAAAAGCAATTCCCATTATGAGTTGTTCAGTATGACATAAATTTTATTTCACAGATAGTACTTTATTTCAACCCACTGTCCTGCTATTCTTTCCGGGCCATAGTCCTTGTCCCCCACATTTTACTTTCTGGCCAAAAACATTTTAAGCTGGTTTAACTTCATTAATATAAGTGAAAATCAGAGCTGTTCCTTGACTTTCTCCTCCACGCTGGTAGCATTATCTGCTCCTCAAAATGGAGAATGACATAAGGAGGTGAGATACAACATAACATAGTAATTTATGCAAGCTACATCCACTGCAGTGTTCATAGGCCAGGGCAATGCAGGCAGACACCAGTCTTCTACCGTTCAACAGACCATACTTTCAGTGTCTCTAATTCAGAATATAATAAACTTATATTTGGCAAAAATGTACGAGTCTATTTGGGTTTTGAGCAGGAAAATTACCTAAGTGATAAGGGCCCACAGGAGAATACACCTCAATTTAGAGAAACTATTTCAGAATTGTAATGGCCAGTCTTCGTGAACGAAGAACCGGGGAAGGTCTTTACACCTTCCAGCCTGCGCATTGGATTTTTTAGG
>JAWMRA010000164.1:18635054-18713407 GCA_035584735.1 Pseudotriccus pelzelni | reverse complement strand
CCCAGAGCCCCCACTGAGTTGCCAATAATCTTAATCAGCATATTTAGAGTTGGCCAAGATTTTGCCAATTTGAAAACGCGAAGCTGCAAAACAGAAGAATGGTATACAGTTATTCATGCTACTAATTGTAATGAACTTACTGCTATACATTTCACATTGCAGTTATCCCGTGTTTAAAGTATGTATTATGTAACCTTTAAAAACTTTAGTTGCAAAATTTCTGTTTCCAGAACATCAGGTCTTAAGTCCTGATTCAAATGATAACAAATCAAAAATAATGTCTCCTATGCTCATTTCAATTACATTGCAATTGTCAGAATTATCACTCCAATTCAGACTTTGCCTTTTTAGGTGATTGTAGATATTTATAAAAAAGCTGTACTTGTTAGACAAGATGGACAAAACAGTCTTTCTCTTTCAGTTAACTCTAAGAGAATATTACTAAATAAATGAGCACATATGAAATGCCATCAGTTTAACAGGATCATAAGTGTATAGACACTTCCACATCACTTTCATCTTAACTGGCAGTGAGACGGAAGAAATGGTTTTCCTAGAAAGAAAAACAAGCTAGAGTTGTTAATGTCAGACATACAAGTTACTCACAAATATCTTTAACAATATATTTTCTGTCATTTAAAATAAACATTCTGTATCTTACAAAGTTTGCCCTACAACATTGAGAAAAAAAAAGGAAAGTATTATATTAAAGTACAACTTGAACCAGACAAAAATGAAATTACTGGAAAGCTACAGCAAGTGTTTAGACAAGAAAAGAATACTAAAATGAATCTAAAACTAAATATTATTTCACGAGATGAGATATAAATAAAATATATATATGCAGATTTAAAATCAGAATTCTAGTACTGCAAGAGAAGTCAATCCAGACAGATATCAGACGTTAGGCAAGGTACAGTATAATACTACACACAGAACAAGAAAACATATGAATTTAAACCCCCTCATTTTAAAAAGGGGATTTATTTAACTTTTATTTAAAGTTAAATGTCTTTTTTGCTTTATTTAAGGCAAAAGTTGAGCTTGATGACTAGGAACTCTAGCTTCATGTCTCTTACTGTGTAGGTCTTTTCAGAAGAGGATTTGGCCATCTACTTGCATGCTAACCTAGTCTGCAGCAAGACCAAGGTTTTTAAAGCTCCTGTTAATGAAAGAGAATATCTAATAATAGACAGAAATATTGCAGTGACTTCTGAACAGAAAAGCTGCAGATGGATCTTGCAGAGGATGGCAAGAAGGTAGGCAGTGATGAAAGACCCCTACACAGCGAAAAATCTTAATGCTATTCTCTTTTAAAACTAACCATGAAAGCCAATAGGTAATGGAAGTCTATAAGTTAAAACTGTTGATAAACTTTTATTAACTGACCCATTATTTACAAATCGATTTACTAATCTTCAGGCACAGGTAGTGAGGGCCTGTGGCTCTTGCATTTTTTTATTCCCTCATCTAGGGAGAAGACTCTAAGAGATACTTCTATTAAAAAAAGTTATCACTTAACGCACACTTACTGCAGGAATAGAATTGATGTTGACAATGTCTTGAAAGAGAAATAGATGGTACTAAGATGATATGTAAAACAAAGGACATAACAGGTACATGCCATCTAGTGGGTATGGAAGCATTTTGTAAATTCTAAAAAGATCTTCTGTCTTAGCCAAATATATAAGGTACAAATGAAAAAGCTACAAAGTATACATGTGAAAATACAAAAACCCCCCCGTAGAAACATATTTTATTTAGTATACTTACCAGTCGGAATGATCGAAGGACAGACAATCCTTCCACATTTGCAAGGCCAAGTTCCATTAAACTAAGACTAACAATAAAACCATCAAAAATATTCCAGCCCTCTTGGAAATAATAATAAGGATCCATGGCAATTATCTTGAGAAACATTTCTGCTGTGAAAATTCCAGTAAACACCTGCAAGGAAAACACAGTTTCTTACTCCAGTTTAATGGGAAAATATTTAAAAAGTAAAGGGTAAAACTACTGGTATCAACTTTTGGTACGTTATGTTTTCAGCAAGCAATTCATGATAAATCTGAATAGCTTCTTTATATGGCCATACATTGGGGTTAGGAATAAAATTCAGATTTGAAGCCCATATATGCATCACAACATTTGGTTTTCAAAAAACAGAGGTACCTGGGAAAATGTGGGTTTTATCTAGCCTGCTAACATGCATGTATGCCAACACGGAGAATCTTTTCTGATTCTAATTCCCCTTAGATGTCATCTCTGCCCGTAGGCCACCTTTTTGCTTCTAGTGATAAAGATAAGTTTATGATAAGGACAATTATTTCATTAAGAAAAAAATTATACTGAAAGTTGAGAACTGTTCTTCTTCAGATAACCTGTGGAAGGCACTGTCATTCCATTTCTCCAGTTCCTGCAGAGTTGCAGTAAATATGCCATGCTTACTGGGTCTTTCTCTTTTACCATTTCCTGAACACTCAGAATCTCAGGAGGTGCTAGTGAGGAGCAGAATAATTGTGGGAAAGGAACTAAAATTTCTTATGATTTGTAACTATCCACCCAAGAAAATAAAAATTCCTTTAACCAGCTTCAGTGACAGATGCTGAAGGTTTTAAAAATCAGTAAATCTTACTATCTTTTGCTCTGGAAAGCAAGAGTGGTGAAATCCATGAATGTCAACAGCTTAAATGAGAATTTAAATTCAACCATCCCAAGTCTACAGATATCTAGCCAACATTTTCTTCTGTGCATAGGTCACAGAAGAATTAAATAAAAATGTATTCAACATACATGGCACATGATGAAAGACTTACAAGGTTTCCTACTGAAAGCACACCGCTAAACTGTTCTGTCATCGGATAGTGCTCCATGGCCATGAACAGGGTGTTTAGGACGATGCAGATGGTAATGGCCAGATCAACAAACGGGTCCATCACAATCAAATTTACAATATGCTTAACTTTCAGCCAGGGAGTACAGCAGTCCCAAATCAAGCAAGTGTTAGCAAATTTATACCAGCACGGTGGGCATTTCTGTCTAGATTCTTCCAGTTCTAGAGAGAAAAATGAAATAACATTTTAAACATGTTTCTCTATTCCAGCATCACCTGGGTATTTCTTTGATGCCTAAACGCTGTTTTCCAATGTACTGCTGATCAACTGTGTTAATATTTTGAAAACAAAAACTGCAGTCAGTCAAAAGAAACTACAGCTTCTTTTTTAATTTGTAAAAAAATGCAAAAAAGTATACTAAAGTTTCAATAGATAAAAGAACTATTCACAAGCTAATGCTACATTGGATGCAGAAGAGAAATGGGTCTCAGCAATATGTTGTACAGGCTGATGAGGGGATTGAGAGCAGCCCAGAGGAGCAAGACTTGGGGGTATTGGTGGATGAAAAATTGAACATGACCAAACACTGTTAGTCCTAGCTCAGAAAGCATCAAAAGAAGTGTGACCAGCAGGCTGAGGGAGGTGATTCTTCCTCTCTACTCCACTCTGGTGAGACCCCACCTGGACTGCTGTGTTCAGCTCCACGGTTCCCAGCGTGACAACTATTTAGACAGCATTATGGTTCTCACGTGCACAACTGCTCCTTATTACCTTCCAATCTGCTATTTTGAACACAGACATTCAAGCCTCAAAGTAATGTTTTGCCTTTTCTTACAAATAGCTGCTTAATTCCACGATTCAGGTTCATTGCATTTAGCCTTACAGAAAGAAAAATGCAATCCTTCCTTCGTGAAACAGCATGTCTGTGGAATTGGTAGAAGGGGATTGTTCTACTACAAGAAGCATAGCCATTTCAGTAACCTAAAAAGAGCTTTTACTCCAAAACATAACTTTATTAAAGAAAGACTACGTTGAACAATTGGTTTCACTTGCATTTCAATTAGAAGCTTGCTGCTTCCACCTCAAACCTATCACTACACTGCAAGCTTGACTGCTTTTCCAAATTTAGCAGTTCCATATTAAAGAACGAACAAAAACCCTAACTCTATATAGAAATCTCTTCTTGTCTGTACCCTCTAGGCTGAAATAGCTGCCTTAAAACACCACTACTACATAATGTTTCACACATTTAATAGCACTTTAAGGCACTGTCATACAAAAAGATATGTGATACATACCTTCCATTGTGTTTGTAAGCATGCTGGCTATACTCATTGCCCTTTGCCTTGCACTAGGATCTGTTAGGTAGTCCATAGGAACGTGGTAAGAACTAGACCGCCTCTTTCTTAAGTCAGTTTCTGTAGTAGTGCCCTGAAAATAAATCACCGATAAAATACCTAATTGATGGTTCATTTAATAAGAATAGCAGTTAAATTATTGTAGAAGTATACTGGTTTAAACTACTGCTGTCACACACCATGCTCCATTCATGCTGTGGTTTTGCAAGACACTAATGTATGCCTAATTTGGTACAGAACAAACGGTCAAATACTTCAGTAGGATTGCTCTTGTGCTTAAAGATAATGTTTTTAAGTATTTTGCTGAAACAGCTGGACATCAAAACAGATTTTAGACTATAAACAGTTTCTAAACTATAAAATTTTTCACAATGCTTGCCAACAAGCTCTGCCCTAAATATCTTTCTAATTAGGCAGTGAAGTCTTTTTCAAAACATGAAAATGTACAGCCCACACAGCTGGCAGTAAAAGAACAAAGAGTAAGTGCGCTTTAAGATAACTCTTAATTTAGAATAAATCATCGATTTCCTAGCACATTTTTTCAAATAAAATAAAATAAAAAAATATTTAGTAATGTTGAAAAAAAAAACTCACAGAAAAATTAACTGTGTTAGAGGGACACTATGGCAACCTATGTAAGTTGTTGTATCAGGGTTAGATCAAAAGTTTCATGTATGGTCAGTGGGAAGTTAATACTCATTTAATATATTCCATTACATAAATATAATTAATTTAAACACATGTATTAAAGATATATTTTATAAATAATTGTTGTATCTATATTAAATATAATATTATTAAGCAAATATAATTAATTTTTTTCCATTTGGATATTCTTTCAAGTACAGAACTTTCCAGTTAAGTCTAAGAATAATAAATCAATGGGTGTAAGACTACACAGGCTAAGTCTACTATGCAATTCTGTCAATTCCCAGTGACTTAGCATGGATTTTCACATATTTAGTCAATGAGTGGTAGACAATTTCAGTTTTTGCTTTAGCTTATAACTGGAATATATGAAAGGAGCATTCAAAGCTTGGCCAGAAAGGTAATCTTTGTAGAAATAGTTGCTGATCCTACAGTGAGAGAACATCATGCCTGAGCTATTGCAGACTTCCTTACATTGCTAGCAGAGGCTGCTTTATCAATCATCACCTCTGGCAGGAGCTGTCCAGTAGGCGAGGTCAGAGCTGGTGGCCCACCGACTAAAGACACTACTCCGTTGCAATCCACAGTGCTGTGCATCTTCCCATTTGCTGGAAGCGCGGGTACTGTTCTGGATGACCTACTGGCCTGACTAATGTTACTGTTGCGCCGTTCACCGTGTCTATGAGGAACAAAGAGAGAATCTCTTCTGCTCTCATTGTCTTCAAAAGTGCTGTGCTCATCATCAGCAAAGTCATTTTCTGATCCAACATCCTTTGCTCGACCTCTGAAGCTGAAAAGACTTGTCCTGCTGTTGCGCCTTGGGGAGAACAGGGAGCCGCGAATGCTCAGCAAAGACTGTAGGCAAATAAAAATAATTATTATCAGATGAAAATTCTTTAAAAGACAACATTTTCATATAGAGGAAAAACCCACAATGTCTCAAAGGGTAAGGTAATCTACAAAAAAATGAACTGGTACAGACCCCCCCCAGTACACTCCCTTTTAGGTAGTAAACAAAGAGCACATAAGTGACAGACAAAGACTAGTTATTTTACTACTTTGGATATATGAAATCAATTGGTTTAATCAGAGTAAAAGAAACTGCTTTACAGAATTGTTTCCTCTGCTATTCTGCCTGTGTTATTACCAACTGTTCATAAACTGAGTAAGTGTATCTAAACATTATTTACTCCAGGTTGGCATTAGTATGACAGGCTGAGTAAATAAAATTTTAGGCAAATTTCCTGTGATTCAGTCTGCGCACAGAGGCAGCTCCCAAATACTGTCTAGTTTAAAAAAATGCATATCTTTTTAGATACTAGGCAAGTAAGCCATAACAAGGTTTTGATCTTTAAAGTCTTAGCTACCCTGAATATGCAAAGATGCGCCTGTAATTTTGTATTAACAGCTTCACTAATCTTTGTCAGTTTAGTCATGTGAGTAAATGTTCTGCTATGCGAGGATCTTATCAGGGTCAGAATCAAAATAATGCTCTAATCTTACAAATAATTATACATGTTCTTAATTTTAATTCATATCAGTAATTGCCTTGACTTGACTGATTAGCATTAGCACCTGATTTCACCCAAGACCTCTATGAACAGCAGAGATGATACATAACAAAGCAGTCAAAGCAGTGTCTTTGTTTCTCTTCTGCAACTTATCTTTGTGGACCTGAGCCCCACTGTTCTAGGTACTGCAAAACGCAGAACAAAAAGGCACTCTGCAAAGAACTTATCATCTAAGTGTAACACAACAGATGGATACAAAAAGAGAGGGAATACAAGGAGGCAAATTGATGAGTATGATAAACAGTCATCTTAGCTCACCTGAAGTCACTTCCCTGTCAAGCTTTCTGTAGGCAGCATGGTAAAAGAGAGTTTTAAAGAGGGATTTGAGGAAAGCAATGAAGTGTTCTGTGAAAACTCATGGGAGCTTCTTCCAAGCATGAGGGGCAGCATACCAGAAAGGGCTCAAAGAAACTGGTTTGAAAATTTAACAGGAGGTTATGGATGCTGGCATGAGTCAGTCAAAGCTGGGATTTCACTTGTTTACTTTAAGTAGACAAGGTGGGTTGGGAGGAACTTTAGGTACAGTATGTTTAATGATATTAAAAAAATTTCTTTAGGTAAATATGTTTACTAGCAGATTAGATAAAAGCAGTGGGATAGGTTAGTGCTTTTTGCAACAACATTCTTGATGAATACAGCAGCAATTGGGAATGGAAAGAGGCCCAAGGTAGACATGATTCACAGTTGTGGGTCCAGAATAGAGTTTTTAAAAAAAAAAAAAAAAAAATTAAAAAAAAAAAGAGAGAGAGAGAAAAAGGAACTAGCAAAAGGCTTCTTGGAAATCCCTTCAAAACTATCAAAGGGGTAAAAGGATCTTCTAAAGCACAGCTAAACCAGGAGAATTGAGAGGACACAAAATCATGAATGTTAGTAAGAATAAGCTTTCAAGAGGAATAAAATGGTCACTGACATTGAAAGAAAATGAAATGTCAAGGAAAAAGTCAAAGATGAGATATAAAACTGAGTTTTCTCTAGGAAAAAACTGATGAGTGGAACTTCTGTTTAGTGGTTAGAATCCAGAGTGAAAAGGAACTAAGGCTGGAAAACCAGAAGGGAGGGTATTTCTAGGCTATCATAGTCATACAGCTGTAAATGAACTTGGGAGATGAAAAGGTTAGAAGAGCAAGTTGTATGAGGAATGCTTCATTTCTCACAAGATGGATGAATTGAGCTGCAGTTGAATAAGGCTGCTGCTTGAATGAAGACACAGGCAAGAATACGCACCTAAGGGATCAGGTGGGTCTTCAACACGAAGTTGAAGTCAATTGATACAGGTGTGAAAATTTGTATAAGAAACAGAATGAATCACGAACTAACTAAATTCAGCAATGAAGTCTTACAGAGATTAGTTAGACAGTTAACAACATAAAACGGTGGCAGACCAAGGAGGTGAGATGGGGGAAGGATGGAGGACTATTGAAAAAGGAAGTACAATAGGAAGTGAGTGGAAGGAGTGACAGAAATAGAAAGTTGGAAACATTATATTCCCACCGTGGTCTGGTCTAAGAAGGACAGTTCTTAATAAGAAAACACTGGATGAAGAGGTCTGAGCTTCTTTGAGAATGGGAGCTGGAGAAAATGATACATGAAGAGAATATGAATGCTCATGTTCTATTAAGGGATGAAACAGGCTTTCCAGAGGCACTAATAGAAGAGGATTAAAAAAGACAGGAATGAGTTTAGTAATAATGACTAAAAAGAGGGAGAAAGCAAGTCATACAGATCAGGGAGAATTGAGAAGGTGGGTATAAAAGGAAAAAGCATACTGAGGTACAAAAAGAGGCAGAAAAAGGAGAGAATGTATGTGAGATCTGGACTTGAAGGGCTGAGGGGAGAGTGAGACGTGGGCAAACGAAGAGGAGCTTTGAAAACTGTAGAAGGGATAACATAACAGAACTATCAAAGGAAATAAATGTCTGGATGGGAGATGCAGATGGCAGTCTGAATCACTGGTGTTTCAGTGTAAGAGAACACATGCAAGGACACATTGCCACACATATTTCTACCTTCTTTAAGCTAACACTATTAATGGTCTCACATCAAATAATTTTTCAAATTTCAGATGAACATTTATGTAATTTCTGATGAGATTTTTGCATCCCAAATTTTAGTGCTTTTCTCATTTGAAACATTACATTTCTTTGTATGTGTGCACCATATTTTGAAGCCCCTGATGATGCTGAACACATCCAACTTCATGGGCAGATAGGTCTACTTTCACTAAGAAACTTGAAATACAGCTCATGTTAATGACACACAAAATTTTGAATTTTCACATATAAATTTAGAATAAACCCAAAATCTCTCAAATTCTTACACTTCCATATCTGGCTGCAAGTTTTAACCTGGTCATACTTTGATTTAAGGTGCTAATGAATCTGTGGTATCTTCCAAGAATTAACTAAACTACTTTACAGGGTTTTGTTTATATGATGAGTAGACAACAAAGGTGTTTAAGAGGTAATAATACCATGGTACCTGGTGTGGGGAAGAGAATCTCTTTTCGTATGTCAGTCTATTTCCCTCAATGGAAAATCGGAAACCTTTCTTTTTGATGCTGTCCTCTGATCCAGATTTGTGAAATTCTTCCCCATCCTTCTCCTCGCCTTCAGATTGTTCTTTCTGCTTTTTTTTCTTTCTTCTGTTCCTTCTCTCTTTAGCACTCTTTGAGCTCAGCTTTGATGCCTCAGAAGAACTTTCGGAGAATCCACCTATTCCACCTACTCCACTATAATCTCTCGAGTCAGCTGCTGCAGCTGCTGCTGCCGCCTATACATACAAGCACATACGCAATTTACAACATTTATACACAAACACACACCATTCACTATTTTACATTTATTGCCATTCTTAAAACAAAAGTTACTATTTTTAAACAAAAGCAATGCTTCCACTTCACTGAACCCCGTGTATCGCAAGAAGTGTAATCTGTGAAATACCACAAGGACCATAATTTTGCCACTGCTCCATAAACCAGGAGTTAGAGCAACCCAATGAAAATTGTGCTGTCAGATAAACAAGTGAATAAGCATCTGTTTTAGACTGGAGCAACATGTTGCAATGAATTTTTCATCTGAAATACTTTGTAGAAGTAAGGATTCAAGGCTCAACCAACTAGTAAGATCCTTGTTAACAGGAAGCAACACCTTCTTCCAACATTTTGATGGACTTTGAATGCTCTCTAGTCTATTAAAGATCTGGTGTGGCATTGATATCTCAGATTTGCAGATCATAATGAGAGATCTGTTTTAAAGTACAGACTGTTAGATACCTGTTGCTGTTTGGTTTTCAAAATATGTGGAGCATTTTATTAACATTTCTTTACAAGCTGTGGTAAAGAAGCAAAACAAACCAAAAAATTCCAAGAGAGAGCAACTAAACAATGAAACAAAAACCCATGACTGCTGACTGTAGTCACGTCCTTATATGGAAGACATAGTTCAACTTCTGCGTCTGTGGCCACATGCCAAACAGACACTATCAATTATTAGATCTGACAGCCTTCAAAAAATGAAAAGGAATTTCAAAGCAGTATGTAATCATGACATCTGTACCACAGAAGTGTTTTCTTCAGTTTCTCCACTTTCTCCAGTTTTCTTTAAACTGTAACACTATGGCCTTCTGCTGGGAGCAATGGGGAGGGAGTACAAAAAGCCAAATATTGCTGAAGCAAAATATTTCTCCTATAGAACCTACAGTAGTTTTGATTCTGCTACTTATATAAACAGAATTACTGTTCAGGTTTTTTTTCCCACATCACCACCACCATTTCAGACAATCACAGAATGGTTGAGGTTAGAAGGAAACCCCTGGAGGTCACTGTGTCCAACTCTGCAGTACAGACAGGGTCACCTGAAGCAGGTGGCCCAAGGACCATATCCAGACGGTTCTTGATTATCTCCACAAGCGCTCTGGGCAACTTGTTCAAGTGCTCAGTTAAAAAGTTGATTTCCACCTCCAATTTGAAAATCCAGTGGTTCAGCTTGTTGATTATCATTTTTGTCACAAATTAACAGTGGAGCCAGCACAAACAGTGCAATGGAAAACATTAAAGATTGTTTGCAATGTGAAGAAATTTATGAGACAGAATAATAAATTGTTAGGAGTAGGAGAGTAAAAGTATTCTCATATGTGGACATAAAGCATCCAATCACAGTCATGAATGGAAGAAGAAATTTTACTTTATAGGGATACCTGAGCTTCTTCCTGTTGCTTTTTCAGTTGTTCCAGCATTTGCTGAAATTCTGCTTCTTTCTGTTCTGCTTCTTCCATGGTTGCTTGATTCTGTTCTTCATAGGCCATGGCAACCACAGCCAGGATCAAGTTGATCAGGTAGAAAGAACCCAGGAAAATGACCAAAACAAAAAATATCATGTATGTTTTCCCAGCAGCACGTAGTGTCTGGAGAAAAAGAGATAATACACATTTTTAGCAGACTTTAAATACTGTTAGCTAATATGCTAGCCTCTGTGTTATAATCTATAAATACATTATAAGACTGCTGTGTGTTAGCACAAGATTATTTAGTTACTTCCTCCATATAGAAATAATAATATATCCTGAATATATATGCAAAAATCTAACTCTCATGTCTACTATTGTCAAGGGAAATCAGATTCTGAATACTTCAGAACTTATACCAGTAACAGTCTATACATCTACATTATAGCCTTTAAATTTAACAGTAGTGGGGCCAATCAGCACCTTACCTTCTTGTGTCATCAGTCCCAAACTAGACTGCCACAAAGACAGTGCAGTATATAAAATGTCATCGTGAACAAAATTACCATCCTTCACATTAAGGATATGTGTAGCTCAGGGACAAGATGGAACCTTTTCAAACATAACATTTTTTCACTAGACTGCAAATTAATTTAACCAGCATTTATTTACCGCATGTTTGGGTAAGAAACTTTAACAACCTAAGTTCACTTACACATTTGGGAAAGCAAACAATAATGTTTAACCACTTTCATAAAAGCTATTCCTTATTATGTATTTAAGTAGCACATAGTAACTTAAATCATTATTAAGGGCCTTATTGTTTAAGACAATAGCTTACGTATAAGAAATTAAAGATGATTTCTGGTCCAAAGGCCTTAGGGACATGTGAATGACAATAACTATGCAAGTACTATGTAGTAATGGTATTGGTGATGGTGCTGTTTATTTTAATAAGTCCTCACCAGCTGGTAAAGATTCTCCCAAAAGTCCTGAGTCATCAATCGAAACAGTGACAAGAATGCCCAACTGAATGTATCAAAACTTGTGTAGCCATAGTTGGGGTTTCTACCAGCTTTCACACATATATATCCTTCTGGACATTGACTACAAAAGAAGAGGAAATGCTATTTTTAACAACTACTCTATATTACCACATGCTGTAGTAAAACAAAATCATTCAGGAGTACCAATTGCTATCAAAACTATGAACAAGTAAAATTTTATTCTACATACCCAAGATAAAAATATATATCTTTTTTTTCAATTTTTAATTCAATTTCCTAATTATATTTCCATGCTTTAATAATATAATTAGTATTATTCTACCTACCCTTCCCCACAATTTGTCATAATAACACATCTCCACCAGGACAAGAGAAGAACATCAAGTAGCACGGCAGATGAAAACCAGATGCCAGCAAGCTGGCAGCAACATTTATGCACATTGCATTCATGCGGTTACTTCAGAAAAGTAGCCTAAGAGGCTGATGGAAGTGCCTGTGTAAACTCAAATCACATAGATGGCTCTATTTCAGTATAGCTTCAAAAGTAAAACATCAGTAATTTGTAACTCTGCAGCACAGCCGATATTTAAGTCGACCACCTGAGCTATTCTAAGCAGCTAATTGTTTTTTCTTTATGCATAATGAAAAATGATGATAATTTTCTTACCCTGCATCTGAGCTATTGCCACACAGCAGTGCATCATTTTGTCCTTCCAAGAAGTAGAAATGATCTGATTAAAAAAAAAAAAATCAAAAATGTGGTGAGAAATTTAACATTTATGCCCAACAGAAATTGAGCAATTATATAGACTTTTACACTTGAAAGAAATTAGCAGAGGTAACAAACTTTTTAACCACAATATGTAATGGTTAGGAATGATAAAAGCATGGAAAATACTGTTTTGACACGGAAGTGGTTTTCTATAGAGTCTTAAAGTTGGCCTTTCTTTAGAAAATGGAGAGGTAGTTGCACAGTTAATTCTTGAAACCTAAGCAAACTATTAATATACGATGGCTGGAATATCAAATTGTGTATGTCAGCAAACAGAAAAACAGCAGGAAAACAAGGCAAAGGATGAAGGCAATTCTCTGCCTTTGTGCATTTTGATATAGAACACAGTATTATTAATTTATCATTTTTCATTACGTATTATTTTATCCAAATATTCCTTGAAAAAATGCTGAAATTTTGCAGCATGAAAACAGAACACAAGATGCTCAAGAAATTGCTAACTGGATCTTAATTTGAGCAGGTGGGAGAGGAACCAAGCTTTTATTGGTTGGCTCGTATTTTATTATTATTTTTAAAATTACTACACGAAATTCTGTAGCAAAGGGATGGACTTGAAGAATCTATATGTATTTTGTAACTGGCTAACTACTAAAATGAGGCAAAACATAATTTAAAGAGGTGGAACTCTTAAAAGCCTGACACATTCTTTTCTTTGTTCTGCTTCGCAGCAGAAAGGGAAAGACAATTTGCCTTCGACTCCTACTTTGGGATTCTTATGGTAAAATGGGAATCTCTAGTGGAGATTTTTGGGTCAGGTGGCATATTAAGCTAAAGTTGCCAGAATTAGGTATGTTCTGGCTGTTCCCAGGAAGCAGATGGTTCCGTGAGACTCACTGCCAGCTGGCACTGACTATCTTAGCTGGCATGAACCAACTGAGGACTAATGTTAAACAGACAAGCACGGAATTGCAACCAGTTCCTATTGACTGCTTCTGCTCTGTCACCACCTGTACACGAGAGAGGCAGCATAAAATCTGCTTGTTTTAAACACAGAGAGAGATTATGTGCATAATTTATATATCAGCAATCTAGTCTCAGATATCAGATAAGAAATCAGTGGATTTTCAGACATTCTGGTGATCACAGGCCCCATGAGAGATCTAACCTCTACTTAAAAGAAGTTTAAAGATGCAAATAGGCTCCAAGCAGGACTTTCAAAATTGCCTGTGGGCCTAATTCACATTCTTATGTGACACAGCTTCTCCTCTGGAAAACACAGGATCCAGTCAAACCATCCAGTCAGCTCAACTCTCAGCCAACTATTTTGGAAAACACTTAAGTTTTTTTTTTAAACAAAAATTATAAAGTAATAAAAACAGTCAACATGAGTTTGTAAAAAATATGCCATATATAAAACTATTCCTGTCTCCTGCCAATTTAATAACAAGACAACAGTCATGTGTACAAGCCCCACATGACACTTCCATATGCAAATAAAGAAGATATGTTCTGGCTGGAAATACCACAAAATACTTGAAAAAAATTCTGAGAGGAGTCACCACTGACCCAATGTCAATTCATAAGGATACCTCTATGAAGACCCTCCAGGGATCTGTGCTAGACACAGTTTTCATAACAAGTTTCATTACCAATTTAAGACATGAAACATCAGAAAAGGATGCATCAAGTATTCTGAAGACAACAAGCTAGGAGAGAAGATAACTGAAACTTAGAATGACCTTCACAAATGGACTAGTTGGTCCAAAAGCAATGGGATTTATTCCAATAGAGACATGGAAAATGCTACACTTGACAAATATGTAAATGCAAAATAGACAGGATGTGGCCACAGCCACCACAGTAGAAAAAGATGCAGTGACTGTCACAGTTGACTGTGAGTCAACAACACAGTGCTGACATAAACCTGAGGTAATTCTGAACTGTGTTAGTAGGAATGTTGCATATATGGCACATGAGATAAAGATACAAATTTGAAGTAATTGTTAGAGGAGTAAGTACCCAATTTAAGCATCTCATAAAAATCCCCAACCAATCAAATCCCATAACAAAAAAAGGCAATGGAAAAACAAGAAGAAAAAAAGTCCCAGACTAACTGGAAAGAGTCCAAAACAGAAAAAGGAAAGTGAAATAGGTATTGAAAATGCAAAACAGAGAATAGCATTGCTTGGCTTAGAAAAGACCAGAAATAAAGTAGATAAGAGTTTTTAAAGATCATAAAGACTAATACAAATTAGTCTATGATTATCTTATTTCTAATTCTACATGAGAAGCAGTAATATATTCAAGCTGAAATTACAAAAATGTAGGTCAGATATTTAGAGAAAAAAAAAAATCAATTTGTGTAATACAGTACCAGAAACCACTAAAGGGGAACGGATCTGTTCTTCAGATGGTTTTATGAATAGTTTATCATTCAAAATTTCTCCATGACACTTGTGTACTACAAGCATGCTGAGATGATAAGTATATTAAAAGATTATAAGGCAATGAGAGTTGGATCCAAAAGTTCTTAGTTCTTAAACTGAGGTTTTCTAAATTTCAGTGATAGAGTCATCAGTTCTGACATTTATACAGACTTTATAAAAACCCTGAGATTATGCCTAATTATGAAGTTAAAACACTAAATACACTAAAATAAATAGAAGGGGCTGAACAAATAAATAGGAGAAACTGACCCTACCATTATGAAAGACAGAATAGCAATGTACTATAGATATGTTCAAAGTTGTTCTATCTGAATTTTAAAACAATTTTTGTTAACACAGTAGTGACATTAACTACCTAAAACAGTAGAAATACTGTATTATGAGGTGCAAAGGAGACGAACATGCTCATTTCTTGATTTCCCAAAGAAAAGAAACAAATTAAAAGACAGGAACATGGAATCTAGTTTTTATTTTGCAAGAATGAGAAGCTTGGGATAAATCACCAGTATTGTCATAAAGGCATGTCTGTGCTGTGCAAAACAGTGATGCAGAGACACTCACCAAGTTGTAAAGAAACAACATAATTGCTCTGACGTGCTATGGCAGGACTCATGGGCTGACTGATGTTCAAATGTGGGTTTATGATATCAGGCATTATCTTTCACTAATCCAGCTATTACATTTCAGATCCCCTATTAGGGCTGTCACACTACTTCAGGAGGCTTGAAGCTAGCATGGAAATTTCTGGTTTAAGCTGAAATATGATTTTACTTTAAAAGTCATATTCAGTAAAAGGTAAAAACATATTTGGCATCCAGTATGGTATTATGAGTATGTTAGATTACATTACCACTGTTCTTTTATTTACTACAGAAAATGAGTTCTCTCATGTCTGTTGGCCAGGCTACACACTTTTGAAGGCAAGAGAAAGATACTGATGTTCTTGTATCTGTTTAAATAAATTCCAGAAAATCAATGCAGCAGATTATATAATTAACTCTTACTTTCATCTTCGATGTACTCATCCCAGTTAAATGTTGTCATTGTTGTATTAATAAATGTACCATTTTCACCTATAGAGCTATTAAAGATGGAAATAACAGTTGTTTCAAAAGTAGAATTGTCTGGAGGCCACTGCAGACATTTATTCCTCAAGTTTCCCATGAACAGCTGCAGCCCTATCAGTGCAAATACACTCAGACAAAACACAGTCAGGATCATCACATCTGAGAGCTTCTTCACAGACTGAATTAGGGCTCCCACGATAGTCTTCAAGCCTGCAAAGAGAAAAGATTTTTATGATGATGTTAAGTAGATACTAAACACATACACACCCCCCCAAAAAAAAAAAACATGTGATTTTTTTCCTGATAAAGATTTCATGCAAAAAACCGAGTAAATTACTCAAATATTTGTGATACAGTAACTTTAATGAAAAGCCTTATTACTTGTGAAGATGAATGAAAGATGTAAGTTTATGCTTATTTTATAGTGTACAGAAATAAAAAGTAGGTAATTCCAAACACATTGTTTAAGCCAAAACAAGTGCTTCTGTTATCCATGCTATATCTCAACCCTACGTGGAATAGCACTGTTCATTTTTTGCTGATGCTTCTTGCCCAAACCTTTCTTATATGAACCTTTTATAATGTATTCTACATTAGTAAACCCATTATAAAAACATTATAAGTGCATATTTAAATGATGTCATAATAATCTTCTTACAATATAAGAGGGGTGATGGTTTGGAGAAGAAAGACATCTTTAAAACAATACCCCATGCATGGCCCATGCTATCCTTTAATTTTTCATACATGAGTTAAAACTGAATTCAGTTGCTATATCAAGTGCTTTCAACAAATGATAAAATTTGCATCACTATGAAAGCTTAAAATTAACTTATATTTAAAACATGTAAAGGAAAGCTTGATGTCATAAGATGCAAATCACATAGGCTGTTTACTGCAAATATCCCATGCAAGAATTTGTTAAACTCAAAGGCTGATTTTTTTTTTAAAGAAAATACAGCTAATACACGCATGAATCAATGTAAATAAAATTACATGTCTTGATTCCTGCTTTTTTGTTTAGTTGACAATGTGTAGCAAACAAGGCTTATGCTTTAAAAATGTGAATACAGCCTTTGTAGAACAAAAGTCAGCCTCAGTGTTTAACCTCGCTCTCACCTGGAATGACTGATATTGTTTTCAAAGCTCGGAGAACTCTGAATGTTCTCAACGCTGAGACATTGCCCAGGTCCACAAACTCTGTCACATATCTGTAATAGGGGAGTTCACACACAAACACAATGACAGCACACAAATAACAGTTGGAGATACGAGGGGCCTAACACCTTACACCAACTTCTTCTTACCTGGAATTACAGAAATAGTTTTCAAAGCTCTCAATACTCTGAAAGTTCGAAGAGCTGAAACATTGCCTAGGTTTACAAATTCTGTTACATACCTGTAGGATTAAATCACAGTTACTCAGAATTGAGGCAGATTTTATCCTATTTGCTCGGGTCTTTGATCAAGACCTCTTGACCGTTCACTGTATTTTGCCTTTGTTATAAATATAATTCTGCCCATAAAATTAAATTAAGTTTTATCAACATAAACCACATTGACTTGACGTTTGAAACCTAATTTGGTCAGCTACTAGCACGAAGTCAAGAGGATTCCTTTTAATTCTGGTATGCAGAAAGGAGACAGGATATGAACAGCTCAGGCTGATGGCATTCCCAATCCTAACGGGCTGGCACACCATGCTGGCCTCTGCAGCACATGCTTGGTTAGAAATACTAAAATGTGTAAAAGAGGTAGAAGAAACATATTGAAACCACAGGAAGCCCAAGCTCCAAAAGTTCTGGCTGACAAGATATGAGGCAATTTTTAGTCACTAATCTCATGATATCAGGTAGAATTTTTATTAAAAAAAATAAGTAGAAGACTTACGCAAATGTTATGACAGTGAAATCTAGCCAATTCCATGGGTCTCGAAGAAACGTAAAATCTTCTAAACAGAAGCCCCTTGCAAGAATTTTAATAAGTGATTCAAAAGTATAAATTCCAGTGAATGTGTATCTGAAGAAAATATGCAAGACAGAGTTTACAGGTACACACGTTATCATCACAGTTTATACTTTCTAGTTCCTTTAATCTCATTTTCTTCCCTTTAAGAGGCATAAGAATTTAATGGCATTACAACCAACTTTAATCATACACATAATTTATACAATAAGGAAGGAGAAATGAAAGCATTAAAAAACTAAATGACAACCTGTATCTTAAGTTCAAATTCTGTCATCTATACCAATAAGAGAGATGCAAAATTCCCAATTACTTTGCTGCTGCATGTTTATGTCCAGTCTGAACTCATGTCATAACAAACCACAGAGGTGGATTATGTTAGGATTTCAGAAGTTGCTTCCAGACTAAAAATTTCTTTCTTCAATATTTTTTTTATGTTGAAACATTGCTTAGTACCATGAGCTTGCAAGTGCCAACCCTCATCAGCCCTCATTCATTACAGAGTAGGTATATTCAGTACTCCACCTTCAGCAAGACACAGTACTGGAATGAAACAAGTCATTTCAGATGCAAAATCATGTGCAAGAATAACCAAAAATATTTATGAATGCCAATAAAATTCAGCTACTCCTTTTGACTAAGAAAATGTAGTTGAAATGTAAATTAAAAAAATATTTAATTCTGGCATTCTGAGTAATTTCAATCTTCTGTGTCCAAATGATGTCATCTTGAAATTTAGTTTAATTTATATTTTTGATGAAAAAGAATTCAAATTAAACTGCTGTTTTAAAAAGCTTAATCTAACTGAGCCAACCTGAAAATCATTTTCCAATGTGAATGTTTTCAGTTCAATTACTAAAAGATTTCTTTCCTGTACAACTTTACTTAACAGATGAGGACGTGTTGTAGATCTAAATGGCACAACACAAGACTGAGAAGAAATATTCAAGCAATCAGTCTTTATCATAAATATTTACTACATGCTAAACAGACATAAAGGTTCGCACTGAACTCAAAATGAGAATGCCTTTGTTGCCCTATGATTTCACTTTTGATTATTTGAGATTAAACAGGTATGTATCATCCCAAACACTAAGAAACGAAGAAGCAGCAGAAGCATAAAATGCTATTGCAAAAATGAAGCACCGTGAAGAGCAGTGTTTTACACCATGGTCTACAGCCTTGGAAGTGTCATTGTCCATCAGCATCATGCAGCTGACGCCATATCGGACCAATGAGCCAACAAGCGGACATCATGTTGGGCCAATGAGTAGCTAACTATTTCAATACTTTTTAAAATAGTTTATTCTGCATGCTTTCCATTGTTAGATCGGCTTTGGTAAAAGAAAGCTGCAGTACAGTGAACACAGCCATCCATAAGATGTGCCCTTTATCTGTTAATGGTTATTGCAACTGAGATGAGAGAGTGCCTTTCCTGCATTCTTCCACAGATGCAACATAGAATGCAGTAAACCACATTTATGATCATACAGAAAAAGTGAATTATAAGACTAGCTTTTCTTCTTACATCTAATACTGCAAACAGAAGATGGACATTAAACAACTTGTCATGAGACAATTACATGTATTTAATGCTACAGTGAAGAAACTAGGATCAAATAGCTGTTGAAAGGATAAGCCAACAAGGTACCTGCTGCCAGGGGATGCCATCCTAACATAAAATAATTTACAGCACTTTATTTCTGATTACTGAATATTACTTAGAGAAAATCCATTTTACTTACTCTACATTCTTTGTCCAGTCTGGAGGGTTACTCATGGTCATAAATACGCAGTTGGTCAAAATAGTGCACATGATAAGCATGCTGAATAATGTAGGTTAAGAGTTAAGGAATGTAAGCCAGAAAAATTTCTTAAAAAGAGTATCAAATAACAGACTGCTTTGGTAGATTTTCACTTTCAGGAGCTATTTAACCCTCCCCAGCCCTTTTAATAGCCAGGGAAAGGTATTTAATATATTAAATCTTTCACAGTCACCACCACTTTATAGCTGAAAGAGAAAAATCATATACAAAAAATCAGAAAATCTGAAAGATACTAAAAAGAAAGATCCATCTCTTAATTTTAGGAGACCTTGTTTTTCTTCTTGAATAAAAACGTGAAAATGTGAAGTAGTAGCTTCTAATTTCTTGGAATAATAAAAAAATGATTACTTTTAGATGATCTAGACAAATCTGATGTACTTCATGCATACAAAGGAATAAAAAATACATTTTCTTCACTTTCGTGTTTTACCATAAAATTTGGCACGTATCAAAATTTTTGATGATCATTATGATACATATATTAAAGCTAGCAGCAACATAACAGCAGAGAACATAGGGAAATCTTAGAGAGAAAAGTATTTTATTGCAGTTTGCTTTCTATATGACTTCTGTAATATAAATGCAGTTGGAAGGAAAGGCACATGTAAAGAAACCTAAAAAGAGTTCCTGAACAGGCTCAAGTCATAAATAATTTATTTTAACAGAACTGCTCTAGATCTACAACCCTTCACTCCCAGAATTGCTGACATTCTTCTAAGACACGAAAACACAACCATCAAAATGAAAACCACACAAGTGAATCACAAAACGTCCACATGATGGCACCATCACCTAAAACTAGAAAGGACAAAGCTCGATTTTGAGAAGAGCTTTAGCTGCAGGTTCAGGTGGTCCTCCTAAACAGAAATCCGAATATAATCGGGTGAGAAGTACATGAGGTTCCCCTCATGAAGTTTTCTTCGCATGTCTACATTAATTTAAAAAAACCTTCAAGTGACAAGAAATACCTCTGCCTTCTGAACTATGGAACAACTGTGGCATTACATCCAACAATTCTTTGGGTTTCTGCTCAGTAAATATATTTTAAATCCCTTACTCAGAAACTTCCTTCTTGTTCTGTAATTCATATATGAACAGAAAAGAAAGGAATATTTAAAACATAAAAAACCATGCTATGAGAGTTTTTCCAGCCTGTATTTTACAAAAGCTTTCAAAATCCTTTTGATTAAATGTCCTCTCAGAGTTGCAAATCCTCACTATTCTTTCATCAGTGGAGAAATAACTATACCTTCCTACAACATTTTCTAACATTCTGACTTCAGTGACTAACTCTTCACCACCATCTCAATCCCACAGTCTTCCATTATTCCACGTAACTGAATAACGCTCTAGAATATGGTAAGGAGTGTTATATAATTGAAAAAGAATTAGTTGTAGTGTCACCTATAGCAAGTAAACTCAAAACAGGCTATGTAGTATCATGATTGATTCTGGAGTAATTTGTAGGCTAGCCATTGATAACAACATCCAACACAAAACAAGTAATTATCAGACTTCCATTATACTAGGACTGAAAGAAATCCTTTCAAGATTTATTCTACATGATCTTAGGATCCCTATATGCAATGCTACACACAGAAGTACTTTCAGTGTGCTTATGTCAGGTATTTTATAAAAATAAGTGTGCAGACATTTGTATTTGCTCCTTAAGTAAGCAGACTTGCTGAAGTCGATGCCTCATTTCTCATATAAGCATTTGGGATCAGACCAGTGGGATGCCCAGTATAGGCAGCTATCGTAACATTGAAAACCACAAAATAATATGTAAGTAATTATAATAATTCAGCTTTTCAAATCTCTACCTGCAATGTGGAAATCTCATGACCTACTTGAAGACTGAAATTAAAACATCAACAGGATTAGGAGTGTATAACACAGTAATGATCAAGAAATAAAATAGACAGGTGAGATACATATAAGACTGAGAATGTATAATAAAACAAGAAACCTAAGCTGGTTTATGAATCTATCTTTCTGCAATTGTTATCAGAATAAGAAAATGAAAAGGAATAATGAAACCATAGTTTCACTAAATATTCATGCAAGCACAGACCTGGGATCAAAGATACGATTTTAACACACAATGTCAGTGAAGAACTGAAAGTATTTTGAGCAACGTATCTGCAGTTTATGAAAAATGTGGAGGAGGGGAAACGATGAAAAAAAGATGTGAAGATTACAGGAAAAATAAGAGGGAAGGAAAAAAATATGTGGGGGAAGAAAGAAGACAGAGAAAGAAATTGTAAAGGACGATGACTGGTTGTCTGGCTTCTGGTATTACTATATTAAGATCCAGCAATGAACACCAATGTAAAAAGAGAATAAGAAAAAGAACAGAAGACAGAAATAGTAGATAGAAGAGGGACAAAGCATTACAGATCATATTGATCCTGGGACATGTGCCAGAGAATGATTTAAATACTAAGTAACATCTCATTCATTACAGTTTTAGACTAACCACTTGAAAAGGATATGAATGTACCAAAATCTTAATAGCTATTTTTCTAAGAGGATTGAAAGGAGTTAACATGTACAGGGCAGAGGTGGCACTGAATCGGAATATTGCCTTCCCTTTATTCAATACTATAAAGGTCTGGAAAAAGAAAAACAGAATGAAAAACAGCATTTACAAGATATCAAGTCACAAACCCAGAATAATTTTTATTTCATCATTAATTGTATTTGGTCAAAATGCTCTTCTTTCATCTACACAATTCCCTTGTCCAGTTCAAACATCATAGAGTCCAGTCACCTAACTGAATGAAAACATTTTAGTAAGTTTGTTTAGAAATCAACAATAGTACCTCAAAGTATCTAAACTTCAAGGGTGATCATGAAAATATGCAAGTGTTCAACAAGTTTTTCAACGTAACACTAATGTACTCAGTAGTTTTTGCTGTACTCTGAATAATGTATTCCTTCCCTTTCCAACACTGCTTTATACTTGCAATTTTGTCTATTTTTCTTGACTCATGCTTTATTTTTACCTAATATAGAATTCACTGATCCATGTACTTTCACTGCCTCTCCACAGTTTCAGCAATAACTCGCGTACTACCAACGTTCAAAAAAAAGCATTTCTGAATGTAATAATTTCCTTAAAAACTGGGAAACAAAATAAAATAAAGTCTTTAAATTTTTTTAAAATTCTTTTGGTTCCTACACATTTGGGGAAATTCTTATCCATTCCTATCATCTCTTCTTTCTACACATGGGTCAAAGTTCATGCTTGTTGAAAGGAAGTGGATCTAGCCAGCATTGTGGCAGTCCTAGAAAGCCCAGAGGGCATATTAGCCATGCAGACCTGGAACACTGCCAGTAGTCATGATCTGCCTCAACTGGAATCAGAGGGCAGCATTTGCAAAGATTTATGCTCTACTTTGCTGAGCAGGTGTGGCAAACAGAGCAGCTGAAGTCCTGAAAACACAATGCTTCTCCCTGCCTGAAAGAATAAATTTCAGACTTCCAAACTGAGTATGTTTGCATTCCCACATAACTACTGATTCTCAATTCACACTTTGGTCCTTTATTGTAGGGGAGAAAGGTTTGGTCTGTAATGTGCCATTGACTATCATCATTTTTCAACTCTCTTACTATTATTCCTGGAGTCCATTAAAATATGGCCTCTAATAATCAGAGTTCTTATGTGTTCTGTTCCCTTTACTCTGACAAAATGTCGGATAAAGTATCATTTGTGTGATGCTGACTCATCAAGATATATTAAAAAGTAAATATGGAGCCTGACATAAACAAGGATGTTTACAGGTATTCAAAGAACACCAAGAAAAATAACAGGAGGAATTATGATTGCAATATATAGCTTGAAGTCTTGTGTCTCCTACTAGAAATCACTATGCTTTTGGAAAAGATCAAGACAACTGCTGTGCATTTCTCAATCAGGAACAAGCAATTCCACAGGATTTTACCCCACATCCACATTTAATTGCAAAATTACTTTTCTAGTTTCCAAAGTATGATAATACATGCTCTAACTTTAGGATTTCTGGCACTGAATTCAGATTTTTACTACTACAGAACAGGGAAAGAAGGAAGGAATCAGTACTTTGCCCCAAATAATATTTGCCTTCCAGACTTCTAAAGGGTAAATCACTTGAGTAAAGGGTGCAGAACATGATATTTAATTGAAAACCTTGTTTTCAAATTTAATTCATGATTCTTCATACATGAACAGAGTTCTAGAAATTCTGCAATGAACATTTCCGGCACAGCTGATTTTTTCATGGGCTGTTCTGGTTAATTTCTCATGGTATGCCTATATCACTATTGCTTCAAAACACTACTGATGAGGCATACCCCTATTTCCTCAGGAAACATCTTCATTTGTATTTTTTCACTTAGTTCAAGTTTGACTCATGACAATTCTTGGGGGTTTTCTTTGTTTTTCTCTGAAGTAGCTTCTTCACTTTCAAGGTTTTTGTTTGTTTTTAAATTCAATTGGTTTTATTCGCTAGCTAGTTTCCACAGAAAAAGAAAAGAAAGCACAAGAAAAAAAGTATGAAAACAGGGAAAAAAAAATCATTAATTTCTTCTTTTCTGGTATAATAATGATGGTGCAATACATATGATGCCAAAATCTAAGGAACTGAAATTCTGGAGGAAAACCAAGGCCATCTGGACGCAATTATAAAGTTCAGCACTTTTCTTCTGGCCACAGCAGTTGTTGTTGCGTTACACAAAAAGAAAACATGTTTGTTGGTTTTTTTTTAAACTAGCATCTCTGGTGAAATATTTTTAAAATTACGTAACATTCTGTCAGCACTCCAAGAGCAATTCCTACCTCCTCTTTATTTATGTCCCGCTTTCAAACACTTCTTCGAAAACAATCGTAAAAAAATATAAAACTGGATGTCAAAACTTTTTCAAGCAGTTAAGTTGGATATATGATGGCTCTATAGAGTACAACATGGAAAGGGATGATCTTCATCATATCCTGAGAAATTACCTTTCCATACTTCCCTATCCTTCCCAGCGCCAAGAGAATGCAACCTAGACTTTCCACATGACAGTGAAGAAATCTACTAAGAAGGTGCCCAGCTACCTCTGAGATGGGTTTCATACAGCAATTCGTAATAATTCTAAAGATACCTCTTGTGCTACTTCTTCAATTCACCCGTGTAAAAACCCTGAAAGTTACAGTTTTTGTAAAATGTCAGGTATATTAAAATAAATCTAAATGTACCTCTACTGGCAGACCAGGTCTGCAAACTTGAATTAGTAACTTTGTTCTTACAATGGACATTTCTGCCAATCAGATCACCTGTTGGGGGAATGTGTTAGACGGAAGGACTGCATGAAAAAAACTAGAAACACTATGTGAAGGGATTTTTGTTAATTAATCTTCTTACACTCCGATAGAACTATACAGCACACTCACTTTTTTATTGATATAATACGGGTCCAGGTCTTCCAAGGGCTCGGACACCATTCCTGGAGGTATGTCACCGTAAATAAATGGCAGTGTCTTTCCTGCCTCCAAGTCACTGTTTGGCTTTGGGCCATCTTCATCATCCTCATCTTTGCGTTCCTGTTTGGATTTTTGAGCTTTTTCTTCATTGATACGCTGTTCAATAGCTGCAAGTGATTCTCTTGTGAAATAGCGGAAGCTGTCGGGTCCTGGTGGTACCAGCACTGATTGTGCCATCTTTTCATCCTGCACCTCTTAGTTACTGTTTAGCCTCTCTCATAAAAAAAGTGCTAAAAATATAAAAAATACAGAAAGAATTTAGAGTTACACAGACAGCTATGAACAATATAAAGGAATATACTTCCACAGAATTTTCTGTGGGACATTTGTTAAATTCAATAATCATCATCCAAGAGGAGGCTGCTGTGAAATAAATTTTTTAATTTGTTTTTATTTCAAGACAAACCACTTTCCTTTTCAGCCTGCCTCTTAGTCGTCTTGAAGGTATCAATTCTTAAAACATTTAGTTTAAAATTCACTTGATTTAACTTAGTGCTTGCAACAATAGACTGTTAGTTTCTACAGACTGATAAAAAAGTCACATGCAATATTACAACATATTTTGCCTTTATTATGGGTAATGTTATCCATTCCAGTGATTACAGTAGGAGATATTTTCCACTACATTCAGTGTGAGGAATCAACAGTTCTGAAGTGTTTGGTTTGGTGTTGAGGAGCAAGACTCCAGACAATTCACCTCCTTATTATCCTGGAAGCTACATCTTGGACCAATCCTCCCTCTAGCTATATGGACCAGAAATGACTCCTAGAATTCACTATTGCCATGTAAAGCCAGAGGGATCAGTTGAAAGCAAAACGAGATGCTCCTTCTCTTCGAGTATGAATATGTTGCCTTTGCAGAGCTGCCAGCTCAGGAAACAAGATTCGAGCATAAGCACCTGTATACAGATCCCCTGCCTGGCAACACACTGTGCACTGGAAGAATTGCTGAATGGAATAAAAATGGTCTTTAATCATTACGTACTACACTTAGATCTTTTATGTCTGATACCGTATCAATTGTATATTTTTCATACATTTCACTAGCAAGAGCAGGACCGTCTCTTCTTAATGTCTCCAGACAGTTCAGTTAAAAAGAACAAGTGGAAAATATTCCCAATGCAAATACTTTGATCTGAAATCACAAACAGGATCTCTGCTATAGTCTACAAGAATTTTTCTCAAGAGTCCTTCTGAGTAAGCACATCAAAAATACAGCAAATGCAATAAAGCAACAAATTTTGAGTAAGACAATATATCCAGAAAGAGTTATCAAATTAAAATGATACAATAGTTTGAGTACAATCAGCAGGATCTTATTTTACTGCCTCGCTTAACACACAGACTCCAGCATAGTCGCAACAAACTCATATTTTTGAAGGCTGCTAAATAAGCTGCAACATGATGCTTTCTGCTCCTTTTCAACCATATGCACACAGCCATTTACACCTACACAAACATCCACACAGATCCCAACTCCTGCAGGTCTCCCTTGAGCATGCTCTCCCACTGCAGGAAAATGCACCTGGTGCATTCTGTCATGGACGGTCTGTAGCAAACTGCTGCTGGAAGCTGCACTGACTAGTAGCAGCAGAGAGGTTAATTAGGAAAACGAAAGTGGTCCTGCAGCAGGATCCTGTTAGATTATATTTTTAATTACAGAACGAAAAAGGGAAAAAAAAAACCAAAAAAGCATAATTCTGTTTTAATACTGCAGGCAACAATTAAAAATTCATTACCAGCGAAGAATCTTGCACTTATGTGGGTTTGGAACGGCACCAAGGAAGACTGCAGCTAAAATTCCATCATGTCTTTTCCTTTTTTTTTTTGCTCTCTCGTTTTTTTTTTTCCCCTTTTTTTTTTTTTTTTTAATTCTCCTTGTACAGACCACACCTAACTTCCTGCTGAAGGATCCTGGTTATTGAAGTCAAATCTGGCATTTCCTGTGTGAGCCTACTAAGCGCTGTAACTCTTATTGCCAGTAGATGGTACTGATACACACCCACAAATCTTGTCAGAAATGGTAAAGAATTTTTGCATGCTCAAACATTTGCTTAAGCTGAGACTCTGGGACTAAAATACACGATTTTATATAACCAGCCAAGTCTCAGGATTCTCAAAAATTCTTTTGAATACACAGAAGCTAATGTTGAGGAGACCATAGCAGTTAGAACTGTGAAGGTGAGACAAAGAAAGTAGGAGGGATAGCAAAGTAAGAGAAATTAAAAAATGGAGGTTATTCTGGCAGTTTACAGCCAAAGCACTTGCTGAAACTGTATTATTGTCAGTCTAGATTATTTTAAACTATAGCTTGTGTAAATTTTCTAAAATAAATGCATACAATATATTCAATGTGTATTCTTTCCAAATCTGGAAAGCCAGCAATGAGAGGGAAGAAGGGCAGTTTTGAGTGTTCAGAGCAGTGGTAAGTTCCTGAACAGAAATCATCTCTTCTTGCTCCCTGCTACAGCAGATGATCAGGAACACTGTAAGCCCCTTTCATGTGGCAGATCAGTAAGACACCACCTGAGGGCACCACTCCACTGAGATGCCATCCTACCATCTTGCCACTCTCTGCCTTCTCTCTATTTTGTTTGCTTGCTGATTTTCATCCTTTTTCTCCCGTTGCACTAATAAAACTTTTTTACCTCTCTCCCACCTCACCATCGACCTTCTGCGCTTCCCTCCCTCTCTCACACGTACACAAATCTCTCTCAAACTTTTCAAGCACGCAGATCTTGCTGTATCTATACATTCAGATGTTCTGGCAGTCATTTACTCCCTACCATCTCCCTTCCTTCATCTGTGAAGAGGACGAAAAAAAAGCTGCGGAAAGTAATAAAAACCAAACTGTCACTCTAAAGTGAGAGAAGCTGGAAAGAATATAGTAGCTGAAGAAATGCCACTGTGGCTTTTAAAAAGAAACAATGAAGAGAGGGAAAATACTGATAATTTTTTTCTTTGGTAATCATGGTGAGAGAATGATCAGGTTGACTTAATCAAAATAAGGTTTTTGAAATTTTCAGCAACTATATGCCAAATTAGCAAATATGTCAAATTCAAACACATCAAAAGTATTGATTTGGTTTTGATTCATGTAAGTATTACACAGTATTTTAAAAAAGCATTTTTAGAAAAGTGCTTCATTTGACAAGGTTTTCGAATTTCACAGATGATTCAATGAAATCAACAAAAAATTTACAAACAATTCCATGTAACCTTTGTGTTTGTTTTTTTTTGTCAAAAAGAAGCTTTGGATGAAAACTTCTGTCTGGCTCTAATTAGGACTACGGTTTACTTGGAGCTGCTCTGAAGTCTCAAAATAAGAGGATTGTGAGACAGCACAGATTCACAGGAGGAGTAAAGCAGCTTCTAACTACAAAAGCATTTTGATTATTTATTCATGTGGATATGTACATATGTGTTTATGCAACTGCTTATATATGAAAGTTACAGTAAACCAAGTACCTGAAAAGCTGGGCTCATTCACACAATACGGAAAAGGAGCTTCATTCTTCCATTAGTGGCATATAAGTTACAGCACCTGATAATTTGTTTCTTATTGTCAGGGACTGAAATTACCCAAGATCTCAATCCAATTTCCACCAGTTCTGTACAATCTACATGCACAGTGTTAGGCAGCGAAAAGTGAAGACAAAAAGGAATAGCCAGTGACACGTATCCCATTGCCTTAGATGCTTGGGTCTAGAATTAACAGGCTGTAGAAAGTGAACAAATATTTTAAAGAGATAGCTCAGACAGAAAATGCAATATGATCTTTTCAGTCTAGAAGAGAAATGTATCTACTTCTGAAGATGAGACCACAGTAATGCATCTAGAGAAGCTAGTAACAACCCTAAAAATATATTAAAATAATTAGATACTACATAGCTATAATAAATGTAACAGATAACTTAGTAGAGACAGAAATGGAAAATTATTAAATTGAATAGCAAATCTCAATCAAAACCCAATCCAACATAGCCTATATTAAAAAACTATTGTTCAAACATTGTCAAAATTCACCTAAATATGAAATAAGTATAATAAATCTGGTAATAGGTAGCTTCTGACTGCTGTCTAGCTTCCCACCTACAGCTACGGGTACATTTTATGAACAATTGTATCACTAGTGGTGTCCGTCCTCCCTCTGCTATGGCACATTTGAAAGCTTGAAGTGGACCTTGTCCTTTAATGACTTAGTGAAACACATGGCCTATATAAAGGGTAGAGATAAAGAAGTGTTCAGTGTCATATGTAAAGAAACTCTACACGAGGGTGAATTTTTGACGGGACAGAGCGGGGAGAAACTTGCGAGTCTTTTCCTGGCTGCCGAGCAGCTCTTCATTTATAGACAATCCTCATTAATAAAATGAGAAGAAAAACACATTGACAGTTTCTTCTCAGAAATCTGTAAAAATTAACTGTCTTTGTTCAACAGTGAAGCACGGCATTAAAATGCACAAGTGGCAGTTTGCCATCATTCTGTGGTTCTGTGATCCTTTTACTCTCCAGCTGTGTGTTCTGTATTATATGAGATTGCCCCGAAGTGCAGGACTTTTCATTTATAGTTCTGAATTTCATCTCGTTCCAGTAACACCAGTCATCAAGCTCTTCTAGTCCTTTCTGTATATAGCTTGCTCAGCCTTTGAGAATGCCTTCCAACTTTGTGATAGGAGCAAATTACATTGGCGTTTGTCCATTTTCTTTGCCAAAACAATAAATTAAAACTTTAAATAAAATCTGTCCCAAAACTGTAACAATGACAAGCAACTTCAACCAAACTCTAGGTTACTGTGACACCTGTGGTAGTTTGCAAGATATGATAGTACTACCCTAAAAACTTTAATCTTAAAAAAGGTATGAAGTTTATGCTCTAAAATGAAATTATATTTTTTAATTGAAAAGCAAAAGGCGTGGAAAAGTAAAGCTTTTTCTTCTTGTAAATAGTATCCATTTAATCAAATACATTGAATTCCTGTCACCTCTTCCTCCCACGCTACTTAAAACACTTACTATAGTACTAAATTATTCACGGTGATCTAGATGACTGAAAAACACATTTGTTAGCTTTGAGATGACATGAAACTGGAAGGGCTACAGGTAAACAGGAGGATAGTATTAGAATTTAAAATGTCGTGGCAAATAACAAAATGGGCTCAAAAAGTGATTCAATTCAAGAGATAAAAGTTCCACCTTTTTTATTTAGGCAAGAATAAGTAACTGAAAAATTACAGGATGAGGAAAAAACCCCACGAATAGCTCTGCAGGAAACAATCTAGAGTACTTACTACATCACAGACCAAGCATGAATGAAAACTGTCAGTCTTGCAAGAAAAAAAAAAGGCAAGTACTTGGATTTATAAACTTTTGAACTGATCTTCTACTCTTCTACTTGGAGCAGTATGTCCAACTTGGGTATTACATTTCAAAAAGTATGGAAAGAATTCAGACCACAGCAATAAAAGGTAAGTTATAAGAAAACATCCAAGGAAATGTAGGATTTACACTTTTTCTGCCTTAATTTTACATTGGAAAGATTGACTGAAGACACAGTGACAGTCTTTATACATCCAGAAAGCTCCTCCAAGGAAAAGGAGAAATTTGTTTTCTTTTTATCTAGCATATATGCAAACAGGTTGTGGGGTTAAACTGCAGCAAGAGGGGATTCTCAGGAGAACCTTTTACCAGTGAAAAATGCGAATGAACAGAATAGGCACACGACAATCACTTAAGTGCTTTAAGAAAGGCTAGACTCTGGAAAAAACAAGATCAGTGGTGTGAGTTTTATAGCAAAACTGATCAGGATGAGAATTAAGCAACTTGTAACAGGCCCTCACTGTGTTAGGGCTTTAATAAGCATATATTTCTCATTGCTTTGTGCTGCTTCATAAGTTATTTTTCTCCTCAGGTCTCAAGGGAGCAAAAGCTTATTGTTTATATACCAGAGAAACAGAAAACAAAAGATTTTGATTTCAGTCACTGTGTAGTGAGAAAGTTCTTGAAAACTCAATGGGGGTGCAGTGCAGAAAAAAATTACATCACATGCAAGAAATCCTAAGGACTTCTTTACAGTGACAGGGATGAGAGTACCTAAGGAAGCACTGGTGTGGAGTAGGAGAGATCTGCCCACAGTTTTTTTTTACACTCTCCTTCCAGTACTTTCCTTTTCACCTAGCCTGACAAAAAGAAATTAAAACAATCAAGTTTAGAAAAGCTGTATTAGTCCATTCTCTTACTTGCAGCTCACATTACTATTATTCTTATACATGGGTAAAATAAATCCTGGAAATAGCCTGTTCCGTCTGTCACAGGGTATTATCTCTGCAACCCTTCTGGATCTGTCAGCACTCCATGGCACTGCATGAAAGATTGTATAACATCTGATGGCCCTGTCTGAAGGTAGAAGGTTTACAGCTGGTGTAGTATCTCTGCTAAGATTTATGGGCTCACTACTCCACAGCTGAAATTAGACAGCAAATACACATCAGTTTTCCTATGCTTGAGGTCTGTGCGTTTCATACAATGCTGCACTGTCTGTTCAGTAGCCAGAGCTGTGACAGAGGTCCCTTCATACAGTATCGACGTGCTGAATTGTGCACTTTGAACAGTAGGTGTTCCTTGCACAACAAATCTTTCCAAACAGCTCTTAGAAGAGCTATATAAAAATACAGCTTCCTACACATTTTCCAACATTTTAAATGGATGTATAACTAGCAAGTCACCTTTGAAAATGCAGTTACTGAAAAATCTTAAGCCAATATGAGACAGCGCTGTCAGAAAGGACAGGTGCATTTTCCACCCGCTCTTACCCTGATCATTTCCCACTGTGCTGGTCTGAGCATTTCTGCACCTCTGCATTTTAGCCAGATCAGCTCACTGGTCTGACTGAAAACTGTAAATAACTAGCTGGATTTCAGACAGATCAGACAGCTGATCCATCACACTTCAGAAAAGAAATTAAGAGGCTTAATATGTCCCCTCACTTTTAGAGCACAAAGGACTATCTGACCACCTTTGGTATCATCCAAATTTTAGTGCTTCTCCTATGGGCAAGCTTAAGAGGGCTTAAGGCGCCAGAGGATGAATAAATGGATCTCCAGTTCTTGAATAATGGAGCACAACAAGGCTCTAACAATTGCAGTCAACAAATATTGGCACAGAGCCTGTACCTGGTATAGAACCCAGCATAAGCAGGATAAAAAAGCAAAAAGGGTTATTAAAATCCCCAAACATTAGCAAAGCCAAAGATCAAAACTGCACTAGCATTCAGTTACAGCATCCTCAGGACTGCTCTTCCAAGCCCAGAAGGTGATCAGGATTACTCCTTTCCTTTTAACGTTGACATCAGGACAGCATTTTATGCAAAATGTGCAGCAAGGATCTTCTAACGTGAAAACAGGTATACAAAGATCCCTATTGGGAAAGTTTGGGGGTCCTTCAAATCAACTTTCTTACTGTCTTTAAAACTTATTTCAGAAAATTGCCCACAGGGCTATGTCAAGATGTACTCCAAAGAAGTATGAAAAACACATTGGTAAAAATCAGTAGACTGTTATCTTTACTTACTGTTAACCAATAATGGGCAACGACTTGCATTTGTTCAAGTTACTCCATTTTACTCTTTTATCAGAAATGGCCTTTGAACAATTGCTGATTTTCAATCATATGTCAGTGCCTGAAGAAAAAAACTACTTGTCTTTCCAGATAAGAGGTGATTAAATCTTTGTCTCATTAGACAATTTGGTTTTTTTCACCTGATGAAAATACCATTCTTTTTTTTTTTTAATACAGTGAAATAAACTTTCTGCCTGACTCCAATGAGATCCTCCAGTTCTCGACCAGAGGAAAAAACAAAGGCCAACTCCCACTCAAGAAAGACTCAAAACAACAGTTCAAGTTTCCCTTGACAAAAAGAGAAATACTGTCTCCAAAGCAAACAGCAAATGTGGGAAAAAAATGCAAGACTATTCACCAAATCCCTAATGAAGCTGATTAAGTGACTAAGGCCTTTCAGCTATCTGGCTGTTCTGGGCTTTTCTTAAATCAATCTCTGCCCTGATATCCATTATGAGAAACATATCCCCACAAGTACAGTCCTGTGTGTCAGGCTAGAGATACATCCATTTTTAGTGTGTTTGTGTGGGGAGCATGAATATACAATTCAAAAATGTAATGATAATAGAAATGCCATATGTATGGGATGAGCTAGATATTTCCAGATGCCAGAACAGGAGAATGTGCTGACTACTTATGCTGTTAATAAAACATGCTGTGATTTCTTTCCTGACAAACCAGAACTCAGAGTTTAACGTTCCCAGTATGGGCATTATGTAAAGATGTTCAGAATGAAATCTCCATTAATCTTAACTATAGCATGGCTACAGAAAATTCATATACAATTTATATCCTTTTGGACATAAGACACCAGGCAGGTAGGGAGATTCTAATATCCCCTTAACATCTGCCCAGCAGTTTTGAATGAACAATCTTAAATCACGATTTTGAACCTACTGACAAGTGATTGTGAGAAATACAGCGTGATTCCACTTTTACAGCCTCTGCCTTCTGTTGCAAACACAACCTATGAACAAGACTGTCCCTTTTCACTTCTGGCTTACGTAAGCCCGGGTCAGGTCCCGGCAGCGAAGCCGGGCCAAGCTCCCCTCAAGCCAGGGACAAATGGCCAAGGACCGAGCCCTCCGCCTCCAGCGGGCTGCTGCCACCAGCTTCCCCTGCCACCCGAAACACTTCCACCCGCTCCTCGGAACCTGGCAGCGCCAACACGCCGATACTGCAGGCCCTGCGGACAGCGAGGCGGAATGCAGAGGGGGAAGGCGAAGGCGGCGGGGGAAAGGCAGGAGGGGCAGCCAGGGCGGAGCCCGCCGGGCGCCACCGCCCAGCCCGCCCCGCCGGCGGGCGCCGCAGGTGCGGCACCGAACCTCCGCCCCGGGTGTCGGCCCCCCCCGCTGCCAAAACGAGGGCAGGTGGGCAGCTGGATGTGGCTGGAAGCGACGAGCCCGAGGGAGAAGCCGGCCGGGCAGGCGGCCGGGGCGCTGCCGGGCTCCGCAATGGCGCGGCGCCGAGGGGGGTTGCCAGGCAACCGGGCCGGCGGCTGCGGCACCGCGCGGCGCGGGGGGAGCGGGGCCCGCCCGCGGGCTGCGGAGACTCCCCGAGAAACCCCCTCGGCACGGGGCCTTTCCAGCAGGAAAGCTACCCCTGCGTGCTGCAGCCGGACCTGATCACGCGGGAGAAGCGGGAGGGGCGGCAAGGAGCAGGTGTTTAGTGTAGGGCAGACCGCGGCAGGTCGCGGAGAGGCGGACGCGGAGGGTGTTGCTGTGGAGAAGGGGGGGCTCGGCCGCATTCCGCGGGGATGGGGAGAACCCGCCCTTCAAGGAGTCGCCAGCGAGGGACAGTCGAGGCTCTGGGCAAGTCCAGGGCTGGAGCCCTGCTGGGCGAGGTCCTTTCCCGCTGTCCCACGAGCTGAGCTGAGCAGCGATGGAGCAAAATTCAGGCTTTACCACCAGGGCGGCAAGGAATCCGGGGGATCACCATCCCTCCTCCTGCTAAATTTGTGAGCCGTCTGTATTGGATACAGATAGTCAGCCATGCTGCTCACTGCCTGCAGCCAGCCAATTCCCCTTCTCCAGGCTGGGGGGAGTGTTGCGGGGGTTTATTAAATAGGAAACGGTGACTGTAAAACCATAGAAACGGACATGGGGAGTGGGGCGCTGGGACAGTTCTTACATTATCTCCACTCACTTCAAACCGTTGGTACATTTTTAAGAAAAAACCTCCACTACGTGCCCTGAGTTTCAGTTTAGCATATGTGAGAAGGCATGAAGAAGATAAGTATCCATTTGTAACTTCGCAAAATAAACAAAGAGAATCTGGATCTAAACGGAGCACTCTCTAACTAGCCCTGCAATTGCAAAGATTGCTTAGTAGTGACAAACACAACACAACTGCTTCTTGAGAAACTTACTTCCAAACCCGAAACACAATAGATGCGAAAAGCGTGAGGGCCATCCCACATGGGGGTAACAAATATCTCCATGGCTAACAGATGAGAATTTCTCCCCCGGGAACTGTACTGACGCTGACAGGCTCCCTGCAGCTGCACAGCACCAGCTGCCAAGGGGATCTTGCAGGGGTTAATGCAGCTTGAAAGAAGCATTAAATCCCTGGATATCTATCAGCCTTCAAGGGCAGGATGCCACAAAATGTTTCCTCATAAGCACTGCTTATGCCCCTACTATGCAGTTGCACCTGGAAACTAAGGAAGATCTCCAAAGCAGATAGAAACACACAAAAAAAGCTCAACTACAAAGCGCAACTCCCTTCCACATGCATAGTATCCACCAGATTCCCTTTGCCACTGCAATGGAAGAGCTGGCTTTGTTTCAGGAAAGTGGCACTTCAAATAAGCCTGAAGCAAAGTGGTTTCAGTGATTCTGGAAATTAAGTCACAGATGAGGTCCCATATTTACTTTAAATATTCTTTTAGTCGTACGATGGTTTATGGGTTAGCAGTTATTACTATATCCTTAGGGACAGAGTGCAGATGGGTCCAAGCCAGCTACTAGTTACAGGTTGTCATGTTTCATGATTACTGCAGATGAGGCTGATGGTACTGTTTATTACTGAGATGCTCAACCTGTCCTTTTTTCTTTTTTTTTTTTTTTGTTCCCCCTTTGCTCATTTATGCTCAATTTGAAGTGCTGGGGCTAAAATTTTCCATTTTTCCCTCAGACTGATTTTTGGAGGGAAGCTTCAACTCAAATGATGCAACCATTTCCAAAAAACTAAATATATATATTTATCCTTAAAACTTTATAGCTGCCGATTTTCAAAGCAGAATATGAACCCCTGCAGCAATTTTTGCAAAGCAGCATTCTGAATTTTGAACTTTTTCTTTTGGAATAGTATCTATAATACTTGCCCAGAGTTGAAAAATTTTGAAAAATTAGTTTGCATGTATTTGAAATAACACCCAAGAGGTTTAAAAATGTGAATTACAGGGATAATGCCTTTTCCTGTTAACATTTCCTTGTCCATCTGAGGGGATTTTCATGCAGCTGAAATCTGTCTTTGTGGACTCTGCTGACTCAGGAGTGAGAATGCTTTCATCTTTGTGTTCCATATCATCCTATATGCTGTTTATTAAAAAAAAAACCCAGACCAAATAAAACAAGAACGAACAAGAAAAAAACCCACCAAAATCCAGAAGGAAATACAAAAGAAGAGGGGGCATTTTGGAAGAAATATCTGAGATTGAAGACAGACAGCATAAAAAACCTCCAGGGAAATGATATGTGTAAGAACTGTCTGCCTGGATAAAGAGGCTGTTTCAAAATTAGCTGCAATAGTCCTGGAGGCTAGCTGGAGAGACATGAAAAGCTCAAAGACTTGTAGATTATTATGATCAAGAAATTCATGTAGGTTGATCAGTTTGACCTCAAAGAAGACCAGGCTGGGAAAAAGTCAAGGAAAAGGGAAGTGGGGGAGCCACTATAATGGGGCAAGCTGAGATAGGACAAAGCAAAACAGCTTGGGATGAATGGGCAAGAGAGGGAATACAAAGCTGAGATAACCGGACTGGAATTAATCGGAAGGACAGTTATGAAGATAAAAAAATGAGTTTATAAAGACCTATAATGATGACAAGTTCAGAGCTCTGAAGTATGCGTGAATGTTCATTAAATAACTCCTGATCATTCATATGGGTATCAGTATGGTCTCCCTAAAACTGTGTGCAAACACTCCAGTAAAAAACACCTATTACTGCAGGCAGGAGGACTCAAATGACAGTGTATACTCAAATTGAGATCTGCTTTACTTTTGGTCCATTTGTCAGTAGATACTGTAATGCAATGTCCACTGTCTTCTGCACTATACAACAGAAACAAATTCTTACAAGCAGTGAGAGTAACTTTGGAGGAGACTTCCTTGATTCATTGGTGGTGCACAGGGATTGGGAGAAGCAACTAGCGGGAAAGGGGAAAAAGGATGATAACTATGTGGGCAAAAAGCACTGTCCTTTGTGCAAGGTCTGTATGCTGACTTGGGGACCTGGGTGTCACCTCTGCCTGTGTCATGAAGTAGGACTCCCCTTCTCTGGCATCAGGTGCCTGTACCTTTAGGCATCCACATCTAAGCCAATCTGAACTCCTTTCTTATTCACTGAATAAAAATAGGTCCTTTAAAAGGCAATTCTGAGCTATTTCAGATATCTACCTTAAGATGAGGCAAGTTTTGCTCTGGAAGTGCCTGTCTCTCTCGACTGACTAGAAAGGGAGAGAGATGAGATGAATCCTACTCTCAGTACTGCCTGATGGCAGGCAATTCACTCAAACTACTGTTTTCACAGGTGGCTACAAATCATGTGTGTGATTTCCAAAATGTAAAGACAGCCTTAATTCAGTGTTCCACAACTGACTGCTTGACTCTGCCACTTGCAAAGGTACTTTTAATGTGATTTTTAAAATGTGAAATATTTATTGGATCCTTTTACTTCCACACTTCTTTATTATGTATCAGCCACTTACTTTGCACCTATTACTATTATTCCCACCTTGCGTTTTGAGAAGAACGACGTGTGGTTTTGGAACCAGAATGACATATGAAAATATATGTGGTTTGTGGACAGATACCCAATAACAGAGGCAGGGTGAGAATAGAATATTCCTGTTGTAGTACTTAACAATATAGATGATTAATTACTGTTATTTTAGTAGTTATTATGTATTACAGTTCTGCCAACTGTCCAAAACGTCACACAACAGGCATTTCTACAGCTGAGTAACTACATCTTTTAAATGAAGATGTCACCAGTGTAAGACACATAAGGCTGGATGTATATTCAAATTTTGGCAACTGAAAAGGAAAAATTAAACCAAACAGCATGAAATTAGATCCCATGATGAGTAATATGGTTGGTGACTTGTGCAGAACAGCCCAGCAGTGATATAGCATTTCCCAGATCATCATACAAGAACCACTGGAAAACTTTAGAGCTGCAGCTTCATACCTCCCATGCAAAGGAAGACCGCAAACATCACCATTGCTCCCTGGTGACCTGACCAGCATGTTTGTTTCTCTGGGTAATGAAAAGCTCAGTCAGACATATAACATTAGAAAGCATTAAACAGGTCTCTATTAAATTTAGAAGATTTTTTTAATACAAAAGGAAACAGAGTAGTTAATTGGACCACAATTAAATAGAAATGCCATTAAAACCCCTGGAAACAGTTTACCAGGCCCAATTCTATTTGCCTTCTACAGTGTCCTGATAACCCAACTGTCACATCAAGACATAAACTGAGAACTGAACACTCTAAAAACATCTTTATGAATCAGGCTATCCTGAGGGACAAAATGCATATGGCAGACACACGCAGTTACGTAAGAGCAGAAAGGTAGTATCAGTATTCCATCAAGAAACTTGGAAGGCCTGAGGGAGCAACACAGATTCATAAACGTAGGATGAGAGGAGGAGTTTATGAGCATGTTTATTCTGACATTCTGCACAGTGTGGATTATACCAGTCTCCTGACTTAAAATGAGCCTCAGCTGGAACACGCCAAATTCATGAGAATCACTTAGTAAGTTACCTGATGACAAAGTATTATTGCCATAACATGGGTGCCTTGTTTTATACTTAGACATCATTTCCTGGGTAGTGATGTTTAGAAAACTTCTGTACCACTTCTCCTTTTAAGTATGGAAATGTGCCAGAAATGGAAAGCTGAATAGTTACATCATATATCTACCCGAACCTAATTTTTTATAGCGCCTTACTTTTTTTCATAAGAGGAGTAAAACAACCAACAGCTGTAAAGTTTAGTCACTTTCTTTAAAAATACAGATTCAGTTTCAAGGTATCTTTTTTTTTAAAAAAAAAAAGGAGTAGAGGCTGGTTCATTGTAGTATTTTATAACTATGGGGAAAAGAAGGATTGCTGAGGATAACCTACAAAATTGTAGGCTAAAATAGAACTGCAGCTCATTATAACTGGATGACTTGGAGCTGAGATTTTTTTCTGTGGAGTTTGATAATTTTCTCCAGTTTAGAATAATTTCCTAACTGTAAGTTTTCTTAGAGTATATTCCATTTGCATTTGTTGGTATAGGTGAAAAAAAGCAAAGGAGCAGATGTTGAAAACCTCCTCAGGAGAGTTCTTCCTTTCCCACTACGTTTGAGCCAGCAAAACAGGTTCTGATTAGATGGAATGCAGGAGCTCCCCAAAGAGTTTGTACAAGCATTCCTTGCTCACAGCATCACCTGCGACTTGGAGTTGTACCAGTGCAAGGAGATTTTCCCATTGGAGCCATGCATGCCACACTGCTTAACTTCCATAAAGGAACATGGATACACATGTCGAGATTTCCTTTACAATGTATTCTACTTTTTTTCTCATATAAACTGAATTTGTGGACCCTCCTAAAATTTCGCTTTCCTGCTCTTACATTTGACTGCTTTCCTCCCATCAGTGTCTCTTCTCTAGATTCCCAGGGGGATAGTTCCTTTCCTTATCACAATTCCAGAGTCATTCAGCCATCCTCACTATATTTATACCAGCTCACTCAATTTCTGCATCATATCCATCATCTTTCTCACTAAGGACAGATTATTTTGAGAATGTGTGCATCCTTAAACTAATTTGGAAGTGAGGTCAATACTGAGAAATGCCATATAATCCCTTTCCCAGCAATGGAGCACACTTCTGGGTTCCCAGCCCCTGCCACTCCACAGAGCAAGGCATCAGCATGAGTAATAGCACCCAAGTGTTCCGTGTAACATCAAAGGTCATCATCATCATCATCATCACACCCTGAGGCTTATGTTCAATTTCCCCCCCTGCTGAAGAATACCAGTGCACTAAAGTCCCGGATTTCTCTCTGTGAAACCAGCCTGCCTTCGGCTTGGCTTAGAGGGCTGAAGCTTTGTTTCAGATTAAAGATCATGTAATTCATAAAAACTTCAGCTGGCAAAAGCATAAGTATCTTTTTACAGTTGCAAAGGTAAAGGCCGTGAGGCGCTTTAAATGTTAACTCTAACTGAAAGTACTGTAAAAAAATAATTTGAAACAATAAGTCTTGAAAAACAGTTCTGACTGTTGCGTATGTTTGGCCGACATAACTACAAAAATAAACTGTTTGCAAGATGTAAAAAGTTATTCTGTTGAAAAGTGACTCTTACAAGTGTGGCCCAGTAACATTTACAGTCTATTGCTTTCTAATCAAATTGATTTCCCTAATAATAATTTTAAGATTTGCGTCTCCCCATTGCTTCTGACAGTAAAACTGCTCGCTTTCTATTTTGTCTATCAGTATTTTCCAGAAGCCAAATGAAAATAAAAGGTTAGCTCAACCTGCACCCTATTTTCAAAGCGTATTCTCTCTGCTTCACTAGGAGAATTTTTCAGTAGTATTAAGGCGGTACCTCAGAAGCCGCCTCCTGTCAGCACTTTCGCAGGGCTTCCCATTCTACAAAATGGAAACCAACCTCTGCACTGCAAAATCCAACCCGTGCCAGTGCATTTGCACAGGGGGTTTGTGCAGCCATCACTGAAGTCTCAATCTGCAAACAATCGTGCAGTGTTTGCCCCATGTCTGCTTTCAGGTTAACACAACTACAGATGGAAGATTTTTTCATTCTGCCTGGTGTCAGTACTTATCTTTTAGTTTCCATGGTTGCATTATTGACTCTCAGCGAAGAGAAAACACATGGAGCTCACACACTCTACAAATACACCTGTTATACTTTTGTGATATGACCTTGCGTGCCACAGTCCCAGTTAAAATAACCTTGCCAGAGACTTCCAGTAGGGAAAACTGATCTAAGAAAGTTTGCCTTGTGGTCCAAGAGGTAGGATTTTCCACTGGTTTTTACTTGGTACAAATATTTACTAGTAAACAAAATACAATGAGTATACGCAGAGATAGGCTGTCAAATTTCAACTACCCTGGGCAGAGCTTTTGTTCCATAATAGTGTTTGTATAGAAATTTGCCCTACGCTTCTTTATAAGCACATGGTCTGTTTAGATATTCAAGTGCTACTTCAACCTTCTTTTTGTTTGCACCTGTTTTTATGGAACTCATCTTTAAACAGCACATCTCAATCCCAGTGTCTAGGCAAAGGACATTTGTTTCTAACCTTGCTCCTTGCAGTTTATGATGCATTAAACTCCAGCCACTATTTCTATCAAGATCACGGACTGTCAAATTTTTCAGGATGCATCTGATTCCACTTTATATACATCTATGGAATCTGCCTCCTAATATATCTGGGATCCTACTGAGACAAATGGGTGAGTCTAGAACACAGTGTATTGCTTTAGAGAACTTGAGTCAGAATCCTAATTTCAGAGTGAGTCATTTACATTTATCATTAAACAAAACTACATTGGGGTCAAAGTCTGAGGAGGATTTTGCAGTTACGCTGAGGATGGTGAGACATGGTGAGGTTGGTATAGAAAAAATAAAAGTATAAATAACACCCATTCAGACAGGAAGACTGTTTCTGCCCCACTGTGAAAGCCTGCTGGTAATAATTCATCTAAGGCAAAATTCACCCTGCTGTCACAGGAATGACAGCACTAGATCTGGAAATATTGTAGCTTTAATTAAGTTAACTCAGTACCAGCAACCAGAAAGCTACAGAGTGGTAAGTTAGCAGGCCAAAATAATCAGGTGGGTTTGTATAGTTCAATAGAGCACAAATGCTGCCTTTGAAACCAAAGTGCTGAGCTGAGAGCTGGCTAAACCTACTGCTATCATGCTTTGTACTGAAGAGTTGAATGGTACCCACTTTTTTTGGCTAGAGTGGCTCATTTGACATTTTCCAAATTACTCAAAGCTGTACGTTACAACTCCACTTAAGACCAGGCAAGCAGCACCATATGCCATAAAAATCAAGAATCTCCTGTGATATGACAAGGCCACTTCAGAGGATGAGAAAACCATTTGCTCTATGTTGAAAACCTGGACATCCATTATCTTAAAATGCATGCCTGCTCATGCTATGTGTTACCAGTTTGTGCAGGTAAGACAACTATACCCTGCATAGAGCAATCATTATCTTACTGGACGTGATCCTCATTCTTGGTAGGGAAAGTTTTGCATTTTTAATGCATAATGGGAAGTACCTGTGAGGATCTCCAAAAAGATGAATGAGAACCAACTAGTATTAGCAGTTCAAGAACAATTCTGGCCAAAATCAGATTCTGCCCATACTTAAGGAAAGCCAAGCCAAGAATCAAGCAGCAAGTGGGATTGCAATTACACAAAACTTATGAAAACTTCATACAGAAACAATCACCGAACTTTAGCTAGAGAGACCTAAAAAATAACTTATTCATTATTTAAAAAAAAAAGAAAAAAAGTTTTTTTCCCATATAGTATGAACAGAGCTGACAGAGTTTTGTTTGCTTAATAGTTTCCATCATGTTAATCTCTTCATAATGCCTTCAGCATTGCCAAACATTAATTGTTGAGACTGGATTTATTTCTTTAATGACACTAGAAATGATGAGATACTTCTTTCAGTGCAGTTAGAAAGAAAAGCTTAACTTGACAATACGGATTCATGTATCCTCGTGATACCTGTTTCTTTCAGTTTGAATGCTCATAGCAACAAAATCATCACCATTTAATATAAAAAGAACATTTGTAGCCCGCTTATTGGAAAAAGTTTGAAAGTATTATGCCAGTAATCTACAAGTTTATAAACCAGTAGGCAAGAACGATGGACCTATGTTCTTGGGGTTTTTAATAGGAAGATTAAAAACTATTTTTGTAATTATTTAATGAGCATGATGGTGATGCTGCAGCATTAAAATGCAGCCTTTTTTTTTTTTTTTTTTGAGAACTTTTGCTACAATCTATTTACTCTGAATTGTGTCAAGTAGGCTGCTCAGGCAAAATAAGAGTTTGAGTTTGGTTGCTCCTGTTCAAATTTATTGAAATCTGGCCATTCGGCACTTCTCTGATGTAATTTCTAAATATGCTCAGAAAAAAAGCTTCTTAGCGGCTTGTAATAAATACTTACAGAGCTGCCACATGTTGCCTGTGTTTCTGCCTGGCATTAGCAGCCCCTTCAGCAGCACTGATAGTGACAGCTGCTGAGGCATCAAAGATGGAAACCAGGAGCAGAAGCAAAGCTCTTCTGCTGGTCCCAAACCAGTCAGAGGTAGAAAGAGGAAGCAGCCGAACTTCAGTTGGAGGTAAGGATTGGAAAAAAGGAACAACAGTAGGTTCAGGAGCAGAAATAAGAGAGGTAAAGTTGCAAACTTAGAATTCAATTTGAATAACGTGAATGTGGTTAATCAGTGTTTCTTTAAATTGTCCTCTTTCAGTACTCTGGCCCCAAACCTTCTTTACTGCATATTTTCCCAAACATGCAGTGAGTACAGAATTGTTAATTTCCTCCTTAGTTTTTTTATTTCTTTGTTTTATCCTTATCGTATTTAGTAATTTGCAACATCATTTGCCTCCCGTCATTAACACCTCTTGGAAATCAGGTACATTATTTGCCTTTCAAAGACAGTAACAGAATAACACCACTGGCAGAAGTGCCTTTTAACCTAGCATTTCTGAGACTGGCAGGTGTCAGTGGGACGACAGGAGGCACAAAGAATGGATTTATTCGAGTGACTTCGGGAAGACTCTAGAAAGGAGGCCCTGCAATCCCTGACACCTGCTTGGCAAGCTGGGACTGAGGGCGAAAGGAACAGAAGGGCTTTGATGGGTGAGAGGCTGTTCCCACTCGGGGGAGTACAGGACCAGGGTCTGCGGCTGCAAAGGATCCACACTGTGCTCTGGAGAAGCTGCTGTGAACATGTGGAAACATTGGAAGCAACACAGTAAAAAGCTTGTTTGAGATTTTCGTGCTCCAGCCAAGAGCTGGATGCGTAAGAGGGGATTATGGTTGCATTTCTTGCTACCAAGTAGGATTCAAGCAGATAGACTATATGAGATTTCAGTGCCCTCTCCATCCCTTCGGTGGAAGAGTTTTAGGGCTACTCAGGGGTAGAGCGGGGCTGCAGGCAGTGACCCAATGAATCCATTCATCCAGGTCTGTGACAAAGAAATCACCAGCAAGCAGCCCTGGTAGTGTAACTGATGCTGAGCTCTTGCTCTGGCTGCAGAGTAGGTACGCTGGGATCTCCTGTAGAGATCTGATGCTTATATGAGTAGAGAGTACACTTCAATTAGAGTATTTCAGATGAACAAAAATAGCAAGAAGGCTTAAATACCCTCTAAAATTAAGTTCCACAAAAGACAGAGAGGGACACCTTCCTCTTAGGGTCAAGTTTTGCTTGAACTCCTCCAGAAATATCCAACTTCATTCCTACTGAAAGGTAACTGGATCATTCTTTGATATAATATGGCCATTTATGTGCCTCTTATTTCCCAAGACCTAATGCTCACAGTGAACGTACTCAAAACCTGTAATAACTCTGGATTTTTATTTTTTAAATACAGAAGTTAATCTATAGCTTGTCTTTGAAGCTACGTGCTCATTTGGCCTACTAGCTGCATTTTATGAACACTGCAAAATTTCTGTGATTACAAAAGTTACTCTTTCCCTGAAAATTGGTGCAGTCTAAAGATCAAGAGAACAGAGCCAGGTACTTATCCACTTGCCTAATATTAAGAATGTGAGTCATCCCATTGACATGCCTGTTTGTTGTTGAAGTGGGGCCTATAGACATATGAGAGCATCATTTATTCAATGCACTTGTCACTGGAGGAAATTGCGGATCATGTGGACATGATTATTCATCGTTTCTCCAGATCTGTTCAAGAACTGAGGATCCTTTACCATCTAGTGAAGAGATTTTCAGGTACTACAATGGCTGAGCCATACCCAGATATACATATTGTAAACATCAATCACAAAAATACAGCCAAGCAGGTAACCTGCACAGATGGTGAGAACAAGCGTGAACCTTCTTAACATTTCACATGTATCTGTGGAGTCATCTAAACCCAAGGCAGCACCCAGCATTCAAATCCCAACAGGCAATTTTCTGTTCCTTCATTAATCACCACTAAAAGAAAAAGGTTTACCTTCATTACAGGTGTCTGAAAATTTTGATTAAGTGCTACTTACCACCTTATACTCAAAAGCAAAATGCATTTAAACTGATGGCACATTATTTTTTCACAGATTGGCTACTGAGCCCCTTCTCTGATCTGTGACTCTGCAAGTCAGTGCGTTTCTATGTTGTTTTTCCCAACTAAACATATTATTGGTGTAATTCAAAAAAGGTAAGAAAAAAAGACCAGAAGGTTTGAAAGAAGAGTCAGGGGGTGCTGCATGAGCTTCCCACCTCCTGAGTCATTCTGCTGTCTCTCCCAGTGTGTAATCATGCTTCTAAAAAAATAATGAAAGGAATAATTTTTCCCTCTCATGCAATATGGAATGAATTTTTTTTAATAAAAATTTCAATCTTGTATATGTAAAACAATTCACAAAACATATGTGTTTCATATGGTATATGCAGCAGTGCAAAACCATGTTTAGTCACAGACAAGTCCTCCATTCTGTCTTCCATCAGGGAGAGGCTGTTTTGGGAGATCAGGGAGGGGAGAATCCTGTAAATCTCCCATGCCTCACAGAAACAAAATGATGAATTTAGGAAGTAAAGAAAGCCTCAGTCTGAAGATAGCACAAAGAAGCAACAACACATTTCTGCATTAAAATTGTGCAATCTCAGGGATGCATTTGTGCGCTTTAGAACATACTCCAATTTGTATTCTGAATACAGCACAGTATAGCCTCCAGTAGAAAAAGAAAACACTTGTGGATGACCACCTCGAAATAACAGCAACAAATTACCACAATTAGGATGAAAAACACAAACTCAAAAGTAATCCTCATAAACATGCAAGGTTAAAAAACATGGGTCCAGAAACCTCCAAAGAGCAACAACATTTTTATTATTGTGCTAAGACCTAATTAAATGCTGTGAAAAATCCATGCAGTGGCAAAGATGGCTATGATTTCCTCTCCTCTTGCTCTGTTAATATTAATTGAAAACTAGGTGTGGCACCACAAGAGAAGACTCTTGGTATAAAACAACTGCAATTTGTTGCCTAAAGCATTCCAATTAAATAAAATCGTGTCTTACCTGATTAAAAGAGAATTAAAAATCATAGCATAAGAAATATCCATACACTTGTAGATAGATGATGAGAGGCTCCTACTGCAGATACAGGTTCCTGGGCAAAGAAGCTTGTAAACTCTTAATTTCACTGAAATGAAAAAGGAAAGAAATAAAGAAAGAACCTCCCCATAAAGGCAACAAAGGAACCTCTGCAGTATTCTGTAGTCTCTTTGCCTGCTTCCTGTTCTGAGATTCACTCCTTGAATCCCAGCATCGATCAGAAAATTGGCTGTGGGGGAAATGAGAAGGGGGGAGGGGGAGAAGAGCGGAGGGGGAGGACACAAGGCGGCCGCGGGTTCTGTGCGGGCTCCACCTACTGGCACAGGACGAGCCCGCTGGATCCGCACACCCTGCCCAGCCACCGGGGAGGTGCGGATCGCAGTTAGCCCCTGATTGCACAGCTCTAAAATAAAGCGAGACGAATAAATGCTTACCAATATTTGAAAATGGGTTTGAGGTTTAAACTGCAGAACATTTTTTTTTTTACATTGAAGCAAGTATATGCATCAACATACACATAATTGCTGAAAACTAAAAGTTCTGCCAGATATCTTCATTTTACTATGTCCTAATGCACTTTGTGTTCAGAAATAAAGAAGTCATTCTTTATTCAGACCCCCTCCCACTACAAAATAGTAGAAAATAAGAACACTTGCTATTTTCCCTTTGATTATTGATTCTGCAGAATTATAAATTATATCTTCATTGAAAGACAGAGGAAGAAAGATCTTTATGTAAGACAGGAGAAATGGGTGCTTGGATTTCACCAGTGCTATTACATTATTGCTCAGTAAAGAGTTTCTAGGGTGATCTGTTTTATTTATTTTAACCCAAGGCTCTATTGCATTTTACAGTGCCTTGAAACTGATCTTTTGTACTCTGGACACTATTAGTTGTAAAAGACTAATATACAAGTTGACTGCCTCACCCAGTTGTCTCTAGCCACTATTCCCATAATAGCAATGTTGGATTTACTGTTACTAGAGGATACCTTAGACTGGAATGCTGGGTAGCTGACTGTTTCTACTTTTATCTTCTATTTCTATCACGTACACCTGCTCTGTCACATCACACAGCAGCCACCTGCACGTGGGGTTGGCTCAACAGTTCTCAGCTGTGGAGGATAATCACACCAAAATATGGGAGGGGTCTGGAGGAGGAAAAAATGCACAAGTTAGCTAGGAATGCATCTAGATGAAGACCATGGAATTTTTAATTAGGATCCATGATCCGACTCATTACAAAAATCATTAATGTCAACACTGGGAAGTAGCTCGAGAGAGTCCCTTTGAGTAGCAACTTGTAGTGGTGTCAGCTGAAACCATTCATCAAGGAGCAAAACCCTTGGAGTGTCTTCAGGAAAATGATCCATTTCTATGCTTGTTCAATCCCTACAATGAGATCTTGGACCATGTAAGAACTCTGAAGTATTAAAATAGTTCAAGTAATTACAATAATAGGTCAGAATACCTATGTGTGAGCATGGACTGAGCGTCTTAGAAATCGTATTGTCTACAAAAAAAAAAAAACAAAACAACAACCACAAACACTTTAGACGGACTTTGTTTTAAGGATTGTTTCCTATAAAATACTATTTCATGCAAAAATAATATCTATACGTTGTGAAGGATTTCCCCGCGAAGGGCCGCCCGCGTTGCCCGCAGTGAGCGCTGTCCGCGGTGCTGGAGCACGGCCTGGCTCCACGGGCATGGCACCTCGAGGGCACGGGGCAGGAAATACTTTGCAATATGCTTTGACAACTTTGTATAAATATGAACATGTACTATGAATGAATATAGGCCTACTTTAGACCTAAAATATTGAAGCTGAAATTCTAAGCCTAATTCTAAAGCCAATTCTTGAAGGTAGTTTTCACAAAACAATAATTTCATTGGGATATGTAACATTAAAGTTTCAAATATTAATTCAACTTACTTCATAAATAAAACAAAAACTTTTAGGCTATCAAAAAATATACATAATTTGAATTAATAAAATCTGAAATATTAAACGTGAGATAAAACTGTTACAAGAGATTTGGAGACTATGCATTTTTATTACTTACACTAATATATAATTCTTAGCAGTAGAGTAACAATTTAGTTAAAAGTGTACTGGTAAGAAACATGCATTTCCACTTCATTATACAGAATATTTTCTCTCTCACAAATTCATAGACACTTTTATTCTGTTTTGTATTCTGTAATCTTAATCCTTCTACAGTCTATTATCTCAATTCTTCAATCTGTAGGTTTATAACAATTACACCTTACTGGTAAAGCTCATTGGCAAAGCAAGATTTGATTTTCTGTATCTTCTGTGAAGAATACATTGAAAATGAGGTATGATAATATCTCACATATATCACAATAAAATGCCACACTAAGTCAAAGACAATAGACTTTTAACTGCTGAAATTCACAGGATTTTTCTAAGTTTACATTTTCCCATAAAAACTGCATTTTTCAGTGGCACAAACTTTCAGTTGCATGTCTGTGAGAAAATAAAGAGTTTTTCTATGAAAAATTCAGAAGAGATTCAGAGAGCTGATTCTAAGTCTCCTAAAGCTCTCCAACAACACCTTCAAACATGGTTTATTCATAGTGTTATTAATCGTAGTAATTATAGTAAATATAGGAACGAAAGCAAATATCCATTGAACAACTCTCATTTTATTATTTTTTTTTTTTAAATTAAGTGGCCTAAAACCAGCATAGCTGGAAGAATCATTTTGCTTATTCAACCATGCTGATAGAGCTTGTTTCTACCAGAAATTTCTCTTTGCCTCTCAGAGCATGGCTAACAGTCATCTGCATAAAAAATAACCATTCTATTAAATCATGCAAAAACATTTGCCCAGAAGAGATGGAGCAAAAGGTCAAACTCCAGTTTCCACAGCACATGGGATGTTAAGCTTAAGGAGCAATGCCCGCAGCTATTCTGGCCAACAGACACTTTTCTACGCCTGTCATTTATGTGCCTCAAAGAAGATACTTAGAATCCTTTATTTTCCTTTTTGCCTTCTTTAATCCACAAATCTCTTAACTCTCAAACTCTAGAGCTGAATCTCTAAGTTGCTAAGGCAAAAGACAGGTCTGCAGATTGAATAGGTTCCTGGTTCCTTGATATGTCATCTCTTTAAAAGATGTCAGTTAATCTCAATCAAAAGTTATTAGACTTTGTTATTTAGATCTGATGAAATCATAAAGCCTATCATTCTTGCCTTTAAAGTCTGAGAGTCACCCTTGCAAATTCCTTGTTCAAGTGAAACTGAACTTTAAGGTGATTCTAAATATGAGGTATTTTTTTCTTGTTCCAAGGTTACTTAAAGAGTAACTAGCAAACATCAACAATCTTTTAATTCTGTTGCTTTTCTGTCATATCTAAAAACTTTGCATCTGAGGTGTATTGGTGCAGGCTGCCAGATTTCACCTCTGCCTAAGAAAGATAGCGTTGGAATTTAAAAGACTTCTGAACGTTTTTCTATGGAACAAAAACTTGTCTTGCTAATTGTTTTTGAAGAAGAATTGTTTTTGTGTCCTGATTATGTTTTCGAAATGTAAAGCCAGTAATTTCTTGGCTACCTGGGGCTAATACTGAAGACCCTTTTAATGACCAACAGTGAAGACAGATTTGAAAAGGAACGTGTACAACAGTTTTTGAAAGTACATTTCACTTCCATTTTTGCTCTTTGACATTGTATGCCTATAGTAGAACCATTAAGGCATTAGCTTGTGCTTACTTCATAAGTCAGTGCTCTGAATAGTTTATGTGTTCTGTATCCTCATCATTCTTGGCTGAAAGCAGATCAAAGTACAGTTCTTTTTCTTTAACATATTAGACTCAGTTGTTTGAAATTTGTTGTCACCTCTCTGTAATATATTTTCACAGCTTAGTTATAAAGGTACAATTTTTACTGCAGATAACTCCTAGGCATTCTGAGATGCAGAGAAACTTTTAATACAAAATCAACTTGGCAAGCATATGTTATTAAACAGAGCAATTATTCTAGCATTTCAGCTTTTAAAGACTAGCAAATAAATAAATTATAACTTGAGGTTTGCTTAGCAAAACCTCCCCTCTCTCCAAGTGATGATTACCTTTCATCTGACCAATTAAACCACATGACTCAGTAGCAATAAATGGAATGAAAACGTATGAATGCAATCTCTCTGTTTATAGGTGTCCTGGGAGGACATTATTAGATTTTGTTACTAGCTCTGAGAGCACTAGGGCACTTGTTGCTGAGGTACCATTTAATTCCTTTCTCCACCTCTTAAAATCTGCCTATCTTAAATTGTATTTGTTCCCTTTGAAATCGATTGCTAATATATATATATATATTAGATTCTTTTGAACATGGTCTGTGTCCTGTGAATATATAGGGCCTGAAATAATAGCTTCCTAGGCTTGGCTGGCCCCTTTGGTCATTACAAGGAATATTAAAATATTTCTTTACTCTTGATCTCTATAGCTTGGTTACCTAACAAAATTAAGTTATCCTATAGCCCCTTTTGAAGTCAGGAATTATCTCCATTTCATAGTTGAGGAACTGAGACACATACATACATTATGTTCTGGAAGTTACACAAGAAGTTTGCTGAATCCTTATTATCCTAGTCAGTGCCTGCTCCCTATTCTAACTCTTATTATTCACATAAGAATCTAGTGTTTTTCAGAATCCTCCTAAGCTGTTGGCCTGTATCTCTGGAAGTTCTACAGGTATATTACATGTCAAGCAAAAAAATATTTCCTAATAAATTAGTTGCCTTCTATGACTCTTGTGTGTCATGCCAAAATAGACATGAAATAAAAAAATATTATCAAGCAAGATTAACAAGATTAGAAGGAATGTTTGTTCTAGAAATTCCTAAACTTGTGCAGTGGCAGCAGATGCAGTGCCTGCTACATGCTGGAGGATAGAATCATCTAGAAGATACATGGTGGGAAAGCTGCATCATTCCAGTTAACCTATGGAACTTTTCACCAGCTCTCTCATTAAGTAATTATGAATGCCAAGTGAAGCTGGCTGTGAAGCTCCTGAAGCCAAGCATGGTGCCACCTAGACCTACCTCTAGCCTGAGGATCACTGACACAAGGGAAAAAATCTGTTTGTTGACCAGTTACTTTATTACTGTCTGCTGCTAATTATCTTGAACTTAGACTGAACAGACATCAGTCTCACATGATGATCTCATTTCTTCAAAACAGGATTCCTACTCTTTCTAAATATATGAACAGAGTGTGTGCATATATAAATTGAATATTTTAAGACATCTCTGAGCTGTGACTGCTGTGTACGTTTTGTTCAGCTCACGATAATTTTATAACTGTGATTATAGTTCATCTGAAAGTTGTAACCTGAGGTCAATATTTTGGAAGCACTTAGGCATGTATGGAAGGTGGTTGGGGTGGTTTATGCTTTGTGATTTATTTTTACTTCATTTTTACTAAACCAATGGAAGTATCACAACTGAGTCTATTTTTGTATGGCCTTCGTATTATTTTTTTCTACAAGAGTTGGAGAGGTTTAACTATTATTTATTAACATTAATTTTAAAATAATTTAAAAATAATTTTATTATTATTAAAGTACAGATTGCTGATCACATATCTTTATTATGATGTTAGGAATAATTTAAAGCAGTTAATTTTTCAGATAGTGTGCTCTATGGCCTGTTAAAGTATTTTACTGGTCAAAAAGGCTTAAGTTACTATGAAGTCTTTTACTTTAAAGTGAGCCTATACAAATAGAATATTATGTTATTACTGATGATACAAGGAGGATGTGGCATTGAGTTGTATCCCCTCAGGTCTGTCTTTATCCCAAGAAGTTCTGCAGTTCTGCTCTGTGGCATTTGACTGTTAGCCACATTTTGTATTTTCCTTCCCAACCTTGAAATTCCACATGTGCAACCTACACGTTTTCAAATAAAAAGTAATGGTAATTTGCTTGTCTACCACTGATCTTCCTAAAACATTAGACCAGATATTTCCACTGTAGTTCCACTTCCCTAAATTTTGCTTGCCACTGTATGCAGCAGTCAAATAAAAATAGATTCTCAAGTAAAAGTGGAAATTATTAATTGGAAAGCCACTATGTCAGGTCCACAACATGTAAATATGCATTAGTAGCTGTTACAAAATTTATTAAAAACAGGAGTTTTTGATTCTGCACGCTAGAGACAAAAAGAGAAAAAAAAAAGAGAGAAACCAATGATGAAGAAAAAGATTTTATACACTTACATCAGCCAGTCCTGAATTGAAGTCAGATTCATTACACTTAGCTCAATACTGCAATTTCAATCACTTTGAAAGGCTGATACAGGTGAGTAGTTGTATTTTGGTGCCTTTAAGTACACTTTACTGTTCACAAAAATGCCTGAGAATTAATAAAGAGAATTATTGTCCAAAAGTAATTGTATTAATCAAAGAAAATATTTCATGTTATAACTAGGCTGATGACTACATTGCTGAAAACTTATATGTGAGTTATGTACAGGGCTTGTCCTTATGAGACCTTATACAGATGCTATATTCATTCATGTTTCACACTTCAAAACTATTTTTCTCTTTGGAACTAAGATTTTTCAATATTTGTATTTCAGCTGTTTAGTTAAAAGTGACTGAATAGCTTTGCATTTATTCAGACATTACTGAGAGCATAACTGCACCTGGGGCAAGATTCGCAGACAGATTATTTAGAAATGTCAGGGCTTTTCAAGCTAGATTTTTAAATGTAATTTCTAATTGAACTTTCAGTGATGATTCATTAGAAGTTGTACAAATAATTTAAATTGAAACAAGTGCCAGGCTGCCATTGTTATAAACTACTTTTGTCAAAGCAGCCTGTTTGTTGAATGACCACTTCTGATTTTCAGATCTGACAGTGGGATCTAGTGAGGCAGAGGAAAGAAAGGAGAGAGATTTTGTATATGTAGTCTGTGTCACATATATACATTTTATAAATGAATTTTTCATGTTTAAGAATTAAAGGCTTTGGGGGGCAGCTGTTCCGTATAGTTGGTTTGATGTATTTATAGTATAATTGTATATAGGTTTTTGTTTCTGCCCTGTTGTTCCACATAATTCAGGAGCATAATTCAAACTCTGTTTCAGTAAATCAAAGACTCTGAGTGGTTTCAGTGAATTTGAATCACTGTACAGGCAATCCTGGACATTGATTAAAGAAGAATAGAGGTATATGAGCTATAGATGATCTGGGCCTGTTTGGCCTGGAGAAGAGACAGGCCAAAGGGGATTTTATCAATGCATACAGACATCTTACGGATAGATGTCAAGAAGATGAAACCAGACTCTTTCCAGTGGTGCCCAGTGACAGGACAAGGGACAATGGACACAAACTGAAACACAGTGGCCCCCTTGCCTGGAGACATTCAAAACCCACCTGTCTGTGATCCTGTGCAACCTGCTCTAGGTGAGCCTGCTTTAGCAGAGGGGTTGGATTACATGTTCTCCAGAGGTCTCTTCCAACCCAGCCATTCCATGATTCTGCAATAGTAATAAATGAAAATTTACCATAAATTTGTGTGCCATGAGCATTTCTACAAAAAAACTTACATTTTCTGGATTTTTTTTTTTTTTTGCAGTGTGAGGGTTGATAATTGAACTTTTTTAATCGGTGGCACAAGACTTCTCTAATATCAGACCTACACCTATAAGAAGGCTGTCTTGGTGTCAACAAATACATTATGTATAGTCATTGTGTCAACTGGTATACCACAGAAAATTGCAACAAATATAAGGACCACCAAAAAGTAGGACTGGGGGTTCTTTAGCAACATGACAGTAGTCTAATCATCTTGTGGAACCTTAGTTCACAAAAATTAGCTATTCTAAGACTATACTGTTATAAAACTTATCAGAGGCTCAAATCTCTGAACCAGCTTAGATTCAGAAGATACACCTGTTTCTGTTGGAATTACACAGCTAGTATTAAGGACGATGTTTCTTATTTTTTTAACAAGGCTGAATAGTTTGTTATGTAGATTAGAATTTATTTTTCCAAGACAAACAGATTCATGATGTATAACTTCTCCTTAACTATGATGTTACTAGATGGTGATTACATTTGGACAATGACATAAAGACTTTCTAAAGAAAACTTCCAAAGACCCTAAGAAGTTTTTTTAAGATTAAAAATGATACATAAAAGAAATGCAGCATTTATGCAAATAAAAGTCCTCCCCAAGGACTGGTTTGATTTTCAAAACACAATGCATTTGCAAAACAATGTTCCTAAGCAGTTTAAAATATAGACATCAGCTTCTCTTCATTCATGGGTTTGCTATATTAGCATAATCCCATGAAAGCAAAACCTATGCTGTAGAGACAATGAACACTCTTTTTATTAAAATACATTCCCTCTTAACTTCAAGAAGTTTGAAAATGTAAATATTAGAAGCAATGGAAGAACAATTTTTTTTTTTTAAATAAGAATGTGGTATATGTTCATGCTCACAAAGTCTTCTTGAAACAAAAAGGGGATTTGCTTGAACAGTGTGATCAGGAGTGTCCTTGTGTGGCCCAGTTTTACAAAAAACATTTTCAAGGTGGGGGTACATCTCTCTGACTTAATATACAGACATGATCCTGTACATACAGAATGTGTACATCCCCTAAAAATGTATTTCTGTTTGCTGCTGCCATATTCAAGAATTTGGTATTGATATCTGTCAAGCAACAGCAAGTGTGACTGAAATCAAAAGGACTACTCACAAATTGGCACAAATGCTTAAGGATAAATGCTAACTCGAAAAGAGATGGCTGTTGATGTTAGAGACGCGGGACATGAATCATAGGCAGGTCCCACCACTACTGCTGCTTTGTGCAGTTGTGATTTGGTAGTGACCATCAGGCTGGAGATGTGCCCGGGGATTCTCACTTCCAAGAAGAAGTGTGTGACCAGTGGGCAGAGGATTGGGCTGTTTCTAGGCACAGCAGAAAAGGTATTTAAAGGAACTACAGGAGCTACAAAAACCCAAAATATTAATTGTTTTTATATGCTTGTCTTCTTGTTTTGTGCAATAATGTTTGTTCATTAAATCCCATGTGACTGAACAAAGCTGGTAGCTTGATTTGATATTCTTTGGGAACTGTAGTGCCCTCTAACCCCAGGCTATGGGTCAATATATTGCGCACACTTGCTGACATTGCTCAGCGTTCCTACGCTTTGCTTTCCATGGACACAATACTCCTTAAACTGACATGCAGGACAAAATAATATGCTGCCTGAAGGACATTATTCACTCAGTGATGCTGCCCTTGGACCAGGCGATGCCAGAGCCACTGCTCTAATAACCCTTCCCAGGAGGGCCAGAGGAATCCTAGGTAAGCAGATGTAAATCTGCACATGCCCAGGAATCCTATCTCAGGGAAAGACTTTGAGATATGCTTTTTACATAGGTTTAGTACATTTTATGCACATGAAGGAAATGAACATGATGCCAAAAAATGCACAGTAGTATTGAATGAATAAGGCAGTATCAAGATAATCAGCAAGTTCTGCATACACGAGTAAGGGGGGCAGTCAGTAGCTGTGCTCTGTTATTTACACATTCCTCCCTTCCCATGCATTTTTAAAGGAAACAGCACATTTAAAACTAAATGTTCTGCTCAGTGCATATAGACAACTTAAATTTAATGATTTTAAGAGAAAGTATTTTAAGGGGCTATTCAGTAATCAGTGTGGTTCTGTTGATCTGTTCTGCATTTTGCCTGAAGGAAGTTATCACCCAGGAGCTGTTCGAAGGGCAGGTCAGAACGCCTGGGATGGAGCAGCCTCGGCGGCTGCGCTCGCTCCCTGTTGTTCTGGCCACCAGTAGGTGGAGCTGCCACGTCAGGTGCTGCGGGCTCGTCACTTCTCCCCCTCCATCCATCCCCCCTCCCTCCAGCCCCCCTCCTCCTAATAAGCTGTTTTCTGATATATGTTGGGTACCATAGAGTGAGACTGAGAACAGGAAGCGGAGGCAGAATCACAGAGGATTCTGGAAAGGTCTCTGTGTTTTCTTTTCCACTGAGAATACAGAAATTATAATTAATTAGTAAAGCTTTGTGGAGGGAAATCTGGACTATTTCAGGAGGAGACATATATTATTTTTGGATGCTGGGCTTTGCTGTGATTGTTCATTCTCCTTCAATCAGGTAAGCTGGAAAAGCATTTCATTTTACCCATAATAAATCATAGCAACATGATCTTTTCCACGTTTCAGAATTGGATTGTACCCTCTGGTTTGCTGTTAAGGTAGAGCCAAAGATGGAACGGGGAATTCAAAGCCATTTTGTACTGACTGACTGTGATGATGGTGTGATTTTTTTTTCTTTTTAACCTCGTTAAATCTGGTATCTGGCCTCTACTCTTAATGTGATGTTGTGATGCAGTACTCTTACTTGCAAAATCAGATCATTTTATAATCAAGGTATATTACATTAATTCCAAGTATTTTATTGAAGTGACCTTGTTCCTTGTTTCCTAGGAAAAAAATCTGGTGATATTCAGACTCAGGAACACCAGGTCTCATAAGATTCTGAGCATCTCAGATTCTGATGATTCAGGAATAAAATCTATGTTGTTTGTTACTGCTATTTTCAATATATATATATATATGGTATTTGGAGAAATTCCCTTATTAGATAAATTTTGAAAAAAAATATGAGGAAATATTTTCTTTCTTTGCCATTTTTTTCATGCTTGTGTGTCTATGTGTATGAGAGAATGGGCTCACCAACTGTTAACTAACCAGGGGTCCACACTAAATATATAGTTCACATTTTGTCTGTAACATTACTGTCAAGCTTAATATATGCTTCTTAACCTGACTTTTGGAGAAATCAGCACAAGAATTATTAGATTTCTTTATTTTATTTTCCATTCATCTATTGTCTCATTCATTGCTATCAATGATAATTAAACCTGTCAGTTATTAAAGGTAAATGGAAAATATCTTTGGAAGATCACTTTGATATGTGAATTCTTTTTTTCACTAGTGGTTCTACAGACACAAATAGACATTAAAAGTATATGTCTTACGTTAGTATTGATTTGGAAATTATTTCCAAAAGAAAATAGTAGAAATTAAAAAATGCCAAAAAAGCCATACAGCAGAATAAGGACCCCACAGATTACAAATCAGTAATCAATCCACAGATGACAAGAAAGCTGGATTGGGTCTCAGGTGGTACTCAGAGTAGCAAGTGAGGCCTGTACCTGAAGCAGTGACAAGAAAGAATGAAGTTTTTAATTTTTATTTTTTTATGGTGCTAAATCAATGTGCCTGTGGTGTCCTTGTGTAACTTCAAAACAAATAATCAGTAATAATGACGCTGTTTGTTTTAGAAACCTGTCGTGTTTGTGCTTTTATAATTGATTTGTCAAGAAAACAGTTTCAGAAGGAGACTTTTTAACCCTAACGGTTTAATAATTAATATTTGCTCTCCTGAACATCTGTATTTGGGGATGAAAGATTGTTAAAGACAAGAATGTGAGCTGCTGCAGTAATTCAGAGCTTCATAGCACCTATTAAACAGATATGTTTTTTATTAGGCCTTGATATTTACAGAAATTATGCTTGTGTTGTCAGCTGATGATTTTCCCCCCTAATAAGCAGAAGTTAAGCACTTATACTGATTTTCTGAGCTGTGGCAACTGAACTTGGGATTGGAAAATTCTGTTTAGATAACACTAGATGCTAGCAAAGGTAGACAATTTCACATTTTCAAGGGAGAACATTAAAAAATTCCCCCCTGCCCTCTTAGGTTGTCAGAGTGGTAGTTTGGTAATTTCCCTTTGTTATCAGGTAACCTGGAGCAAGGAAGGATAAAGGGAAAGAAGACAGTGTAGAAAGTATGGGGGGTTTAATCAATATGCTGGTGACACATTTTGTGCTTCTACCTCTTTTTCTTCACAGATAGCATTAGATAACTTGTACTTTACGAAGATTAGGCTTGGAGAGATTTGCCCTCAGAAGAGTGAGGATTTTAGAAGGAAAAAGGGCAGTAGGATGTAAGATGGAACTTTCTGACTGGTGATATCCATTTCATTCTGCAACTCACATCTCACCCTGTATATTTGTTGTGTTTAAGCTATGTACTGATTATATTACTGGAGTCCCACAACTTTTCATGAATCAGAGAATAGCAGATACAAAGAGTTCTTTGTATATGGCAAGCAAGTTGTGACCTTGTTCTTTAAAGTGCAAATCTTGGCCCTTTTTACCCATATGCTGTTCTTGCCATAAGATGACAAATGATAAAAAATTGCTTGAGCTCTGCTACAGTTAAACCTAAGGGAATATGAATGCAAGTTTCTGATATTTGGTATTTTATTTGCTAAGGTGATCTATTTGCTGAACTCAGAAAGTGGCAATTGAAAATAAGTTTCAGGAGGTTACGTTTACTCTGTTCTTTATCACAAAATTCTACTTACAAGTTAGAAACTTTACATTCTAAATTCTAGTTATTTTCCACTCAGTGTAACCCATCGATGTTTTTTATTTACCTTATAGCTGTTGATCAGTAGTATATACTGGTGCCATTTGCAGGAAATATTGGCTTTTTCATCCTCACAGGGTTTGAAGTATCATAATAAAATCGGTGCTCAGTAGTTCAGACTGCTTAGAGAACACATGTACACACTCTGAGCTGTGGTTTCAGTGAGTCCATCAAATCAAGGGTCAACCACCATAAAAATCCATCTATAGGAAAAGTCATCCTCTTAACTGGAAACCTGATGTTACTCATTACATCTACTGCTCCTGATTAAAAGCTCTGAAACACATTGCAGTGGCATCTCTTTAAGTTTGATATTGACCAACAGGACTGCCATGGAATCTTGATACTGAAGCTGGTATCTTACCACCAGTTCATCAGTTTTCATCAAAATCATGTCTGTGAACAGCTGGAATCCCTGGTATATTACTATGACAGTGTTACTGCTTGACTTTCCCTGTCTTACGATGAGGTAAAGCAGAGGGAATAGGGATAAGAGCAGCTCAGGCAAGCGCTGTATTACTTTGAATATAAATATAGAGTAGGAACACCATATGCTCTGGAGTAACCATAATGTGTGTGTACTACCACTGTAATCCTAAAGAGGAGTAAGCAAGTTAAATTCTAGGTCACAAAAGTATCTAGTATCTCATTTGTTCATTACTCAACCCAAAATTATTTCTTCCCAGTACAAAAAAACAAAAAAACCCCCACAAACCAAACCACAAAGCAAACCAAACAAACAATTAAAAAAACCCTCCAAAAACACCAGCTAATCCACCCCAAAGCTGTGATTTCAAATTGTTACTAAATTTTAATGTGGTCACCAGTCTTGTAATGTCTTCTTACAAAAAATTACTGTTCTCTTATGCTATCAACTAAGTCAAATTGCAGAATGTGTTTTACAGTGAAAAATGCAAGTAAAAAATTAAAATTTAATTTAAAAGCTTGAGCTTTTATGGGGCTCTTTCACATGTAAAGCTTATTTATGATCAGATTAATTATTTGTCTAGTTATTAATCTTTATTGCTATTGATCTTTTTTTTACTGAGTAGTTTTACTTAGAGAAGTGTAATCATAGAGCTACCATGTTCACAGGTCCCCTTTTCAACCTGGAATTGTTTTTCCTGCCACTTCTTTGGGTCCCCCTGCTCAATGTCGTATATCCTTATCAAATCATCAGATTTTGAATGTGTATATACTGACTGTATATCCCAGATATTTTGATTGCATACATGCTGTGTCTGCTCAGCAGAGCTGATGTTTCACATGTTTTGAAGTTACTGCATCACCTGAAGAGCACATACAGCTGACTCCCTATCCCTGCAATGCCTCAGGCACATCCTTGTATTTCACTGCAGGATTTCCTGAACAAAAGTATCAGGCACACTGAGAAACTTCCTTTACCTTCTTAATCATAAAATATCATTATGTATGATTATATAGGTTCCTAGGAGGTTACAAGACTGTGTTCAAAATCACTACAGAAATGCCGATGAAGAATTAAATAAGGAAATTAATTGCTCACAAGAAAAATAGTTCCTTTTATGCAGGGCAATGTAGCACTATGTGGTCTGGCTACTGTATTAATTGAGAAAATAATCTGCCATCATTTCTCATAAATCATGTCCTTTCATTGCCTGGTTGTCCTGGAACAGAAGCTGATATTTCCTGACTCCACGTAGCCTGACTTTGGGCCCACATGTCCCAGATTTTTGCCTGCCTTGGTTTGAACATCCTGAAAACTCTGCCCTTCCTTAGGTATTATTGTGCCATCTTTTAGTGCTTGGACAAACTGAGGAATTCCAGATTTCCACTGGTTAAAAATACGCTCTCAGGAGACCAGATTTCTTGGTTTAATTTTAAGTATGTCCAAGTATGAAGTTTTCAGATGTTAAAATGAGTGCACTTAGCAAACAACTCTCATTGCCTTCTCCAAGGCCAGCCACAGAGGACAACTGTGTGACTGTACCAAGACTTTGATACAAGAGTATTTTATCCCTTTTTATTAAAATTTGAATTCTGTGTGTGGTGGTCTTGGAAGGTGAATTTACCTCTGTCCCACCTAAAAACCCAGGATTTTTTTTTCCTCAGACGCAGTTAACATTATACCAACTTGATTTCCTCGAACATGGAAATTTCTCCACATTTCTCTATGAAGAGCATTTACTTTTCAATGTATATGTGATTGTGCAGAGGTTAGATAGTAAGGATCAAACTGGTAGACTACAAAATTAGGATATTAAGTCATAGGAATGAAGAATCCCTACACATTTTAGCAAAGTTAACCTAACTACAGTGACAGAGATAGACATTTTTTACAGATAATTATTACAGATAATTATTATTATCTCAACAGATAATTGAGTTAGTTTTCCATTGAATAGCAGTCTTTAGAGAAAAATAATTCTCTAAATCTAAACTGTGGGATAACTTTTATGTTACATAAAGAGCACTTTTAAATTGAGTGAAAGCATACACCTAACTTGAACTCTTGCATCTTGTCAAGGACCAAACTCCACTCATAACAAACAGCTTTGGATCTTTAAAAAAAATAATTTAAGGTTATTTTAACTTATTAGCCCAGTCATCTGTAGAACTTGTTTATGACAGATGAAAGCTGAAGTACTAGGGTTTACAGTAAAAAAAGGCAATCAGTAATTTTATTTTTAGGTCTGAGTGGTGTGAACTTGATGATGGAAATAAGTAGTAGTCTCAAAAGGGCACAAGAGTCCAAGGTCAGATTGAGCTGAAGAAGGGCAGTCCTAATGTTTACTGTCATTTACATGAAATGTCTGAAGAAAAGACTGTCACTAATATTTAAAGCCAAAAATGGTCATATGAAGAAATGTGACCTGAGTCCGAAGTTCTGACCAAAAGCAATATAAATGAACTTCAGCCGGTATTATGAAGGAATTTCTTACCTACCAAGCGAAGCTGTAACTGAGAGTTTAAGGAGCCTTCCTGAAAGGTTTTTACTTATACCAGTGTAAGTTACTTGCCATGTATTTCCTACACATCGATTTGCTCTAGTTAATGTCATAATAGGAAGAACACCAGAATTCTAGGAGCTGCTATAACACTAGCTATTATTCTGTAGTGTATGTTACTTAAAGCTATAGGTCTCTAATTAGTACAATATTTTGTTAATATACTGAAATTCCAGTATTAGAAGAGATAAATTTTAAAGAGGTGGTAGAACTTGTAACTCATAGGCTTTGCACCTTTGGATTTATTATGTGCAGGTAGTGACTAGATCAAAGTCATACTTCCATAATACATTTGGAAAACATTCCAAACCTAGGGCATGGTTAAGTTTTTTGTTAGTCACTTCCGTGATACTGGAATAAAAGCCTTGGAGAAATCCATGTACATTTTTCATATGCTGTGTTAAACCCCAGTATAAAGCATTCTATTTTCATGTTGACTTTCTGTGCATTTTCCTCCCCGTGTAGTAACGACCACATTCAGCCAAGAACTGTGTGTAAGCCTCTCAAACAGAAGTTCCATTTTTTTCCCTTTCGGTTTCCTAGACAACTGTCAAATTCTAAATACAGTCTATTAATCTTGTGCTATATGATGTTTATTCTCCCATATTTTATATTGATTAGTTTCTGGGGCATAGTAAGACTGGGAAAGTAAGTGTTCCAGCTGCATGGTTCTTAATGATTCAATTAATTTTCTGAGTTTAGTTTGTTATTTCTTCTTAAGTTCATAAGCAATATTTTCTGTTGCAAATGCATTTTCGTAAGTTTACCTAGAAAAATTTAGAAGAGAGTATTACTGTACAAACTGAGCTTTCTGATTTTTTTACAAGCAAAATCAATACTGTGATGTATTTAGATATTGCTAACTGATGTTTTATTGTAACTTCTTTTAACACCTTCACAGTGAATACTGGTGAAGGTACCAGTATTTTACTTGTCAGCACATTTAAATTCGGAGTACAGAAAATATTAGGAATTAGTATAATTGGTGCAATTAATTTTTTGGATAATTCTGTTTCTGGTTAATCTAATCACTTTCATGATTGCTTAACACCAAATGTCCATATGGTTACCCATGATTTCTGTTCATTGCATTTGCCACTAACATTAGATTTCACTTAGTTGACACCATCCCTGGCATATTGCCCTATAATGGTCTTGATGAGAATATCTAATTTTTAATAACCCCATTTATTTCTTTTCCATTTTATCATTACATTGAAAGGGTGCTCAAGTGTGTGAGGATATAGTTTGAAACGTTTTTTGAAGCAATATCGTGTCTCAGAATTTGAAAGATACTCTAACCAGTCTTAAAATAAATGCTCATGCCATATATGCCGAAGACTTCAGGGAAGAGCCTTACAGGAAACCATATATATATGGTCTGTCCATCAGGAATCACCTCTGACAAGGCCTGAGATTTTACCTGTGATTCGTTATTGGGAGATGAATCAAGATAAGTTACTCTAAATAAAAATTATTTTGGTCAATGTGTTATCAGTCAAAATAATCCTCTCTCATCACCTTCAGCTACAGTAAAACTGTATAATCTGGACACATCTATGAAAATTTCCTGTATTGGGGTGAGAACCAAAGACATTCATGTAAGGAAAAAAAAAATAAAATGCTTTTTTAGTGTATTGAAAATATTTGTGTTATACAAAGAAAAGCTAAAAACTATATGACATGAGATATTAATTGAAATCCTGTAACGAAATTACTCTGACATGGCCTAGGCCTATTATATATGCAGGACAAAGGGCTGACAATTCAACCAGCCTCCTTCCTGCAAGTTTTGGTGTGACTACCAGTGATACCGCTATACCACTACGATGCAATAGAGATGACGTGGTAAGGTTACATGTCAAAAAAGTTCTCCGCCTTGTGCTTTAATTCAAAATACAGATTTATTGAAATTACCTGCACTGCTAGTGTTCTGAACAATTTTCACATTCCAAATTGCTTCCTCAGCATTTTTCAAACGGGCAAATATTTTACAACTTGATAGTTGTAAAACTCTTTCGAAAATAAATGTCATATGAATGTTTAGTATTAGTGATTACTCTTTTAATAGGAAGCTACAGAATCCCTTTCATATTATTTTTAAACTTGTGCGCAGCAGCACTTAAACATTTTGCTGTATCTGACTATGAGATCAGATTTCAGCCACAGCGCTGCTTCGGAGGCAGGATCCAGATGCACCCAATAGGCAAAGGGATGGGGAAGTCCCCTGTGTACCCCCAGGGAAAGCTGCATTCAGTGTAAAATATGCATTGGTGGATAAGTATCACTGGTGGCAGAGTCATGATCCCCTGAGGTTAGTACTGGAGACACAGCTTTCAGATGTCTTCAGTGGAGCCTCTCCAGTAGTGACTCACCGCAGCAAAATGTGCTGAATCAGTGCCTTACTCAAAATGACCAAGGCATTGAAAGAATTTGCTCTTAGCAATCGTTGGAATGACTTGATGCTACATTATTAAACAATGGAAGCTCTAATTGTGGTAGCACTTATTGTATCTTTGGGGAATATATAATTCTAGATTGATAGGAACTAATACTAGGTAAATTCTAGGTTAGTTTTTGAAATGTATTTTCTTGTCAGAGGACTTGGAGATCCTCTCATGTAAAAACAGTAGAAGCAGTGGTCTAATAGAAAGCTTTCACTTTTTGTTTTTCCACCTTCCTGTGTTCTCTTTGACCTGATTTATGTCTACTCAGATTTCCTTTATTTTATCTACAGAGTTTCTACAGTGGCTGCTCATTCTCACTATATTCGGATAAAAGTGTTACTGAGGGCTGCTTTGGCAAGAGCAGAGAACTAAAAGAGAGGGATGTCTTCTTCTTTTCTTCTCTAGGAGTAAAAGCAAAATAACAACAATATAAAAAAGTACAAAAAAAGCCAGAAATACATCTAGAGGAGATATCCAAATGAGAATAAATGTCTCAAAGACAGCTCATCTCAATCTCAATGGCTGAAGACTAAAACGTGTAAGATGTAAGTAGACTATTTAATTAACTAGATACTCAGATTATTAAAGACTGAAGAAGCCGCAGCCAGACTTTGGTGAGCTCTTGCAATGATGCAGTCTTTAACTGAGGAACCTGAAGATACTGTCTTTGTCTATTATATTACTTGACGTGGAGGAAAAAAATTTTACACAAAGAAAAACACTTGAACCAACATTCTCTAAGAAAAATAACCTGAAGAAGTGTCTGTATTTTCATGCAAATACAGAGTTAATTAACTTCTATTCCTGCTTAAAGACATTAAATCCAGTGGGGAGTAATGATACACCGTGCAGTTTCCCAAGTGGCAGATGGGAGCACTCCTGTTAGCCTAGGCACATAATTATCTTTATCCCTTGTCTACTAAAGACTCCACTAGTCATGCAGTAACGTCAACAAGACTCATTGTCCCCTTTTAGTTAAAGCATGCAGGTAAAAGATTAAATGGAATTTAAAAGGAATTTTTGAAACTCATATCACTTAAAGAATATTCTTAAATGTACTTTTGGTCTGTATAAGATTTTCTGGAATAACCCATTTTGAACCCTGCTTTTCCTACCTCTCTGTGCTCTTAGGTTGGACAAATATGTCTATGTGCATATGTAGACTTATCTCTGTCTACCGCAATTAATTTTGAGAAGCTTTGGACACAGGAGCACAGAATCAGAGAGTCTTAACGAAACTTCAGTCTCGAAGAAGCTTCAGCTCCCAAGGAGAAACCTTTCTTGCCAATTCCGTTTACTGCTACAAAAGCAGCCTTGGTTTTTGCTTTTTTTTAATGTTAGCTCAAGATACATAGGCTAAATTCTGGGATTTGGCATTTCTTAGAAAAATAAAGGTAAGACTTATCTTTTCTTCTTAGCCAGAAATAATGTTTACTTCATAAGATGGCCTTTTGATATAACACGACATTCCTTCACTAAAATACCAGTGGGAAAATGAAATGAACACTTTTAATGAGGTCTAGCCATAGCAATTTTTGTTACATATATTGTAGCTATTTTTCATTAGAATGTAAGCATCTTTAACCTTGGAAGGTATTTGCAAAATGTTAATGAAGTACTATATTCCAGCTCAGTTGATGGGCTAAGAAAGAGACCCTTCCTCCTCCTCTTAAATTACGTATGGTCTTCATTTGTCCTTCAGGTTTCTCCAGTATTTCAAGTATTGATACTTGATCTCTTTTCACACCTTCTCAGAGGCAACTTATGGTGTTGAAGAAAATGTAAGGCAGGTCTCTGATTAAAGAATGCCTGGAGGTTTGAGTGAATTTTTACAGATAAATGGGTCAGATGATTTATTTTGGGAGTTCTGCAACTTGCAGGTACATATCTGAGGAATCTAGATTCATGCCTTTACATAAGCTATCAATTTTTACTCCAGTTTAGTACATACAGTTGGCCTTGGTGGAAGAATCATAATCCATTATTTGCCACGCCTAGGCAGGAGGAGAGAAGAAATAGGAACAAATTAATTCAAAAGCAAATGTTGCAGTGAGATAGAGGGAAGAAAAGAGACGGCTGTGGGATGGCAATGGGCATAAACAGGCAAATAAGTGGGGGAAAGACTATTCAGAGCAAGGACTGGTGAGAGTGAGCAGTGTCCAACCGTATTTTCCCAAGATGCAGCTTCTGGATCTTTCAGATAGTTCTGAAATTGCTTTCCAGTCTCTAATCTAATCTGTTTTGAGTGTTTTCCCATCTGCCTAGTCTTTCACCAGTCGGACTGAACCTCATATAATATATTTCACCAGATTTCCAAACTCTTACAGTGTTTTCTTTTGTTGAGGTTAGGGTTCTTAAAATTTAGTTAATGTGCTTTCACACCTAATTGCAAGGCGTTACTGAGGATATTAAATAAAATTGCATTTAATATTCCTGAAGCACCTGAAGTACTTACTGCATTTACTGTTTGGTCAGATTTCAGTCAATGTGAACTACCAGTACTTATCACTACCCCATTCTAAAAAATTTTAAAGCAAGTTTTTGTTAAGGAATATTATTTCTGTGACATAGCCTTATTAGTTGATTTCATATTCTCATAACAAGTAAGTGGTTTTGTCTTTGTGATTTATTAATTTTATTAATAAATACCTGGTGGTGATTTCATGATTTTTATTTTGAATAGTTATGTAACACTAATGCCTACAGGCTACTGAGGCTGACTGTACAAATACAGACAAAAATTATAGTCATTGCTACAGATAAATTATAGTCTAAAGAAAATGACACGATGGATGGTAAATGTTGTTGAATTGAATGGAAAAAGGGAAAATAAATCCTATGTATTAGTCAGTGAGGACCTGTAAACACAAACTCTCACAGTTTAAATTAGTAGGTTACAGGTTAAAGAAGGGGCAGGTTCTGATCAGGTGCTAAATGCTGGAGGCTGTTTCCAGCTTTAAGGAAGTCACGCCTTTCCTTGAAATACCTACTTTTGTGAAGCCAGCTTGCTTGGATTCCTTGCCTTAGAATCCACGGATAGATTTGACTGGATGTCTCTTTAGATATCTCAAATAAATCTGCCTTGCATTCCATTTACCACTGTGAACTACAGCAGTGACATTTTGGGTCTCTTTTTTTCTTCTCAAAATTCTGTTTCTTACTCAAATATTTTTTAAGAAGTAAAAAATAGGGTGGATACACTAGGAAAAACATGGTAAATGTCAATTATGAAAGGACAATAATCTATAACTTAAATATTTCAAAGCACTTTAGGAGACAAGGGGATTGATTTTCCTTCATGAAATTAGTCTCTGTGCACAAATGCCGAGACAAATGTCAATAACAATATTCCATTTTAGATAGTGTCCACAACAAACTAATATTTACCCATCCTTTTGTTTTTAGACCAAATTGAAGGCAGCATTTCCTGATTTGTAATTTGATCAGAGTGTAGTAACTGAAACACGTAACTTACCTTCACTTCCAGAAAACCAATATCTGAATTTTGCAGAGCAACTTCCCAAATATGAAGAGACAGAGTTAAGACTTATCTCTTTAGACTGTCCCTACACTCCCTCTGTACCCCTTTCCTCCTCAGGACAGTGATGGTTTGAGTTAATTTTCTGATATCAGCACCCAGCAGCTCCACTTGTAACCTGAGAAAGTAATCTCAGCTGGTGGTGAGGTGGTGCCATTAGCTCTTTTGGTTTTGTCTCTCCTCCCATGGGAACCCCACCTGTTTTATTTGGACAAATAGCTTTATTTCAGTGTGAGACAGCTAGTCTTATTAACACTGGTGATTTAGAGGAGAGTTTTTAATCCAGGCTTTAGCATCTGGGAGGCTATTGGCACAGAGGAAGATATTAGTCCCAAATTACAGCTTCTCAAATAAAAGATTAGCATAAGAAAACTATGATAGTTGGTCATTTTACAGATTCCATTTGCTATCCTTGCACTTATTCCAACCCTAACCAACTGTTTCAGTGTTAGTGGAATCAAAATCTCAGTAGTCAGCTTTTTCAAGGTTTTAGCAGGAAAATAATTCTCATGACAGTTCTCCAAAGGGTCAAAAAAGAGAAACACTGCAAGGTTTGCTATTTCTCCACCATGAAAATTTTGAAGGGTGTATGTGGACTGTTTCATGCAAAAGGCAAATAACCTGTTAGATAACCCAATGATTTTAATAAATAATCCTAGTATCTACCTGCTACTTACACTGCTACTCTCACTTTTACCACTTGCCCTATTTAAAATACCACAAAAATAGATACCTTCAGGCCACTTCTTCTGGCTTTTTCAGAGACACAGAAAAATTAATTTGACATTGTTAGCACAGCTATTTTACTTACTTTCTGACTCATCTTCTGTGTAAATGTTGAGAAGATAATTATATTTAGAAAAAAGTTTAACAAGAATTATATTTTTAAAAAGTTTAACAAGTTATCCCTGGACACAATATAATTAGCTGAAATATGTGTAAAGTTAAGAACATATGGATACTGTTTATTGCTCAATCTTATTATTTAAAGGAAGAGACTGAAGGAAAACTGGAGAAGGATTTATGAAATGCAATGCTCAGTTGCAACTAAATGGATTTATTTGGCAAAAGTGCGGAAAAATTGTAACCTTATTTTTCTAATGAAATTTATTGAATTATAGACCATTATACATATGGTATCTGGGCCCAAATTGTATTTCAAATGCTTGAAACTCTATGCTGAGCAGCATAGGTTACTGAGAGGCCTGCACCACACATATTTTTAAGACTGTTTCTGTAAAGGTTGTTTTATAATGAAAGTTATTCTGAATTCTGCCTAATATCATTCATGTCCTGGCAGTTTAATTTCCAGATAACAAACGATTTTAAAACTGGTGAAGGAAGGAGAGAGAGAAGCTATCACTAACAAATGAGTGGTTCATCATTCAAGGATTGATAAGAGCTTGTTCAAGGCTCAGTACAGGGAACAGGACAACTTTTGTTTCATTGTTCCATTAAATTAATGCATGTATAGCAACACTAATCAAATACTATTTCCATGTTGTTCTATTAAGCTTTGTCCTCTGAATGAAAATGCTTGGGGCACGTTTAGTTTAGGAAAACCCTTCTTCTCTAATAGCAGCAGCCAGGAAAGATATAACTGTGCTAGAGAGTAGAGGAGGCAGGTCTCAAGTGATGTTTCCAACTTCTGAGGGCAACTTTTCTAAAGCACCTTCGTTTGCCTGTCTGAGAAATACAGTGAAACCCTAAGTCTGCTAATACTTTCCTATGTCACTCATTGGCCTCTTTGTGAACTTCTAGCAATACAAATGCATTTGTTTCAAGCGAGGGCAGTGCATTGTGTTGTAGCATTCATACCTGTAACTGTTACCACATGAAAAGTAACCTAAACAAATGCACTGAACTATAAAGACAAGACAGAACCATTGATGACTCTATTTGGATGCACCTTTTAAGATTAGTTTCCTAGAAAAGGCAGCTAGCTTAAGAAGTTGAATCAGAGACCTGTAAAGTGTGGAATAAAGCAGTGAATTATTCAGAAAGACCAAAGGGAAATTTTGAATATCTTCTTAGTTTATTAATCCTGCATGGGCAAAAGTAAGAATCAAAGGACTATGGACTGTATCCAGAGAATGAATGTTCTTTTAATTCTGAAATAAAGGGCAATTTTGAGTTTAGGATTCTTATAATTGGGATTTACATTAATTTAAAAGAAAAAAAGGGAGATCAGCAAAGGCTTACATCTTGTATAAAGTAAAAATTAGTAGCAGAAGTTTCAGCGTAGAAATGTGTGATAAGGTGTGCCTCCATGTGTGGCGATTTCTACAAACTGCTTCAGACAGGCAAAAAGCTTTAGGAGAAAGACTACTAAATGAGTGCAAATGAATAGAATATTATGTCTCAAATCTAGACATGGCAACTCCAGGATTCGGGAAGGTTACATGGCTTCATGTACAGAAAACATAAACTCATTAGTTAAGCACTGAAACTCACTCTTAAAATTGATTTTCGTATTTAAAATTTGTACAAGACTATGCCACAAATTATTGCAAAGTAGACATCAAGTAAGGCTGTAATTTCCTTCCTGGTGGCACTGCTCCTTAACCAGATCTGCCCTCCTTCTGCCATTATCGCCCTCCAGCTATTCGAACCTCCCAGCTGTGCTGTACAGTGCATCAGTTTAAATAACTGGTCCTGCTGCAGAAGGACTTGAAAGAGACAAAATAACACTACTTTCAGCTGATGCACTGCAGGGACCTGCTGTACAGTGGAGAGTTCAGTGCAGAGAGCAGAAAAAAGCAGCAGCATCCAGCACTGGCACTAAAGACATTCACAGAGAACCAGAGTCTTAGATTTCAAACTACTTTCAGTCTGAAATAATACTGTGACACTTGCCTTGCAAAAAATCAGAAGCAGCATTCTTTTTCCACATAGTCTTGATTGTACATCCTGTTTCCTTTTAGTTAAAAGGCATGTGGTTTTGATTCACAGCTCACAGACAGTCAATAAATGCAACCTTAACCTTTTGTGTCTAATATTAGCCTTCACCACAGCTAACTGTCAGTAGGAAAGAATTATGCTTGTTCCTCCCATAATTCAATTGCTGTCATTTAAACAGCACTAGTTGTGCAAAACTTTCTTTTTCATTTAATTTGTGTTTACATTTGTAACAATTTATTAGTGATACTTGAAAAAATATAGGTTTACAATTTTCAAGAGTACCTCACAGAACACGTGTTTACACTTGGTGTTACCAAAAGAAAAAGAAAAAGCTGTACTGTTAAAACACTCGTATCAGCAGTTTGCTCTGACTGAGAGAGTCCAAGGACAGAGGCAAAGCAGTGTTTGTGGGCAGAAACAGTGCTTTTTCTGGATCAGCAGGAAAAAACTGAAAAATGATTTATAAAATTCTGAGCAGTTGTTTTTAACTTTCATTCAGCCTTGAAATATGCTGCTTCTATTTACGCCTGGAAAGAGTTTCTGACCAAATGCTGGCTTTTTTTCCCTATTGGTACAATCTAGTTTGCCTAAATTATTTAATTTTCTTTTATAGGTCATTCTTATGCAAGAAGCTAAAAGTAATTAAATTTGCAGGATGAAAACATGGCACAGGCACTGCTGGCACCACCTGGACCTGAAAGCTTCCGCTATTTTACTAGAGATTCTCTCGCAGCTATTGAAAAGCGTTGTGCAGAAGAAAAAGCTAAAAAGCCCAAGCAAGAACATACAGACGATGATGATGAAAATGGCCCAAAACCAAACAGTGACTTGGAGGCAGGAAAGACGCTGCCATTTATTTACGGTGACATACCTCCAGGAATGGTATCTGAACCTTTGGAAGACCTGGACCCATATTATATCAATAAAAAAGTGAGTCAATAATGTTTTGCACAAAATAGAAGATAATTTTCTACACTAGAAAAGTTTGATCAGAAAATATGATGGGTTGGAGCTATCAATCCACTAAATATACAGAAACATCCTTTCATTTAACCAAACTGATTTATGCTTTTTGGTGTTGTGACTGCTTCAATTCCGTTGAGTTACTTGTTATTTACTTCATTGTAAGGAAGATGTACCTTCCATGATCTTGCCTGAACTTGAGCACAGGAATGAATTTTCCTGATTTCAATATCGTAGTAAGATTGGATATGACAAAAGAGATGTTCTGAGCATGGTTTTGCAATGGGCATAGTTGTGGATAGCCAGGTAGTATCTATACAAGTTAGTGAAATAAAGCACTGTGACCATATTCTTTGTTTCTGCTGTAGCAATATAATATATGTAAACATATATATGTATGTATGAAATGTATCTATCTCTATATATGTAGCAAATAGAGACTCTGTGTAAATCTTGGCTCATACGAAACTACCACAATGAAAACTATTGTTTGAGGTGCTCGGCATTGCTGTGGTAGATCTCTACTGCACAGCTGTCAAATGCAAGCCTGTGGCAGACACCATGGAAAAGCTGGGTTTGAGTAAAGAATTGAAAAAAGACATTTCTGGTGTTTTAGAGAGTTTTTTTTATGTAAAGAGCAGAGTGAAGAGTTACATGTTGTGAGATAAAAGCAATGTTTCTGAGTTATATGTGTAATGCTGTAACACAACTGGACCGTTAGTAGCATAGTTGTGCTCCATGAAGAATGTAAACTCCTAAAGAGGTGCATCTTCCCTTACAATTTGTACAGGCATACAGATTATTCCTTTTCACATGATCTGCAAGCCAGTGACTTGGATGTAAAAAGGGCAGTTCAAATAGTTCCACTAAAATAAAAGGTTTGACTTTTTAAAAGTCAGGATCCGAAGTAGCGTGTGTGTCTTTTGGTCTTGTAGCAATGATCCATTCAGTTTGGAAACAGAGTACTATTATTTGACTTAAGAGAAAGACAAGGAACAAACAAGTATACCTCGTAGCTGGGATCAGTTGTAGACCATTTTGAACTCCTCCAAGATCTGAAATGGTCCAGCCTGGGAATAGTTAAAAGTACCTTATATCCTACAGTGATTAGTGAAAGGTACAGATGAAAGGAAAAGCAGGTTTTCCTCTATATTCTTATTTATTTCCGTGTGCTCCTTTAGCAGTATCAAGATGTTCTCTCAGTTCCTGATAGGCCTGCAAAGTCTAGTGGGTAAGGAGAGTGAAGGAAGATCAGGATGTGGATAACACTCCTAAATTAAAAAATGCAGAAGGGTGTTTTAGGGATAAATCCTTGGGATTATCTTTTCCTGTCTCTCTGAAACAGAGAAATGGACACAGTTGCTCTGATGACAGCTTGAAGCGTTCCAGGCTGCCATCAAGATAAGAAACTTGACATTGAGCAACTGTAAAACAATCAAGACATAAAATATTTTAAACTTAAAGAAACTTACTTTGTTAGGGAAAAAATCAAGCAAATAATACTCTCAGTTTTGTGGCTAAATTTGCAGTTGCCTTTGGTTTGCAAAACTGGTTTAAAAATTATGGTTGCATAAATAAGTTCAGGGATAAAATTATCTGAACAAGCCTTCTACAAGTGAAGTAGCAGAAAATCTGAGAAGTACTGAAGTGTAGTTTCTAACTTCTTTTTATCAGAAAAAGTACTCAGATTTTTTGGAGCAAAAGTGTAAAAACTCAGACTACTGATGGACTTTTAATCTTTTGTCACAGGTGACATTTGTATTTATATTACATACCAGTGTAATTGTCCTTAACAGAAAACAAATGGATATCTTAAATGATGGGCTAGAATTAGTCACCCCTCCCCTGGTGTGTAGCAGAAACTACTCTTAATCATTGACTTGTCAGTGCAGAGAAAATCATACGTGAATTGTAGTCTGTCTTCAGGCTGTGCTGCAGCAGTGACCTTGGGACAGGCAACATCTTTCTAGCATTTCCAGCTGGGTGAAGGACTGTAGGGCAGAGAGAAATGCCAGTGAGTGTGCGTCCATTCTCTGCCACCCTCAGCGTTTCCTTGATGTTATTCTGTGAACAGGCACCAGCAACACTCCTTTACCTATTTTCTTTCCCACCATGGAGAGGTTTGCTTTCCCTGCCAGAGATGACAGACCAGATAGGCAGTAAAGGCCGTGGAGAGGGCAGCATTTTTCTGATCACAGACAACTTTTCAACGTGGAGAACAGTGATACTGTATAGCTCTGCTGAGAGTGTAGCAAAGGCTCTATTATGTTAACACAAAGCAGAGCCATTACGGTCGACAAAGAGCAAAAGGAATGAAGAATAGTTATGTCCTGAAGAAATTTCAAGCGGCACCAGAGATGCAAGTAAACCTCATTCACGCACAAATACACTTAGGCAATGACTGCCAACAGGAACAGAATAAAATGAACACAAACCACAGCTTTATCAGGTCAAATTTTAAAAGATAATAACTAGCTAAATTTGCTGCTCACGTATAGGGGAAATGAGAGCATATTGTTAGAATCAAACCCAGCAATTTTTTGAAAAAAAAAAAGGTTTGTGGTCATAGGATGCCAGATTCTGGTGTATGTTTGTCTCAGACTGCTCAGAGCTATGCCAGCTGGTAATTTATTAATCCTTTTTATTTTTTCACAGATATATTTTTAGAATATAAGTGTAATTGATATTGGTAGTATTTAAAATATAAAACAAAAGCAAGATTATTTTAAAGTTATAGTTGATTGTGTAGTAACAGGTATTTCTCCTTGTTGCTATATGTATGTGTATATAATTCTGTCAAGGATTAGTTCCAAATACAAACTGGCATTTAGAATTGCCCTTTTGATGTTTTGGTCTTGTTTGTGTTTGCTTACAAGGTAGAAAGTATTTGATTAATTTGACACTCACTTTAAACAAAGACTACATTAGAACTAAAGCTGAAATATTTTAGTGATAAAATGCTGCATTTTGCTATTATTGATACACTGTCATTGTTTTTTATAATTCCCACCAATTTTAATATCATCAGAATTCAGTCCACATGCTGGGAAATTTTGCAAATTGGAGAATTGGCTGTGGAAGGCCTAGTTACCTGAATTTATAGAAATCATTTATTTTCCTACTGCTAATAGGCAGTAGAATGGAACTTGTACCTCTGAGGTGGAGAATGGGAACTTTTACTAGGAGGTAAAGACATTTATGTAGTCAAGACTGTATTTTAATTTTGTATTTCTTTTTTGCAGACTTTCATAGTATTGAATAAGGGAAAAGCAATTTTCCGATTCAGCGCCACATCTGCCTTGTATATTTTAACTCCTTTTAATCCCATCAGAAAAATTGCTATCAAGATTTTGGTACATTCATATCCTTTTTTCTTAAGGTTGATTTAAGATTTGCCATTTGCTATTTAATGACTGAAAGAATGCTTTTCATGTGGATATACAAGCTGTGTCCATGGAGGTATACTACGCTAAATAAATATAAGCTGTTCACACTTGAAAAAGGAGCAATATTACACATGAATTACAGTATGATCTTCATTCTTGCCAAGAGAATTCTCTACTGAACCACCTAAAGCTGTCAGAGTTTAAATATCAGGCTTTATATCTAAAAGGAGACCTGATCCCATACTAAGCCCTGCAGCTAAGGCCAAATTAGTAACAAACCATTGCACTTGAACATATCTAAGGTCACACTTTTACCAAGACCAGTAGTACTATTCATGAACTAGATTCACTTAGCAAGGACAAAAGAGCATGAGTAAAGAGCTGCTTTTTCAGCATTGTGTTTTCAGCATTGGGGTAGGTGTCCTATAAAAAAGCCAGGATAAAGGACAGTATTTTCAAATACATTTCAATCATGTACAAAGGGAAACTTGGGCTTAAACAACAAACCTCTGACTGAAGATCCTTTAGAATGATCCCCCTGTCCTCAGTGAGTACTTACATTTGGATACTCATATCATATTTTACAGACTTAAGGAGGTGTTTCGGTTTCATTTAAAACCCAAACCTGCTATAATTACAAAACTAATGCATTGTTTTACAGAAGTGCGCCATAACATGCCAGATGGCATACCATTTAAATAAAATTATGCGCAAAACTTTATTTTCAGACGTTAATTACAATGTCACGTTATTTGTATAAATTTCTGTACACCTAATAATGCTACTTTATATCAGTTATAAAACTTTATAATGCATTTTTGACTTACATGCCTTAACTATAACCTACGTTATTCAGCATGCTTATCATGTGCACTATTTTGACCAATTGTGTATTTATGACCATGAGTAACCCTCCAGACTGGACAAAGAATGTAGAGTAAGTGAAACATTTTTACTTCTTTTTTTTTTCCTTCATCTTTGTTTTTGTGTCACTCCAAACAAGAAGCATTTATGAAAAGCTGCATGCCAGAATGGGCTTGTCCAGAGTCGTGAAGAATCAGATTCCATGAGATCATCAAATCTTTCTAGTTTCCTCACAAATAACTTAAATGCTTTAAGTGTAACACCTTTTTCTTTAAAATTATCTCTGAGGAATACCTGAACTACTACTGTGAAATACGAACAGAAGTTCTTGTCCTTGGATATTCTGAGCTGTAAATTGGAAAAGGAGCTCCAGAACTACAAATGTGCCTGTAAAATTGTTGCATGCCGTTGGTGAGGCCAACCATATATTGCCTGAGTATCCGTGATCTTATCAGAATGGGACAGTTATTGTGGCTCACTGATGTGAACTCCTAAGTGCCTGCTACAGCAAGCACACACAACCCCAAACACAACAAACTCAAATGGCTGAGGAAACGGCCTTACCCATGAAAGAGTAACAAAGAGCTGATGGAAGGAAACAACAAAGTATCTATTTCCTTTTCTTGTTTGTGGTTATAAATGCATGTTTATTCTCTAGCAAAATACAGATAGGTGTTTTCCTCTGAAATATTGTAGAATCATAGAATTATAGAAGGGTTTTAGTTGGAAGGGACCTTAAAGATTAGCTGGTTCCAACCCCCTGCTGTGGGCAGGGACCCCTTCCACAAGGCCACATTGCTCAAAGCCCTTTATGTTTGTATTTGAAATAATACTACGCATGAAAAACCTGGCTCTAACCACTTGTTTCTTTCATTCCCTCCTGTTCTCAAATAGCTGTTATTGACTTTTATTTATTTATTTCACTGCATTAATGAGCCTTACTCTGAATGCTCTGTTTAGAAACCACTACTATTAACCCATTCCCAGTATGCTCAGCAGTGACTATGGCTCGTTAAGAGTTGCTGAGAGTCTGAAAAGAGAGCAGTGGGGTCTGTAGGTAGAGTTGCTTTATTCTGAAGGTCCACACAGAACCATGTGGGTCTCAGGAAGTGCCTGCATTATGCTGGTTATAACTGACTATTCTGTGTTGTCAAATGAATGGTTATTCCCGCACAGGTAAACTGGTAATCATGCTCCACATATGCAAGAATAACAGTCTGGGCGTGCTTTCTTATATTTAATGATTATTTATGAAATAAACATGTAATATAGACATGAGTATAGTTATTATCCGGAACTGATTTTTGCAAAACTCTCTGAATTAGACAAAAAAAAAAAATTCTTCATTTTTTGTCACACTTAGATATCTCCCTGATTTATGAATGCAAGCAAAGAGGCAACCCTGTGAGTGCCAGAGAATGTACATATAAATATCAAAGTCTGAAATGTATCTGTAAATACTGGAGTCTGAAATTATTTTCAAGCACGTGAACTGAGATTAAATCAACCTTTTAGAAAATGACTAGTATATATATCAGGTTCCAAATTCAACTATTGAATTTTGACTACTATGTTTAGGGCAAGTGAAGTTAATGATTTACTCCTTTCACTTCTAAATACTTTTTTTTTCTTGTAAGTCATCTTTCCTAAAGAATGGTACTGTCTATAAGTATGCAAAATTCATTATTCCTGTTCTGATGATTTTCAGGTACACTTTCACTGGAATTTATACCTTTGAATCACTTATCAAAATTCTTGCAAGGGGCTTCTGCTTAGAAGGTTTTACTTTTCTGCGAGATCCCTGGAACTGGCTTGACTTCAGTGTCATTTTAATGGCGTAAGTGGTTCAAGAACTTTTTAAGCTTTTAGGGCATTAAATTAGTGGTAAATATTATTCTAATACAGTATATATTTAAACATATTTAATTTCTGCAACCTGTGAAGTTTAGACATTGTTTCACACATTTTAGTACTCACAAATCAAAGTAAAATACAGCAGGAGCCGACACGGAGTGTCAGCCACTAGCGTAATTACTGCTGAGGGACGCTAATTTCATGTCCTACATTTTTCTGCTCACCACAAATGAAGCCATCCCTTTGACTTCATGTCATCATCCCATTACAAGCTAGTTAGTTTAATTAGCTGTTCCAGTACAAATCAGTGAGTTTCACTTCAATGACATTTAAGAAAAATTGAGGGGAATAATTATTAAAGTGAGATGTACTGAAGAGACAGGTAAATTTTGCAGTATGATTGCTAGTATTGCCACAGAGGTTTTGAAGACCCACATAATTAGTATAAGCTCTGCCTCAATTCTGAATAACTGTGATTTAATCCTACAGGTATGTAACAGAATTTGTAAACCTAGGCAATGTTTCAGCTCTTCGAACTTTCAGA
>JAWMRA010000164.1:18616164-18631281 GCA_035584735.1 Pseudotriccus pelzelni | reverse complement strand
GTATGCAGGAGTTCAGCTCTGTGAGTCAGCCAGCTGTCTAATTTCTGGACTGACTTTCCAGTGCTTTTAAAATGGCATTTAGTAATTTTCAACAGGACAGTGTTTATGAAATGCAGGCAAATTAGAATTTTCTATGAAACGATATTTTTTGTACTATTTTACAGCTACTTTCACTAAGGTCGAGTGACTCCACAAAGTGCTAATAAAAAGAGAAACTCTTAATCTTTTTCTTGAAAAGAAACCTTTATGTATGACCTGTGAAATCTAATTAGCCTATCTTTATTTTAGTCATTAAACGTTATCACTTTCAAATCACTAAAGAAAAAAGCAGAATCCTGTAAATTTAAATTTTAAAATGTTACATATCAGCAAAGAGTATGTTGTTGGGTTTTTCTTAAATCTGTTATTTTAATCCATTAAAGGCACTAAATCATGTTATATCAAAAGATATCAGGAGACTCATCTAGAGGTTTTTATCTTTGAGAGTTGGGACAGATGAAACTGATTCAGAATTAGGAAGAATAGAATATGAAACAGAGACTAAAAGGCGGGTTAGATAAAGACTCTGGAAAGTCATATTTTTTTTAATGAATGACCAGTAAATTCACTATAAGTAAAGCATTATTACAGTCAGGATCTTTTTTGCTTGTGAAAATATTAGCAGAAAGTAGCCATTACAAGGTGGATCACTGCGCTGTTGAATGAGAAATCAGTTTGGGACCCATCTCTTCAGCCCCTTGACACTGAACCTATTCATCCACAAAATTAAGTCATCACAGTGGTCTTTGGATTGCTCCATTTGTTTGACCTTTGCTGTTACTGTTATGAAGTAGATGGGTGATGACTCAGCATCTGCTGCCTTCGTTTCTGTTAGAGTCTTTGAAGGATGACATTGTGTGAACCAGTCTGACAAAATTCGGAGTATCGCTTTTTTAATTTATAAACACTTCAGAATCCTTTTAATGCTCCATTTAGCAGAAAAAGTCTGTATCAAGTCAACTTGTGTAGCATGGGCTGTATGTTGTGGCAGAGAAAGACAGTAATTCATACTATGAGCTTTCAAACTACCCTTTCCCACTGTAGAGAGGTGTGTCATCATTCCTGAAACACTTGGCATTGAATATAATATGTTTTGCCAGATAATTACTATTTATCTTTGTTATATAACCCTAGTCTCTTGCCATTTATCAAACCACCATTTTTTGTAAGCTCACAGCAACCTATTACCTTTCCAACTGTGTTTTCCACTGCAGAATTTCATAGAATCTCCCACAGTTCTTTCTAGGAATAGCACTGGGCATACTCTCAGTTCTTCCTTTTTTGATAACTAAATGAACCTGTTTCCCTAAGTAAGCAAATCAAGTAGGCTGAGCACTGTAGCTAAAGATATTGGTCCTGAGTTTTAGGAGGACTCTTTGCTCCAGTAAATAATCTTACTCCTTTCCATCAGAGGAAAAAATCTAAATGTTTTCTTCTCTCTGGCTGCAGCACCAACAGGCAATAAATGTCCTTTTCCATATCTATAACAAAGACACAGAGTGCCAATACCATGGGAAATGTGGGAGGAAGAGGAAGGCAGGGCTTGAAGATGTGTCTAGAGAGTGTGGCTGTTCCCGGTGAAAGGCAGAGGGAAGTAAGGGGAGTGTCCTTCCTATAAAGACAGTGAAGAAAGGCTGGATTCAACTACTTGCAGGCTGTAGTTGGGTTATGATACATGAACTGACACAGTGAATGCTAGGCATTAGTTTTCTCTGTAAGAACTCAGAAGTCATCAGCTGAGTTAGAGCATGTTATGGGGCTTTTCTCAAGACCAAATGGAATAGCAGGCCTGAAATACATGAAGAAACACTGTGTTTATACTTTTCTGGCTATCTTTATTTTAGATCAGTGTCTTGTGCAACAATTCTTTAATAAATAGTGTGGCTACTGTTCCGCTGAAGTCAGTAGCTCATGCCGCTAACAATGAGGAGCTTTACAACTCAGTATTTTATCTTCAGTTTAATTTGCTTGGATTTGGATATTTACATAATCAACACTGTACAAAGAACATTATTATCACAGTGATAATAAAAAAAGTTGATAAAAGACTATAAAATTATTCTTTTTTTTTTTTTTTTTGCCTACTAATACCTTGCTTTGTAACCTGACAGACAACAGCAGCCGTAGCAGCGGCATCAGTTGCATCAAGAGATTTCAGTGGTGTAGGGGGATTAGGAGAACTCTTGGAAAGCTCTTCAGAAGCATCAAAGCTGAGCTCAAAGAGTGCTAAAGAAAGAAGAAACAGAAGGAAGAAAAGAAGACAAAGAGAAATGTCTGAAGCAGAGGACAAAGGAGATATCGATAAATTCCCCAAGTCTGAGTCAGAAGACAGTATCAGAAGAAAAAGTTTCCGCTTCTCCACAGAAGGAAGTCAACTGACATATGAAAAAAGGCTCACATCTCCCCACCAGGTACAGCATTCTCTTTTGCTACTTTCATTTTCACAGACTTTACAGCAGTTTTATATGTTGAAAGTTATGTAACTGGTGAGTGAAGGAAAAAAAACCAGAGGTAGTACCGTTCACAGTGTTACAGTTTGAGATGGTTTGACCCATTCTATTAGCAAAGGGATAAAAAGATTGTACCAAGAACACTTGTAAACTTAATTAACACAGAAAATGTATTTCTGAAGACGTATCTAGTAGGCTGGAGGAAGTATCAAAGACTCTTTGATTAGTATTCGTATATTTGCATTAATCAACCATAGGTTCTCTGTTCTAGATCCATTTCAAAAGTATGTGGGCTTTTTAGCAGACTGCAACATCAAAATACCTTGCATAGGAAATCCCGCATAACCATTAGTTTCTATTATTTTCCTTAATTAGCTTCTTTAACAGATAGATAATGAGAGAAGCAGTGCTGGTACTCCACAATAAAGACAAACTACATAGGAATTGTTGGGGCTTGCATTTTATAAGAATTTAGTCAAACCATTCCTTTTCATTAGAAATTCATTATACATAATGGAGAATCATTGCAATCATAGAAAAAAAGTAGTTTATGAAGGAACTCTGGAAATCATTTAGTCCAAACTTCAAAGCTCTACGGCTATAAATCAAAGGATCTCTTCTGTCCCTTAAGGATACTTCCTCTGTAGCTGGCACTGGTGAGGCTGCACCTTGAATCCTGTCCCCTGTTCTGGGCCCCTGTCCTTAAGACAGACATGGAGGTGCTGGAGTGTGTGCAGAGAAAGGCAGTGGAGCTGGCGAAGGTCTAGAGAGTGAATCATTTGGGGAGTGGCTGAGGGAGCTTGCGTTGTTTACCCGGGAGAAAAGGAGGCTCAGGGGAGACCTTATCCCTCTCTACAACTTCCTGAAAGGTGGCTGTATCCAGGTGGGGGTCAGCCTCTTCTCCCAGGCAACAAGCAATAGGACAAGAGAACATAGCTTCAAGCTGTGCCAGGGGATATTCAGGTGGGACATCAGGAGGAATTTTTTCACAGAAAGGATGGTTAAATATTGGAACAGACAGCCCAGGGAGACAGTGGAGTCACCATCCCTTGAGGTATTCAAGAAATAACTGGATGTGGCACTTAGTGCCATGGTCTAGTTGACAAAGTGATGATTGATCAAAGGTTGGACTTGATGATCTTGGAAGTCTTTTACAACCTAAATGATTTTGTGATTCTGAGATACCTTTGCTTATTCCAAGGCTGCACACAGTTATGGCATTTGTAGAAAAAGTCACTCAAAATGCATCTCTTCAAAATGATAATATGTGGTCTGAGCCAGTAGATGACATTGACCTACCTGTATCACCCATGTTGAGCATAATTTATTAATTAAAGACTCTCCTGATAATTGTTTTTGCAGTTGTAACAATGCTTTGGGGCAAAAGTTGCCAGCATATAACTAAAATTGAGGTGCCACAAGAATGGAAGAATTGCAGACAGTAGAATTAGTAAAGGAAGAGCTCATTTGTCTTGTTAGTTATGCAGTACCTCACTGGTGAGACAGGGTCCAGAGCATGAAACAATGAGGCAGAATGGTAAGGGGAGATAATCTGCTCAGTTGGCCCCTGTGAGAGGTTTTGTCCTTTGACACAATATTCCACATCCAGATGAGTGATGCAGCCTGCCAGAAAAGTCAAGCCTTCCTTTCAGACCTTCCTTTCCAAGAGCATGTAGACATACACATCTTTGCCTCTACACGTGTTAAAATTGTAGCCGTTTTGGCTTATATCTTTTGTGTCAATGCAGCAGGGACTTGCAAAGCATCCCTCCTCCCAAATCCCTGAGGGGGCTGATGCAATTAGCTGTGCTCAGAACATGGTAACGCATACTGGAAAGATTGGCCTGCAAATAAAACATAGCAGTCATGGGAACATTTTCTAGAAGAATAAGGGTATTGCTGGTAGTCACACGAAACCCTAGTGAGCACCTGATTTTTTGAAGGACTGTAGGTTGGCCAGATATGTTTACAAAAAAATGTAAAAAGGGTGTAGTAATTAGTTCACTGCTTTGTCAGAATTCAATGTTGTACTCCATAGAAGCTAGAGCTTTTTTTTTTTTTTTTTGGATAAAATTATCTTTCAGTATAAGCAAAACAGCACTTTTTCTCCAGCCAAGTTTACATAAATGGGTTAGCAAAACCATTTGGCTGATATTCTTCAAGTAACTCAGCCTGGGGCTGACAGCCAGCATAGAAAATTTCATCCCAAAATATTAAAATTTAGTATAGCTGTAAGAGCAGAAAAAAATTCATCTCATAATGGTAAACACCTGTCAGCCCTTATAACAGGCAGTGCTACCAGTTCAGCACACATATTATGTGTGTGAATTTATACATCTGACTATGCATATACAGAGATACATATGGATTGATGTATCTGTATATTCAGTGTTTGGTTTTCACAGTATTAATGTAGGTTTATACACTACTGGGCCGTTTTCACTTTCACTTTAATTACCCTGGGATAAAACCAACTGCTATTATGTAAGAGCATTTTCCACCTGCAAACCTAGTGAAAAATTGAGACTCATCTCAAACAAGGTTTTTAATGTACCAAGATGTGAAAATTTGTACAAATGCAGAACTGAAGAAACCTGAATGCAAGGGTTCTTTTCTCCACAATTAGTACTCATTTTATTTATTCATGAAGGCTGTTTATAAAATATGTAGTAAGGGAGAAGAACACTCCATTAACCAGCTTCTACTGTAATTAAAAGATGAATTGTCAACAACCCCTGATTTATTTTTCTCACTTGTAAGAGAATATCTTTAGGTAGCTGTGTCCCTGCTGAATACTTCCTTTGAGCTCCTGATGGCCAAGTGGTACCTTCTGGCAGGTGTGCAGCCTGCTATAGTCCCCAGAGAGATATGATGGGAGTGCTGGTACTGTCCCTCCAGAGCTTCCCCAAGCTGTCACCTCTGTCTTCTAGTTGCTGTTCCTACACTATTGAGCTTATTTTGAAGAGGTCAGTCAAGTTCTTTACATCAATTTAGACTAAATTTAGTGCCAAACTGAAGATCACTTCAATGATAGGTGAGCATTATTAATTACTATCCCTAGAAAGCCAGGGGTTAAAAGACAAGTATCTGCAAATCCTTGATAGTGATGCTGAAAACTGTCTGAAGCACAGTTGTGGGTCCATACCAGTTCAGTGCATGTTCTTCACGCAAAACTGTTCAATCTTACATATATTTTCTGCACAACTTTTCCTCAGTACTGCTATATTATGGTAAATGCCCCGCTATTTCAGGTCCCCTGATGAGCACATTCAGCTAATGGACACGCTTATACTGTGAGAAAAAAAACCTGACTATCCTTCCTCCAGAGCTGTAACTATTCTTTGAAAGGCCAAGAACTTACAACTTCAGTTCTAATGCTGTTTTGTTTGGTTTGTTTTAAATCTTTTACAGTCTTTGTTAAGCATTCGTGGTTCTCTGTTCTCACCAAGGCGCAACAGCAAAACAAGCATTTTCAGTTTCAGAGGTCATGCAAAGGATATAGGATCTGAAAATGACTTTGCTGATGATGAGCACAGCACTCTTGAAGACAATGAAAGCAGAAGAGATTCTCTCTTTGTTCCAAATAGACATGGAGAACGGCGCAACAGTAGTATCAGTCAGGCAAGTGTGTCATCTAGAATGATACCAGCCCTGCCAGTAAACGGGAAGATGCACAGCACTGTGGATTGCAATGGAGTAGTTTCCTTGGTTGGAGGGCCTTCAGCTTTAACTTCACCCACTGGTCAGCTCATACCAGAGGTAATTATAAGTAAACCAGTAATTATTACAGTTTGGTTCAGGCACAGAATTTTGTCTTACTCCTTATCTCTGCATTCCTTATAATTTCTTAGAGCCATGAGAAATAATTTACAATACTTTCTAAATAACAGAACATAAAGGAAAACAAGTCCTCAACCTGCTATGTCTGAGCCTCAGTAAAGTAGTATATTGTCCTTGCTTTCAGCAAGAGATCTGCACATAGAAAGAAAAAAAAAAGAATTTGACAATTTGTATAAAGTTTCACTTCAACAAAGGTAGAGATTCTATATATAACTATGGTTATGACTTGGAAAGATGTACAGGGAAACATCTGTAAAATTAAGCAGAATGTGGTTACTACTGTCATGATAGTTAATAGAAATACTCCTTACTGAGTTTACCTTGAGGAATTTTTTCTCATAACTTTCATGTGAAAGATACATAAATTCCTATGTACCTTTGCAATTACTTTACATTGCAGTCTCAGTTTCAGACTTCTGTAAGCTAAGATGTTCTTTCAAACTTTCTAAAAGGCAAGTCTTTTCATATATAATATTTTACTATGGATTCAATATGGTATTTTGATGTCTATAATAGGTCGTTATCTAAGCTGCAAAATATTTGCATTATAAATAAATATTGAGTTTTCAGTATTTCTATTACACATTTATCTTTATTTTTTCTCCTGTTTTGATACAGACCTTCATACCAGAAATTCCATCAGATTACCTCAGAGATTATGCATATATAGTTCTGTTTCAGAAATATGTTCACTTGAAATCAGCCATTCAACTCAAGAGTCTTCTCTAAAGAAGTAGTACTAGTGAATGCTCAAAGATGATTTTTCACTTTCACACTAACTTTGAAATCCCTTATGAGTTCTGCAAGTTTTTTTGTCCTTTTAATGAACGGGGACAGAATAATGTGAAAAAGAGTGACTGATTTCCCTGAATCGCAGAATCAGTGGTAAAGCAGGAACCAAGATTTAGAAACTTTTTAATTCCACTCCTGTGCTTAGATCCCTAGGTCAGAGTCCAGAAGAAAAGCAAAGCAACTGTAAGGACATCAACATAATACAGGGTAGTGACATGTTAGTCACATTCAAGTCAGAGTTGAGTATTATTGCTTTGAAAAGATAATTAGAAGCCATACAAACCAAGGGGACTTGCAAATTCATTTTAAGAATTTATCACAAACTCTGTATGAGTATTGTGGTGGGTGAGAATTAGGTAGAAGAAATATTAAATAAGAGGTTTTTCTCATATAAAATTTTCCTACCATGCTTATCAGGTTAGTAATAGATTAAAATTATATTCATGTTTCTTGTATCAAAGTTACTTTCTTAAGTAAAAGTTCTCTTTTCTCTGTACTCACACTTCCATTATTTAACATGACTAGCTGCTGGAAATTAAGGTGCCAGGTTTCAATTTTGAGCTTTTTTCCTTAAAATAATAATAATAATAATAATAATAAACCCAGCAAAAATTTTGTTCAGCCAGTCATTTAAATGACAGCTACCTCTAGTCCCACATTGCATTGATATTGGGTCTTCCAGTTGATTATTTGTAGCAATGTACAAAGTACTGAGTTCCTCAGTGAAGAAGAAAGAAATCCCTACAGGAACAGAAACCTTCACTGTATAAGAAAAGCTTAATATGTTGCACAAAGCCGATTTTGATTTTCACTGCAGTTATTAATTGGCTGTTGAAAAGGATGGTGTAATTCCTCAGTATTTCATTTACAGGGCACCACTACAGAAACAGAAATAAGGAAAAGAAGACTGAGTTCTTACCAAATTTCCATGGAAATGCTGGAAGAGTCTGCTGCAAGACAAAGAGCAATGAGCATAGCCAGCATACTTACAAATACAATGGAAGGTACTTGATGCATTTTATCTGACAAGCAGTTCAGTGAATTTCTTCTAACCACATGTACAGAGAAATTATTTACATAATTCCTTTGTAAATATAAAACTGGACATGTGAAATCTCTGTACATCCGATACAAAAGGCTTTTGAGCATTTCCAAGATAATTTATGCATTTTAAATGCTTAGCCATTTATTTTTCATCCTTTTCATTCCAAAATATTACTGTACTGAGTGAGCAAACAGAGATAAAATAATCATAGCTAGGGGATTGCTACAGACTCCAAGTATATAGGGGTTTTCTACCCACTCGACATCAGCAGGAAAAATCAATTAAGGTAGACAGGAATTGCCATGATGAAGTCACTGATGTGCTAGAAGAGTCATTTCCCTTAAAACTTAAATCCAAGGATAGGCAATAGGAAAGTGGAATGAGAAATACAGTTTTAAAGAAAAAAAAATACAGCTGTAATCAACTCACGCCAAGGCATACAAAGTATCTTTCTTAAGCATCCTTAAGATGCTAAAACTTCCTTAGCTATCAAAGGTACAAAAATATTATACTTGCTATATTAAAAAGCATACAGTGTTGGGATTTTTTTTGCTTATTTAATGGAAACTGAGTATGTTCCCTTTTCTTTCACACGTGCCATTTAAATATTTTCATAAGCTTAAAGGATCTACCTACTGGATACTAGCCAAGTGGGGCACTTATTATAGTCAGACCAACCTTGCAGATGTGCTTCAACCCATGTTCTAAAAGGACCAAAAAATTACCAAGAAACTTTATAGTGTTATTAAGCTAGTATCAAAATATAATTTTCTAAGTGAGTTCTGAAGGCCCTTTGCTCTCAGATAGATCCCAAACTAATTGTGGTCAGAAATACAAGGTTTATATCGCCTTTAGTGCAAGTGTGAGCTTATTCTCAGTGTGCAATTCTTGGTTTTCCTCTCAGTAAGCAGGATATCTGCTTAGAGGGTTCTGCACTCTTCCTCCAGCTAAATAGTTTGTCCTTCCATCTCCTGACCAGAAAAAACATGTCAATGTAAACTAAACTGTCCTGATAGTCACCTCCTTACCCACATCTAGTTTCCACTACTTCAGAAGTTGCTAAGTGCAGCAGGGGAGTTTTCTGTGTCAACTCAGGCCAGTATGAGTGGCCTCTTTTGTCCAAGCCCAGTAGTATCCTAACTTTTAGCATTCTGAGTTACATGTTCAGAAATGTGATTATTCCACTTGATGCATATATTCCTTTAGAAGCACTGTGTTTGTTATAGTTTATAAAGACTATAGAAGTCTTTTGCTACTTACGATACCCTTTTCTGCCAGGAGAACGTGTTTGTTTCTATCAGTTTGAAAGCTGGCAACTGACCTTTGAAATTCCAGTAGCTCCACTCATATACAACAGTATTAGAGGCAAAAATTCAATCTACTGGTCCTCAAAGTGTACATTTTTGCCCTAAGTCCTTATTAGGAAATTTGTAAAACAGCATGCTTGCTATTTTACAAAAATCACCCGTGTCATGATGATAGAGATCTCTCTGTGCTCTAAGGAATGCCTGAAAAATGGGAAATTTCAGAATTGGGTTCATGCCACTATGTAGAAATTTTATCAACACTTGTGCCCATGTCTTACATATTTTTAGTATAAGTATTTCTCACTTAGGCAAACATCAGTCTTCCTTCTGGGCTGTCCTCAAACATCCCATCATATTAGATATTCATCCTTGCTATTATTAACTCAGTAGAAGTTAATATTCTTCTGTAACTTTGAAAATATTGACAGTGAAATGGAAATGCGAAGGTTCTAATTGAAAAGAGTTGTTCTACAGTTGCTCACCGGAGTTGCTCTGCTAATACTAATGTTGCTCTGTTTCTCAGACAATAGACACTGTAACCATTCAAGATACTTTCAAGTAAAATCAAATTATAATATTAAAATAAAAAAACAGGCATTCAGTATATTAAAAATATTGATTCAAATAAGAAAGTACAGGTATGCACACTGAATCGTTTCTCTGATAATGTAGTGGTTCAGTGTAGTAGCAAATATAGCACTTTCAGTATCTCAAATGAAAATATGTCCTCGTGTACTTAACACAAAAATGTTAATCTTTTATGAAGCTTATACCAATTATATACATCAGCTCTGATGAGTGAGTAAGATTTCTTCTGTAAGCAAGTCAGGTAACCTAAACTAACTATCTAGATTCTCCCTACTGTCATGGGAAAGACAAACACATTTCTCTCTTTAGGCAGATGTTGAGATGATTCACCCTTTAGTGAATGTACTTCACTGTCCACTGGTTGTAGGGGAGCTTAAATAAATTAGGTGCCTTACTTTTAGGTGGCTAAACATAAGTGAGAGCTGTTTATTTGAATGATACAATCTTTTTCCATATTTTAAACAAGGACTTCCAGAGGATACAATTGGAATATTAATTTTTTTTCTATTTTTTTTTCAGAGCTTGAAGAATCCAGGCAGAAATGCCCACCGTGCTGGTATAGATTTGCAAATACTTTCTTGATCTGGGATTGCTGGAGTCCATGGTTAAAAGTAAAGCATGTCGTCAATTTAGTTGTGATGGATCCATTTGTTGATCTTGCTATAACTATTTGCATTGTTTTAAACACCTTGTTTATGGCCATGGAACATTACCCAATGACAGAACAGTTTAGCAGTGTCCTTTCTGTGGGGAACTTGGTAAGTGGTTTGTCATGCACTATTTGGTGTAAAAAAAAACCCTTTTCTAGAAGAAGAAATGTATAAATACATTGCATTTGTTTTCAATTTATTCTACAGTGGTTTTTTATAGTCATTTTAGAAATTATATATATATGATTTTCACAGATAAAGCAATTTTTGCTGGCCTTTAGCCTTCAGGAATCTATTTTGTAACTACTGTAATGAAATAACTGAATATGTATGGAAGTGCAGTCTTCACTGGAATGCCACATGTCTACCTTGGGTTTTTTATTTAAAATATTAAGGTAGATTATGTAATTTTTATTATGGCACTGATATTCCATAACAGAAAATAATTTTCTTCTGTACAAAATTGATGAAATATTCAGATGTCAGAACTTCTCTTAGAATTTTTTTCAGTTACACTACAGTGAAAGTACTTTTCCAAAAAAAGGCACATTCCTTGTTACCAGTTAAGTCCTTGCCACTTTAGGTAACTAAAAATACTTAATAAATGAGAAGATTACTATTTAATCTCTAAAAAAAGAGGCATCTTTATCCCTGAGTTTACTGGTGAACCTTTCCCATTTTTAACCTGACCTGGAGATTGAGAGTTACATGTAATTCCTTTTCTCAGCAGATACCTGAATGCAGCATAACATTTACATGTTCTTACCTGTTTCTCTGCATTTGCTTCCAGTGCTGAAGAAGCAGAGGGCTGAACCTTGCAAGTGTTTATTTCATTTTTAATTTTTTATCAGCTAACATATCTACCAATAGTTTACATAGGAGAGGTCTGGATTGACTCACACAGCATGCAGTCCTGAAAATCAAAACCAACCAAGTGTTCTGAACTAATTACTCAAAAAGATTTGTTTTGAAAAGCCAGCTAATGTTTAAATGGAGCACTAATAGATTTCTCAGTCAGAGAATGTTTTAAAGGCTAAACATTTTCCTTATATGTACTGGTAATACATCCTTCTATGACATTTTTTTAAAAACAGAACTAAAATTGAACTTACTACCTATGTGTTCTTGTGTGCATTACAGTTTCCTTTCTCCTCAACAAAGTTCTAATTGCAACTTATGTTCATGACAGATTACAGAATATTGTATTTAAAAATGTTGGTCTGTTATATTGTTATTGTTATTTCTTTCCAATTATTTATGTTTACAAGGTCTTCTGTTTTTTCCCATCTCATGTTTTTACTTTTTTTTACTCTAAGCTAGCAACAGTCATATTTTTAACTACCTTTGTAACAATTTGGTATCCTTAATTAGGACTATATAGGTGCACTGAATACTATTCCTGCTGGTTTCAATTAAATTCTTTGTTCCTTGCTGTATTAATCTATTAACCTAATTTTGTGCTTTCCATTTAAATTATGTTAATTTACTCTTTGCTTGTGACATCGCAGTGTGTTTGAGGATAAATGAAATATGAAAAATGCAACTGAAAGAAGAAGTAGTACTAAAATGCAATGGTTCATTTTCCATAATACTAAAATTCATTCAGTATTCAAATTCCTAAAACTTGAGTTTACTTCTGTTAAAGTGTTTTTCTGTATTTAGGGATGTGGTTATGCTGAAGAAAAAGTAATTTCTGGTGGAACAGGAAATATCTTCAAATGAAACTTTTTCATGGCTTTTTTTTTTTAAATTATTTTGACAACTATGAGAGCTTCGTCAAGAATAATTTTCTTTGTTGGGTTCTTTTTACCACATATAGCAATACCTGTTACATTCTTCTGATTATACAGCAACATCTCTGATATATATCAGTTTAACAGTATAATGTTTCTGTCTATAGCTCTAGTTTGTTAAGAGTATACACTTCAAAAATTGTGAATATTTACACTTGGACAATGGTGAATGTTTCTGCAGCATTATATCCACCTCCTAATCCTCTTAAATTAATAGGTAATCATGAGTGTAGTTATATAGTGCCATAAAAAGTTAGCTTTGCTACCGTAAAACTTTGTAGTAGGACGGAGAACAGGTTGGGTAAAGAACTCTTACAGGGCAATAGAAGGGTACATTGGTGTACATTAGTAGACTTGATATAGGATAGCTTTTGATTGTTGTACAGAATATTCATATGTTTTTATGGTTTTACATCATCCTCCAAAATGTCTTTGTTATGCTGCATGAACCACTGATAACTACTCATTGCGAGAAAGTGTGGAGTTACATTCTGGACTTAAAAACACTAAGAAGCACGGATAATTTCACATTTGGCACTTCCAGATATAACATTATTACTCTGAAGTTCTTTTTCATAAAACGAAGTAGCTGTCACACAGCATGGTAGTTGTGTGTGAAACCTCTGTATCCTTATAAGAAGCCCAATACAAGAAACTCCAACCTCCCCTGTCTATTCCACCCAAACTCCTCAACTCTGTCCTACAAGACAGACCTTACAGAGTCTGTCCTTAGAGAGTCTGACATTAGAGAGTATCTTCTAGCACTTCTGTTAAGACGGTGAGCTAGGAAGAAAAATTGCTGTCAAGGCTTCTTTTACTTTACTGGGACTATCCTGTTAGAACGGGACTGAAAACAGCAGATCACATCACATCATTTGCTGCATGGATGGTCCAGCACACAGTCAAATCTGAGCAGGAGCTGAGCTGCTGACTGGCCAATAGCTACTGTGTATGTCCTGATTTAGGAATCTGTTTTCAGTGTTTAGAAATACTTAGATGCCATTTGGAGATAGCAATCAGCTGTTCTTTATAATAACAGGTATGAGAACATGAGCTCATTAAAATAATTTACTCAGGTATATGAATTTCTCTTAACAACTCAATTACATTTTGTTTTAGGTATTCACTGGAATATTCACAGCAGAAATGGTACTAAAGATAATTGCCATGGATCCTTATTATTATTTCCAAGAAGGCTGGAATATTTTTGATGGTATTATCGTTAGCCTTAGTTTAATGGAGCTTGGTCTTGCCAATGTTGAAGGATTATCTGTTCTTCGGTCATTCAGATTGGTAAATACTGTGGCAATTAAATATTTGCATGCAATTGTCTCATTCAAAATAATAAAAAAAAAGGGCTGGTGCCTGTAATAATTAACATATTTTGTAAATATATATTACATACATCAGTAGCTCTCATTATTTTTTATATGTGCCTAATTTGCAAGCCATGTTTGATAGGTGTTTGTTGACTGATATCCATTGGTATCAAAATTATCCTATTGATCTATCCTGCAGATATCCTTTGCCACCCTAACTGCTATCTCTTAAGAATTTTGTACATCTTCATTACACTGATTTCATTAAGAATCATTAGAGCTAAATATCTGTAAAAACATACATGTTGTTACCAGCATAAAGAATCATGACTTTTTTTGTCTTTATATTGTGAACATTACTTTGTGTTACTTGTAAAGACTCTGAGCAGATCCTCTGTACACATTTATTTCAGTGGGCACCGACAAAAAACTTTTAGTAATTCCAGTGCATATAACAAAAGGTCGTAACAAACTGATTATGGTAACATTTACATTCAAATATTATTGAGTTCCCAATAAAAATGTATTTTTAATAGCAATTAGTATTGTACACAAACAAATTTAGAGATGTTTTCTAGAAGCACGAGATACATGATTTGAAAGTCCTTATTACCAGTAGTTATCACATGACGTGAACACCTAGGTTATCTCCTAATATATAGAATAAGAAGCAGTGATTAGTTTATTAGCACTATTTGCAATGGTAACCAGCTTCACATAATACAGTTTGGGTAATGAATAATGTTTTTAAGTTAGTGTTTATGATTTGAATGGACATCACAATATCAGCATCAACTTTTTGCTTAAAAAAACTGTCCTCTAACTAAGCATGAGAAGCTTAATGAGGTGCTGAGGGAAATGTGCAACCAAGGCAGCAAAAACGGTGTAGTGAAGGTGATGAAAAGAGTACGAAGTTCTAAAATGTCTTGAAGAATTGTTCATCAACCATCTGTAAGTGGATGTTTAAAAATATTAAAATGTCATACAAACACAAATTTAGATTTTGTTACTGTGTGCATCACTGGAATGAAATGTTGAACAATGCATTTTTGACAAATACTTCATCTTCACTGCTTTCCATTAAAACAATAATATGTTTCTACTGAAGAACAAATTAATCTACAGAAATTGATATGCTCTGCTAAACAACTTGAACCTAGCTTCTATTTCATAACTAACACTAATGACTCCTCTGCATTTTTGTTTTGCAGCTTCGTGTTTTCAAATTGGCAAAATCTTGGCCAACTCTAAATATGCTGATTAAGATTATTGGCAACTCAGTGGGGGCTCTGGG